>OU612058.1:250016380-250640923 GCA_914767635.1 Melanostoma mellinum | reverse complement strand
ACTGCCGTTATTGAAATTGTGATGGTTTTTCTTTCACCACAACACCCCGACACTCCTCAGCTTCCTCCCTTGAAGAGACACAAAATCAGCATCCAATGTGAGCTAGTTTTCTACTTAGCAGGTTTTCCCCCCCCCAGAACCATATGAGAAGCAGTCACCCGTTTTTTTGTTTAACCTAAATACGAAAAAAGATCTTATATTTTATATCATCCACCCCCCAAGCTAACTCACTCTCAGTATTTATCTTTTCCTATCTAACTTACAGTCAGTTTCTCTGTTTTGTAAGGTCCTTGCAATTAAAAATGCTATTTCCGTTTCTTTTTATCGTGTCTGTGCCATTACCATCGTCATCGCAGTCGTTATGATTATTGTCTTACGGAGCCGAGGGGGTGGTTGTTTTAACTGTGTATACATAGTGAGGGTCTTGGGAAAGGTGTAGGTTTGTAAATATAGTCATTTACTCATTACAGATTTCTTCTGTTTTTTTTTCTATTTATCCTGTGAGGAAATGATAGAATCGCTTTATAATCTCCGTGCGCCTTTGGAGAGTGAAATATTTGATTTATTGCTGTGAGATTATTTTATGATCCTTTGTATTGTTTGGGTGAAGTAGTGTGTTTTTTTTTTTCCTTTTTAAGTTATTCTCAAGATGGGGGTTGTGGATATGGAGCTGGTTTAAATTATATAATTCGTAATAAGCAAATTCGGTTAAACAAGCACTGTTATATGATAAATTGATGAGTTATGAGATTTTGAATAGGTATAAAGCCAAAAAAGGGGTTGAATGTTTGCTTATTAAGCCTTTTTGGAAAGTGTCTGATGTTGATACAAACGATTTCGCTTGCGTGAGCTTGTGAACTTCAAAAATAGTTTAATATTTATGGCAAATTGATGAGATCACAATGATTTATTGTTGCGTATTTTCCTTATACAAGACAAGACTTACAATCTCAAAATAGCAGAAGGAAGGTGGACACAACTAAGTAAGGATTCTTTAAAGTGAAGCAAACATGATATCGAATAGTTTTAGCTGATTGTTTGTATTAAATTGAATAAGCTTATTTTACCGTTTCATGCAGTTTTTGTCTGTCTAGTTATGTCAGCTGATTCTAACCCGATTTTGCTATGAACGGAATGAGCTAACATACAGTTCAGTAACTGAGGATAAATTGGATAGGGAGAGTTTATGTGGTTGACTGATTGAAGGTGAAATTATATTTCGAGTTTAGAAGAATCGTTTATTTATCTGGAGTTTTGTATTGATTTTATGAAGATGTTCATTGACAGATTTGAGATGTCGCACTGGTCGTTGAGAGCCATCTCTCATCAGAAAAAAAAATTGTAAAAGATACTTTACCCGATTGAATCAGAAGCAGCTTCGAAATCGTAGTAAAAGAACATAAAAAAAAAAAAATAGGGTGGCGCAACAGAGCGAGGAGCCCTGGGCCTAGCGCATTTTTCACAACCATGCTTTGTGAGGGAATGGAGGGGACCTACAATTTTTCGCCGGTTCCGAACGGCTTATTGAGAATGGGCTTTTCATGGCAATGCATTTACTAACGGAGGACTTGCCAATTCCTCGCGAAAGGCGATACCTGTGGAAAAACATTTTTGCATTTTGCCTCTGCTGGGATTCGAACCTCGCTCGGGTTAGCAGGTGGACTTGCTAACCATTGCGCCACGGGCACCACCAGTAAAAGAACATGAAGTTCTTTAATTGTTATCTTGAAACAGTTGTGCAAAACTAATTACCTATGCTAAAGATCTGGTTTATTCGTCGGTAATTTAGGTATTCAAAGCCCTTGTTCAAAATATCTTAATAGAGCGGCCTGACAATAAAATGCTATATTTTTTTTTTTAAGTATCATCGATCACAAGCAGTATTCAACAAAGGTAGACGTCATCATTCCTTGACTTAAAAAGAGGTGTGCCGCAAGGCTCGATACTGGGACCCTTACTTTTTTCATTATTTATATACGATCTTCAATCTGTTCTGAATCACTCTTCCTATCATATCTATGCAGATGATGTTCAAATTTATCGTAGTTTCCGTTTGGGGCTTTTCGAAGACTTAATAGCAAGAACTAATGAAGATCAAATTTATCGTAGTTTCCGTTTGGGGCTTTTCGAAGACTTAATAGCAAGAACTAATGAAGATCTTGCTTCAGTTTTTCAATGGTCAGTTAAAAAACGGCCATTACTTAATCCGGCTAAAACTAAGCGCTTACCAATAAGCACCCAACAACTAGATTTTAATGATTTCCCTGACATAGTCTTAAGGTGGTCGAAATGGTCTTGAAAGTAAGGAACCTTGGTATCATTTCTAATAAAACTCTTACTTGGAGTGACCATATCAATAAAACGATTTCAAAAGTATATGCCTGAATACGCAGCTTGTCGGGTTCTAGATTCTTTTTACCCATCGAAGTTAAAATGCAATTGGCAAAGTCTCTAATCTTACCAATTCTTACCTTTGGTTGTGAAATCTTTGCTGACATGGACTCTGGATCACTCCGAAAAGTCAATATGGCGTTTAACTCTATTACTATAGGTTTGTGTATAAACTACGTACATATGATCACGTTTCAAGCTGTGCGCGTGAAATTCTTGGGTGTAACCTTCTCTGCTTCTTTCGATTCAAAAGTTTGTCTCTACTCGTCAAAATAATGAGGAATAAATCGCCGGGTTATCCTTTTGCTGAGTTAAACTTGTCGGCTTCTGCTTGAAGCTTAACGATACGACCCAAAACACATAGTTGTGTCACCTCGCGTAGCCAGTTTTTCATTCATGCTTTGGTAGCTTGGAATCATCTCCCTTTGTCACTTAGAAACAAGATTGGTCGCAAACAGTTTTCTTCGTTACTATTTTCATATCTATCACTGGAATCTTCTCACTAAATTTAATTTTGATTTGCATATATTTATATCATATAAGAAAATTCACGATATTGAAACACTTTGATTAATTCTCTCTTTAATTTTAATTTTGTATTATAATTTCTAATAAGACTTTGCTTTTAAAACTAATTGTAACTTAAAACACTCCCTGTGTTATAATAAGAATTTATTCTCCTATTGAGATAAATAAATACTAAATAAAAAAAAATTTAAAGTACTTTTATTTAATAATTTATTTTAAAACCCTACAAGTGTTGTTCATTTTTCTCTCTTTTAAGCATATGTTATGACTTGTTAGTTCAACATGGTGCCTTGGTCTTTATAAAATACAAAAAAATATTCTTGATTTTATGATCAAATAAAAATAAAACTTTCCAAGAAATAGCTCGTTTAAATGGTTGTAGGCCGATTTGCTCATTCGAATTACTATTTTAATAATAATCGGTGGCTAAGTCAGTCTTTAGCAAATGCTCTCTTGCTTTTTGTTTCACAAATTTCAATGCTTAGCCGACATAACTAAGAAGGTAAATTGGTCTACTCACTCAAGCTTCTTAAAGTGTAAATTTTTTTTACAAAAGTTGTTTCATATGTCTGCGCTGTAATAATGTTTCTTTATATCAAAAGTATAAGCTTCATCCTAAGAAGCCTGCGGTGTGTCAAGAACTAACTTAAGCAAAGCTTATATATAAAATATACTTAAATGCTCTAACTAAACGTAATCAAACAAGCTGCACTCCAGGCTTTCGTCCAATTTAAACTACTAATGTAAAGTGTATATTTTTATAGACTTGTGCCGAGAACTTACCTTTTTTTAATGATAAGGTTTAGCCATTGAAAATTGATTTTTGGCAAGTGGCGGGCGCAGCTGGCTCGAATAAATTCCAACCCAGTAGTCAAATGTTCGACTACTTTTTGTAGCATCTGGGGCCGCATCCCGCATGTCAGAAATAACGCACCGAATATTCTCTTCCAAGGCGTCAGTCATCTTAGGCTCATCTGCCCAGGGTTTGTGTGGGTTCCACTTTTCCACCATAAAATGGCAAACCAAACTGAGCATAAATCAAGTGTCAACTCTCAATCAGACCAACTCTAAGAATAAGAAAATAATTGCCAGATTGGAAATCTCACGTCTAACAAAAACACCCTTTACTTTAATTTGCGGCACAAGTCCTAAAACACCAGGTGAAATGATTATTTTTGATTGTTGATAGGGGATAGATAAAAGTGCTGGCAACCTCATTCTAAATTGATTGAAATAACACCTCACAAAATCAGGTTGCAATTAAATAGTTTGTAAACATTGTAATCATTATGTTCCCTAAAATTGCCTGATTATATTCAACTCTAAAATCCTCTCACTATTACAGAGGACTCTAATTTTGCAATTACTTTCAATTAAAACATGGTATAGGTACCCCCAATTGACTACAAGGGTCCAGCGGTGTAGGTATTATATCCACATGTCCGTCCTTCCTCGGCCATCCATTTCAATTTGAAGTATTCACCACCTCCTCTTTCTATACATGGGACGAAATCCAATTCCATGGCAATAAAACTACGGCATTCGTACATTTCAATTATTATGTCCTCCAGACACATTAAAATCTGCCATTTCCAATACTTATTCGGTCGCGATCCCAATTTAGCCGAACAAATTCCAGTCATTTTCCAAACGCTGTTTCGTGTACATTTTTGGCTCATTTTATTCTTCTTCTTTTTTGTTGTTGTTGTTTTTATTGTTTCATTTTTATTTTTTATTTTAATCACATTATGACTCGTAAAACAAAAATTGCACTCTCGAAAACCAAAAATATAATTTGTGCCGGCGGCGGTGGTCAGGTCGTGTCGGTCGTTTCGGTTCGGTTTGTTTCGGTTCGGTCAAATCGGCTGTGAAAAGAATGGCCAGAGCGAAAGAGATAGAGCGGAAAACTCAATTTCGAAATTAGTTTTCCTAATTAGTTTTAAAATAACACCCAAACAGCATTAAAGCGTCGTTTCGCATAAAATGTTTAACCGATATGTGTTTTTTGTTTGTATGTGTGTGTCCAACAGCATTTATGCGGTTCGGCATGAACGACATGGACGTGGTAATTATCCACGCGTTTGTTTTTATATGGATTCTCAATAAAATGTGAATCCCCAAACAGGCGCGGTTCGCATGGATGACGATGATGTGTATTCTGTTTTTCCAAAACAGTCAAACACACACAACACACATAGGCGAGGGCGACATTTTGTGTCGTGGAAATGGAAATCGAAATGGAAAAACCATTGAATTGCATACCGCAAAAATGTCGACCCTCATTGATGCCATTCGTTATTTTAGGTATGGTTCCTACAATGCGAGGGTATGGAAAGATATGTCCTTCTTCCTTGTGCGGTGAGGAAAGAGGGATAGTGATTGGTGTGGTATGTTCCCAATCGAATCAAAAATTATAACTAATGAACCCATAAAATATACAAATATACAAATCGACATTAAAAGCGATTGGCCTGAATGCTCAACAGTGCGTGTAGTTGTTGTGCCAACACAGGAGTAATTACACCAAAAAGTAGACCATCGATGAGTCGGAAAAATCAGTAAACCCCAAAATTCGATAGGTACGATGAAATTGTATCGGAGAGATGTTATTCAACGTGTTTGTAATTAGTGTTATTTTCGTATAGCAATGTAACCTTCATCGCATAAAGAATAGATAAGTTTAGATAAAAACGGGCATTTTATCAGGTTGTTTTTGGGTAACACTTTCAGTAAATTTTACAACTGCTGCTAGTACATTCAATAGATTTAACTCTACTTCCATTTGAATATCAGGTATTATATTTTTTGAGAATCGAAAAGAACAATTCTTAAACTAGCGATGGAGTGCCAAATGTGTTATTAGGATGTTGGCAGTGCACGTCAATTGAAAATGTATATAATGTATATACCTAATTGTGAAGGGAAGTCGAAGTTCTCTACATAAATAGCCCCATTTGAGATAGAAAAAGTCGTTCTTGAGTTATAAACCACATATAAGGTTCTTTTTGTTGAAGCAAGGATTTCTGTTTTCTTCGAAAAGTGGCATTTGTTTCAGACTTTATTCTTTATTATAGACACTTCCAACATATGCAACCACCATTTCCTATTTGTTCATCCTCACAGAACATCTGCTCGGATCTTCTTGGCCTTATATCAGTGTAACCCTTAAAAACCTAGGCGAATTTCGGGAATTATTGTGTATGAAAGTACTCGGTAGAATGTTTTGAAGCTTTATGTTTCAGCTATATTTCTAAAATTATTCAGCAAAAATATTGAAACTTAATTGAGTTATTTGCTGTCTTTGGAGGTGCCTCCACTGCTAACATGATTCCGGGCAATTAAGCAGCTGAAACCAAATAATTTAAAATGAATATCAAAGTCGAAGGCGGTTCCTTTACAACTACCTTGCCGCTTTCATAGGATATTTTTGAAAGTACAAACTATTGAAAGTGTCTCACTTTTATAGTCCTCCAAGTTCTTTTATGTTTATTGAACTAAGCAACTGAATTGCAATGGACGTTTTTTTCTGTTGGAGGTTTTAAAAATACCAGCTAGAGCACTCAGACCTACAGGTCCATTGTACTACCAGTAAGCAACCTTCTATTTGCTATAGCTTTCCAGATATTCGGAGAAAAGCCAAAAGACACTCCCATGATAAGGAACCTAAGTTATCAGCTCTCACCATGTCCGCGCCGAATATCTGTAACCTCATGCGAGAAAAAGCAGGACATTCACAGAGAAAGACCTCTGTGGTGTCCTCATCTTCTCTACAAGATTCACAGAGTGTGCCATCACTTAGCCTAACATGTTTAAATGCTTGGAGAAGAGAAGTGCCTGCTGGCAACGCCAAATAAGCTTTCTACAGTCTTTTCTGGTACGAGCTAGCAAAAATGTTGCTGTCTTCCTATTAACGTTGGGGAGCCTACGTTTGGTCTGTCTGCATCCAATGGACATTCAATACGGTTGTGCTCTTCACAGATCCAATCGTTGATTGAAACCCTCACTGAGAACGCTGGCAGACCTAGCGACGGTTCAGGTCCTGAGCGTAAATATGAGATTTCTTAGAAGCACAACTACTACCGGTATATTATTGTTTTGAGTTTTGTACTTAATTTTACTTCAAACTTTGTTCAAAAAGTCCTTTGAACTTTTCGGAACATAATAAAAGTATTTCTCAATTCACTACTTTCACTAGTTTATTGAATTTAATAAGCTTCAAACGGAATTTTTGTTCGAACTCGGCGCATTGAGCCGATATTTACTAGTTTACCCCAAGAGTAAACTAGTGTGAAGCAGCTAAATGGGATAGCTTTAATATATTCGTGATCACGGGGCTCGTTACGCCAGAAAAATTACGATGAAGAAAAAGAAGAAGAGACTTTTACTGCTGTCCTTGTAATTCTTCGAAAATTACGCCGTTTCAGGTACTACGTTAGCTTTTTTCATTCGATAGAATAGCTTTCATTTGAAACTCTACAAAGTTTGACGTCGCGTCGGTAAAAGACGAATGTTTTTTTTATCTTCATCTTCAAAAGGCTTCAATAACAGAGGCTCACAACATAAAGTAGCTGTACCTACTAGTGCTCAATGTTTTGAACGATGAAAGTTACCTTCGTAAGCTATTCAAGCGTTGCTTAGCAATGTGAACGCGAAGAACGAAGAGCTTATGTTTTTTTTTTTACAAAATCTCAAACTCAAGTCCTTAAGCCCTCTGAGAAGTAATTGTTATTCTTACTCCTACGCTCATGGTTGCCAACGAATCCAAGCAAAACTCCTTCATTTCCACATTATTTTCACGAAATGAATACAAAATGTCTGTTGTGTAGTTAGAGCTTGATCCAAATCACTTTCAATTAAATTCCATCTGTCAAATTGCACTAAATCCGTCGAAACAAATTACCCCACTAAATCGTTTGTTTCAATTAGACTGGCTTATTGCTTTTATTTTGCTCTTATTCCTTGGAAAATAATTATTCACCATTCGAAAGCAAAGCAACAGATAGTTTATCCTCACTTCCATGCTACAAAGCATCATCTCTCTCTCCCTTCACAATACATTTTCATACTCATAGGCACACATACATACATACATACCTTCACTATGGATTAAATGCAAGCTTTGCCACAGCAGCACAAACCGTTTCCATCTTTCGTTTTACAAAATCCTCTATTAATCCTGTATTTAGCTAAGTATTTTAAGCACAACGATTTTTGCTACTTATCCTTACAAAATCCTTTTCAAAAACAATTGGGAGATGGAGAGAGAACAATATTGCCATGGCAATGGGAAATAGATTCAATAGCTCGACAAAACCAAAAAACGAAAACAAAAACAAAAAATGTGAGTAAGACGAAGAGAAAAACAATAAAAATAAATGGAAAGCTAAAAATGTCTAAATAACTGAACCGAAACGAAGCTCCCTTAATACCTCCCATGCCATAGTTAAATGGCAATTGTTGGACAAAACGAACAGGACAAGAGGTATACCACTGATGCTGCAACAGCAATGCCAAGAAGGTATACAACCAACAATACTAAACCAGCAATGAAATACCTGCTGAATTATTTATAGACACTCATTTAGGAGTTTATCTGCAGATACACCTCACTTCTTTTCTGTATACCTCTTACATCGGAGGCTGTGTTGTTTGGTCGTGGTAATGTGTTAGCTTCTGGGCTTTTGTCAGATGAATATTATTATTTTAATAAGTCCTCCTGGATTGTACGAATGTGCTTAGGATGTGCTAATTATAGGTATTTGTCTTGATTCACTTTTAGACTCCTGAGAGGGTTTGAATGTGGATAGCCGCCTACTCAAACAAAAGAGTTAAGATTTTCAAATAAAATTGGTTGTACATACCTACCTACAGGGGAAAGCTATTCCTTAATTAATTATTAAGCACTCCACCACTCACCTTTTTAGTCATCCGGCGAATGTCCTTTTAATTTCTATTTTTGTATACATTTCGTACCGGAAAACAGCGCGAGCTCTTTTATAAAGTACATAAAGTATAAAACAATAAGCGAAAGCGAACACACCAATATAAATGTTAATTAAGGTTCATTCTTGTGTTTTTATGTAAGCAAAGCAAATACACGCAGGACAAAATGAAATTACCGTGAAAGCACTTAGTGTATAGTAGACTTTCTATAGGTATAGGTATACCTACTTACATTGGATGGGATGGATATAAACACTACGAACCAACAAACTCCTGTTGTGTATTTTATTTGGACAGTAAAATACTGTACCGCAATTAGGTTTCACCCAGGTCGCTTGCGTAACAGCAAATAAAACTAATAGCACCATGCACACAGCACACACAACTACAAAATACCGACACTATTTTTGTTAGCATAATTTTGTATATGATTTATCCAATAAATCACATTACGCACTAATTTAGGCATAAAACTGTTGAAAAGGTGGACAAAACACATACACATAATTTGGACACAAGGTGTGGATTTTGATGATTCCCGGAGCAAATAATTTAATTTAGTTCCTAGAGTTGGAAATTCGAAATAGATTTTTGTTTTATTTCAGTTGGACACATATGACATAAGCATATGTTCGCTTACTCATCCAGGAGTGTTGAGCAGGCACGCTTACTAATAAAGTTGAGCCTTGTGACAACGCTTTATATTGCCAGGACATAAATAATAAAAGTTTGAATAAGTAGGATAGCTGAAGACTTGTGCTTATCTCGAACGGCTAAAAAAAAGTTTTTCATGGCAGAGTGTAATCGGAGGGCTTTAAAACTCTTCGCGAAAAGTGGAACACAAGCAAATCGATGTTTTTGGTATTTGGTGTGGTAACTGCGGTAACCATTACGCCACGGACATCACTGGGCCAAAAATATTTGCGCACAGTAAAATTGAAAGCCAAAAATAATTTGGTACTAAACACTTAAAGAACCGTTTAAGAAAAAAGCAATTTCGAGAATTGAGACAGATATGAAAGCTCCAATCTACAACAATTCCTCAGTCGGAGCCATCATTTCGTTACGAGAGTTCTTTAAACCCTCATCGTTTTATGCTGAACGAGAGTTAGGTAAATTTAGCTTGTCTGAATCGTTACGTTACGTCACAATCACGTTACATTTACTTTGTAGCTATTGCCCTTCAGATCCTAAGTTTTAAGTGGGCCTTTCTGAACCTTGTGAAAAAGCTTAATACGCTAAAGTCTCAATAACATAACGCCACGTAGACTCTTACCAGACTAACATATATAAATTTTAATTAATATGAGGCACTGCTGCACATGATCGACTCAAGTTTTAGCTCAATAATCGTTATTTATGTTAAGAGAGATGAATACATTTTTTTAAAATCACATATACTATACACTAAGGAACGATTACGTCTCCATAAATTGCAACTACTTGCTTTCTAATCACATTCGGTTTTCCAATAACGCAGCTCTCATTTCTATTCCTAATGTCTATACGTAACGTTAGATGTATTAGCCTTTTTTCGAACCAATAGATCGAACAACATTGCTTGTACTGTCGAAAAATACTACATTGAAAACCGGGAATGACTAAATGTTGACATAGTGCTGTAAGATTTTTAGTACCAGAACGCAGATGCTAGATAAGAGAGTTTACTTTTTTCGCCTTACTACTAGTATACTGTGTTAGCTTTGCAAAAAAGCAGGTATATTCGTCAACATATATTTACAAAGAAGATTAAGTTCCGTCAAAATTATTTGTGGTAACTTCAACTAGTAACGCATTATTTCTAATGATCTCCAAAACTTTGGCTTTTGAGTAAGGTCACAATCTCTTGCATTTTAATTGAAAACAGATGGAATTGAGAGGGCATGATTAAAGGTTGGCTCAAGCTACGTGTACACGATTGATAGGTCTGACCATCATTATCAGATCTGCAAACGTCTGACAATGTGTCAAAATGAGCTGACAATGAGGGTGAAAGTTGAATTTGTGTGTACACGGTTTGCAGAAATCTACAAAATTGCAGATATTTTATAGGTTGCTGCAAACCGTGTACACACAAGCCTGCAAATTCATTTTCAGAAAATGTTCTTCAAACTGAGTCTGCAAATTTGTTCATTGCCCGACATTTCCAGAAACGTCAGAAAATGAACAAAATTTGTGTACACACGATTGCCACATCTGCAAATTAATATGTCTTCAAAATGATTTATGAGCAAACTTTTCTGCAAATTAATTTGGTGTGTACACGGGTGTCAGCTTGCGTGTATACGATTGCCAGATATCTGCAAATTCACTGGCAAATATTTGTCTACAAATTAGCAGCCAAATAGTTTTTCTGCAAATTAATTTGGTATGTACAAGATTGTCAGCCATTCGAGATAAATTTTTCACTGGCAATATTTGCAGATCTGACAATCGTGTACACGTAGCTTCATAATAACTTCAAACCAAATCCTGTTGCTTTCACATCATCTCTATTCATTGACATGATTTTGGTACTTCACATCAGTTACCTTACGGACCACATGGTCCATGTTACCAGATATTAATTCTCAGAAAGTTGATTGTTGGTAAGGTGGAGCTACGTAAGGGAACTTGACAACATTACTCGTCAAAGTGTAACAATTACCTACTTCAAATCGCTCTGATCTCTAAAAATAATTAAGTCAAAGCGCACAAGAATTTTCCAGTATCCCCCAAGTATGTTGCGTCGAATTAATGCTTGAATCACTATCACGGAATCACGCTTCGGCTTCGGCTTCAGCCCTGTTACGTGCAAGTGCTCTATGTTCGCATTGAATTGTTATTATGGTTTTGTGGTTGTTTTCTTACTGTCGAAACGAGCAGAAGTTTAGTTTAGTATAGAAGTGCTTTAAGTTGGAGCCACGCTACGTTTTCTTGTACACGAAGCAACGAAATATTGAAATCAAAGCGATATTGTGATAGGATGTACTGTTTTCCTATGGTTGAACTCATAAACGTCAGGCGAAACAGAAGTATTAGTGGAATTGTGATTCAGGCAGGCATAAGAGTTTTAGTTGGAACACTGGACTGAAACAACGTTACGTAGTGGAGCTGTTTCACATCTTTGATAAGTAATACTGTGGAAACAGGTAAAACACTTTTCTCCCTTCTCTGAGACTTTTCAAACCATATTTCGGAATGTCGCAATCTTAGAGTCGAAAAATAATGGTAGGTGCCTAAAAACAGGAAAACTCAGCAAAATACTATCTTTCTCATTTTAAACCTCAAGGCTTATCATCTTTTGGCACAAGTGATGCTTACAGATGATTGCTGTTCCTAACTTTAAAGCTGAAAACGCAACGACGGATTTATATTGCTAGATTACAGGACAGGGGAAAGAAAGATTGCGTTGAAAAAAATCAAAGTTTGTGGCATCGAAAATGTCATCGTCGAATATGAGACAATGCGACAGCTGAAATCTTTGGCTTCACGTTTTGATTCAATTTATTCTTTAGTCTCGATTAATGCGGAAAAGGTGTATTTGTTGCAATGGAAAACCGCAGCCGGACCGATTATTATCCTAGAATATGCATATAAAGTCTCTTCCAAACCAAAGTATAGTTTCCTTGTTGTGGCCGCGACAAATTTATGGCACTTTCCATTGGACGAAAAGAACCGTACAGGAGCGTCCAGAAGCATTCTCAAACCGTTCCATTGGTGCAAAAAGATCGCTTCTCATGATTCTGAGGAGTGACAGCCGCTTCTCGATTTGAAGTGAGAATCGACTCAAGAAGCACTAACACATGTTACTCAAATGTCAAAAGGAAAAGTTTCCACAGGAAATATTTTTTATGTGCTATAGATGTTTCACTCACACAAAGCCAACACGTTAAGTTGAGTAAAAACAGTTTTAGGTGTTCCATTGGTTTTCAGAATGAGTGCTTCCCCGAGTGAAACCAATGGAAAGTGCCATTAGTATTCAAATTATGGTTACATATCAAAACTCTGGTACACTCCAGGCAGGAACAGCACAGCGTTTCCATACAATTGTCGTAGTCTCCGCGTTTCTGTCAGAATTAATTGTCAGAATTAAAAAAACAGCAGTAATTTGGGAAGCCGTGAGTGTTATCTTATAAGCAAACAATTCTGTACTTTCATTGGCTCTTCTCAACTATCAAAACACAATTCTAGCACGTGCTCCGTCTTATGCTTAAGTCTCCCCTGCCCTTAAATTTGTTTTGAGAACTTAAGAACCTGAAGCTCTCGAAAAACTTATTAAAACTTGCGTGCTTAAAAATTTCAATTCAGGTCAACAATTTTAGAAAACATTTAAGCAAATTTGTGCTACAAGTGAACAAAAAACAGAGAAAAAAAAGGTAACATAACAACAACCTCAACTCCAATTCAACAATGTTGCATTCTATAAACAGCCGGAAATAGCCCCCTATCAACGCGACAAAACAGCAACTAAACTGTGTCGCATGTGGACACTTACCGCTCATGTGGATCAAACAGAAAAAAAATGCACATGAGTGTAACTACAAATTAAGTAATTGCAGTTTATTTAAATGAAACTATAGGGGGGGAAAATATACGTAAACGTAACTGCCTACCCGGACAGAGGAGGTAGAATCTAGAATGTGATGCACGGGTACGTACCTGGGTTGCATATACCTAATAGCATTATTACGACTTATCCGATGAGTACCGTATTTTAATTTAATTATACATGCGAACATCGAAATAGGGGAACACATTATTTTGTTCCCGAATGCAGGATGAGTGCACTAGGCGTTGGCTTCGGCACCAGTCGGTGGCGACACGAATCTGTGTATACGTCAACATGATGGAAGGCTCCGAACAGTGATACACCTGAATATACGGGTAAACAAATGCATATATGTTTGAATATTCAGAAACTAATGTGCAACTAACACCCGTAACCGCTTTAACGCAGTTTAATCGTCAACACTTCTCTGTGGAGTACTTTTTCACTTTTTTTAGTTTTTAATGTTTGTTCCGTGTGAAGAGGTTTTTTCTGCGCTGGGAAAGGAGAGAGGCAACAAAGAATTTATTTTGCATGTGGCCTTAGGACACATTGAATGGATTTTAAAGCAAATTTTTCTGGTTTTTTTAGCCATAGAAACAAACATTTCTAACAATGGGCCATGAGAAAATAAAAACGAGAGCACATTCAAAAGTTTTCATTGTTTTCATTCGAGATCCTGTTTTTATGTTGTTTTTTTTTTTCATTTTTGTAATTTCTTACTTCTGGTGGAATGCATTTTTCTGTTCATATGGGCGGAATGTAGTATGTGGGTGTTTTTCGTTATTCTGTTCTCTTTTTCAAAAAGTCATGGAATAATTTTATGGTGATGGTGGCCAGATCTTTTGAGTAATGCGAGCTTAGATTTCTATAAAGACTCCTGGTACGTTATTTCTAAGTTTGTTTTGGAAAAGTGAAAAAACTGAGATAACAGTAATTGTTTTTCTTAAAATTTCGTTCTATATTTGAAGCAGGTTTTCACCGGCGCAGCGGTTTTGCTTGCTTTAGTCAACATATTTCTTGTTCCCGAGAAAAATTGGATACTACTGCTGATGGTCTCTATCAAATTCACCTTCAATTGGTGTAAGACTGGTTGAAATCTATCCAGTTGTTTTTGAGCTTACCTTGTTGAGCTTATCTTGTTCTCCATAGTGTTTGTTTTAGTTAAGATGACGATTCGAAACGGTTGATTTTTTTTTCTGTTGGAGGTTTTTTAAATACCAGCTGGAGCACTCAGACTTAAATACCGGTCCATTGTACTACCACATAGCAAACCATCTATTTGTTATAGCTTTTCAGATATTCGGAAAAAAGCTCTCACCATGTATGCGCCGAGTATCTGTAACCTGATGCGAGAAAAAGCAGGGCATTCACAGAGGAAGTGCTCTGCAGTGTCCTCATCTTCTCCACAAGATTCACAGAGTGTGGTATCACTTAAGCCTAACACGATTAAATGCTTGGCAAAAGAGAAGTGCCCACTGGCAAACGCCAATAAGCTTTCTACAGTCTTTTCTTTTCTTTTCTTTTGGGGAGCATACGCTTGATTTGTCTGCATCCAATAGAGACATGCCATCTATGGTTGTGCTCTTCACAGATCCAAACGTTGATTGAAGCCCTCACTGAGGACGCTAGCAGACCTAGCGACGGTTCAGGTCCTGAGAAAGCTGTCTGAGATCCCTGCCTAGCAAGTTCATCGCCGATCTCATTTCCAGTTATGCCATGATGGCCCGGAACCCAAATGAGACTAAATAAAAATAAATAAATAGGGTGGCGCAACAGAGTGAGGAGCCCCTGGGCCTAGCGCATTTCTCACAACCATGCCTTGTGAGGCATGTTCCGAACGGCTAATTGAGAATGCGCTTTTCATGGCAATGAATTTACTAACGGAGGACTTGCCAATTCCTCGCGAAAGGCGATACCCGTGGAAAAACATTTTTGCATTTTGCCTCTGCTGGGATTCGGACCTTGAACCTCTGGGTTAGCAGGTGGACATGCTAACCATTACGCAACGGGTACCACAACCCAAATGAGACTCAAGGAATTTAATCTTCTGACCGCATTCAGAGAGCTCTTGCATTCCTGGATCACTTTCGAAGTGGTAAGAGGGTTGAGAAGGGCCTTTAGCACAGCTTGGCTGTCACTGCAAACAAAGATACTTCTCCCCGTCCATCCATTGTTCGTAACGTGGCTCAAGGCCATTAGGATAGCATAAGCCTCCGCTTGGAAAACGTATGCTTAAGATCCCAAAGATGTGTGCAGTCGTTTATCGTCGTTCTCCACAAAGACACCAGCACCAGAACCCTCGTCGGGTTTGAAGCCATCTGTGAAGATACGATAACAGTTCTTTCCAGGCTCAGACTCTGGAGCGAATAAGTCCTGAACCGAAGGAAAGTTGACTGAGTAATTTTGACTCAGTTTGAGCCTTGGAATCATCGTGTCAGACAGCATATCCATTACACGTGAGTCGAAAGATATGCTGCTTGCGAGCTCCTCAAAGCTCCAGTGCGAATTGTACCAGAGACCACGTCTCTTTAAACGAGAAATGGTCTTGTAGAGTACACCCCATGATGTAGGTACCAAAAGTGGAGGCAGATTCAGCAGTGCATCGAGAGCAGCTCCCGGTTTGCTGGAGAAGGCCCCCGTAACACAAAGACAAATTGTTTAAACGGTTGATACTCCTAAGTCGTATATCAATATATCAACCGTTTTGAATTCTTAAATTCTTTTTAATCGCGAATCTCTTCGTAAGCGTTTTTTTTTAACTTATCGTGGTTAGCTTGTCTGCTAGTTACGTGGAATGTTCGATCTTTCAATCCCAAAAACATCAAGGAAAATTAATTTTTTTCTACCAGCTTTTGCGAGGATTTAGCAATTTTTTCGAAACTAATTTTATGCCACATAAAACACTTCCTTGATTAGTCGTTCGGAATCGGCAAAATATTGTAGGTTCCTTCCATTTTCTCGAAGAGTGTTGTTGAGGGCCAGGCTCTTCGTTCTGTTGTACCCATTTTATTTCCTTATTTATCTTTAATTTCAAAATCAAACCCAAATTCATCTTCAACTCAGTCAGTCAGTGCTTCACTTCGCATTCATTTCAACTCCAGTACTTAACCCTTAGAAAGGACATTAGTGAAAACAATATGACAATAGCACGGTACAGACAAAAAACTATTCCAAGCGAGCCAACAGTAACATCCCGGTATAGTAGCGTGAAACAAGGCCAGAACATGGTCCACTATAGCAAAGCACTTGATTTCTTCTTTTTTTTTATCCATTGAATGTGTCTCCTGTATATGGCTTTGGATGGAAATCCCTTTGTCCAGTGAGAACATTCTCCACATTCTTTTCATATAAGTTGATCGCTAGGTATGTCTATACATATCTGAATCCATATTCACACCATCACTATCGTTTTTGTCCTCCACACGTCCTCGTTCTCATCCTAGTAGAATAACGAAATGCAATTAAAAGAACGTTTTATAGCCTTTGTAAAGCACTTTCTATTGTTTTGGAAAATTGAGTGTTATCAACAGTCCCAGCAGTTTTTCTCGTTCTCCCTAGAGTGGGAAGTCTGATGTAGGTATGGATTTTTTTTACTTGTTCGCAAATATAAATCAAAAGTTAAGTGAAAGTTGCACGCTGCCGAACGCTTTTGTTTGCTTCTGGCATGTATATGAACGCTTCATTTTTATCTCTTAAAATCAATGCACATAAGCATGAGGTGCCCTACACTACACAATGGGCATATGTTTGTACTCAATATTTACAAAAAAAAAACTTATTTTACTTGTTTTTATTTGTATTTGGGCAGGCATGCACAACAAAGTTGTGTGTTATTGAAAATTTGTGTAACAATACATGGTATGAAAAATAATAAAAAAAAAAGTACATTGAAAATAGTTAAACAAATAATAGATATATCTACAAATAGACAAGGATGTGTGGTTCTGTTAAAATTACGGGTAATGGATGTTCAGCAAGATAATGGATGACGGCAACGTGTGTAACAATGGGGGTTTTGAATTTTATAAATGGTGGGAAAATGAATTCTTCGATTAATATTTTATTTAAATTGCAATGGGAATATTAAAAATTCCATTTGGATAAATACAAACGTACTTGGCACTTGGCAGGCGCATTTTGCTTAATGGGAGTCATTTGATGGCACTTGGTGAGTCATTTTCATTGAGGCAAAAAGTAGTGATTGAATGAAAATTCATTCTTTTATCTTTTTTTCTACTTTTTAATTACAGTTAGCTGCTTACTTAGGCGGGCATACCAGTTCGGGGTAAGCCTGAGCCGAAACTATTATCCTTCGATAACGACTTCGATTTTTTTTTCACTTGATTGCGCCACCTGAGACGAGGTCTTCCCCTTCCGAGATTTCCCTGCAATGTGCTTTCGAAAACCCGTCGAGCCGGAGCGTTTATGTCCATCCGCTCTGCTGTACGGGACCAAAGATCATTCGGAGTACTTTTCTTCCGAAGCGACCATGGGTATCCTCAAACGTCCTTGGTTCCGTGTCCTAAGGAAGGACTGGGATGATCAAAGTCTTACAATGGGTTACCTTTGTTTTTCTGCAGAGTGCTTGTTCCTCGATTGCTTAGAAATTAATAAATAGGGTGGCGCCACAGAGCGAGGAGCCCCTGGGCCTAGAGCATTTCTCACAATCACAATGAGGGAAAGGAAGGGACCTACAATTTTCTGCTGGTTCCGAACTTCTAATGGAAAAAGCGCTTTTCATGGCAATCAATACTAATGGAGGATTTGCCAATTTCTTGCAAAAGGCGATACCCGCGGAAAAACATTTTTGCCTCTGTTGGGGAGAAACGAACCTCTTGCTTACCCAACCCAATAAAGCACCGCACCGGTTGGCACTGATGTTGTTGCCCATGACTATAGAGGATTTAAATAGACGAAGTCCTGAACTACCCCAAAGTTATGCCTGTCTGTTGTAACGTTTTGTCCAATTCTTCGATGTTCTCTGTTCTTGTTTGAAAACAGCATAAATGCTTCGTTTTGCCTTCATTAACCATCAGAACTATTTTTGCCGCTTCGATTTCAATGCTCGCAATGCGACCTCACGCTTGTTTCTTCCCATTACGACAGTATCGTTTGAGCAAGCGAGTAATTGTACAGACTTTTGAAATATTATTTTACTCTGTTGTTGACATTTGAGATTTGTACAATCTTTTTAAGAATGAAGTTAAAGAAATCGAAAACACTATGGAACGTGAACGTGTTTTTTCGAAAACGCAAGCCATTTGAGATACTGTAGTTTGAAGTCAGAACATTTATGATGTGTAGTCGATTCGTTCATATGGCCACACCGCCAGCACGTTTTCTGCGACGTGAAGTTGACTGGTTTAAGTCTTTTGCTACGGATGACTGAACGCGAAACTTTCAACACTTTGACACACTTGTTGTCTCACTGACACTGCAACATCACGAAACGAGTGAATAACATAAATTTTTGGAGTAAATTTGTTATTGTCAGTTTACTAGGCCGACATTAAGTTAGTTAATTAGTTAGTTAGTTAAGCAGGTGGTAGGTGGCGCTACAGTCCGGGTCGGGCCAGGGCCGCAACCAACATTCTTCTCCAGCAAGCTCGGTCCCTAGCTAGCTGCCTCCACTTTTGTACGTCTAGTTGGTTGAAGCCCTCTCCTACTTGCGGGCGCCACCTGAGTCGCGGTCTTCCTCTGCTGCGCCGTCCCTCGGGATTGGGTTCGAAGACTTTCCGGGCCGGAGCGTTGGTGTCATTCGCTCTACATGAACCAGCCATCTAAGCCGCTTGACTTTGACTCGTTTGACTAGGTCAGTGTTGCTGTACATCCTGTACAGTTCGTGGTCAAATCTTCTTCTCCACTCTCCATCTATGCAGACGGGACCAAAAATCACCCAAAGAATTTTTATTTCGAAGCATCCTAAAGCGTTCTCATCTACCTTTGACAAGGTCCATGGCTCTGCGCCATTTATTAGAACAGGGATGATAAGTGGCTTATACAGGGACACTTTAGTTGCTCGGGAGAGGACTCAATTGCTTTCTTAGTCCGAAGAAGCGATTGGCAGGAGTTATTCTACGTTTGATTTCAGCGCTGGTGTCGTTGTCTGAATTGACAGCAGCGCCTAAGTAGACAAAGTCCTTAACTACCTCAAAGTTATAGCTGTCAATTGTGACGTTCTGTCCAAGACGTCGGTGTTGATTTTCCATTTTAGATGACAGCATATATTGGTCTTGATCTCATTAACGACTAAACCCATCTTCTTCGCTTCCGTCTCAATGCTCATAAATGCGTCATTGGCATCTCGGTGCGTTCTTTCAATTATGTCAATATCGTCGGCATATCCGAGTAATTGGAAGGATCGTTGAAAGATTGTGAGACCGACATTCACAACCAAAAATTGGATTCATTGACTTAAATTTTAGGTAGAAAATTTTTTATTATCATCTGTCTACGATGCACGTTCGTGTGCTTAATAATGACATTCAGGGTTACTGAATAAATTTACAATGACAGTTCGTTAATCAAATGAAAGTGTGCGCTCAAAAATAAAATTCAATGCTCCAAAACTTTTTTGTTTCATCAAGCTCAGAGCTTCAGAACAAGTATTTCCTTTCTTACTTTAACGAAACTCTATAATTTCTCTCTTGTCTTTAGGATCTGCTCAAATCGTCATCGTATTCTACACTTTTCACATTTTGTAAACCGAACTCTACTGAAAATGAATTTCGAAAAAATTAACGAACATGCTCAAAATCTCTCCATTAAAATGATTCTAATTATATTTGATTAAAGTAACACTTTAACACTACGAAAAAAGAAAATATTTTATTCCATTCCAATGCACACTCTCTGCCGGGAAGGTGCTTCAGAAATTCCATAAAAGCTTAATTTAAGAAGAAAAGGATCCAAAAGAAAAAGAAACCCACACACACCTCGTTCAATAAATGAAATAATTAGAATAGCAAAAAAAAATTAAGGGAGACAACTTTGCGTTACCACTTTCATGGCTCATTATCCCCGCGCTTGAAATTGGATTCTTTTGCTTCAATGAAAATTTAATCTTCAAAGGAATTTGGAAAACGTTTACCTTCCTTTAAAATAAAACGGAGGTTGGTTTCGTGTGCTTGTTAGCGAAGAGGATTAGTGTCGTCATGGCAGTTGTAAATTTTCTTCTTTTTTTTTTTAATACAATTACAAAGTTGGGACATCTTTTAAGATGAATGGCAATTATTTTCATTTCTGCTCAATTTGGTTTTGATATTTTTTAAATTTTTTCACTCCAAAATTTGACTATAAATCACATTAAGGCAAACAGTTGCAAAATAGGAATAATTTTAGTAGCCTAAAATTAACATTTTCATTTTTTTTTTTTTTTAATTTCAGATGAACCGTGCTCTTCAGCTTAAACCAGCGGATAGTGAAAATCGTGGCGGTAAGTCATCAACTACAAAAATTATTTAGAATAGATTTCTTGTTTATTGTGTTCTATTTTATAAAAATTAGTTGTTGAATGTCTGTCTCTTGTGAAAAATTGTATAAAAAAAACCTTTAAGTTTTATTGAATGAGATTAATTCTTTTGGATTTGTGTAGAAATTGGTTGAATGTTTATATGCTTGCACAAAACATTGCTGCTTTGCACATTACAGTTAAATATAATGGCAAAATAAAACTTTTTGCTTGTCCGTGAAATGAAGAAGGAAACAGTTAACCTTTGTTTGTATTGCAGGAAGGTATGCTTAAATCAGATTGTGTCAAAACAACGATTCTCAAACGTTTACAGGAGTTCGCTAGGAATCAATTTGTTGTTTTTTTTCGTTAAAATTAACCATTGAAAAGAATAGGACTTTCTAGACCCAATGACCCAATAAGAGAACAATTTTAAGCTCTTCAGGTGGCGCCCAACGCGAGATCCAAAAAAAAATTTCAGCCGTTGAAAATTTGAAGTTCGAGGATTGATAGTTCTTATGCAGTATTTTTTTATGACACTGATCGTCAGACAAAAACAACATATTTCTAAGAACAAAAAGCATCAGAAATCATTGAAAAGCAACAAATAAAAGAAGTTGAAGTCGTGCATTCGATTACATTTAATATTTTCTAAAAACCTTGTTGTTTCTTAATCAAATATGTTTCTCCTACGTTGTATAGGTGCCTGCAATTTGCGTAGGCCATTCTTAGTAAGAACACGCTCAGTAGTTTCCATGTGGCTAGTGAGCCTTGGAAATGGAAATGACAGAAGTCATCGCTTTCATGTCAAGCTATTTTTATGTGTCTACTTCTAAAAAACAAAATAACATCTTTGACCTCCCACTACTAGAAAATCGTGAATAATTTGTCTACTGTTGATTCTCTGTCTGTTTTAAAGGCAGAAAATATTTTTCCAAGCAACAGACAAAGACAATAACCCACATTCAGCTAAAATGAATAACAATAGAAGGTTTTCTGCCCAAGAGCCTATTTTCTAAATCAAGGACACTGATAATTTCAACATATTCCCATCATTTGCATTTCTAAACTTATGAAGCTTTGCCATTAACTTGACTTAACAGCTTTCATTCATTACGTCTGGCGCCCAACGTAGGCCTTAGAGTAGTAGTCAGTAATTTGGCTTGAAAATTTATTTGTTTTCTCTTTTTTTCTGCTTTTTGGATATGTCTTTTGTGCTTTCATCTGTTATCTTAACATAAAAGTAAAACAAGGCGTCACAATCAACAGAGCCCAACGCCTTGTGCTAAGTATTGTATTCTTATCTTTATAATTTCAAATAAAATTTAATGTGACGATGTAGACTTTCTGTGTGTACATCGAGGTCTCTCAGTCAGTGTGGTTTATCACCAACACCCTTGAAAATAAAGAACATCGGGCTAAAAAAAAAAATACAAACTAAACACTAAAATAGCTATAAGAAGCCATACAACGAACGCACAGACACATTACGCTTTCAGTAGGGACACAAAAAAATTCTTTTCAATTTACGTGACATCATTACACAAGGACAAGGACAAATTATGTGCGCTCACTTTCACGTACGTTGTGCTCTGTGCGATATTTTTTATTTGATGTGTGAAGCAAATTTGGTTAGATGCAGTCTTTTATCTTCTGACTTTGTTTTTTTGCTTTTCAAGAGCATGAGGACAAAAAAGGGAAACAATAGTGTGATACGAGTTCAAATACCTAATCATCCATTCAAATTGATGAGGAACCTTAAATGAATGAAACTTAGAGTCATACTCGTCTCATTTCTTCCACACTCTCTTATGGAGTCTCTTTTTCTAACGACATTGCGATGTTTTCGAGTAGCGATTTCTAACAAAACGTCACATGATATCCACGTAGGAGAAAGGAAATAGAGATGTTAAAATTAAAGGTTCATATTTCTCTATCGTTATTTCCGCCAAGGGAATTAGTTTCAATGGATAAAAGTCGTAGAGAATAAGAGAAAACTTTTTATCGTGAGTTGAATATAGTTTCGCCTTGGAGTTGTGAACCCAAAGTGCAGAAAGATAGTTTCTTGATATGCACAGAGTCCCCGATAGAGTCGTTTGCAAAAGTGTAGATGAACTAACTGCTTTCATCCATGAATGACATCTGGGAGGGGATGTCATTTAAACGAAAGAAGTTAATTGCTTTCAAAGTTTTCAACATTGCATCTCACTTGAAAAACATATTCTTTGGGGTTGGCACAGTCTCTAGGGGACTTTCACCTTGACAAGGAGGTAATATTAGCAATTCAAAGAAAAAGTCTTGCAACTGATCATTCTCTAGAAAAGAAAAACTTAATTGGTTGGAATTCGAAGAACTTTAATTGGCGCCCAATGCGAGGTGCGGGTCGCTATAGTGCTTGTGAGCTGTGCTTGAAAATTGAAAATATATACATTGAGATGGAATAGTGACTGATCTGATAGGAATGACTTCAGAGATTGACACAGGAATTATACAAATAATTATGAAAAGCTGAAATGGCGCCCAACGTGAGATCTCCCATACATTTACCTACAACCACTAAATGCTTCAGATGGCTAAGTAACTCATTTTAATTTTTTCTGCAAAAGCCAGAAATAGGCTTGTTTTATAGGATTCCAATTCTCCTTGTCGTTTTTTCAGTACACTCAATTCTAATGCATTTTGGGAAAGTAATATTTGATTTGATTTGAAGTATTTACTGGCGATGTATACCTCGTGTAGGTTTTTGTTTACTACTAAGGTTCTGAGTAAATACATCGGCTGATATGTAAGTATTACTAAATTAAAAATGACACTAACGTTCATTTTGAATTGGGAGGAAAAAAAACTTCTTTCAAAACAAAACCTGATCCAACCCACGTCACTGTCAGAATCAATACATGCTTATTCGCGCACACGTGTCAGAAAAAGCTACACTCATTATCCACCCTCGTTCCTTTTTTTCTATATTCTTTTGACATAAAACCATTCAACCAATCAATCTCGCTTCAACATTATTTTCAACTTCAGCTACCTTTGAGTGTCAGCAGACAAGTCGACCGACCTTCTCACCCTTTTTCACAAATCCATCTGGCTTTACCCAAATACACTTCAAGAGCAATTTTCAGCAGACATTCTTTTCACCACCCAGTTTGTATTTGAATATAAAAAACAACCTACAGACACATTTTTCATCATTTGACCTTCACCAACCGAACATGTCCTTCACCAAAAAGAAGTCATTTTCTCCTTGATTACCTTCGCACAAAGCAGTCCCTCAGTACAAGAAAAACAAAAATTTTAATGAAATACAAACTTTTGATACAATCCAAAATAATATTCGAAAAGAGTAGCTGCTTCTAATCCACTCTGATGGCTGTGACCTTCATTCACAATCCTTAAGGACATTCGTGCATTTCACACGACCGACATCTCAATTTTCTCAACAACAACAAGAGAAAAAGAAAGGAGAAAGTTTCCAAATTTGTTTAAAAATAAAATCAAATTTTTTCGCAACTTCATGTGTATCCTTGCCATGAATTTTCATTTCTTTGTATCAACTTTTTTAAGTTCTCGGATAAGACGAAGTTACAAAAAAAAAGAAAAACAGAAACGACAACTTTATCGATTTAAGCAATCACCAGATGTTTTCTCATCTCCGGCATTTTTGAGGTTATTCAGAGAAATTCATGTAAATAAATATAGGTACAGATACGGTCTAGAGTGCTTTGGCCCGCCTATCCTGCATGAAAAATATTAAGGGAATGATTCACATAAAATGAATTACAACCATTTTAGCTTTCTCTTACTCTCTCCCCCAACGAGGAGGAAAACCTTTTTTTTTTTTTGTTTGACATACATTCACATAACCTTTGAATGAAAGACGAGAAAAAATCCACAAAATCACGATACGAAAGACGAACATCCCTTTCAGAACCATTTAATGAGTCCTTTTTCATTTTCCTACCAAACCCCACATCCCACCCATGAGAAAGGAAAATTATATATAAATATATGTTTGTCTGTATGTGTATGTGTATAGGCTTGTATATCCCCGAGTTTGGGATAAAACATTTACATTTCTCTTTAAATCCTGGTCTCGCTTGAATGGCTTAGTCGTTAACTAAAACTAAATAGCAACAAGAAAGGATTTCTGCTTAAGATGCCCTTTGGGTGCTGACTGCTGAATTTGACTGCTTTAGCTTTAAAGGCACCAAACGAGAACGATCTTTCTAAATTATGGATAAAATATTCAAACACTTCCTATGTGCGTAGAATTCAAAATGTACCCACACTCTTCTCGCTCCTCAATATTCACATACACCATTGCTATAGTTTTGTAAAGTAAAGAGTAAAAAAGTGTGACCTATTTTTGAAATTTCTGTTAAAGACCTTTGAAATGTAAAACGCTAAAGCAAAACATGTTCTGTTCCAATAAATTTAGTCGTTTTGAAAGATTCCCCCACAAACATTGTTCAGAATTCTCTGTATAAGCCATGCCAAATTTCTTTGAAAAGAAACTCGAACAGAAGGGTGGCTTTATGCGTGGAAAACCTTTTCTAGCTTCGGCAAATAAACAAAACTCAAAATTGACTCCTTTTGGCGTTTATATATTATATTGGGGTGGAAATAAGGCGAGTCAAAGTACAGCAAAGGGTAGGACAAGTTTTATTTGAAATCAATGAGTGGAAATTGCTATAAGGTACGTGTTATATGTGAAACTAGGCCGACAAGTGGTAGAATAGGGATAGTTAAGGTTCTGCAAGGATTTTCCATTCCGATTTTGCTGGCATTGGTAGTTTGGAAGTAAAAGAACATTCAGTAGCGTAATTTTAATTCGAAGATAAAGGCACAGCGTTTGGGACCCATTTATTTGAGAACCGTTCACAAACCAGGTACTGTTTTAATACACAAGACCGTAAGAATGCGTAAGTCGAAGTTTTTATGAGTAATTTGGACCTCGGCTCCTGTAAATATGTGAAACGGAATGTTTTCTATATGCATAAGTTGAGTTTTGCGTTAAAGTCTCACATTGCAAGTGATTATAACCATTGGATAGCCCTTAAAAATCTCTCCAACTCTAAATTTCCATCAAAGCTTTTAATGGAATTTCATTCAGATAACTATTGGATTAGAAGAAAAAAACAAAGAAAAATTTCTGCAAACGCTTTCGACATCACTGTCAAAATAAGGGCACCACTGAGTTCTATCGACACTCTTCACACTAGTTTAACATTACCTGGAGTGTTCGCTTGGTAAAAACAGACTTAAAAATTTTTTAATTCACTCTTTGCTTTTATGATGAGCAGATATGAGAGAAATTTCACCAAAAGTCATGTTAAAAGCAATGAGGAACTGAGGCTGTCTGAATTCTATTTTCTACGTTATAAGAAGTGGTGAATACTTTGAAATATCCACGAAAAGTCTTTTTACTCACTTTTTACCAAAGGATGCTGTATGAAGCTAAGCTAAGCTGAGTGAAGCACACTCCATTAAATGAGGAGCAATTTAGAGGCTTAGCCTATCTCATTTAAGGCCGCCAGAGTCAGACTAAATTTTTGAAAGCAAATAGAAAAAAAAATGGAGTGTAGTGATGAATACATCTCAAAACCAAAATTTAAACCAGACTTTCTGCTCTCGCCAGAGCTTACCTTTTCATAACGACAATGTTTTGAACTTATGTTTTATTTTACACTGTTTTCGAGAGAGAGTTATTGATGCTTCTAAAGCATTTGATTGAGCTTGACATCAAGCTCTCTTATCGAAAATACGTACTTTCAGGTCAGGTTCTCATTTTCTATGCCCAATGCTCGTCCTTGCAGTTTGTTACGTTTCGAAAACCCAATGCTTTCTCTTGTCTTTAAAGCTTAACCTTCCTCCTTTCCTACTTCCAAGAAACCGAAAAGTTGTCAGAACAAAACATGTGTGTATACGATGATCTCCGTTTGAACGACAGTATCTGGAGTCTCGAAAAATGCAAATTGCTTTGGTTTCTCAAGACAATGAGGAAAATTATTCACACCTTATGATATGGCTACAATTAAGAAGACCTTCATCTGCCCAAAACCGGAGTATACCTCCAATATCTGGTGGGGTGCTCCTAAAGCATCTTTGCGTTTACTTGGTAGGGTACAAAACAGAGCGTTAATACTGATGGGTTACAGTTCAATTATAGAATACAACGGTTTTCTGGAACTTTGTCGAAACGTTACCTGTCTAGCATTTAAGGCATTTTTTCGGAAGGAGATTTTTAAAATACTAATTCGAGCACTCAGACCTTAATACCGGTCCGTTCTACGAATAGACAGCAACCTTCTTTTGTTATAGCTTTCCAAATGTTCGAAGAAAGGCTAAAAGACGCTCCGATGATGAGGAGCCTTTGTTGACAGCCCACTCCGAGTACCTGTTACCTGATATGAGCAAACATTCACAGAAGAAATCCTCCGCGGTGTTATCATCTTCTCCACAGGATTCGCAGAGCGTGGCATCAAATGAGCCTTAAATGTTTAAATGATTGGTAAAGGAGATATCTATGGCCGGTGACATCGCCAATAATTGCTTTTTACAGTCTTTTCTTCTTCGATATAGCAAAATGTTGCAGTTCTGTTATTAACGTTGTGGACCCTGGTTCAGGTCCTGAGTAAGTTATCTGATATCCTTTCCTTGCAAGTTCATCGGAATGCAAGTTAAAGGCTTCAAAAAAGCCAAGTAGTACATGTGATGACCAGATGACAATAAATTGCTTAGGTAGACATTTTTTTTTTTTTGCGACACTGCCCCATCCAATTTTCTGCATGTTTATTCAATGGTGCCATACATACATGTTCATTACAGGTCACACACCTGTAAATAATATCTTAAAATTTTGGAACTGTCTCAATTTGTGACGTTGCATCGTACAAATCTTTATGGTCTAAATTGGCCGATATTGTCAGCGATGTCTTTTAAAAGGAAGAACCCGATACAGTCAATTTTGAGCACCAACCTGCTCATATTGGAAAACTATTTTGCTCCTCTCTTGCCCTAGTTGAAATGTTGTATAGTTGACTGTTTACTTATCTGGTCTCTGCTGATCATTTGATAACTTTTATAGAATCACATAATTTTTTTGGAAAGGAGCATTTGCTTTAAATAAAAATAACGCTCTGGGCTCAACGCATTTCTGGAACCTACATATGTCTTTATGTGTATTTCGAATAACTTATTCAGTTTTCATGACAGTGAACAATATTATTTTTTTCTGCGATTCGAACTTAGACTCCCACGCAACAGGCAAACTAGCCTACTATTACACCACGGACATCAACTGCGTCTCACTTATGACATGAAAGTTTTCCGTTGTACGGTTTCAAGGCATATGAGATATGAGTGCAAACGATTGAAACTACTTTTTTGATACAAAAGGTGTGGGTATTGCAATGCTAACTGATACTTCAGTGTGTGAAAATCTTCTAAATTGCTTGCAAGCTCGAGAAAAGTAAGTTAAATTTTCCTTCACGCATTTTAGGAAAGAATATGTAAATCGTTTTTAGCTTCTTTGCCATTTTCAAATATGTTCATTGTTCATAAATTTATGAGACAATCGTATCCCAAAATACCCTCTCTTACGTTCAGACTACTTAAATTTTAAATGTGTAAGCTTATCTCCACTTGAATCGGAGTTTAATGATCCAAGCGAATCGCTACTTAAAATGAATAAGTGCATCAATCATGCAAAAACAAAGTCTTAACCCTATTGATCCTTATTCGCTCTCATTCTCTTTGCAATTTATGAAATTTCTCCTGGAAAGACTTTGTCTTTCATGTTATTTTATCTGTGTACTGACAATCTAAAGGAAACGTCCTGCCGCTTTATCCAAATTGTTATTCTATACCTGACATCCCTGAATTGAATTCAACTCTACCTTCCCAGTCACCCATCCAACTAGACGTCTGATGTCCTTCCACCCACGCTTTTTCATAGCACTAGAGCACCTTTCAATGCAAAGTTTAGTTGAAGTATCTACAACAATACTTCACAAACTGATTCCCTGCTGATGATTATGATTATAATGTCCTTTCCACTAACGTTAATATTCCAAACTCAAGACGAATACAATACGGCCATGCCATGTAGTTAGTCCGAACAGAAGCTTTTACAGTATAGTCCTTCGTCTTCCAGTCTATTAGGACAAGAGAGAGAAATATAATGTGCAGAATTTTGACCTTTGTGCTGCCATTTTACTGCAACGACAGGTAAATTATTATTTCAATCACTCAAAACCAGACATGACTACCTCAGTAAACCTAGACAGAATAAAGATGGAAATAAATGCAGCCTGGGTCTGGTTGAACCAGAATAATAATAAAAAAAAAAACAAGGAGAAAACCATGACATCCATCTATTGAAAGAGCTTCAAACAATCAAATGTTATTTTCTTCTCTTAAAGGATATTCTACTTTGAATTTCTCCTTTTTGGGAAAAAGAAATTGAAGTTTCCTTTTTTAATCGTCCTTTTTTCTTTTCATTTCTCCTTCATATTCATAGAAAAAATCAGAGGGAAAAATCTACTTAATCCGATGAAAAAAAAAAACCTTGAACAACTGAACAAAACAGAAGGTACTACACTCGGTCTAAGGATAAACAAGAAATAAAAATAGAAAATAAAAAACACAAGTTCTTGACAGTAAATTGATTGTTTGCTAAAGGATGCCATTCCAAAAACGAAGTACAATTTAAGGAGTGGAGTCTATTTATATCCTAAAAAAAATAAGAGCTCTTCTTTCCGATTGAAAGCATAAAAGTTGTCGTTTGTATTTATTTGAATGAAATTTACAATTTGTAGATGCAACGATTGGGTTTTTTGAACAAGTGTACCTACCTAGTTATGTTGGAATTATGATTGGGGTCTTTTTTTCAAAAGGATTTAGGGATACTTTCTTTATGAGTTTGAGGGATTATTTTCTTTCTTTCTTTTTTGTTTTACCTAATTAGGGAACTTTTGAAGAATATTTAGCGAAAGAGGCCAAATGAATAGAAATTGGGTGCAGATCGAAGACTGATGAGATGGTGAGTTGGAAAAGGGTTTGAAGGTGGTTCTATGGTAAGAAGTGCTGTGGTTGGAGTGTTGAGTCGACAGGCCTGACGTTTTGGCTCAACAACTATGCAGGTAAACTCTTTCACTTTCAGCCTTCTGCTTATGAGTAGATGCCAGCTTTGATTGAAATTGCAACCATCTTGTTCCCAACTACACGGTGCTAGAGAAAGGAAAGGTTAACAGCCTTATAGTACAATGGAACAGTAACTGGTCTGAGGGCTGTGGTTTCCTATTTGGCTAATCTTTCATAACATCAAAATGATAATTTAGAAAAACGCTTTTGATGTAAAATTGAAAAACTCACCTCACTCACAAAAACCACAAAGACAGTCATCCTTGTACCTTCGTTTTGTAGATCCTTCAATTGCTATTTTGATGATTGTTGAAAATAAGATAACTAACACTGTATTTCATACTAGCCTAAAACTAAAGCAATATATTTTTTTTAATGTCCTAAGCTGGGCGCCCGTTTTTGGAAGTACAAGAAAATCAAACGTTTTTTTATTCCTTGAATGGAAAACTTGCAAAGCAATCATAAAGCCTCATAATTTGAGTCCACATAACTACGAAGCTATGAATCTCAGCTTTGACTATTTGTTTCTGACTATACTCACACTCAGACATAACTGCATTTAGGTATCTTCTTTCGTAAGGAGAATTGCAGAGTCATTGAATTTACTTATTTGTTGTATTTGAGTAGTTATTTCTATCAAGATCAAGAGGCTCTTTCAGCCTAAGAAGATATTCCAACTGTGGAGTTATAGTTTTTTAATGCCCAATACTCCTTAAAATTTTTTCTCAGAATCGTTTATCCACTTAACATCCACTGGCTAAAGGCCTGAGGAAAGGCTCTAAACATATTTCATCTATACATAAGGAAGTCTTCCATCAATCTCAATGCTCAATAGAGAAGTGATTTCTGTCAGTGTGCCTGACAGTTGATTAATCATGTGATTTCAGAATGCCTCTGAGTATAATTCGATTGAAAAATCTCAATACAATATTTAACACCTCGCTGCGAAGTATTTACCTTGAACTAAAACTCAGTTAATAAAGGACTTACTTTAGGAGCATGCTTGGGACGATTCAGTAAAGTTTTTAATGTCAGATACCTTCGGAAAATGAAGATTTCATCACTGATTTTCTCTGTTTGCAAAAATTGAACGTCTCTCTCTGAACAGATGTTTTTCCGATGTAACTAAAGGCCTTAAGGACAGTGCTGCATTTTCTCTTTATATTCATTTATTGCCAAAAGAGCACCTATGAAAAGGTATCTAGTTAAATAAAATAGAAATATACAATTTATTAAAAACAACCCTAATGTTCTGCAAGAAGAAGGGAATTAAAAAAAAGTTTAAGAAACAGAAAGAAAATCGGTTGCAAAACATCAACGTTCCAAAGGCACAAAGGAAAGAAAACTCCCAACTTGAGTGTAATTGTGTTGAATCTTGATAACTGTGTATTCAAACCCGCTCACTTCCTACCTCCAAGATAGATAGAGTCGTCGCATCAGAGGACAACTTGCATGCAGAGCATAAGCTCGAAGGACCAAAAATGAATTTCAAAGAATTTTCGGTCGGAATTCCCCAAAGAGCGATGATCAAACCTGAACACTCGTTTGCTTAACAATGCGACAACTTCCAGTCTAATCCCATTTCGGTTTTAATGAGAAAAGAAATTCTCACTTTTCATCACAATATCCTTTAACTTAAAATGACCCAGTTTCTTTCTTTGTTTTCTGTTGTTGTTTGATTTTTTTTTTTTTTTTCTTTTTTAAGTAAGGATTCCCCTTTGTGCGTTTCTTAAATTGCTTGCAAAACTTTGTGTTACGGTAGGCATTATTCTCTCTTATTCACAACAAGCTAAGAGAAAAAAGGGCCTATAGGCAATCACAAATTATTGTGTGCTGTTTTTGCCCCGAGTTTATTCTCGCACCGCTTTCATTCACTTTGTGAAAGTTTTTTTTTCCTTTTTTTAATTTTGAACTTGCTTACAAATTTATTTTCTTCATCGTTTCAGGACAAGGACCTTCAAAATATGTGTACAAAAAAAAGTAAAAGGAAAATGTCTTTCCCATGAGAAAAATCTCAGCAAGTTTCGACATACTTTGCTTTTTTGTTGATTTTTTTTTTATTTTTATTTTGGGTGCGTCGTCATCGTTGTTTAGAAGTGGGAGGCTTCAGTCTTCTACATCTACAGACGCAATGACATATACCATTGTTCCAAATAAAAATGAAAGCCATCACTACATCCCCTTTCTTAGTGCCATGCCGTTGCCATAGTCGTCATCGCCATCATCAGAGAAACACCCAAATAATCTCTGCGTGAGTGTTGGTGATAATAGGGTAGCTTCTGCTATTCTGTTTTGTATTTTATTTTCGGACTTTTGGGTGGTTTTTTCTATTTTCTTCTTCAACTTGAAGATAATGCCGGGGAGAGGTTCGGTGCGTAAATTTTGGTGTTAGAAAATCGATTTTCTTTTTTTTCATTTTTGTTTTGTTTTGCCTCGTGCGTCGATGGATGGAACAGGCTTTTTCATACCTCCTAACACACATCCCTTGTGGCATTGTTGCTTTTTGTAGATAAACAAAGCAACGGTGGCAAATGTCTTTAACAAAAATACGCTCACTATCACATAGTATAAGAGAAGAGGCTTCAAAAAAAAAAAAAAATTCTAATCGATATGGTTTGAACACAATGAATCGTCGAGGTGAGGGCGGACTCTGACTCTGACTGAAAAGAATAACGGACGGCAAATGAAAATGATTAGAGGCTAAAAAACTGTGTGATGAAATACTGGAAAGGATCAAAGAGTCCTTCAGTTTGTTTTTGTTATTCTATTTTTTTTTTTTTTCTTTTTTTTTTTGCTCTGCTGTGTTGTTACCTAGGCTTACGTTTGGGTTTTTCTTTTTTTTTCTCTCTTTTCTTATATTTGACAAATGGAAAAAGGAAAGCTTGTGCTTATTTATTTTTGTTTGATGAAAATCTCGGAAGGAAATGATTTCTCGAAAATTATATTTATTTATTTTTCTTTTTTTTTACTTTTTTTTTTTTTGCTTTTCAATAAATAATGTCCTTTGTCGTGGCTTTAATTTATTTTTCATTTAACTGTGATTTTATTTGGATTTATTTTGAAATGTTTGAACTCTAAGGCGATTTGTTCTTTGTTTGACATTTGAAAAGAAAAAGTAGGTAAATCAAGGGACGGGAATACAATTTTCTAAGCTTATTATTGTTTGTAGGCTCACGTTGATGTTTTCTTCAACATGTTTGCCTGTTTCTCTTGTTTTCTTATTCTGTTGAATATAAAAGTTACTTTATTAACAATTCTACTTATGAAAGGACTCTGTGCCTCTAGGAGTGTGCATGGCAGTTGGCAAAATTATTGTGTGTTTAGAAAGTTATCACCATGGCACAGTTTGATAAAACGACCTAGCTACTCTTGAGTAAAATTGGTTTTTAAACATTCATTTCCGACGAATTCTAATGATGAAATGAGAGCTAAATGCGTTTACCAGATGTTGGGTTTACCTTTTCAAAAAAGGCCTAAAGCCTAATTTTGCTTTGAGAAGGGTCCCTTGACTTTGAAGTGAAATTTTCTTTCATCAAAAGTAAAGTACTTACATTTTGCTATTGATTGCAGAAGTAGTGGCACAGACTAGTGAATTGTAAGGAATATGTGAAATAGTCCTAAGATTTTTACATATCTCCAGCTTTCATCGCTTCACGAACTATTTTCATGTAAAATGGCGCCCAATGTGAGTTACTTATTTATCTTTTCGGAAGATCCATCGATTGCTTTCAACAGATATTCGCTTTATAGGTAAAAATCTGTAAAAATTTATAAAAAAAAAGAGAACGTCTTGGTAGGATCATAACAGAGAAGTAATTTTATATTTACGGAGGTAAGTGGGAGATCTTTCGCTCTGAAAACAGACTTGTTGTACGTCAGTAATGAAATAGAGGCATATTTTGGAGCAACAAGCTTGGAACGTGACTGTATCTAGTAAACTACTCCTAATTATTGAACTTTTTCACCCAAAAATCTTTGGGAAGATCCTTTTAATCTAAACTTTTAAGAACGTTACTCATTTTGATTTAGCACTTTGAATATTTTTTGCGATCAAACTCTACTCTTTCATGTAGCAATCTGACGTTCATACTATTTCAGCATTGAAGTAAAATGTGTATTGCTGCTATACTCTTTCGGCTCTCGCCAAATACCTCCCTGCTTCACTTTATTTACATATACGGTAAGACGCAACGGAGGGGAAGCCCTGTGGCCTGGCGTGTTTCTCACAACCATACCTTGTGAGGGAATGGATGGGACCTATAATTTTCTGCCGGTTCCCAACGCTAATCGAGAAAGCGCTTTAAATGGCGTTTAAAGGCGAAAGGTAAACAGTTTTGATTTCTGTTGGCAACAGGCAGACATGCTAATCATTACACTACGGGTGCTGTTTCACATTAATTTAAAAGTTCCACTGCTTGTTAGACACCAGACTGAGCAATCTTATATCATATAATCCCTTTGTTGGCTTTGAGTTTTTGAAAATTTGAAAAGCTGAGGGTCGAGTCAACAAAACAGTTAAGCAGATTAGAAGTTTCAAACAAGAGATCATTAATGAAAATGAGGAAGAGAGTTGGAGACAAAACGGAGCCTTGAGGCACACCAGCATTTATGAAGTGGGCATCAAACTTGAAGCCATACAACACAACTTGTATTGAACGATCGGAAAGGTAGTTTCTAATCCAACGAAGAAGTGACTCATCGAAACCAAAAGCACGCATTTTCGATAAAAAAGCTTGACGCCGAAGTCTACCAAATGCTTTAGAAACATCAAGCGCAATGATCTTCGCAATGACCAATCTTGAAAGATTGGTTCCGCTTTTCGGTGAGATAAGCCATCAAATCACCAGTGGACCGTTTGCTACGAAAGCCGTACTGACGGTCATTAAGAAGCTTTCGTTGTTCAAGATATTTCATAAGTTGGCGGTTTGTCAACGTTTCCATGACCTTGGAAAGATGGGACGTAAGTGCAATTGGAAAATTGTAATGTCCTTGCAGAAAAACTAACTCGCCTTTAAATACTGACGTAATATTCGCCTGGATCAGTCCTTCATGTTGTTTTGTTGATAGAGGATTTTGTGGAAATGGCTCATCAAAACTCTTTTCATTAAGTGCTTTGAAGCTTTGAATATCTTCAAATTTTTTTTTTTTTTACCGCGTCGGAAAGGCTGAATAGCTTCAGTAGAAGTGGAGACAAGTAAGACCCTTCGCTTGTTTTCTTATGTAAGTTAGTAAACAAACAAACAAATACATTCCTGTGAAGATGGTTCCTTCCATTGTGTTCTTAGATGTTATTGTTACTCTATTTACTCTCAAAGCATTTTCCGGAGGAAAAAGTCAGTACTAAACGTATGTTTGTATATTTCAAATCTAAGGCAATATGATTTTATGCCCCTACAATAACCCCCAACTGTTCCTAGCTCACTTGTTTATGTAATGGTTTTGTGTAGGTGGCCCTCTAGAAGGTGCTTCATCGATGTATAAACGAGGGCTTTGGAGCTGAGCAGACACTACATACCCTACATTCAAATAAACATCTTAAATCTAGCAAACTTCTGTACCAACTTCCTGTCTTAAAGTCGTTCATTGATCCAGCCACGTATACAAATTTGCTGTGAAGATATTTCATTAGAGTTCGCATAACATCAGCAACACACCCAGCAAATAGAAAAAATTCACACCCACCCAGCAGAAATTACACCGTTGTTGTCGTTTATCGTCGTCGTCGTCGTTGTCGTCGTCGTCGCTGTCGTTTTCGTCGTCTACCCACGTAACAGACACGAACACACGCACAATTGTTAAAGCTATTAATTTTCTAGGTCAAAGGGATACGAGACAGAAATAGATAAACAACATCAGCAGCATCAACTATACACCAACAGCAGAAGCAGTAATAGTAGGGTAGTAGTATCAGCAAAAAGGATACGTAAAATAAGAAAAAAAAGAGTCAGCTATCAACCTCAGGGTGAAAATATTCTTGTACTACCACACCCCGTATATCCATTCAACATGGTATCCTTTCAACTTAGTGCTGCCATTGCCTATGTTGCCACCGCCGCCGCCCGCCACCATTACCTTTTTGCGAAGATTTAGTATTTTAGTGTTCAAATGTGCGTACGTAGTCGTCCTTTTTCATAGAATATCTGGATTATATATAAATAAATGTTCCGACTTCAAATCCGAACCAGAGATAAATGGAAGCCAAAGCCGAGGCCGGGAAGACTGTCGATTAAAATGTCAGTCAGTGTTCGTTAAGGACCTTTCCGTCAGATTTAGTTCCCGTGGCAATTTTTGTTTTATTATTTTCTTTTTTTCTTTTTCTCCTATTCCCTTTTGAATATATATCAAGAGAACTGGCTGTTTTAAGGGAAAGCAAAGAAATCATTTCCTGCACCTTTTGTTAAAACGCAAAAAAATTCCAAATAGCTAGGCTATCAGAGTCGTTGAGGGAATATAATAATCATATAAGGCCTTCATACGCACACATAATACATTCTCGTATATCAAATAAAAATCAGTTTTGCTTAGATTGCATTTATTTTGTTATGCTGGTCCTACACCTCTTATACTCTACCTCTAAGGACATCTTTTTTTATCCAGGATTTGGGCCAAGGCAGGCGGTGGTCATACGGGTATGTAGGTTTCTATAAAGGAAATGTAACGACTGGTATTATCCTTGAATGAAAGCCGTAACATGAGTATTGATTGGGTGGCTTAATAGAGATGTATTTTTTTTCCTATTCCTGTACTTATGTCCCATTGTTCTGCTCTGCAGGAAAGTTCAAATCAAACTCCAACATACACAGCAGTCAGAGAATGTTAGAAAGCTTCTTTGGCACATCATTAAACTCGATTGATATTGAATTTATCATTTCAATATATATATGTATGTATGTGTTGTATGGATAGACCAATATAAGATCCTTTCTGGATACTTCGGAAGGATTTTTACGTCTTTCGGGTCATATGGTATTCTCAATCGTAAACTTCATAATTCGACATGAAGGAATTATTTTCGTATATCGACTGTCTGTCCAATTGGTACACTTACATGTCCATCAATCGAGAAGCAAATGGACCGTGGAAAGGTTTTTTTTTTTGTTTTTGTTTTGTTTCATTGGAGTTTTGTGAATGGGTATGGGTAGGTATAGGTATTCAGTTGGAAGAAGTGACTGGACCCTTTTTTGTTGGTGTTTTTGTATATATAACACCTGGAGAAATACGAAAGTTTTATTGTGTTGTTTAAGTTTCTCCAACAAAATGAATAAGTTTTGGCAAGTTAATGTTTGTATCGTGTAGTGATTGGGTAATATGCGTAGCATGGATTGCAATCAACCGACATTGAGTCTGATTGAAGACCTTTTGATGATTGACACTTTGAAGCTAAGAACTAGGAAAATAGAATATGTGTTTAGTGAAAGTTTAGCAAAGAAAGGAATATTGATTATTTTATGATTAATAACCCGAAGAGTGATGAAGGAATGTAGGTTTTGGTTAGGTAATTGCTTACATTTCTGACAGATGAAAGAGCGCCATATGATCTGCTTTGAATACTTAATTGATTTGTTTATGATTTTCGGGTGCAAGCCGTTAGTACAGCTGATCCTTTTCCATGAGAAAGGCAAGAACATTTTATTCGTACTTCTGAATCTTTTTCTCGAGTTCCTACGTCAGCCTAACAAGTAAATTGGGTCCAACTTTACATCACCAAGCAAATATATTCTTAAGTTTTCAGTCGTCCATGTAAACGAAGAAAGCACCAGTGTCAGAAGAAAATCAAAATGTATAATCTTGTATGTGTGCAACAGTATACATAGTTCACGTTCATTAACAGTACTTTAAATGATCGCAAAGTAGGTAATTGCAGTTTATCTTGAGTCTATAACTATGCTCACATTCCTAAAACTTCCAATGCTAACAAAGTGTGATTATTTACTAGTGGACACTTGTCGGTGCGTCTGGCGGTTTTGCTCAAAAAGCGCTCAATCACCAAAACAGCTCATATGCTTGTTACTTGAAGGAAAATGCAAGCCATTTGATTGCCCTACTCTTAAGCTGAGCTCGCTCTAGCAAAAGTCTAAAGCTACTTTAGGACGAAATACGGACACACCCAGAGCACAAAAGCAACCAGTTTGACATTTTAAGCGAGTTGAAAAAGCGCTTTTGTCGATCCCAGGACAAATCTTCAGTTTCAAAGACCCCTTGATCCTTATACCTATGTGTTCTAGATTTTTTAATCAAAAACTAATCATTTAAATGAGTAAAATCTTGCAAAAAATAAGATTTTGATGAGTTGATCGCTTTGAACGATACGAAACCTATAAATGGAAAGAAATTACGTGTTTTATGAAACCAATACGAATTTGTTCGCGTCATTTGAGAGGTAAAAGGGGATAGTGCAGTTCGTGTTTATTCGTTTAACACGACCTATAAAGTAATTTGAGGTGTAAGAAGGCATTGTACTACTAGCTTCGTTACGAAGCTACTCATTTCTGATGGAAAAGCTCGTAGTGTTTCCTATTTGCTCTATTTATTTATTTATTTATTTATTTATTTAAGGCTACCTGTGCCCGCGACTTCGTTCACGTGAAATAGTGACTTTCACCAGAATTTTAAATTTGTTAGGCTAATTATTTGGCAAATAAAACACATTCATGCATCAAAGTAACCTAAACTTATATTATTTCATTTAATTAGATGTTTGCACACAACGTTCTTACTTTTCCACTTTTTTCCATTTCCGCCATGGGATTTTTCCTGAACCTGCAACTTTAAGCATCTGAGCTTTATTTATATAAAAATAAAAATAAATAAATAAATAGGGTGGCGCAACAGAGCGAGGAGCCCCTGGGCCTAGCGCATTTCTCACAACCATGCTTTGTGAGGGAATGGAGGGGACCTACAATTTTTCGATGGTTCCGAACGGCTAATTGAGAATGCGCTTTTCATGGCAATGAATTTACTAACGGAGGACTTGCCAATTCCTCGCGAAAGGCGATACCCGTGGAAAAACATTTTTGCATTTTGCCTCTGCTGGGATTCGAACCTCGAACCTCTGGGTTAGCAGGTGGACATGCTAACCATTACGCCACGGGTACCACTTTATTTATATACTAACAGCTAAATGGTTGAGATGAAACTGCACTCTTTTAAACCAAAATGACAAATCAGTTGGATTTAAAGGAATACGGGGAATCAAAACGTTTTCTCCTTTTGTCGTTCCAGTCATTACCATCTATAGGGTCTGTTGTGACTTGCTCTCTGTTCATATTATTGTCATTCGACAACATCCTCCAATACGTCAAACTTAACTTCTTTATTTTATAGATAATTATTTCATTAGTCTAGCCAAAATCGATCTTTCACACAGCCATTCCCGACTGCCAATATTTATTGGAAGATGAAGATGGACATTTCTTCTCTGGTTAATCATCAGCCGTGTTTTCAGCACTTTAACAGAATTCACCTCACAGTGAAAGAACTCGTCGTTAAAGTAGAAAAATAGGGATTGCTTATATAGCAAATTTCCTTCCTCACGCTCTAGGCTACGTTTAAATAATTCGATTTTAATCGGATCAGTGGTTTGAGTGGGAGATGGAAACAAAGAAACAGTAACAGACAGAGCTTATTTCTGATTTATTATATTAGTAAGCATGTCCATAGGTTCCAGACTATCTCTGTACCAAAATTCATATAAATCGGTTCAATAGTTTGGGCGGTAAATAATAACGAAGAAAAACAGACAGATAGAGTTAATTTTGGACTTATTATATTAGTAAGGATTCCAGTTCCCGTTAGAATATAGGGATGAATAAAAGCTTATTTTACACGTTGAGTGTGGAGCTTTCTTACGGTGGAAGAATTTTCGAGATCAGTGCTGTAGTTCCTATGATCCCGTTTACGTTCCCTTTCTGGTGGGAATATTGGGATAAAATATATGGCCTATCAGATTATAGACTATCCCTGTACAAAATTTCATTTAAATTGGCTCAAAAGTTTGGGAAGAAGATGGTAACATAGAAATATGAACAGATAGATCTACTTTCGCATTTATAATATTAGTTAAGATTAAGATTTACATCAACAGATTTCAGTTTCAAAACTATTTTGAAAAAAAAGTCTGTTTGGCTTTGTATTATTATGTACATATATAACCGTGTTTGACTTTATTTTCATTGTAACCATTTTGAAGTATAGGATTAGCCTGTGCTGTGTGTTATTGATTTGCTCTGTGCACTAAAAAAAAATTGAAAAGATTCGAGTACGAAAAATGCAAATGTTATTTGATTTATTCTCGCAGGTAACCTTTCTATTATCTTAGGCGTCTTATCAACAAATTTATCAAAATTGATATGAATAGAAAATTGAAAAAGCTATTTATAATCAAACATTCTCTTTAACTCGCTAAATATATCTTTAAAAAACGTTGGTCCGTCATGTCCATATAAATTGATTTAATACCAGCTTAATTTAAAATCCATAAACGGTTCAGTGAGATAAACTTTTCATAAGGGAAATCTTCTTTCTGAATTCCTTGGAATGAGAGTCCTTAACAACGCCTCAACGCCCTAATGGTTCAAAGGCTGTTATGTTAGTTGTAAGGGGCTAAATTTTACTGGAGTAAAAGGTTAGAACCAAAAAAAGCTGTCGCATTAACCCCTACTTCCACACACTCTTTCATTGCTCTAAAATTATTTGATAAAGCGAAGGTAGCGTACGTCAATGCAAGGCCTAACGATTAGTCATGATCCAATTTTTAAAATCCTATTTAGTTTGATTTTAAAATCTAAACCAATTACTTAATTCACTTTATATAACAAGCTAATTGCTTAGATTTCCTTCTTAACTTTTCTTAAACTATAGAGTCAAGCTTGCCATTTTACAAACTAAAATATCATGAGATCTCTTTCCATCTCAATGTTTCACCGCTCGGATTTTATTAACTTCAAAAGAAAAACTCATTTTATCTGACACTTTGGAGTACAAAGAAAAACAAACTTCCTTCAAAACATTTGTTGTAGTCCCTTCCCAAACAAAAAAGTTAATGGCCTGTGAACATTCAAAATGAGATCTGTATTAAAATGCTGAGCTTCTTTAATATCCACTTTTTTTTTTTTTTTTTTTTTTTTTTTTTGGTGTCCTTCTTCCTACTTATTGTGCTTCCTATTCCAATCTTTAGATAACAAGAGAGCAAGAACATTCCTCCAAAGTAGAAGTGCAGGAAAAAAGTTTAAGAAAATGAACGAACACAAACTAAATCATCCGCTGAGAAAAAATAAAAACAACATCAACATACAAAATGAAAAAAAAAAAAAGAAAATGTGCAAATGGTTAGCAAATAGTTGCGTAATGCATCCATGCTCTTCGGTCTCCGCATCTTCTACTTCAAATCATTCGCTGACTGGGTGCTTTTTTCGCGTCGTTAATTTTGTATCGTTTAGTGATTCCTATTTGTATTATTATTTTCATTCTTTTTCGGTGTTGTACTTTTGGGTTTCAAGGATTTTAATGAAATGTGTCGATTATAGCGGAATCACCATTTTAAAATGACAAGGCAAGGCATTGGACAGTTTAAAGATATTGATGCAGTGGTTTTAAAGTTTAGTTTTTAATTTTCGCTCTCATCTTTCTTCAGTCTTCCATCTCCCGTCTTCATCCTTCTTTTTACACTCTTAAACCTTTTTTTCAGTCTTCAACCTTTTGTCTTCTGTCTTCTGTCTTCTGTCTTCTGTCTTCTGTCTTCTGTCTTCTGTCTTCTGTCTTCTGTCTTCTGTCTTCTGTCTTCTGTCTTCTGTCTTCTGTCTTCTGTCTTTTGTCTTCTATCTTCTGTCTCCTGTCTTCTGTCTTCTGTCTTCTGTCTTCTGTCTTCTGTCTTCTGTCTTCTGTCTTCTGTCTTCTGTCTTCTGTCTTCTGTCTTCTGTCTTCTGTCTTCTGTCTTCTGTCTTCTGTCTTCTGTCTTCTGTCTTCTGTCTTCTGTCTTCTGTCTTCTGTCTTCTGTCTTCTGTCTTCTGTCTTCTGTCTTCTGTCTTCTGTCTTCTGTCTTCTGTCTTCTGTCTTCTGTCTTCTGTCTTCTGTCTTCTGTCTTCTGTCTTCTGTCTTCTGTCTTCTGTCTTCTGTCTTCTGTCTTCTCTCTTCTGTCTTCTGTCTTCTGTCTTCTGTCTTCTGTCTTCTGTCTTCTGTGTACTGTCTTCTGTCTTCAGTCTTCTGTCTTCTGTCTTCTGTCAGATCTCTATTCTGTCATATCTCTTCCGCCGTCATCATTAGTGATCTGTCTTTTTCTCTGTGTTTGCACTTTCTGGCTTAGCTTTGCTTTATTTGTTGCCTAAAGGTTCTTTGATGTCTTTTAAGTGATTTTTTTATAATTTGCAATTTTTTCTTTACTTCAAAACCCCTCACCTTTTCTTTTAGTCTTATAAATGCCAGCTAATCCAACATTTTGAAGAGCCCATAATCTTTGGTTGCAGACCCAACGAATGACTCCTCTGTCATTACGACCAAGGGTTTGATGCTCGATGAGTTATTTCAATCAATCAATTACTCTCAACACTCTTGCATCTAATAAATCTACGATGGCTTCATAATTTGTGTCGAAAAGATGAACGCCCGGTCAATGGTGCAGACATCAATATTTTTCTCGAGGACAAATGAAATAAAATAACAAAAAGTGAAGTATAATTAATGACCTTGTCAATCGGTCATTCCTTTTAGTATTTTCGCTCGTTCATTTCTATCCAACCACTTCTACTGATACTGATACATTTTCTTAAAGTACCTATAGGGGAACAAAAATCTTTCGTTTAATTTTTATTAACGACTTTATTAGTCCCAAACTGATGTCGTTATAGAAAACGGTATCAGAGTTGGGTTCGGGCTTTTAGAGAACTTCATTATATGAGTGTGCAAAACGACATCCAAAGGACTTAAGGGCGAGACACGCCTTCGAAATCGGCCATAAGTAAGCTTATAACGGATACAAAAGAAGGACAAGGTGGCGTTTGTGAACCAAAATGAAAAAGAGTAGAGGTATGGAGCACTACCGACAAAAAGCGAATCTGAAATTGTAGCATGATTGAATGTCGTTTGTCATATTTTTTGAGGGGATACTTTTCTCGTCCACCATCCTGTTTTGCAATTCGTTAGATGTCTGGATTTTTTGCTATCGTGCCATTCAATGGTGTTAGGAGTTTGTGCGGTTTTTGGGACCGCGATCCCCTACAAAAGAGTTAGAGGGCTTATCTTTGGGCCACACCGTTACTGTGCTCTTGGATGACCTGAAAGCTTAATCGCCATGAGTCCAGAGTGGATGTTTGCCTGCAACTGTTCATGAATGGATGGACATTCATCAATGAGTACACTGGGAGAAGAAGGACCTCCGTTGTAGATATTTTGTTTTCGGTTTGTTGACTATTTGTCTGGGTCGAGATGATTGATGACGGATTCAAATTTTTTTCAATGTCCTGGGACGAAGAGGTTCGGGTACACGAACAAACCATCAGTTTTCTTGTTATTTGCAATGACAGAGATTCTTTGGTCACCAGATTTGAATTGGTATGTACTCCAGAGGGATAAGGAAATGGTTTTTCACTTTTTTTATAATTTCAAGTCATCTTAGAATTACGTGCTCCTGGCTGATCAAATTTACCTAATCCTCAAGCACCAAAGAAGCTAGCACATTAAGCCGACAGGCAGCAGCGGGTGTGGCTGCTTCAGTTCTTATTAAAACTTGAACTGCAATTGAAATCCTATGACATCTAAAGACAATAAACCTATTCCTTTAACACACGTGCCTTAACGTGTACAACTTAATTTGATAGAACTTGTGGTTGATACGTTTTCCTTTCTCCTCAAAATCGAAATTTTATAGTACCAAAGGGTGTGCCTTGTTGCAAGGGTTTCGGCTTTCACTTATGACATGCGATGCCACAAAGGGTTACACAACTTACATAGAACTACTATCCTCCTCAGCAAGCATAGTCATCAATCAAGGATATATTATGTCTGTATCTGTATATTCGTAACACATCTCGTGTGTGTGTGGATAGAGTTGTTATTGTTATAATTTCTCCTTTTCAAATTGTACAGTTTTCATCCTGTGGAAAATAATGCAATTTATAGCATTAAAAAGCGACTTAGGCAGAGGCATCCGCCGTTGTACACAACGTGTACTTATGGATATCATATAACAATGACTAACGACGTTGACGATGACTATGATGACGATATGACGACAACGGTGATTACGGGGGTGATGATAGCAGCAACAAAACAACAACATAACAACGACAACATCTTGGTATCAAAAGGAATTTCAGCAGCATTTGAAAGAGAGCGAGAGAGAGAGAGAGAGAAGGAGGGGTAAGGAAGGCTTAACTCGAACCTGATGGAGAGAGTCTATGTAACTGGCATTCACAAGTTACATTACAATATAAAAGCCATATCAGGAAATTGTTGCTTGACGTTATTATAATTAAACTGAAGGGTTTTTTGCACACAATGCTACTTCAACTCATCATAACATGCCACCATGGCAACAACATCTCCCAAGCGATGACAACGGCAACGAGCTAGCGGTGCGCGGGTAATGAAGCAGAAACGACTCATCCGAGAGGGATAAAACTTCGAGTGTGTAATTGGGGCGGTGTATTATTATTATTATTATTTTTTTTTTTATCAGATGCTACCTACATACTTAGGGTAACATTAACAACAAAAACACAGCAACATCGTTCATTTATTATAGCTAAAGGCATCTTCCGGGTGGTGGTTTGAGGGGGTGTGAGTGTGTTCTTACATAAATACATACCATCTCCCTAAAATAATAGAAGCATCAGATGTCAAAAACTTACGAGAAAATATTTAATTAAATCGTTAAATTGTGGTCCGAAATTAAATCTTTATTAAAAACCCGACACCAAGTCCATAACATCTTTACTAGTCGAGAACTGCCAAAAAGGAAAAAAACAGACAGACAGACAGCAATCAACGACAGAAGAACGTTGTGTTGGTCGTATATACGAAAACCGCAAAATACTCAAAAGGGTGTGGGTATTAGTATGTTGGTTGGTATTAAGCTCTATAAGTTAAGTATACCTACCTTCTTGGATTTCTTGGTGGTGAGCCGAAGGTTAGAGGTGGCAACACAATGACTATAACTTCGTTTCTGTAAAAATTAATAGGAGACGGTGTGACAATTATGTCACGGAGTCGTAAATGTGCCATGGGTATGTGATGTGCTGTGCTGTGCTGCAATAGCAAAAGTAATGGACTATCGAGCCAGTGCCGTCTATCTCGCTTTTTGTGGGTGTTTTTGACTTTTTCGCATTACCCGGATGAGTCGTTTTTGCCTTTTTTATAGGTTTAATAAAAATTAAGTGACAGTGGCAGTTGGCGTTTTGGTATTACATTTGGTTTTGTTTGATTTTAGTGTTCATTTTTTGTGGCCTCATGAGACGAATAAAGATCTTAAGTGCGTTCCTTATGGCTGCTTCAACAATTTCTGATCTAAATGGAGGTTCGGAAAAGAAATCGACATATGGAGTTGACTATGATGAACTAATTTTGTCAATTTCCCTTATTCCGCCACTGCGAAATATCCTTTCGTCGCTTTATGATTTTGAAAAAAAGATTAATAAGCAATCAATCAGCTTAGTTACATCCTTGACGCTCTATACGAACCTTCCAAACAAGCTAAGAGAACTTTGTAAAAGAGAAGGAAGAGGCAATTTTTTGAAGACGGTTTGGGCCAGAATATTTTGAATTTGTAAAGCTTGATAACAAAATGATTTGAGAATATTCTTGGAATATTTTCAGCTCAATCTGTGCAATCAAAAGGCACTAACCTTTGACAAGATTAGTTCTAAATATCTTCTTTATAGTTTCATATATTTTCTTTCACATCTCAATTCTTAAATACCTAATTAGTCATTACTGACTGAAGTTGCTTGAATTTACTCTGACATTGATCTTCCGTCTGGAGTTCCCCAAGGAAGTCACTAGGGACCACTTCTCTTTCTGATTTTTTTATTTAATATTACAAAAATATATTTGGAAATATATCATTCCCTCACAAGGCATGGTTGTGAGAAATGCGCTATAGGCCCTGGGGCTCCTCGCTCTGTTTTTTTATTTTTTTTTTTTATTTTATTTTTATGAAAATCCGTTTCAGAGTTGGCATAAAATTATATGTAGGTATTTTATTTCATAAGACCGATGGCAGCTGCTAAAAGGCTTTCAGGTCTTAGTCTCTGAAATTCTGTTGTTTTTTTCTGGAAACTAGTGGCACAATAGGTTTTTTACGATTAACAAAATTCAAAATGAAAGCAATTGTAGTTAGTCTCTCTAGATACAGCCTCTTCCTGTTTGTGAGTAAACTTGTAAATGCAAAAGACACCTGATCCTGCAATTGGTAATTTTTAAATTCATGAAACAGAGTCCAACAAAAAGCACGTGTCATATTTTTTGAGAAATCCTTTTGTGTCCTTTAACTTTCATACAGGTAAATGCACAAGAAAAACAAAAAATGCTCCCAGAATAAACAAAAGATGTAACAACGAAAAATGATGAAACAAAACAAAATCTGCCATTGCTTCTTGCTTGGTTTCATTTTTATGCATAAATTTTCATCACAAAAAAAAAGAAAAAAAAAACAAAACAACAAAGTACAAAAAACGAAATAAAATCCTCCCTTTCAATGGGAAGGATTCTCTTCAAAACTTGTTTGTACCCTAACCAAAAAAAAATCACATCGTATCAAAACACAAGGAAAACTGAATGACTAAAATTAATCCAATAAAGACCAAAACTTAACACACAAAAAATAATATAAAAAGAATGAGAGTAAGAGTAAAAAAACGATTTGCTAGAAAAGGAGCGACAAGCGGGCCATTGTCCTGATTCACCCAGAACCCTTAGAGAAATTAATAAGATAACCTTCCTTTGGCGAACTATGTTAGTTAGAAATGAGGTTTTAGAAAAGACGCAGGATGTGTTTTGTCGGGTGAATGGATTCACTCAATGTCTCTTTTACATATACACACTGTACACTTGCACAAAGCAAGGACATATAGAAATTGCAAATAAATTGGGAGCAAACGTCACCTACACACACCCCAAAAGCAGAAGCAGTAAGAATAACAGCAGCAGCAGCAGCAGCAGCATCAACGACCAGCAACTAGATATGGGGAGCTCAAATTATATTCTGCATTCGTCCTTTTGAAAAGAATAGGAGAAATTCATTTCGCAACACCAATTTACTTCGTGAATAGATGGAAAACTAGATATAGCAAAGTTAGTCCCACAAAAAACCAGCCAGGATGACAGAAGAAATACTACGCAAACAGCCACCCATAGAAATGGCAATTTATTTCAGTTTCATTCAATAAATGTTCAGTTCATCGTTTGTTTGAGTGTGGGTGTGTATGTGTGTGCACTCTAGCTAGATTCGTCCATTGTCCTTGGGGTCCACGACTCCCTTCAAGGCTTAGAAATATAGAAACTTTTTGTGCATTTTTTTTGTTTTGTATTCAGCTGGTTGCCCATGTATTTGTATGTGGCAGTGGTAGTAGCAGCAGAGCCGTGAAAACCGAGGACCGTAAGTATAACGTTCTCGTCCTTTTGTGTGTAAGACTGAACTGCCATTAGACACAGTAGCGCTGCTAAGGATTAGATTAGAAGGCAATATCCTCATTAGAATGAAACCAGAGAACAATACCATGGTGTGTGTTATGTATAGCAACTATCCCATAGCTTGATTCACGTTTTGTGGATAAAAGAATGTTCTTTGGGACACAAGTTGGCAACTGTGATAATGTGCTAGAAGGACACAGGGTGTGTTTAAGATGGGTTTTCGTTTAGAAGCAATAGTGTGGCAATAAGTATGCTGAACATTTTAAAGGACCTTAGTTAGGATCTTAAAAAACAAACAAATCTTGGAGGGGAATGGGAGATAGCAGTTTGAGGTTTACTTGAATAAGAACCTAACGAAAGCGAATTTGGGCCAAAAACACTATTTCTTTGAGTGATATCGAAATGGCCACATTGAGTTTTGATTAGAAATATTTCAGCTGCCAAAAATTAAAGAAACCTCAAAAGAGTTTTTTTAGACATGTCGTTCTGTAGAAGATATAATTTTGTGTACTTGCCAAGAACTTTGACTTAATTTAAAGAAAAGGGTTTGCCTTTGTTTTTCAAAAAAGATTTCGGGTACCTATGTGGCCGCCGCAACTGGCTCGAATAAATTTTAGCCCAGAGGCCCAATTTTCGACCACTTTTTGCAACATTTGGGGTCGTACGTCAGCAATAACAAGCCAAATATTCTCTTCCAAGGAGTCAACTGTCGCAGCGTAAACAAGTGTTATCACATAATCCCACAAGAATAGTCCAGACCTACAATTTTCTGACGGTTCCGAACAGCTAATCGAGAAAGTGGTACCCGTGGCGTTAGTGTGCCTGCATGTTGACCCAGAGGTTAGTGGTTCGAAACATAACAGAGGTAAAAATGTTTTTGCCAGAATTGCCTTATGAGACTGGTTTGTCCTCCGTAACTTCAGCAAATACGCCTTGGTGGTATTTCATTGATTGTGAGCTTTTGGAATAGGCCTTAAGTGAAAGAAAAGACATAGAGAACAATGTCTAAAGGTGTGAAATCGCGAGACCTCGCTCGGTATCCAATTGGGAACGCCATTCGGAAAATCACACGGGAAAAAGATCGCAACGGAAGAGGGTGAAATGGGTATCGTTTCTTGATGAAAATAAACGTCTTTAGAATGAAAGTCTTCTAATTGTAATTGGGTAGCGAAATCCATTATCACCAAACCATTGGTCAGCCTTACTTTCAAAAAAATTTGGTGCAAAAATCGCACAACATAGTGAAACATTATTTGTACATTTGAAATAAATAAACTGACACTGAAGCTAAAACATGAAAGATGGAGAGGCCTTTTAGCATAATAATTGTTTGTATTTCCCGAGTCCCAAATGCGACTTGTTAACGTAGCTTCCGAGTTAAGAAATGAGCCTACTGATGACTCTTCGATCAAGTTCCGAATTATTTTGAGGTATTTCGAGACTATTATCCTCAAAGACTTGACATTGTTGATCTTCAGCAGAGTTCTTGTATTCACTAAATTTTAAGACCGGATTAGGTGTAATGTTGCTGGTGAAATGCACACTTCCTAGGAATTTTTCTTCGATACTATAAACTACAAGTTCAGCAGCAATATTTTCTCTCTTTTTTTTTGAGCGATTTGCAAGATACTTCACATTACAAATTCCACCATTTTTGGGTCTACGAACTGTGAGCGCGAATTTTTTACCATTTTTGTTGTGAATCTTAATCATTTGAATGAGTTGTTGACGCGGTTATCAGTTCGTTTTTATGAATAGTGCATTTTTATTGGTATCTATAAAGGAGTGAAAGATTGAGGCCCAAGGTCTATTAACTTAAAAGGCTATTCGGATTGTATACCGAACAACGTCCATAATGCCTTAAAATAATAACAACAAGATGAAGAGCAACAATGGCGTCATTTTAATACTGCAATGACGCCATTTTTGCTCCCAATTGGTCTTTGTAACTCTCATTTCCTCTCAATGTCGCTCAATGGTTCAAAAGCTTTTTTTCAATTTTTTTCCTTACACCTTAAACTCGAAAAATGCATTCGAATCAAGAAAAAATTAAATGATTCTTTTGAACACTTTAAACAACCTTTGATGTGCAATCGAAAATAGTTGAAGTTGAAGATCTTTACATTTGGTTGAAAAGAAGCATCCACAAGCTTATGGTAGTCATTTTTTTAGCTCATCTTAAATATGGCGCACCTGCATACCCTCCAAGTCTTCGGACAGAATTTTTTTTTTTTTTTTTTGAGCATACACATTATCCAACATTGGTCGTTCTCTGACCATAGGCTGATTAGCAAGTCTTATAGCTGCTATCTATCTTTTCTTGAAATCTTTTTGTGGCGTTAACATTTCACTCACACAGTTCCCCAAAGTCAAAGCTGATTGATATTTCCCTTCTCTTAGTTTTCAAAACGTGTGATCTATTGCAAGAAAACAACGACAAATGCAGAATTAAAATTTTTAAGGACCTGATCCTTGACAGGCTCTTGGAAAAGCTACAAGTTTTTCGTATTGTATCACGGAGCTCATACTAAAAATGTTTTTTCTATAAGTATCAGTGAAATATTCTCTGAAAAATTCAGTCCTTTTATAGCTTTGCAGTTCTCTTAGTTCATTGATAGAAACATAAAGCAACCGATTTATTCTTCCAACTCAAAAGCATTCCTCCTCCCCCAAAACCTACGCATAAGTAAATCATTTCAAACTGAACGAATAATGAGATCGAAAACTTATTTTACTTTGCAACGCAAATCTCAGTTTCTCCATAGAGCTCATAAAAAATATATATTGTTACTTGATTGACTTGATATTGCCTTTAAACCATCGCCTCATCCTCAACCATCACACTACTCAAGCCTCTTTTCCCCCACACCATGCCATTCTAATGCTAAAACACTTTGTGCCCTAAGTGATGATGATGAAAATGAAAGCGAAAAGCCAGAAAACATTTTTCGTGTTCATTTTTGAACGATGGATCGTGAGTATGAACAGCAAACAAAAAAAAAAGAGGCTGCTACATCCAATAGCGTCCATGAAACACTATGAAAAAAGCACCATCAGAGAAGTGCAAGAAAAAAAGGAAAAAAGTCATAGCACAGCGGGAACTTTTCGAAAATGGAATCGAAAGGCAAAAAAGCAATTTCCGTCCTTTTAAGGGTAAAACTTAATAAGCATTTTCAATTACCTTACTCCAAAAGAATATATATGTACATTTTTTCACCACTAGCCTCTCGTCCTTTCTAAGCTCTCTTTTGATTTCTTCTTTAAAGGTTCTTTTTTTTTGTCCTGCCTTATTTTCTGTGTGACCTAACAGCCGCTGAAATATCAAAAAGGCTTTTTTTTATTTAAAACTCCCCCGTCCCCATTTGGCCAATCCCTCTCATTCTTCACATCTTCTCGTCCTTTATTATGGTGTTAAAATGTGAAGATAAAGTACCTCAGCTACCCTTAGGTGGAATATATACCTGCTTTTAGAGTACAGTACCATAAAACGAACTTCAAATAGAATTGGACCGTGATTGTGATGATGGCAATGGTGGCGTTTTGACCACAGTTGAAGGGAGATTCGTTTTGTCCTTCGTCTTATTTGCATTCAAGGCGGCGACCGGCGAGCAAAGCCAGCGACAAAAAAAAACTCAAGTAACACCTCATTCCTTTCCAAAACGAAAAAAAAAAAATCTTCTTGGGAGAAATCTGTTTTGTCCCGTTTTTAGCTTTAATTTGAACAGAAATATTATAACTTCTTTTACTTTCATCAGGTTGAAAAGGCCTTCGTGCGCCGTTCTTTGTACTCCCCTCCCTTCTCTTTAAACAATTGGGGTCGTTACAAAATGAGGAAAAAAAAGCATTTTAATGCCCGTGTGCGTTGTTCAAAATTGGCAATCTGTGTAAAGTGGTCGACACTTTTACAACAAAAAAAAAAAAATATACAAAAAGGAAAAACCAAATCAAGGACCAACTCAACGGCATAATCTCCTGTTCGAATTTTCATTTTGTATACGATTTGCATAACATAATAGAAAGTTTCTCCTTAACAGAAAAAAGAAAAACACGGACTCTTCCCACTACCCTCCGCGTCAGAGAACTCAGAGCGCAATTTGTGTTTTTCTTTAAAGCTCCTTGAGAATTCCATAATGGTATCAAAACGACAACGACGACGATTCTGGGGGTTTTGCTGAATTTTAAGGACTTCATCATCTTTTGGTTGGTTTTAAACAATGCGGAACATTTACAGACAATTTGTTTGTTGGGTGTACGAGTGTTTACGCCACACTGCACACGCACAGGTGTTTCCGAATGCAAATTTGACCAAAATTTCCCATCAAACTGTTGCGAATTCAGAATAACCTTCCCCCTAAACTAAATAAACTTGTCGTGGAAGCGTTTTTCTTGTGGTATTTACTCTGTAGAAGGTAACGTTCCGTTTCGAGGTAAAAAGTGAATTGCTTTTCGATGAATTTTACAATTTTCGTGGATATGACTGAGCTATGAGCGCTTTTGTTGCTTAACTTTGATGCAGACCCGGAGAAATTTCAACGAGTGTTGTTTTTGTTATTGTTGTTACAACAAGTTCTTTCATCTGTTGTTTTCTCATTTCTACCATCTTCACTTACAATACTTAAACACTCAGTACCTAGGAAGGTCCATTTTGGTTTTCTTTTCGCTGGAAACTAATCTCCAATATTTCGCATATTTGATTTTCCACAAAAAAAGGCTTTATTCAACTTCGTTTCAAAATGTTGCCGTAACCTAACGTTGCACCACAGCTGTCTTGTGTTACTTCTCCTAAAGCAACACTACTTCGTTTTCGTATAAAATTCGGTTCAATGCTGACAGTTCCGAACCTGGTCTTTACACGATCGGCACTATATTAGATGAATTGTTTTTCACTTTGTATAGGAAAATAAATCAAGAAGATAGCAGCTATTTTCTCGATAAGTATATGCACTCAAATATTCCTGTGAGCATGTATTTTACCATCGGTTTTCGATAGCAAATATTGAACAATTTCTTTTCACTTTCACTTTTCACTTTTTTCTTATTCTCCATTGTTTTTGAGACGATCCTTATTCACTCTGCCACATAAAAAGAAATAGTGCTTGGAGTCACTACGCGCGGAATAAGTGGAACTTCAAGTCAATAATTAGGTATTAAATATTTTTTATTATTTCATTTGAAGAGAAAAGAAATCACAAGACTACTTTCAATGAAGCAATCGAAATTAATTTTGCAAGCACAGACTTGATTTTCACACACACGGCACACATTGAAAAACTATTTAGAAGAATTTTATGAGGTCTTGAGATTTTTCTTTTTAAATATCTTTCTAAATATATTAAACGCATTAAAAAGAAGAAAGAACTAGTTTTAATTTGATTTTCACTGGAAATAATGCAAACTTCCACCGAGGAACACATTTCCCTACAATTAAATCACCTGGCTGAATGACGAATTGCAAACAGTGCCGAAAAGTATGCAATCGATAATCCGCGTTAAACGCAACCATGAATAGAAGTCGCATAAGAAGTTACACAAAAAAACAATGAATGAAAAGCATTCACATTTTGAATTTTAGATAAAACCAAAATAAAGTAAATCTCGTATTGAGCTTCTTCTATCAGTCAAGTATTTTTAGTTGCTTACTTGGTTACGTTGGTGTCAATCGGCTCGAAATCTCGCAGTCATTGTAGTGTGAAGTCTCGATTCTTTGTTCAATTGTCCTCTGCCACACATTGTCCTCATCAAAAACGGAAGACTCATGATCAGCTACTGCGTCGCACAGTGAGGCAGAAGTAGTGGTTTTGTGCTACAAATCATTTTCATAAGTTTAAAGTCGTTCTTTGTATTTTAAAGCCTTGTATAATTGCAAAACTGAGTTTAAATTTAATTTGATTTTGAAAAGACGAAGTGTTAGGGTTGTTAACAAATAAACTCACGTGTTTACACCGAGAAAATCGTTTTTCATTTCCGAAATAGTATTATAGTATGCTTAATTAGGCCAAAAAACAACATTTAAAGTTTTTCGTGGAAAACTATTGCCAGAAGAGAAGATATTGGGCGCAACTCACACAAAGCTTTGAAAAAAACACTCGGTTTTCAAACCGCTTAGTTGATTTATGGAATTTATTTTCATTTAAAAAAAAAAAAATCTTTATATTTTCTCGGACATATATTCGGTTTTTAATCGCACAATAAATGCTAAAAATATTGAAAAACATTGAAAACTACATTTTTAAACATTTTCCAAATTGCAAGTTTCATACTGAACAACTCAACCTCGATCACTTGAATAAAATAGTGCAAAATATAAAAACATAACAGAAAATAACGTCTAAATAAAAATAAATAGGGTGGCGCAACAGAGCGAGGAGCCCCAGAGCCTAGTGCATTCTCACAACCATGCCTTGTGAGGGAATGGAAGGGACCTACGATTTTGGGCCGGTTCCGAACGGCTAACCGAGAAAGCGCTTTTCATGGCAATGCATACTAACGGAGGACTTGCCAATTCCTCACCAGATAATAACGTCTACTTTATAAAAAGTAAAAGGTTCTGTTAGTTTACCCGAAGTTTCAAAGTGACCTTTAGCGCACCGATCTAAATATATGGATTTGCCCCAGTGTGCGTAATAAGCTAATAATAATAATTATACTTTTATTACTTTGAAATCCATCAAATGCACTGCTTTTCTTCAATTTCACTTCTTGTTACATTTCTCATGATATGACCTAAGACATTTTCCGTCTGTCCCTTGGATACCTAGTTACATTGCCAAACTCCTCACCCCCTCTGACTTCAATTTAGTTGACTATATTTTGTTTTTTTGCTTTCCTAATTTTTGTTAGGCCTTTGCAAAAATTGTTTCACTACTGAGGTTTGTTTTGAGGAAAAATGAAATGCTCTTCTGTTTCTTAATAATTGTGTTTAAATTCTATTGGCTCTGGGCTTTGGTGTATTGACCGGCGCAGCAGCTGTCTCAAAGATAAGTTTTCACACTTTCCTAAAGCATCCCTTTCATCTATACAGCTATATTTTTCTCAGCTTCTATTCCTTTCTTTGTCTTATTCTCTCTCTCAGCGTCGTTTCTCTCTTTCTCTCTCATTCTCTCTGATGATCACTTATCTTCTTCTCTTTTTCTATCTATCTATCTCTCTATCTGTTCGGCTCTCTCTTTTCCTCTCTCACTCTGTATGTAGAGTCGTTCGGGGTAAGTGTGCGCAGCGGGGAAGTGTGCGCACTGTGGTTTTCTTGAAAATAGGGATGAAATTCGGGTTTCTGTTGATGCGTAATTCAGTAGATATCTGAACTAAGCTCAAGTAAGTTGTGTTATTGCTGCTGTCGTGTTTGGTGTTTCGACGAGAGACAAAAGAAAAAAGTGGTCCGTTTCACTAAAATATTTCTTCATTTTCAAACTGTGTCAGTGACTTGAGTTTGTCTTACAATGCAGTCAGTAGGGATTTTTTTTATAATATACTTTATGGTCTTTACGTTTGGGTGAAGATTTTACAGTTTTTGGCAATTGTTTGTTAAAATTTTTGTAAAAACAATAGAAAAGTGCATTTGGGGTAAGTGTGCGCAAAAATTTGGGGGTAAGTGAACGCATGCGCACACTTACCCCAAACTAATTTTTCACAGTCAAGTAAATCAAAACACATCATGAAATTCCTAAATAATCTTGTATTTGATTGCAAATATGTGTACATGTTTATATATCTGTGTATTTTTATATTTTTCTTAAACGAAACAGGTATGCCTCGAACGTATGATAGAAAAAATCCGAACAAAAAGCTAGTTTCACAAGCTCAATTTGATGGAGCTAAAAGGTTTATAAATCTTGGCTAACGTAAACGTGCGGCTGCATAGAAGGTGGGAATCAGCGAGTCTGCCTTGAGAAAGTGGCTAATCACACAAAAGTCTACTCATGTTGCTCTCTTGTCCATAAGTCCTTTGCCAAAATCGGAGAAGACCACTAAAAGAAAAGGAAAAACCCTTAAGTCTGAAACTATAACATCAAGTCCATTTAAGCAAGATTTTTATGAAATTTTCAGGGTAGACATAGTTTAGTCCGGAGATGGTTCCTGACAAGGTTTGAATCCCATATTCCCACAGGAACAGGGTTGGGAACGGAAAATTTGAAACTACTATACAGATTTCAAAAACTCTTTCAGCACTATGGGTGCTACATTAACTCCCTTCATCTGTAACTTAGACTATATTTCATACCTATAATCCCATAGGAACAGAAACGGGAACGAGAACGGGAACATAAAGTTACTTGACCGATTTCAAAAATTCTTTCAACTTTAGTATGTTATTCCCCAGTGACATAGACTTACATTTCATTCACATATTTCTATGGGAACGGAAGATTCCCACAGGAACGGGGTTGGAAACGGAAACTTAGAAACTACTGGAAAGATTTCAAAAATTCTTTCAGTAGGTACTGGGATGCCACATAATCCCTCAGTAACTCAGAAAGGAACGAGAACGGGAACCTTAAAGTTAATTGACCGATTCAAAAATTATTATTTTTCAATAGATTGGTTAAAATCTACATTTTATGATTAATATATTAGTTTGTCGTTAATGAAACTTAAAGTTCCTCTTATGTTAATTGTTATGTTTTTAAATTAATGTTTTAAGTTCTGTTAACTATTCTTTATTTTATTATTATTTATTATTATGTTTATGCTTTTTTATAAAAAAGAAGTTAACAAAAAAAAAAAACACAATAATCATGATAAAAATAATTAGTTTTTTAGTTGTAAATATTTATGCATTGAACTTTTTTAGGAAAATCACCTACATTTTGAAACTTTATAGAGAATTCGTAAGTGAAACAGCCTGCGCACACTTACCCTACACCCTGCGCACACTTGCCCCTTCATAGGGGCAAGTGTGCGCAATTGACTTTCCTTAATTTTCTTATAAAAATACAGCTAAATTTATAAAAAAAATTTAGTTTTATGGTTGAACGATAGTAGTAAAAATGTGTCCGTTTAATATTCAATCAACTGTTTTTGGGTATATCCTTTCTTTTGCATGAAATCCTTCTTTAAAGTCAAAAGTGCGCACACTTACCCCGAACGACTCTACCTGTTTTTGTTTATACGTACACCTCCTATAACCACTTTACCTATCTTACTCTCTCTTTTTAATTCTTTCTGTACCCGTGTCTCTCTTCTCCTCTTTCTATCTCTTTCTGTATCAGTTTCTGCTTCTCTCTCTCTCTCTTTTTTTCTTTTCCCTTCTCTTTCTCACTCACTCACAGCTAATTTTTAAGAATTCTTTTGTTTTCTTTCAACACATCTTTCAATCTTAGTCATTATTTCTCCATATCTCTCATTTTTTAATATTCTCTTTATCTTTTCCCATTTTTGTTTCTCTAAACATCGATCGTCCCTTATCTCACTCCTTCTTTCTTTCTTTAGCTTCTTTTTTTTGGCCCTGTCCATCTTTCTCCCTAGTCTCCTAATTAGGTCGAAACTATAATCAACCAAAAACGAAAAAGACTCGTAACAATTGTTTGACTCTTGGTGCTAACGTGGTATCCTCGAATCACTCCAAAGTTGCTTTTCATGAATAACCAGTTTCTCCTTGAATCCCTTTGTTGAAACTTCTCACTTCTCAAAATGAAATTTTTGTCACAATCAGCTTGACAGATAGCTTCACTTTCACAAAATTATACTCTCCACGTGTGCACGTGTTTTACAAGCGAAAAAGAAAATCACATACACCCAACCAACCCCCCAAAATGAACAAAATATTAATGTAACGATACCTACGAGTATTTGGCAGTGCCTGGTGTGTTTTTTCTGTGAGTGATTTTCTAAGCCATAAGGCGTGTTTGTATCAATTTATTTAATACAAAAATTCGTTTTAATACACAACTCCTAACAAGGATAAATGTGACTATATTCTCATGAAAAGCAAGGCACGAGCAAAAACCTTACAACTTTCTTATTCTTCAAAATACAACAATGCTTGCAAAAAAAAAAATGGGAAAAGAGAAAATTATATTCCGTCCGAGGAGGGTTCAAAGTAAAATGCATTGCCGGTCTTTTATCAGGACAAAAGGCCAACAATCAAGACCTTTATTCATTCAGTCATTCTCACTAAATGAAGCTCAAAATATATAGGTACTCACTCATATAAAAAAGAAATACTACTACGCAGTCAGCCATATGAAATATCTCTCTCCATCTACGACCCACATGTTGTGTAATATAAATAAATGAAGCCTTTTTTCCACAACCAGCCCCGTATAGAGCGAACAACATAATAAGATGCTATTCACTTTCCACTATTCTGATTTCACTCTTGTGACCATAACAGAGGACTTCTATTCCTTTCACAATTTCTTTTTTTATTTATTTTTTTTCTGCTCCTGCTCTCTGTAATGTATTAGAATTTTGGTAGAGTGAAAGCTGTCAGACAAAAGTGAATTTAATATTAATTCATGTTTAGGGTACGAGTGCCAGTATATTATGTAATACTTTATGAAAGAAAATTGTAATAAATTTCCTCAGTTAATAAAAAAGATCGTGTGTATTATTATACTTTCACCATCTATGGATGCTATTCGGTAACACAATATTGTATGTGCTGGTAGTTCAGCCTCAGCAGCTTCCATTTAGCTCTCCACTCCTTCAATCCATCTTTTCTTTTTGGGGGCTTCATCAAATATTGAATGGAGGACCTGTTCAAACGAATGAAGAATGTTATAAATGAAGACAGGATATGAATAATATCCTAGTGAGCACGTGTGCACACGTAGAGGTATTTAAATAACGTGCGAATGCTGCGAGTGTTTATAAATAAATAAATACACATGTTACGCACACAGTAAAGTGTCTTATCAAACAATAAGACTGTCATCCAAGTTCCTGACGTGAATATCCGCGGGGATAGAAAATATTTGATAATTTTAGTACAACCAGAGATATGGCTTTGCAGTCGCAGGAAGTAAAGAGATATTCCCAGGAGGCCTTGTTGTGGTGACTCCCTATATTTCTGTCACTCTCTACAATCACTTTGCTTTCGCCTGTTGGTTAGATTTTGTAGGCTTTCAAAAGGTCCTAAGTCCCCGGTAAGAATTCATTGACCCTCTGCGTACAGAGGGTTGTCAATTTTACAAGAAATGTTTTTATGATTAGTTCTAAATTTGGCTTTTGAATACAATTCTGCATAAGTGTCCGAATATCCCAGTGAGCGGATGTTGTTTTGTTTCTGTAATTTGCCAAGTCTCCAAGTTTAAAATATGTTCTTGGAAGGGTCACTATATTAAATGTTATCAGCATAGTACACGCCACATGTCAGAGTCTAAATTTTTCAAAACTCTAACAGCCATATTATTGACTCACTTCAAAACTAGTTTTTACATAGAACTAGTTTTCAAAAGTTTCCTAGTTTCAAGTTTTGAACAAATCGGTATTATTCAAAAAAATAATGACGTATAAAACCCGAAATCGTAAAACTAGTTTTTGATAAAACTAGAAATTCATGAAACTGGAAATATCTAGTTTTGAGGATTTCAAAACTAGTTTTGAAGGCTTTTTGTATTATTCATCAAAGTCAACAGAGATTAAATAAATTTCGAAACGTCATCAAATAATTCGAGTAAGGAAATAATTTTAAAGATGGCGCGTAGAATGATATTCCACGAATTGGGGCTTCGAAATAGAAAATTAAAAAAGATTACGTACATTTATTCTATTTTTATATACATATGTATGCATTTCTCGTTCAAGATGCGAATAATATTCGTGCATACATTCAAACGTTTGAAAATTACAGATTTTTTTTTAATTTTCTATTTCATTTTCAAAATCACAGCAGCTTCTTTGATAGAACTAGTTTTTTTTACTCAAAACGAGAAATGATTTTCAAAAGTCAAACTAGTTTTTCTTCAGAAATGAATAATGCCAATTTTATTCTAGAACTAGTTTTGATTATTTTTTGCAAAACTTGAAACGAAACTAGTTTTACCTGAAACTAGTTTCATTTCTAGTTTTACGAATTCTCAATAATATGGCTGTAAGTGTTATACTGAATTTGTTTCGTGGATTTCCTACTAGATTCACTAAATGAGTAACTTAAGAAAGTGAAGTGGCATTTAAATGCAAATTGCAACCTCAACAAAACGGCCAAGCGTTCGAAAGAAAAACTAACGGTTCGTTCAATCAATAATAATCAAGGCTGCTGAGGGTCTCCTTTGGAGGGTTCCCTTTTCCCTACCTAGTTCGGTTTGTGGATAAAATGACACTACCTTACCAGTAATGACTTTCTTGGTTCTACTCTTTGTTGTATCGTTCACTTTTGCACATTGGATGTGTGCGGAACGATATATATAAAATTAATACTCATACTAAATATGTAATTTAAAAATTAAGAAATGATAACAATGTAGGAATGTTGGCACATAGGGGGCCTAACCAAATACATTGTCCAGAATAAAAATAATAACTTAATATTATATAGCTAAAAAGAAAGAGAATTCTTGATTATTAGTCGGCTGACTTGAGTTGTCTCGAGATGTTCCGTCCCGGTTGTCGCTGATGTCACTTTAAATGAGGAGGTTGGGGGAACGTGACATTAGCCACGGAAATATGCTGAAGCTGGTGCCTTCGTCGTTGGCTGGCGTTACTTCTTCGTCCAAAGCGTGCAACACGCTTAGGTATCTTGGCTCAGGGTGTCGGTCCTTAGTGGTCATACTTCTCACCAGGGGATTAGGGTGGTTGCTGAAACTTAAAGCCGTTTTCAATACTTTCGATAAGACGTATTGGTCCAAGGGCGTCATTTTGGCTGTCTCGTATACAGATGTTGGTTAAACTGTAATGTCTCTGGCGCTGGTGGTTGAAAGTGAGGCCGATGCAGAGTCTCAGAATCTTCCTTTTGAAAATGAGGAGATCCTTCCTCGCGGTCTTCGAGATGGTGAACCAAACTGGGCTTCCGTAGTTGATGACAGGTCTCAGCAGCTGCTTGTACATCTGTAATTTTGCTGGCTGACTTTGTCCTGTCCTTCTCATCAGCAAAGGGTACGTACAGTCGGTGGAAAGCGAAGTTGGCCTTCTTCAGTAGGGCTTGTGAGTGCGGGTTGTATCTAATCACCTCGTTTAAATTTATTCCATGATACTTCGTGTTTCTTTGCGCTGCCAGTCTGGTTCCACCGGGTAGAGTAATAGATGTGGCTTTGCAGTTACCAGCAGAACAACGGCCTCTTCCTCCGGGCCTTCTGAAGCAGCCGAGCTCTGACTTCGCTGAGTTGATCCGGATACCCAACTTACTATAATAAGAATATAGTTCGTGGATGTGAGTTTCCACTCTCCGGGCAGCTATGGTTGGTGATATAGAAGGGCAAGTTGTCAGAGAGTCATCGGCGTAAAGCAGATTTTTGCAGCCCCTAGGTGTAGGTTGGTCCGACGTCATGATGTTGAAGAGGAATGGTCCTAGTTTTGATTCTTGAGCGACTCCTGCTCTGATGTTCTTGGTGGCGGACTTTGCGCTTCCAATTTGGACAAAAAAATTCCTGTGGGAGAGAAAAGAGAAAATTGTTTTTATTAATGGAGCTGAAAAGTTTGGAAGATTAAGCTTATGGACGAGTGCCTCAATCCAAACGCTGTCAAATGCTTTTTCGACATCCAAAAAGCATGCGACGGTGACACGATGGCTGTAAAGGTCTTCGGCGACGTCGTTGTGTAGCTTCATCAGCGGATGCAGCTTTGAATGCTTTTCCCGGAAGCCGAATGTGTGTGGATGAGGTCAGTGGTCGTAAGCCGAAGATGTTTGTCGTATTACAAGAAAACACTCATATAGTGTACATATACCGCTCGTTTTACTTCTTTATCTCACTGTCAATGAAGAGTCTACTCACAGTCTTGTTGTTTCGTTGCTGTTTTGTTTCAAATTTAGCTCTGTAGGTAAAAGCATACAGATCAACATCACCACTGTCTTACTTATCTCATTTTGGGAAAAACAATGTAATTAGTTGAATATGTTCCCCACCTACTTTTTAATCCCTCACATTCTTCTTTTAACTGTTTTCAGGGAACGCACTTCAAAAATAACTTTTGAAACTATTACTATTTGTTCGATTTCACCTCATTGCCGAAGCCTTTCAACTTGTTGAACCTCAAATAACAGTTCAAGGACTTAATTTATTTCAAAACGTTTTCAAACTAGGTCGCTAACTTATTGTAGAATACTCGACTTGAACACCGTTGTCGTGTAAAATCAGAAAACTTCAACGGCACCCAATCCAGCTTATATAGTTTTAGTTATCTTTATATCTTTTTAAATATATCTCACTCCCGCTCTTTACCTTTCACTCCCTCTTCCTTTTCCTATATCAAAAGCAGATTTTCAAGGACTATTCCACTTCATATGTCAACTACAGTTTTGAGTCCTTATCCTTATCCTTATCCACATACATAAACCCAACAATTATTTCATTTTATTTGCTCAAAATTCCACTAAAGTGCAAATATTATATTGACTTAAACATTTGTACGTTTATTTGTGCTTGTATATGTGGAAATGTTTGAGCCAAGCAAACACCTTCAACTAAGTAGTATACACTATGTGTGTGTGGGTGCACAAATAAGGATCCAACTGGTTGGCTCTGACATCAAGAGCAAGGTTTTTGTGTGTTTAATTTTTCCATTGAATCCTCAACCCCCATACTCTAAGAAATCATCGGTCGGTTTTATCCAACATGCATATTCAATTCACGAGTCAAAGGCGAATAATAATGACATTCATTTCATTACTCAATCTTCAAATACCAGACCAAAGTGTGAGCGTATAATGGCAGGCATCTCACAGGCAAAATAAAATACACAAAATACACAAAATGCAAAAAAGAAGGAAAAAAAAAAAACATAACCAGAAAACCCAAAAGGAGTCATGTTTAAGTCCTAAGTAAATATTAATTCGTTTAATGGTTTCCATTTGGCTTTTCGAAGCAGCCCCAACAGTGATGATGATGATGATGACGACGACGCCGACTATGACGACGACGAATAGTTTTTGGAGATGGGTTTTCGTCCTCTTTGGTTTTTTCCTGTGTGAAGTACTTTGTGTGACACCTTCTCTGAATGATGGTTTGGAGATTTTACCGGATTGGATGTTTCCAAAGAAACCTTTTTTTGATATGGAGGGAAACTAGTTCTTTTTTCATCCTAAATCCAAAGTGCTAGAGCGCCGCCGAAGAGTGGTGTAGTGTTTTTTTGACACAAAGTTCTGACTGTGGGTTGGGAATACAATGGTTTTGTGTTTCACAGTTTCAGCCATCTTTACTTGGATTTTTGTTTTTTTGATGAGTAAGTAGAATGGAATGAATATACACGGTAAGATTATTTTTCGTGGGTGCTGCTTTCATTGAATTTTAAAACACCAAAGTCGTTCAAGTGCTTTGCATACACCAAACTATTGGAGTATAGTGATTTTTTGAAATTCGAGTGCCGCGTGTATAGAGCTTTGAAGTGCTTAATTCCATTGGAATTTTCTGTCAACACGTTTGTAACCGAGGCACAACCAAGCAAGGTTTTCTAGTTCCTAAGAGCTTTTCACGAGCTCTGTTACCGTTTCCCTTGTTTCTATTTGTTGTACGACTATGAACACTTTAGATGGATGATGGTGAAGATAGAAAGCCTTCTTCAGTAATTCAAACTTACTGCTAGAACTTTTTACGGAGGTCATGACGCCCCATTTATTTGCTTTCGGTCTTTTGACATTTGAAACTATTTTAATCAACCTTGAAAAAATGAAGCAGCAAGTATTGCGAATCAAGCTACCTATAACAGCGTCCAGGAATCGAATAATGTAGACTATAGCCCTGTTCACACAGTACAATTAGTTGGACAGACTTCGTTTGATGGAAATTGGATGGTTTGACGTAGTTTTCGTTCACACTTATCAAGCTTGTCGTCCAACTTTATGTCACAAACCCTTCCACTCCGTCCAACTTTTAGACTTTCAAAAATTTTTGAAAACCATCCAAGAAGTTGGACTAGCGGTCGTATGAAGGGTTCACACTATCAAGCATTGGTCGTTCAAACCTAAGTCTGTCCAACTAATTGTACAGTGTGAACAGGGCTTATCAGATTGAAAAAACGACAACTAGTAAAAAAGTAAATAAACTTACATCTACTTCCAGGTGAAATGGCACAGATAGCAGTCGCCTAATTCGGTTAAAGCTAACATCTTACCTTCAGGGTCGATTTCCGGGGAGTACCTAAGTAATACTTCTCGATCCCGGGCTTTGGCCGCTCCCCTAGCCAAGTTGATTTTTCCGATTCGTCCTTCAATTTTGCATTGAGAGAGTTTGTCAATGGTTTTTAGAGAAACAAGTTTTCGTTATATCTTTCAAATGAAGAATCAAACAGATGTCTGCTTTCAAAGTTATCTGACTAATTTTAGAAAACTAAAATTCTTAAGAAATTCTTGAAAAATATGTGAACTCTGCAACCCCGTCACTTGAACTCTTCTATACAAAAACGAAGTGAAATTTTATGTCAGCCAAAATTGAGAAAAACAAATACTGACCATCTGCTACAAATGATTGCCTTTCCTTTTCTCTTTCTCTTTTTTTCCCTATTACTCTCTTTATCTCTGTCTTCCTTCTCTCGCTATCTTCCCCACCTCTCTTCCTCTCTCCCTCTCTCCCTCCCCTCTCTCTCTCTCTCTCTCTCTTTCTCTCTCTTTCTCTCTCACCCTATCTCTCTTTCTCCCTTACCCCCTTCTACCCCTCTTCATTTATCTCCTTCTATTCCTCTAATTCCCTTCCAACCCTTCATCACTCTTTCTCTGTCGCTCTCTTTCTCTTTCTATCTATCTATATATCTATTTTTTCTCTCTCTTTCTCTCTCTGTATTTCTCTTTCTCTTTACATTTCTCTCTCTCTCTCTCGCGTCTCTACCCCTTACCTCCCTCTCCTTGCTTCTTTTTACCGCCATATAAAAATAACAGGCAAATCTTAATATGGCACCAAACAACTATAGATGGCAATTTGACGCTGCAACTGTTCCCAGAATTGACAAAAGATTCCATTCATATTCAAGCAAGTCTACATTCTCTTCTTCTCTTATCTTACCCTTCCCCCTTCTCATATCGCTTCGTATAAAATCATTTCCGTAATTTTGTCTTCGGGGTGCCTTAAACTGGTTTTAATTCAAAAACTCCCATTGTCATTGATTCGCTTATAAAGCGTAAGTAAAGTTTTGTAATGCTTCTAAAATCCTCTGTACTTAAAGCCTACTTACATGGCCAACCCTCCTTATGCAGGGTCATAACACAGTTCATAGACTTTTAAGATTCTTAGCGTAAGGAACCTTCATTAACCAGCCGATCAAATTCCCACATTGTCAAATCCCTCCCATTATTGCAAAGAAACCATCAGCTTTCCTTAATTGCATTTCAATTTGTGCCCGAGTAGTTCAAAATAGGAAATTTAATCAAGCTTCTTAATAGTTCACATTTCAGTAGTTCTATTGGAGGCGACCTTTCATCATTAAAACTCCAACAACACTACACGATACTCATACTCCACGTACACACAAACAAATAGAAAAAAAATCGTGTGTAAAGCAGTGTACGGTTAGCGAGAGCCTGGTTAATATCCTTAATACCTTGTGCATTGTCTAAGTTGTTGTATTATGGCTACAACATTATGGAGTCCTTAAGCTCAACACAGGTGTGTATATTAAAAGGTATCTTTCATTCACTCAGCACACATATTATGTGTGTATGAAGGTAGATATATGTATAAAGGATAGACACACACGGACTCACAAACGGTGTTGTCTTTATAGTCACTTGCGCTTAGCGCGCCTCTCGTCCCTCATGTGGCGAATTATTAAGTGCAAACCCGTATCGCATATTAAGGGCCGCCGCATACATTTCATGTTGTATTCATTCTCGTTTAACAGCAAATATGGGTTTATTAAACGGGTAGAGGGCGTTAATAACTCAGGTGGGGATTAGGTACTCCAGCGTAATTTCATGGTGAGTTAATAATCCCCGATAGACGACTTATATAGAGCTCGTAACTTTGCTTACGAATGGTAATGATGATAATAGAAGGGATGCTATTATACACATAATACACCAAGTTCACAATAAGGAAGAGGGACACACTACACACATGAAGCCATTGCATTTTGAATTTTGCCTGGCCTAGTCTCTGGGTCTGGCCTGGCACATCTCTCACATCATGGTTTGTTAACAAACATGAGCCTTGTTAAGCAGTGATCTAATTAAACTATATCTGTAAAACAATAGTGCACTTAGGTTATCATCTTAAAATTAAATATATGTTTTACACAAGGATCGAGATGAAGCAGGTTTAATTGGCTTTGAATTGCGATAATGAGTTCACGTTGAAGAGAGCAATGTGCTTAGTTGCGTAATGATGAGATCTTGTTTAAGTAGGACTCCTAAGGGAATTTTTCTTATTAAAAACTAGTTGTCTCCTCCACCGACTTGTTACTCACTCAAGTGGGTGCAACCAGTTCTGATGTGATTAGGATCGGGATAGTGTGATACCACGTTTTTTTTTTATGACTTTATTTTACTAAGTGTTTGTACAAGAAAAAGAGGAAAGACAGATCTAAAAAAAAAAAATTGAGCGTGAAGTCTCTTTGCGAGGAAAAGTGAAACTTCACCTTAAAAACTAGGTATAAAATATTTTCTATTACTTAATTTGAGGAGAAAATAACACACAACACTACTTTCAATGAAGTACTTAATCGAAATTAATTTTGCAAGCACAAACACGGTTTTAACACATACGGCACAAATTGAAATATAAAAATGAGATCTTGAGATTTTTCTTAAGAAATGAATTACAAATATATTAAACTCATTGAAAAGAACAAAGAGCTAATTTAAATTTCCACCGAAGAACACATTTCACAGTGAAATCATATGACGATTTGCGAGCAGTGCCGAAAAGTATGCAATCGATAATGCACGTTAAACGTGCTACGCATTCATGTTTGCAAGTCGCATAAGAAGTTTCACTTCCCAAAGATGGGACAAAATTTTACCACACGTTTTTCGTGACGATAGCCGCAGCGCATATCATACGATTTTTATGATGGCAGCCGTTTTCTCAAAAACTGCGAAAAAGCACTTTTTTCGTAAACGCGTTACATTTAACGGAAAACGTAGTAATAAGGTTCTTAGGTTGTTAAGTCAAATTCACCCAGTTCGACCGCTCGGATTTTTATAAAAAAATTGTAAAGTAATTTAAAATACGTACATTTTTGAAAAATACGGCAAAAAACAAATCAGGTTTTGAAAGCATTTTCTTGTAATCTAAGAACTGATAAACTGTCTAAGATTATGCAGATATACGACCTTACTTAACGAACCGACCTTTTGATTATAACGCCACAGAAACTACCTTCTTTCAATGATGGTTAGGTTACGTTAAAATGGAAACCACACTTATACCAATATTTGAACTATTGTGATCGTATATGAATTACGTGAGGGAGTAACTGAATTAACTAAACTGTTTGGATGTGTAGAGGTGAAGGTGTGTTCTATCTCGTCTTTCTTCTCGTCTATGCAGCTTCTGCAGAAGTTGTTTGATAGAACGCCGAGTCTTTCGGCGTGTGTGTGCTTGTGGATAGCAAGTTTTTTGTGCGTTTTAAATCTATCAATGGCTTCTTTCAGTGAAAGCCTTTGAAAAAATTGGCAGTACCGGTTTAGTAATTCCACCGGTATCGCCTTCAAAAAGAAATCTATTGTTCCCCCTGCTTCTTAAGTGGTATTTTTTAATTAAAGTACTTCATCCAGATTAGTTCCTCTGATGAAACTTAGTATCTGGGTTACACTTAGGATTTTAAGCTCCTTCTCCTCTACACAGAAGGATCCTAGGTACTTCTTGGTAAGGTGTATTAGAGCTTCACAGTCACCTAAGAGGTTGTCAGGAGACTCTTCCTGTTCGTTGCAGTATCTGCATTGGTCGTCGCTCTCTATGCCTAGTACTTTTAGGTGTTTTCTTAGTCTGCAGTGTCCGGTTAATAACCCGGCTAGCATTCTTACATTGCTTCTACTTAGTTTTATTGCGTCCTTATAATGTTTTGTGTTAAGTGCCAAGTATGAGTTTGGCTTGGCTTATTTTGGGGAGGTCATTCCAGTGTTTAGCACTGTTTTCGTCCTCCGACTTTTTTATTTCTTTCTTGATGTGGCCTTCTGTTACTCCACAAAAAGGTTCCGGTCCTATGAGTTTGATCCGGTTTCTGTCTTTGCCAGTTCGTCTGCCTGTTCGTTGCCTACATGTCCCGGTCCTGTTGCAGTCCAGTTGGTTCAATTTGTCAATGCATTCGCTGACAAGATTTGAGCAGATTGTGTAGGATCTTAAGGCTTTAATTGCAGCTTAACTGTCCGTCATTATTGCAATATGTTTGTTTTTATATTTGCTGTCAATGTTTACTTCCGCTTGACATTCTTCCCATAGGTACTGACATTTTTGTTCTTGACCCAAAAATTCCAGCTCCAGTTCCCTGCGTTGTTTTTGAGCCATCTGTGTACCATTTTATTGCATGGGTCGTAATTGACTAGATCTCCTTTTCACTTTGCCATACCTTTTTGTTACTTAACTCAACGTTGAAGAGTTTATCGAATTTGAATACCTTGGTCTTGTTATCCCGAGGGAAGGCGATGAGTGGTAACTCGTTCGATATTATACTCTTTTCGCTAGATTTCAGGACACACTCAGTCTCTTTGGCAAATCTGGCTGACGTTGCATTTGAAATGAAATCTTATTACCAGGTGCAAAGGTGTCAGGTTTAGCAATACTTCCAAAGCCGCAGTTGGACAGCTTCTCATTGCTCCTGACATCCACATGCACGCAAATCTTTGTACTTTTTCTAATGCTCTCTACCATTTGATTAGCATATTGTTTGAAGAAACTCTTTTTTAAATTGAATATAATATGCATATAGTGGGCCAAATGCTTTCCTTACCTTCAATTCACTATTCTGCTCAGTCAAATTAAACATTACCTTATTTCAGTTCCTTTTTAAAGGCAGATTTTCATTCACCTGAATTTTAAAAGGTAAAATTAAGACGAAAGAAATTATCGTCTGTTTTTGCAATCAGTTTTAATGAAATTTACCTTAGCCGCAGGAAATATGCTTATATTCATTGTATCATAAGTCCTTTTCAATATTGCGCGAAATCCTTTTCAATATTGAATCTTGTTTTCCAATCAAAATAGAGCAAGCGGTAGGAAGAAAAAAAAACCAGAAGAGGCAAAAAATTCACTCAATATTTCATAAATTTCGAGTTACTAGTTGGTCACGTGCATAACACAAAAAATAACAATAAAATTCTCCAATCAAAATTCCAATTAAAATTCGAAACGCAAAGATAATCACGAAAACCGTACAATAATAAAATGGACATTCACATAAAAAAATGATAACTTAAAAAAAAAATGGAACGTACCGTGGAGATGAAAACCGTGGTAAATATTTTGAGTGGCTTTTTCGCAGCTATCCGAACAGTTTTCGTTTATATTACTCACATTTTTTTTCACAGTTTTATCGCATAGATTTTATTTCGTAAATTATTTTTTATCTGAATCAAACCATTCACAAAGACATCACTTTATGTTGGTTTTAATTGTTTTCAATTTGGTTTTTTTTTTTTTTTTGTCTCTTTTTGTGTATTTTTAAGGGTTGCATATTTTTCAAATGCGTATTACCTAGTGGTTGACATGGTGATTTCATCCTGTTTTCAACGGCAAATTTAACATGTTCGATTAGGAGTGGAAAAAAGTAGCATTTAATTACTTTGCACAAATGACCCGGGATACTTTTCATATTTTTTTTTTTTTTTTTGCTTTCACTCTGGCGACATTTTTTTTATTACTCTTTGATGGTAATATGAATTTTTCACATTAGTTAGCATTGGTCATTGGTTTTTGATTAAAAAAAAAAACAAAAGCTTTGTGGGACACGTAGTGTTTCATAAAATTAAAACTCTACAATAATGTTGTCAAAAACATATCAACGGGCTGTGGCGCAGTGAAATAACAATCAGTTCTATATTTGGTTATTCATTTCACTTATATCTGTATCTCGATATCTTGCACTTCGTGAGCATGTGCTTTATTTGTTGTACCAGTAGCAGGGAGTTAGCCAAGTATCTATAAAACCCTCTCAACACATAGATTCGCACTAAGACGATCATACCTTAGAAAGTCGCTGATTCAGTCAAAATCTTGCTTGCTAAATTTGGAATTGATGAATGAATGAATAATTGCGGTTTTGTATTGCACCTCGACCTTTTTAGATCTATGTACCCCCTACTTCTGATGAAACTTAGTATGTGGGTTACACTTATAAGTTTAAGCTCCTTCTCCTCTACGTAGTAGGATCCTAGGTTCTTCTTTCTTTGGTGTATTAGCGCTTCGCAGTCACCTAAGAGGTGGTCAGGAGACTCTTCCTGTTAGTTGCAGTATCTGCATTGAACGTCGCTCTTTATGCCTAGTACTTTTAGGTGTTTTCTTAGTCGTCAATAACGTTTTGTGTTAAAAGTGCCAAGTAAAAGTTTGACTTGGCCCAGTTTGGGGAGGTCATTCCAAAGTTTAGCTCTGTTGTCTTCTTCCGACTTTTTGATTTCTTTCTTGATGTGGCTTTCTGTTACTCCCTAAAAAGGTTCCAGTCCTATGAGTTGTGATCCGGCTCCTGTCTTTGCCAGTTCGTCTGCATGTTGGTTGCCCATGATTCCTACATGGCTTGGTACCCAGTAGATTGTAACCGTGTTTGTTCAATTGGTCAATGCATATCTTGAGGAGATTGTCTAGGATCTTAAGGCCTTAATTACAGCTTGACTGTCCATCATTTTTGCAATGTCTTTGTTTTTATATTTCCTGTCAATGTTTCTTCCGCGCATTTGCGTATTGCAAAGACTTCTGCTTGGAATATGCTTGACATTCTTCCCATAGGAACTGAAATTTTTGTTCTTGGCCCAAAATTTTCCGATCCAGTTCCTTCAGTTGTTTTTGAGCCATCTTTATACCATTTTATTGCATTGGTCTTAGTTGAGTAAGTCTCTTTTCACTTTGCCATGCCTTTTTGTTACTTAGCTAGCTCAACGTTGAAGAGCTTATCGAATTTGAATCCCTTGGTCCTCCTATACCGAAGGAAGTCAATGAGTGGTAACTCCTTCAATATTATACTCTCTTCGCTAGATTTAAGTGTGTCACTCAGTTGGACAGCTTATCTCATTGCTCCTGATATGCATATGCACTCAAGTCTTTATACTTTTTCTAATGCTTTCCTAGTGATCACCTGGTCAGTTCTCTTGTTCCAGACTACCGCTCCATAGGTAAGGGTTGGTCGTACCATCATTAGGTACATCCACCGAATAAGCTATACATTTGGAATTGATAAGCTACATTTGAAATTTGCAATGAATATGAAGGACTTTTTTCTCAGGATCTCACACAGAGCCCACGAAAAAAGTGGCAATGGCTGCTAGGCAATATTCAATAACTAGGTAAAATTTTGTTGAGTTCTATAGTTGAGAAATTTTTAAAACGTCGAGCAATTAAGTGAGCATTTGAGTTCATTCATTAGAAATGTCCAGCATGCGTTTCACAGGTTTCGCATCTTTCGACAGATTTTGTGTTCTCTTGGAGTGATATTTAAAAAAAAGAGTGGCACAACAGAGCGAGGAGCCGCGCTCCTGGCCAAGCCCATTTCTCACAACCATGCCTTGTGAGGGAATGGAGGGTCCAATTTTCTGCCGGTTCCGAAAGACTAATTGAGAAAGCGCTTTTCATGACAGTGAATTTACTAACGGATGATTTGCCAATTCCTCGCAAAAGGCGATACCAGTGAAAAGGAGTGATATTGCCATCTCATAATTTAAGAGTCTTTTTAGTCTTTTTCAAAGTAAAATTTAAGATTGAAGGGATTTAATATCTCAGTAAGTATTGGTGAATGCTGAGAATCATCCGCGAAAGAAAATTTTTTCTTACATCCTGTTTTGCATTGTCAAAAATAAATATTTCAATTTTATCAGGTATACTCTCCGGTTCATAGCTCCGTCTTACTTTTGCTCATAAATGCTTCGTTCTATACCAAAAAAATGCTCCTTAAATTTATACACATTTTTTTTATCTTCTAAACATTCTCCAAAATTCCCAAAGCGAAAGTTATTTTTCGCGGGTATAGTCCTAAACAAAGACCGCCTCTTTCTCATTGCGGGGTCATAAAAACTCCCATATCTGGCCATAAACAGCCCCCATACATTTCGTAATTAAAGTCAATTGCTAATTAAAATTTACTCATCATACCAAGCCAATATAGGACTCCTGACTTTTCCTTTTATTAATGGAATTACTAACCATTTAAACAGTTGACTTGGATACCAATCCCCCGAATGGCTTTAACATCTAACGCACGTTTTATTGACTCGATTCGTTTTCCGTTTTTCTTTTCTATTTGCTATAGAAAAAGAACGTAGAAGAAGAAGAAGAATAATGGTATAGTGTATACGGATGTAAGTGTATTGAAAACGACGTTGGGCGATGACCTAATTCAACAATCGATTCCATCCCCTACAGTTAAAAAGGATAAGTAAAACGAAAGAAGAGGAAGCAAAAAAAAAACACGTTTTCTTAACTAGACCCCCATGGACAGTTGCGATCTTTCCTACAGAAAAATTAAGGCCAACAGAATTAGACAATATATATAGGTACGCAGGGTGAAGAACCATAAGTCTATTCATCCACACATTTTCGCCTCACATTTGTGCTGTTAAACAGAATACATTGCATTTTATTGTGTGTGGGTGGATGGAATACGAGCTTTTAATATCATCGGTTGCGGTATAGTGGCGGTGGCGACGGGTGGTGATTTGCGTTGGCCAACATAATGACCACGAACGTCCCAAGTCTGCCATCAGTGCCATGGCTATAAGGTATCTATGCGTTTAGAAATTGTTTATAGCCAAACAATGTGTTATATTATAGCACACACCACGCACACATTCTATAATAGTTCTGTTCTGTTCTCCAACAACAACAACAACAAATGATACACAAATACACATAAATACAAAGCAGGATCTCCCAAGAGATGTAATCAATTACTTAGTGTTCTGCGGTGTTTTCTTCCCTCAACCTATTGCCCGGGAACTTCCTTTTGAAAATATACCAGCGCGTAAATGTGTGTTTGTGTTTGGAAGACACAGAGGAGTTGCAGCATAGTGTAGTTGGTGCCCCCAAGGGGTATTACGTAAAGCTTTCAAGAGCTCTTTCTTGATGTAGCTTTAACTATATTCTTATATTCTTGTATACATCGTTGGATTAATAATTAACCTCGCCAGGATGGATTCCATTTCCGATGAAGTTTATTTCCTCCCTATTATCTTATACCGTTTTCTTCTTATTGACTCAAACTCTTGCGCTATACCTACCAGCTACCACCCCTCTCCATTACCCTACACTTAATTCTTCTGCTCCCGTCACCCGTCCAGCGCGCGAGGAGCGTAATATTGCTCCAAGGGTTGAAGAACGTGGATATCTAACCTAATTATCATGTTCTTATCCCTTTTCTCTTCTTCTTTTTCTTCTTCTTATTTCTTTTTGCCTTTTGAAATGCGATACAGGATATCATCGATCGGTGAAGAAGATACGCACGTTTATATAGCACAAACAACGCACAAGTACATCCATTTAAATTAGTTACAATTTTTGAAAACTCCCTTGTAACAATATTACAGTACCTCTACAATCTACATAGTCGGTATACTGGGACTGGCGGGGCTAAATCTGCGTTTAATACTTTGTGACAGAATGTCACAGGCTTTGGCTGTCGGTTCTCCTTCTTCTTATTGCTTTTCAGCTTCTCTCTTTCGACTAATCTTAACTTTTCAACATTTAATTAATGCAATTATCGTTTGGGATAATTTTCGGGAATCTTTTGTGACGGACAGGGCCTCAGTTTGAAGTGGAGTACTCGAGAGGTGGAAGTGTTTTAGAGCAAGTGCTTTACGGGTGGGTGGTTTTTATTATTTTTCTTTTGTTTCTTTTTTCGCATTTGATAGTATCTGTTGTCAGTAAAGGAGAATGGAAATGATAAAAAGAGTGTCATATTATTGGGGTGTCTCATTAATGATTTTGATTGATGTGCTAGTTTGTAATTAACTTTGGAGTGACAATATAGATTTAATTATGAGGAAACATATTACTAATTCTCTAGATAAGAAACGGATATGTCTTTTGCAAGTTAAACATTCGATTAAACAATTATTTGCATGTGGCGATAGTTGCTTTGCACGACAGCCACTGACAGAAATTGCATAGTTGTAGTGAGGAACATGCGGTATTTGAGTGAATCGATAAATTAGTGCGAGAGATTCTTCAAAATGTCAATTCTTTTAACCCATTGTCATAAGATCCAACTGATTGATTGTTTTGGATTACTTATTCAAAAGGAGATCTTTTTTTACCCATCAAGTATCATTTGTTGACCTAAGACGTCATTAGATACAAAATTAGATACAAAGTAATATTTTTGAAAGTTTTGATGCACAAAAGGGTAGGTTTCCTTAAAATTCTGATTTTGTGCTTCTTTGGCGTTCAAAATGGGTCACAAATTATGTGTTCTCTTCAAGTTATTCAACAAGTTGTTTTGTTGCCAATCAGAAAGGAGACCGTTCTTATTGAAAAACAAAAATTGTGTGACGTAGCAGGAAAAAAAAAGTTTTCCTATAGATCACTTGAATTGTACCGAAATTCTCCAAAAAATATGTCGAATGCCGTGGAAAATCGGTTCTTGTAATGAATGTAAGAACTTAAAAACTTATGCGGGGAGCACTGTATGGGCCTGACGTACAAGTAGAGACGTTGTGAGCTCATTTTCACAGCTGTAGCCGTTAAATTCTTAGAAACAAAAATAACCAAACTCTTAAACACTGCTGTTCACTATCATAGCGATTATGCATGAAGTTTTTAATAATCAAACCCTACAATTGTCATTCATGTTGTTTCCTTGTCACTGATATCGTACACATCTTCGTGAAGCAATTTGCTAGACTGTGGTGTGGAGCTGGTTTCGATTTGCGCTGGTACTATGCTCTCAGTTTTTTGTTGATAGAACGAAGTATTCTTACAAGCGTTATGAGGGTAACTCCATATAGGCAATTTATCAAAACTCCATATGACGTGAGCTTTTACAAATATTCAAGCCATACAATTTGGCTTTTTTTCAATTGGTTCTATCAATAACTTTCATATCAGTCAGCTCGTCACTAGATAGAGGACGCTGCTTTCAGTCTGATGAAGACCGAGACATCTTACGAAAGTGTGGCCACGCAGCTGACATGGTTTTTTTACTCTAACGTTGGTCAGCATTGAGCTGGAGACTTAAACTCCTTTAGAGTGACTGTGACTGATCAAGCATTTGGCTGCAACTTTGTGTTTTCACTTTTGGGTCATTCCATCGTGTAACACCCGAAACGCACATAAAATTGTTAATCCTTTATGCTAAAATCTACAAATCTTACAATTAAGATAAAACAACTAAAAACGTACAGTCGTATTTATAATCCCAATCCAAAGTATGTCTACAATGGTACTGCACGGATACATCATGAAGGCTACCATTTAGTTTTTCATTCGAAGTTGACAGTTTGAGGGGTTGTTAAGACAACTGTTGAAATGCAGTTATAAATACAAAATTGGCTAAGGCTTATCCAAATCTTCAGACACCGTCTAGCTAGACAACTGTCTAAGGATGTTTTTTAATCGCTCAAATATCATTTACATATATATTAAAATTTTGACTTTATTTGAATACATGTAACACCCTAAACGATGGAATCACCCTTTCCTCTTACTTTAGTCTTATATAGCGGACAGACTAGAGTAAGTCCTGGCTGAATCAATTTTGATTTTGGTAGTGCTCAAAGAGCTTCTCTGTTGGGAATCTTGAAATCAAGACTCTGGCAACTGCATGTAGCACTTAACCATATTATGAGCTGCCGTCATAGTCATTTCGAATACGTCAGTTTCTTTTTACTTTTCTTTCTAAGTAAAAATAAGTCCTGGTACCCGTAACGTAACCAGTATTCGAACCCCAACATAAGCCAAGTATGTTTTCCCACGGGTATCGCTTTTGGTGAAGAATTGGGAGGTCCTTTGATAGAAATTCATTGCCTTGGAAAGCGTCTCCTTGAGAAGCGGTTCGGAATCGACAGAAAACTATAGGCTTCCATCATTCCCCCTCAGTTCCTGTTTGTGAGAAATGTAAAATGTGCTAAGCGCGTGGCTGCCCGCTCTGTTGCGCTACCGTATGTATGAACATACTTCTTTACAATGCCTGCATATTTATAACTTCGGAGTGATGGCGTATGGCCCTCAAATAATTGTGATTCATTGATGTGAGTGTATGTCTTAGAACTTTTTTAATGAGTTCCGTTTAAGAAAGTAAACTCACCCTCAAAATAGACCATTTTAACCACATACTGATTGGTGAACTCCTGCGTCATTGTTTGAACTTCACAACAACTCCTGATGAAGCATATTGTCCTTCTTCAAATATACATTGATTCGGAACACCCTAAATCGTCACTCTTTTACAATAAACTACAAAAGTTTCAGCACACAACCAAGCAACAATTCTATTTCCTGTTCAATCAACCCAAGTAATCCCAATCACATCAATCTATATCCCACCAAACCCACATTCCTCAACATGAAAATACAGATCGCCCCAAATATCCGTCAACGCATTTATATCATCCGAAAAGTGTACCAGAAAAAAAGAATAAATTGTCAGTCTTTCAATTACAAAGTTTTTGATAGACCGAAGTCTATTTTTTATTTCCGCCAAACCAAAATAAAGAAGACACTTTTAAGCCAAAGATAACCCATCCTCATACACACAATGTCATATCCTTTTCAAATTACTCTTTCTTCCCACACATACATTCTTTTAAACAAAAATATATAAAAAACACTGGAGGAGATGTGATTGAGGAGAACAGAGACACAAACGAGAGAGAAAAAAGTTACTTTTACTTTTCTCTGATGTCTTCGAAAAAAACAAAAATGTCGATTCTTTCGATATTTTCTTTAATGGACTAAGTTTCCCGATAGGTCTCATAAGTTTAACTAATTTTTTTTTTTTTTTTTTTGTTTTGTTTTGTACTTTTCTTTTCCTTATTCAACATTTTTATTGGAACTTTGTTTAAGTAAGTTGAACAAAATATAAGACACCTTAATAGAAAACTGTAGGCGAAAGTAATGAAAATATGGTATGAAACTTTCACCTCTCAAGAGAAAGTTAATAAATTGCAATAAAACTCATCGTGAATGGTTTAGTTTTGTTTGGAAATTGGTTGTCTTTTGAGAGGATAGAGAGGGAGAGATGGTATTGATGTTTAAATATACATATAGTGTTTTTAATATAGTCATAAAAAAGCAATATGCCACAAAGATCTGACACTTAATCAAGAATTCAAAATATTTGGTAGCTGCAAGCTCTGTGCAGCCTTAGTCTTAAGGCATTTGTCCTGTGAAGGACGAAGCGGGCCAGTTTTTGTCGAAATTTTTTTTTTTATAACTAACGCGCACATCAAGGGGTTATGACTACCCTTATAATGTTATGGAACACAGTGCGTGCATTTAGGAAAGTATGAGAGGATTTGAAAGGAGACACCGATGTTCGTTGCTTTTGAATTTTTGTCAATCGTAATGTAGGTGAAAAACAGAGCAAGGTAGAGCATTCCACATTCGGGTGGTGCGACTAAAATAATAATCTTTGTACTTGACTGTACGTCCGAAGTTGGGCTCCAAGTAAAACTGATGAGCATTCCTAGCGAGGCGGGTGTTGCGGCTTTATTGTTTGAGGGGAGGAATGTAACTGGCTATTTAAATAGAGCACTGTTTGTAGAAAAAGCGATAAAAGAAACTGAGACAGGTAACGTTTCGACGATATTCAAGAGAATCAATCGATTCTACGATTGAACTATCACCTATCAATTTTAACGCTCTGTTTTGAAGCCTATCAAGTAGGCGCAACATGTTTGAGGAGAACCTGAACAGATATGGGAGTTATACTCCAGTTTTGGGTGGATGAAGGCCTTATAAATTGTAGCCAGATCAGAAGCGGTGAAGAACTTCCCGCATCATCTCAAGAAACCTAAGCATTTAGCAGCGTTTTTGGCGACTTCAAATATGTGGTCATTCCAGCGAAGATCATCGTTTATACACATACCAAGTACTGACAGCTTTTCGGTTTCTTGGATGCTGGTACCATTCATGGATAATGGCAATGAGGGAATGTTAAGCTTCAACGACAATAGACAGCATTGAGTTTTCGAAGCATTGAATTCTACTCGATTTTTAATACGCCATGCAACAATTCTGTCAAGGTCAGAATTCAATGAGCTAATCATACGCAACCGTTCCAGTTCCACATCCGAAGAGCAGGGACGTGAATTTGAAAACGAATATTAAAAGCTGATGGTCGAGTCGTCAGCAAAACAGTTAAGCGGATTAGAAGTTTTAGACAAGAGATCATTTATGAAAATGAGGAAGAGAGTCGGAGACAAAACGGAGACCTGCGGGCTGCGGCTCACCAGCAGTTATAATGTGGGTATCAGACTTGAAACCATCCAATACAACTTGCATTGAACGTTCGGAAAGGTAGTTTCTAATCCAACGAAGAAGAGACTCATCGATACCAAGTGCACGGCACGTATTTTCGAAAAAAGAGCCTGATGCCAATTCTATCAAATGCTTTAGAAATATCAAGCGCAATAATCTTACTTTCTCCAAAACAAAAAAGTAAAGATTGGTTACTTTTCGGTGAGATATGAATATGAAACCACTTTAAGCGGCAGTAATGCTCAAAAATTGATTGCTATTTTTTTTTACTAAAACTGTGTACATTACAATGTTTGGAAGAACCCAGCTCGATTTACACTACCGCATTCATTGTATACGACCTAAGGAAACTTCTACGTCTTACAGTTTGTTTGAAATTTACTTAAGCGGAATTAGTTTAAGTTTAATTAACTCTAACTCTAACATCCCAAAAGCTATTGACATCTTTTCTTTCTTGGTGTTTGAGGCTCAAGTTTGAATAAAAAGAAACTCTCTGCATAAACAATTGGTTGTGTTTACTTACTGAAGCTCTTGTATTTTTTAGTGGCTGCTGCGTCCTCCCATACTATTTCTCAATCTTAAAGTAAATATCTCTGCCAAAAATTTTAAATTCGCCTTGAAGCAAAGACCTTGCTAAATTCTTCCACCCCCTGTCACTATCGATAAAATTGTCGTGGAAAATCACCAATTTAGCGTTCATAATTTTATAACCAAAGTTTTCTCAATTTTCTTAAACAAACATTGCTCCTCACTCTAAATGCCTTGCTTCTCCACTTCAAATTGAACCGAGGTGGCGGGCGAGGGTGGGTTAAGTAAGTTCTAAATTCGCCCTAAGAAATGGATTCTCGTACCAACCACAAATAACGCACTCAATGTTAGCGAATAACGATAATAATAATCAAGACTTTTTGGACTTAAGCTGGAAATTGCTTTGTTTTTCCACTGAAATATCAATAAAAGTTTTTCCCAATAAAAATAGATTGGGGCGGTGGAGTTTGTTTGTTTAAATTGAAAAATTCAGCTTTGCCTTGGAGTTCCTTTTCTTTGCTTAGCCAAAAGCTCACGAAAAGTTGAAGGAACATAAAAAATTTATTCCTTGAAAGGAAATATATAGTTGGTTGGAAAATTACTTTTTCATACTTAAAAAAAAATGTGAAACTTGTTCCAAGAGCAGTTTATTCCATCAGCAACTATTAAGTACCAATAAACTCAGTTAACATTCATGTGTATACGCTATAAACAGCTACACCTACATTTATTCACAGGACTAATTAGTTTTGAATTAATTAATATCCTTGTAGTTTCGACTTAAGCTTTCGCTCAAAGGCATTAATTAAACACGAATGTACACAAATTCAGGAGCCCAATTCAACCAAGAGCCCCATAACCCCCGGCAAAAATTCCACCAGCTCATGCAATAATTCACTCGAACACATGTAGTTAGATATATAAAGAGAGGGAGAAAATATAGCGAGCATAGAAGACAGAACATACATTTCGCCAACTCATCATCATCATTATCCCAGAGCGCGTTTTTGTTTCGCCATGGTGCAATTTGGTTAATTGTTCGCGGTAAACAGTCCCAGCTGACTCAATTCTACTAGAACATTATTTTGCGGTGATTTATCTTAATTTAAATATTTTATCAACTACCAACACACATCCATACACATCCATCCATCCATCCATCCATCCATATTCTATCGCAGTGTGTTACTCTCACACTCACACACTAACTCAAATAGGAGCAACATTTTTCCTACGAATTTCAATTTAAAATCCATCAAATAATTAACAACACCCACCATCAAAACATATTCTAGTACATCAGTACAGATAATGTACGTCTATCAGATACTACTATGTTTACACCACGGCACGGTGGCGTCGTCGGCGGCGGGCGGCGTAGGGTGGGGGAGGACCAGGATAATGTGAAACTTTTGCTTAATCAAATTATTCTATACTTCCTGATGGTGTCCGTGTGGAGTTCCCTATATTCTATTCTACTATGATGTTATCTTGCTAAGGGGTGTTCTATCCAAAACGAAGGGCATAATTCAGAATGACACTGTGGAGCTTTTACGTTTATTAACAAAATTGAACAACACTTAGTAAATACATTGTAAAGGACGAAAAAAAAAGAAATATAATTTTACTTCAGGGGCATTTTGGCTGTTCGCTGTTGGTTCGTGTCGTGGCACATTGTCTATTAAGGCGATATTGCATTTTAATATTTATCCCACTTTTTATGGCCGGTCCGGTAATTTATGAAAGCGAATTAGGAAAGTGCTGCCGCGTTTGGATAATTGTGGCATGGGGAATAAGAACGCGCATATATCAAAAAAATGCACCAAATTCATCATCATCATCATCATACCGTTCCATACCCATACGCCACACGCCATACGCCATACGCCATACGAGAGGAATATAAAAGCAAATTTTACTCCATGACAGTAAAAAATTTAACGATTTTTATTTTTTGCCAAAGAACGGGGTTTCGTTTAGATTTACTCTTTTTTTTCTCATCGATGAAGGTTTCGCATTTGGATCGAAAGGGAGAAATCTTAAGCGTCAGCCATGTGAATATTAGGAATACATTAATTTCAGTGGAGCTGGCCTTATGGATGGATGATGATGTGAGAGGATTTTCCATGTCATAAAATTTTTGTAATAACATTTTGTGAGTCAGCGTTATATTAGTAGAATTTCCTGTTCTTCGTCCTCTTCCTTTTCGTAACGTCATAACGAACGGCGAAATACGATGCGGAGAGGATAAATATACGGACGGCTAATATACAAGCACTTTGATGAATGCTTTATTTGTCCAATAAAAACGAATAAAGATAACATAAAACATGGAACTAAGGAAAATAACCTTCTGGATTTAGTACATTTGGAAAATATTAAAAACAAGAAAAGAAAAAATAATTTTGCTTTGAAAGCAAATCGATTTGAAACTTTAGAAGAGGGCATGGCCATATGGAAGGTAGAAGAAGTGTTTTTTATTGGACAAAAGTGTTTATCGGCTATAAATGGAACACAGTAAATTTTAAACTTTATTGTCCTTAATATCGTTTTCTGCCAAAGTCCTTAACTTGTCAGTGCAAATCGAGCTTAACCGTGAAGGTATACTTGATACAAGTCACAACTAAAAAAAAAGAAGTGTTCTTGGTTCCTGTTTCTTTTCAAAATGGTGTGCTGCTCGGTAGTCAATAAATTAGGATAAGGACGTTCATAGCGGTGTTCTTACACAAACCTTTGTTTATTATCTTGAGTGATGTAGGCTATTACATGAGAGAGAACAAAAATTCAAGCGGACGTTAGTTCGGGGACATTTACTGAGCCTGGAGTTTCTTTAAATTATCAAAATTTATAGCAACGTGAACTGAAACAAGTTGTCTTTGATATGAATAATGGATTTTGTTACTTTAATCACCTTGACTATATTTCCGCTAGCTATATTTCCGCATAGAAGAGCTCGTGACCTATAGTAAGTTCTACTAACTCTCATTTCTTTTATCTCCAGTATGGAGGTTTTAATAAAAAGGATGAGAATTGTAACAATTATTTTATTTATTAAACATTTTGGTAAAAAGGGAAAAATATCAGTCTCCTTAGAGAACTTGCATGTTCTCAAAGTGAGTTGGGAACAGCATTCGATCTATAACATAAGGGTGGCTCTCAGAAAACGAGGAATTTCGGAGAACTATGTTGACCTTTTTGAAGGAGCAGTGACGATGGTAAGATGTCCAGAGATAATGAAGCTTTTCAAATCACAGCAATTAATCAACGAGTAGGGGATATAAAATGGAAAGGAAACTCCACCATATTCTGTGATAGAAAAAAAGCCTCTCAACTGAAAGGAAATTACCCAGTGATTGTTCAGTGGTTGTTGTGGCTCAGCACTTATTCAAGAAGTATGAGAGTAAGTTGAGAATACCATCTTAAAAAAATGGAGAGTTCTCATATTCAAAGAAAAGGCATACCAACGTTCAGAAAAATTCTCGAAAAAGCAAAAAGAAACGCAGGCCAAAACAGTCCTGAATCAACATTTGGCCTCAGGCATGGAACAATGATCCAAAAATAGAGGAGTTTTCCGACGAAGATCAACGCCGGCCGCTGCATATCCCACAGGCTGATCATTAGTTTAAAGAGGAAAAAGGGGTTTTAAAATTTAGTTTTTAACTTTCTTTTTTAATGAATGCATAATATTTCAAGTATTGTGCTAGAATTTCAAGTCGATCGGAGCAAAGCTGATGACCTAATGAAAATCTTTATACCTGCTCGATCTGAGCGCGCTATTGTTACCTGACAGCTTAAAAACGTTTTTCCCACAACTCACGTTTTCAAAGTCTGTGCCCTTCATAACTTCAAATCAACTGCAGCGATCCTTTTGAAATTTTGAACATATTTCCGGTCTGATTTATGAGGTAACGCTGGAAAGTATTTTCAAGTTCGTTCATAATTTTTTTAACAATTACAGTTTTCCCAAAATATTCATAAGTCAAATTTCGAAAAACTTTCCCAGTGCTACTCGGGGAGAACTAAAGAAATAACTTAATTTTTTTTTTTTTTTTTCGGATGACCGAGTACAGAGTTACGAGGCCCACCGCAATTCTAATTTTTTTTCTAGACGCTTCACTGCTGCCATTGCCGTAGTTTTTAATATTTCGTTATAAAATTTTCACACAATATTCTTCAAATAGGCGAATCAACCACACTTCTTTTCTAAAATAGATCAGTGGGATAGTAAAGACCCCTTCGAGAGCAGGAAAAACGAAAATGAAGATTTAACTTTTTGGCAACTTACATAAATTAATGGCCGTTTATACACTGCTTGTGCTTACAGATTGTCTACAATAATATCTCGAGGTCGAGACACATCCAAAAGCAGCAAAGTTATCCCGTATTCGAGTATCTATAACGCGTATAGGGTCTGTAGGAAGAGAACACTTTGGCAAAATTTTACTGACTGATTAGTTTGACAGTGGGACTTATTTAACTTTGTGATTAGACGAACTCAAAATTTCTTTTTTCTTTGTTTTTTCATTGTGACCCTAATACAAAAATGACAATCACCACAAAGCAGTAACCTTAGAGCTTATACGTCAATTGCCTACGTAGCCCAAGGCAAGGGTCATTAGCATAACAGATATTCTCTTTTTTTGTACAGCAATTTAAACCTGCATAAGTCTGAGATGGGATTGGGCATAAGTAGCATAAGGTTCTTGTATTGTCCCTTATTTCTCTCTCCAGATAAAGAAGGGTTTGTTACTATCCCATTTCTTTGCCGAAATGGACAGCATTCTACATAGGCTTTCCGATCGGATGTAATAGCAAGTAATTTTTTTCTTACAATTTTTCCGTAGGTAGAAAAGGTTTCTCTCCCTTAGCCCCTAACCGTTTGACGATTAAAATTCAAAGCCATGCCTCATATTGCAAATCTTGTAATCCTGCAAAGTGGCCAATGTACAGCGCCCCTTTTTCGTATGGTTGGAAGATTTCAAACCGCAGTAATATCCAGAATGTTTCTTACGTTCAATGCTTCTGGCAATGAAATGCAGTTGACAGAATTTATGTGATCCACAGGTGTGGTTGAGAGAACATCCAATAGATACTGAGTTAACGGGCTCTTGTAAAATGAAAACTACATGAACGATTGAGGAAACCGTTGCTGCCGTTACTCTATTTTATATTCCAACTCTGATTTCTGTAAAAATAAAAATGATAACAATCGTATAAGCAGTACCAGTGGTGTGATGGTGAGCATGTCCGCCTGTTACCCTGAGGTTTAAAGTTCGAATCCCAACAGATTTAAAAAATTTTTCTACTGTTTCTGGCTTACACGAGGGACGGGCAAGTCCTCCGTTAGTAAATTCATTGCCATGAAAAGCGCTTTCTCGAGTAGCCGTTCGGAACCGGCAGAAAATTGTAGGTCTCATCCATGCCATCACAAGGGCGGTGCAGTGGTAGAGAGTTCAGTAGATAGGCCGGACGCGTGGATTTGAATCCCGCTCTTAGCATCTACTTTTCTTTCAGTCTCCCAGTTTCATATGGACGCCACACTTGAGGTTTTGGAAGATAATGGAATAAACTTAAATATAGCGGCAAATACATTGTTTTGTTTGTTGAAAAATGAACTCAGATGTTTTGATAATCAGCAGTGTTCGTCCCTTTTCCTCTTTTTTCTTCTTCAGATAATAACATTGCGTTGCATTTAATTATCGCATCTCGAATTGCTTGTCTCACCGATTCTCGCATCACATTGCTTTGTAGCACTATTGTGTACTCGACCTTAGAGCTAGTTCGCTCTTATAAAAAATAAGAAACAACCCTTGGTATCTGTTGATACACTGTTGCTACCACTCATACAACAAACAGGCAGAGCTTTGAAGTTCCATGAAGGAGGTCAGCGTTTTTTTAATTATTTTGACAAATTCATTTGGAAACCGAATTTACCCTTGTCAGTTATCCAGGTTCAGCTTTTTATCTGCACAATCTTTTTGTGACTGACTTCCATGGTAAGAACTAAGGTTTGACTCACTTTTCCGCTTCATTAATTCTGTTTGATATCGCATCACCTGGCGTTTGAGGTATCTGTTGAAACTTTTGAATGGTTATTCTTAAGAAGAAATTGGAGCTAAGTGAATTCATATGACTGGAATCATTTTGCGTCTGCACTTTCCTAAACGAAGCTAGACGAGCTCGTCCTGGAAATTTCGTATAAATGTATTTTTTTGTTTTTTAAGAAAATAATATACTCGTAGCAAATCAATGATTATAATGAAATAAGTGAGAAAAGTTATCTGCTTGGTAGCTTCAATGAACCCAATTGACAAATGTATTTCCATTTATCTGATGAAGCTTGTGAAATTATGTAAGTTTAGCTTTTTGTGGCAAATGATAAAATTTTCTTTGAACAACTGATCGAGTTCAGTTTGGCTGTAAATAAAGCATTTGTAAGTTTTTTTATTGAGTTACAGTAAAGTCCCCCACCCTTGGTATGGAAAAGCTGTAATTTGGAACCATGTAATTTGATTCTTGTTTTTCTATATTAACATATACTCAGTCTCTTGTATGAGCCAAAAGAAAAATGTTTGGTTCCGCAGCTTTAATCCTTGCTGCGAAGCTTTCGTACAGGCTTCATCCAAACCTGTATAGACTCAACTACAAGAAATTTTCTCAGCTCTAGAGCAATCGCGTATTAAGAGCTCAGGCACAATTTGAATGGAAAAAATAAAAGCTAGTGACAGCAAAAGCTAATGTACTGCGAAGTATATGAAAAGAAGCACCTATGCTTAGGTTAAACCTCTCTCAGGGCTAGAAAATTGTATTGAACGTGATAACTTGAATCAAAAGCGCGTGTGAGCACTTCGAACAGTCAGTTTTTAAGGCTGAAATAATAGTAAACCCTAAGTCAAACTCTAAATTTTCCTTTTATTTCAGCAGACTAGCGAATAAATTCCCAGCCTCTACCTTATTTCGAAATCAGAGCTGGGTGCTTAAATCATCGTTATCATCTCACTTTCGCAAAAGATTTTCCGTAAGCCTTTCATAAAACCACTAAAATATGTGAAAAATAAACTTCTTCCCACCTCAAACCATTTGGAAAGCCTCTTGTTTACTCACATCTATCCTTTTTCCCATTTTGACTCCGGATATGAAACAAGCAAGGACACTCTCTGAGGATATTATATCTGTTGTATAGCGCCTTTCTCAAACTCATAAGAATTAGTATTCCCAAGGCATCTTTCAGTTTCCGGTTACTTCCCAGAGTCTATTAGCTTTAAATAAAACCACACACCATTTTCCTTTCTTTTTCTTTCTTTTTTTCTCTTGTGAAATCTTTTAACAACCTACGATGACTTCAGAGAATTCTAACAGTTACTTTAAACTTTCGCCCACAAAGAAAAAAAGACGGTGTGACATTGTTTATTTATATCATGAAACTTTGCAGAGAACACCACCCCGCAAGAGCCTGCCTGTCTACCGTGTGTCTTTTTATGTGACGTAAATAGGAAAATGGTTTACAAAATTATATATCGAAGTCAAGTTGCCTTGCAAAACTATATACTTCCTGAAACATACCAACAGAAATTCGGGAACTATTCACCTATACACTTTCAGCCTCTTACTCAAAAACCATCATCTTCTTTCCACATTACGAGAGGAGACTCACGTCAAAGTATATTACTTGTTATTCGTCCTGGAATTAACCAACAATAAAGCAAAACACCCTACAAAAATTGTGTTTTGAAACAAAAAAAGGAACACCCACACCAAAACTCAATAAAAATTCCACTTTTTTAGGTTTTTCCGTTCTCGCAGTATCTTGAAAATTGTGATATAAAATTTATGAACGTTAGTTGAAAGGGCCTTTTAGAGGTCATAAACAATTCAAACACAAAACAACGTGCAAGAAAAAATTTTAAGATGTTTAAGGGAGAAAAGAAAATTGACAAGTCCTCCCCTTGCGGCACACTCCAAAAAAGTGTGCGTGTGTTTGCCTTCTGACCGAGAGTGAGGCATGACAGATTTACCAAGAGGCAGTGAATCATAAATACCTTCCACCAAAGGGATGTTGTTTTTTTGCTTTTTGGATTTTTTTTTTTTTTTTTTGCTGCCCCATTTAAAATTCTTATTGAACATCAAAATTTCACACAACGCTGTAGACGAGAGAGGAAAAAACACCTATACACACACACCCACACACTAATCCTGAAAGCCTTTTACAGTCTTATTGAACCCTTAGAATCCAGCTGCAAGAAATCTCTCTTAATTAAAGGGCCGAAAGCATTACTTTTAAGCCTCAAATCAATAAAACTTCATAGACAAGGAAGACGGAGAAGGGATTTAAAAATACAAAACTCCCTCTAAACACCAAGGAATTTTTCACAAAGCCTACTTACTCGGGTAGAATACGGTACAACTGGGTTCCTTCACATCTCAACCAACACAACAAAGTTCCTGATTGAAGGTAGACATCCTACGGGCGCTGGTATACCGGTATACCTACATCGAAGCTCAAATAATAGCACAAAGAAAATTAATCAACACAGACAGACACAAAGAGCACATCACAACCAGAGCAAAAACCGGAACAAGGAGAAGAGATTTAGAAGCTTACATTGAGAGATGCTTGTAACAGGAAAAGACTCCCGTCCCGTCATGACAGGGATGGCACACAAAAAAAAGGGATTCCACAGCATCGATCCCTATAGGTTCAATTAATTTCTGAGCACATATAAACCACAAAAATTAAATTAAAATCTACCACAATAAAACTTGAGGCTTTTTAAGTCCTTTGGTTTGGGGGTGCCTTAGCCTGGAATTCCTTCAAAAACACACCACAGTCTCTCAGTCTCAGCCTGTGCCTCGTCCTTAATTGTTGAAGGAAAATCAATTCAATTCTCTTGAAAGGCTGAATATAAATCGAGACAACATTTCAACGGAGGTTGAATTTCGGAGGTGAGGAACATCTTGTTTATTTCTTCGACCCCTTTTTGCTATGAGAGCCTTTGATGAATTCTCCCATCAATTGTAATTGGTATTTATCATCAAAGGATGAGGAAGTGCGAGTGTGTTGTGGCTTGTTTAGTGTTGATTTGTTTTCACAGCCCGTCGTTGCTCATGGTCGGTAGCGGTAGATATCTCTTCAAACGCTCGAAACTCAAAAGGAAATTTACTTCTAGAAATACCCTCTGAGCAACAGTCGAGTAAGACTACAACCCTAGTTTCTGCTTAAGAATATTAAACCAACACCCATACCACCACTACCCTAAGCGCTATAACCGTGTCAATAGTCTTGTACCAGGAAAAGCCATATTCCGCCGAAGAAGAACGAGGTATATGATTAGTTCGTGGAACAAGGCACGTGATGCATAGAGAAGATTGTAGAAGTTCCACCACTCATCGCATAGAGGATTTATATTCGAAATTACTGTACCATAGCTATGTTCTGTTGTCTGCTCTTTCCAAAGCCCATCATGCTTCTTTACTATTCTCTGCTTCTATAAGCCTTCTATCAGCTTAAAATCCTTTTGGCTTTTTCATTAGAAGAAGAATCTGTTCACGTTTATGAAGCATTCACTTTGAATTGCAGGAGAGCACCTGCAACACGGCCAAAGCAACAACTAGCAACAACAACAACAACAACAGCCACAACATCAGCATCTACCACCACTACTAGGACCTAAGTTCAATTTCCTTTTCCAGTTAAGTGTCGAACAAAGGATGATTCGTCGTCGTCGTAGTCGCAGAGTCATCTTCCCACACTCCGCAGTGTGAATCTGTGTGTGTTGCTCATAAAAGCATAGATTGCAGTGGAAGAAGACAACTTCCTACACCCAAAAGGATCAAACCGCACAGGTTCAAGTGATGTATGAAACTACACATGTTAAGCGAAATCACTTGTAATGACTTCAGGTATCTGAGACACTGGTCTGGGGATCTCCACATGAAACCTCATCTTCTGGCAATCTACTTAACCTCCGTACAACCCCTGGTGTATGAATTGTGTATTCTCTGTGGCTGCGGAGTCAACCTCTATTCCACCTTCTTTATGATTAACCGTGGTTTTAGTTCTTCTGCTTCCTTTTTTCTGAATTTTTTTTCTTTCTAAGTATCTTCGTCTACCTTTACTCTTTTGGCATTCAATTTCAATCTCCGTTCTTACACAACGTTCTTGTATTTTATTTTATTACGAAACACTTTGGTGTGGGTCGACGCAGTGATGAGTGGGTGTGGGTTTGTATTACACAATCAAAGTTCCTGTTATGGAATTTTAATTGCTATTCTGCTTGCAGCAAAAAAAAATCGTTTGAAGTTTCTGACTTAAACGGCAATCAAGGCTGAGGACTGCCATGATTAGTGCGGTCGCAGGATTGCCCGAGGGAATATATTTGACTTCATTTCAAAATATTTCTCTTCCACTCTTCTAATAATTTTCAGAGACAACATTAACGAATAAAACGTGTTAGTCCCTCTACTCTGCGTAGATCAATGTAAAGGACTATTTCTTTTGAATTTTCCCGGATAAGGGCACTTATCAGTGTGCTATCCTTTTGCCTTTTTCTTTTTTTCTTAAAGAAAACTACGCAACGCAACTTTAAAAGAATCTAATTGACAAAAAGTCCTTGAAAGTAATTTAATATGAACGTTGAACGTACAAGGTATTCAAGTCATTAGTAGTCCTTAGTCAGAAATTATGTCAATCTCAAACCAAAAAAGAACGTCCTACAATCTACAAAGTTTGTCGTTGCCCATGCAACCACTAACAATGTCAACAGCAACCAGAGTATATAAATAACCAAAAATTGTGTTCAAATACAAGTATCCCAACACGAAGAAATAAGCAACTTCAAAGGACCCAATGTCTAGTTCCCATGGTTTTTCCCACAATCACAGCAACCAAAGAGAAGGGGAAACTGGAGGCAGAGGCGGCAATAGCAGAGCAGCATCATAACAGCTCACAAAATCCATGGAGACTAAATAAAAATTGGTTGCTCTCTCACGAAACGTTTCAATAATTACTTTGGTCCTTATATTTGTGGAGAAAATCTTACGCATGACAAAATGTTTTTCTTTTCCTCTTCACTGCACCTGCTGTGCTCTACCATTACCCAATATCTACACCTACCCACATTCATGCATCGCCCAAAAAACAAACCACCGCCTCCCATAGCTTGGTGTGTTTTATTTGTGAGACTTAATTTAAATATTATTTTTCAAGATATAATTTTTTTTCTTCTTTTTTATTTTTTTCCTTGTTTTCTTTGGTCCTTTTTAGCATGTCTAATGAGTTTCTTTGAAGTTTTAATTTCACTCTGCAGTGTGTTTTGCGATGGGGAGTCACTGGGTGAGAGCTCGTCTTTTTGGAAATAATTTTTACGTTAACACTCTACACACACTCAAGCAAACAAACACACACACACAGGGAGGCTGTGTTATCTTTCCACTATATCAGTGTAGAATGAATATGAAAATTGTTTATCGATGCTTTACAGCGTAATGAGAAATGTGTTACTTTGAAAATGAATCCTAAAATTGTAATAATGAGTAAAAGAAAATATTCCCAACAGATGTTGGGTGGATTTCAAGTGGAAAATTGGATCACTTTTTATGTCGAAAACAAGATTGGTATCGCTTTTTGAATGCCGAGTACTCATGAATGCTTGGCGAAATCCAAATTGCTAAGGCATCAAAGCTTTTGATGTCAACTGGGTATGAAAATTCTTGTAATAAATCATGTGAACAGTCAAGATGGAGTAATAAACACGAGCCTGCTGGTATTGACAACAATTTTGAATTTTAAAGAATGGGAACCAAGGAAATAAAATCAAGGAATTGGAGCGAACTTATGATGAAAGAAACATATACAAGTCTAGCTATAGATAGGATTTGCTGATATCAGCCATTTGTTTGCGTGTGGGGTATTGTAAATGGCGATAACAGGCTTTTTTGTCCACAGAACTTCAAAAACATGCCCAATTCAAATTTAAAATGATGAAAGTTTTGGTTTAAGGACCATTGAGAGAGAATAAGCTTCTTTTTTATTTTTCACTTGTTTTTTCTCTTGGAAAGATGTGTTAATATTTTTGAACAATTTAATTGATAAATGCGTTAGAGTATAACTTTTTACGTTTAATTTTTATTTTTGTGCGCAACGGTTAAATAAAAACCGTGTGCTATCTTCAGGAGCTGCCAATTACAGAAGTTCCTTTGTAGACATATTTGCTAGCACTTCCGCTGAAATAAAATGGTTTTTATGTTTTCTATGGTAAAAATATGTGATATTGTCATTGAAACTTGTCAACAACGTAAGTTTTTTTTGCCATATGTCGATGATTTTACATTAAAGAAGACTTATTTTAATAGCTCTAAGGCCTTGAGAAAACGGGGTGTGGCTGTGTTATAGTCCCAACTCGGTCCAGTCTATGTGCGTGAATTCATGTACTGAAGAGTAAATTTTTTTATATAAATTAGATCCTACCATTCAAGCTGCAGATGTACTGGTGTTGCTTTTGTTTTTCACATGATACACTATTCACATCACACTATCTTAGTCTTTCCCATAGAAATACTCTCTGCATCTAAAATGGTCCTCACCTTCGGGTTAACATTTGCTGCAATCTTGGTTCAATGGAGTGCACATGCACATCCAAATCGTACTTTGAGCCATTTTGGATTCCAATTCCATGGTGTTTCTCGGCAAGTAAACCTCCCGAATCCAATTAGAGCTGAATTGCGCTGATTTGATACCACATAGCTACGAAGAGTGTTGGTTGTTACCAGATGGAGTAGAATAACTCACCTCTCATAAACGTTTGCTGACTGAAAATGTCCAGTTGAAGAAGTTTAACTGCTACAATACCTTATCTGCCTGCACTTACTTGCAGCGACTGTGAATCGGAGAAGTCAATGTCAAGTTTCCCTAAGAACTTACCCCTTTTCAAAAAAGTAGCGACAAACGAACTTTCGAATTAAAGGCCAATATCGCTGTTACCATCTTTATTAAGTAAGGTATTAGAAAAGGCGGTAAAAAATAGAATGGTTAGCTTTTAAGATAAAACAAAGTTTTTCAGCAACGTTCAGTTTGGCTTTCAAAGTCACAAATCTACTGAAGATGCCTTGCTACGATTCTGCTCTCAAATTTCTGCTAGTCTTCAACTGAAAAAGAGTACAGCTGCTTTATTCGTGGACATTTCAAAAGCATTTGACAAGGTAGATCACAATATACTGCTAGGTAGAATTAAAAGTGCACGGTTCAGAGGTTTTATTTGTCAATGGTTCAGATCATATTTGGAAAACAGAAAGCAAAAAGTGAAATTAGGAGGCATTGAGTGTGATGTCAAATCAATAAATTTGGGAGTCCCACAGGGATCTGTTTTAAGACCAGTACTTTTTTTAATATACACAAATTCGTTATTTAGATTGCCTCTTCAAGGCACTTTGACGGCTTTTGTAGACGATTTGGGTTTTAGTTATGGTGCATACAATTTTCTCAATCTCACCGCTGGCGCTGATTTGAATTGGGATCTTAATTTACTAAGGATTTCGTTTGCTGCACATAGACTAGTTATCAGTTCAAATATTAAGGTTATGTTTTTAATCTATCAGGGAGTCAGAAAAATGATACTGGTATCTATTTTCATGCTACAGATTGGCAAAAGTTCAAGCTTTTGAATTGTTGTTGTGGCCCAAATTTCACTCCCAGCACTTTCTTTAGTTATGATGGATGCACCGATGAGTGTTTCCGGATTGAGGATGTCAGTGAATTCAAATACTTAAGTTTGATAAAATTGATTGGAATATGAGCTTTTATAACCACAGTCTGAGAAAATATTTTCGTGGAACCTTAAGATATTTTTACTATCTTAGAAATGTTTGTTCGTTCCAGCTCCTTATAAAAATTTATTACGGCATCTTTCACTCAAAATTACAATATGGAAAATATGGAATTTCATGTTGGGGTTTCATGGACAAAAATTTTTTGTAATGAATTTTAAGAAATAATCATAATTACTTACTTACTTACTATGAACGAGCTTGGAACTTGGCCTATTTGCCTACATTTTTTCCCAATTCCGAACGGCTTAGTGAAGAACCGCTTTTTATGACAGTGTAATTACATGGAGGAAAGGCAACTCCTGTAAAGAAAACCATTAGGTCTTTCTAAGACTTTGTCTCCCCCTACTACCTAACAGACACATATTCTTACTCTTACGTACCACCAGCCACTTCTTCTTCGCCTTTTTGACGTTACGTGTATCGTGATTCCGATTCGGCTCGTCCGTATTTCAGTAAGCGTCGACTAACTTCCCAGTTTTGTAGTATTCCATGATGGCGTCGCATTTCACAGTACCAGGAGTGTTTTGGTCTACATTTCTTCGCGAATGTGTCTGAACGTTGTATTGAGGGCTGGTGATGGATTGCCTTTTTTCGAAAAGATGGTTGAAGTGAGGTTTTCTCATTAAATGGAAAATTTTCCCTTCTAGAGATGGTCAGTTGTTGAAATAAAGGAGAACAGCTTTATCGTTGTTAGCTTACATTGTTGCTTTCTTTCTCTGCACCCATGACATTTGATATGAATCCCCTACGCTTTCTGAGATTATCGCGGCAGACCCCACGCGGTATTCCCCACTGACTTGTGTAGTTCATTTCATATTCATTCCTAGTGGTTTCATATATATTTATCAATTCATTGAAAACAGATGTGATCTAGAATCTAAGGGATAAGGGCTTTCGTTTGCAAATATTTCTTCTTTTTTTTTAGCACTATGAAATTATTATGACCGATTCAATGAAGGTAGCCTTGATGGTCCAATAGCAAAGCTACAGTCAGGGCTCATGTTAAAATCTCGTGCAGAAAAGCCAACTTATCCTTATATGCTCAATTACCAAATCCCAGTGACATTTTGAAAGGACATTTTTTAAACCAAACATAATGTTTGTTACTGACATCGTAAGATGCAAGTCGCATTATTAGAAAATACTATCAGGCTCTCCTGTTTTTTTTTTTTTTTTTTTTTTTTTTTCATTTCTCTGTCATATTTTGTAGTTATATTCATATTTTTTCATTAAAAAGAACATAACTGGCCTTATATTACGAGTAAAATCTTATCTTTCAAAGTTTGGCAGGAAAGAGAACACATATCATTTTCAAAAACCAAAATTGCAAGCAATGAGCAAACATCTTACTCAACCACAAAATGCAAAAACGAGTCGTTATCGATTGTATAGATGACAACTACTTAGTTTCAAAAACTTATAATCCACGTAATGCATACCGGTAGAACCTCCCTGTGTTAAGACACATTATTCACAAATATGTGGCGTTATCAATAAATTGGCGTTTGTGTTATTTGCGAGTAAATTAAAATAAAAAAATTAAATTGATGTTGTTTACTATGGTGCTGTTGTCGATGTTGTTTGTAAAAAGTAAAAGATTTACGAAAAATATATATTTACTAAAACCAAAATTCAAAATTCAAATTGGCGATAAGAGAAAATATTGGAAATTAATCAATCCAAAACCAAAAGAAAATAAATTGGCAACGAAATTTATTAAAAACAAAAATCGTAAGTTATTCTATACAAAATAAAAAAGAATAACAACTTGAAACGATAATTTTTAAGAAAGAAAAAAAACTAAATATATATTTGGAATTTTTTTCGGATTGTTTTGTTATATTCTTTGTGAAAGATCATAGTTCTTTTAAATGTCTTTTTTGAACAATTATTATTGTTGTTTTGAATTTTTTAATCATTTAAAAAATTAACTAAATAAACTCATTTTTTTATAAATAAAATAAACAATCCATTACAGAAATTCAATTAACCATGAGGTCGTTGATGATGAAGTATCGCCATCTCGAGACTTCCATGGAGATCTGAGTGATTGGAATGGAACAAAGTATAAACATCAATTAAAATAAAATAAAAGTACTTATACAAACAAAACAAAAAAACCAATTATATTCGAAAAAAAATCACAAAACAAATACTCGAAGAAAAAAATATAGAAATAATCAAAAAAAAAATAATTAAAGATAAACGTCCATCAAATTGATAGAGTACCATAGTATCCAGCTAATGATTTTACGTAGACTATAAGAGAAAAAGCTACAAGTTCAACAAACTACGCTAATTACAACTTTTTCTTTGGTTTTGTTATAACAACCAACAAGAGCTCACTTGAGGAATTCACCGAGATTATCATCAAACAACTGTGGGATCTTCATCAAAGTGACTGACTCAAAAGACAAAAAAACAAAACTTACACCGGAGAAATTTTCCTCAATGTTAAATAACCAGCCAACAAAAATGCACACTCACTAGCAAAGGACAAAGCCATTCGTAATACATTTTTGTTTCTTCATTCATTAGTTCTGTATCCAGTTTGTGCCTGACGTAAGATGAGCTAAGATTTAATTAAACAATTGAAAAAAAAAAAAAAAAAAAACCAAATACAAAAACAAATAAAATACAGCTAGACAAATTATTGTTGTAATATATATTTTTTAAAAAGTAGACAAAAAACTATATATACACACACATGCATATAATGTAGATACAAATTGGAGTAGAGAAAGTTTAAATTTTGCTGTAGAAAGTAAAGCATAATTTTTATCTAAAGTCAAGGGAATCTCAAAAAGTTCCTTCATAGCTTAATACAGGTGTATTCATCAATTATTACACTTTCAAACCAAACAAATACGCCTATGGCACCCTGCGGCCTACGGCAACTAATTAAAAACAATAAATCGGATTCACTATAAGAAAAGAAAAATAACGAAAATTACAGGGAGACACAAAATACCTTTGAGATTTTATTTTTCTACGCATAAATTGAATTATATCGATAATAAAAAAATAAAATTAAGATTACCCATCATAAAAAGGAGCGCGGTATCAAAAGTTTCTAAGTAAGAATTTAAAACTTAAAAAAAGCAATTTGTTGTGTAGTTTAAATTTGTATTTGAATGTTTGTTTTGACAGTTCCAGGGTTGAAATGTGGTATCTCCTAATGAATTATTGTATTGCACTGTTTACGTTTGATTGCCAAAAATCAAACAGAAATTGGAGAAGAAAAAGCAAAAGGATATATCACCTCTCTGAGACATTACAAAAAAGCAAAATCAAAATTATTAATTGACGAAATTGGCTTGAGTGTTCTTTAAAAACAAAGAAGTTCTTAAGTGTTTTTTATTTTTTTAAATTTGTGGTAACTTTTCTCTTCTAATTGGAACGTTTTGACATGTAATCGATGTTGTGATTTATTTTTGGTTTTAGTTAAGAAACCTTAACTTTCAATGTTGTCAATGTTCTTATTTTAATTTTATTGTTTCACAATTTCTTAAATTTGAAGAGAATTATGAAAAATGTCATGGGGATCAAGTTAAATTATTACTTACTTAATTTATGAGTAAACAAATTAACTTACACTTTTCATTGGGAAATTGAAGCAAGGGCGAGGGCAAATATGAAAATGAAAATAAAACTAAATTTAATATGATCAACACTGGTATAGTTGTAGGACTTTGAAAAGCGTTGCCCAGAGTCGTTAGAAAAGAAAAATAAACGTAGAAAATATGAGTTGTACTAACTTGACAATATTGGAGCTTGCACAAGAGCTTCTACCAAAGGAAGGAACAGACTGAAGTTAGTTCAAAAGTCTATGTAAGCTTTAAGAAAAAATAGTTCGGAAGTCATGTCCAACAATATTCATAAAAGAAGGAAATGACCTCTATCGGTTTTACAAGCACACTTACGTATTGTTGAAGTCTATTATCGAATTGTTACAACAAATTACAAGAACGTTACGTCACGTTACCCATTTGCCACGTCGTGCTCATATTTCTAGTGGAAGAATTTTCTTTGTGTGGTGAAAATGAAAGCCTCACATACATCATAAGGTTGCGTTACAACAACGTTATACCTCACAGCAACTTCTGCATAATGATTACCACCCTCATTTTTCTTTGTTCCGTTGGGTGCAGGAAAATAAGGATGGCTTTTATGATAAAAATTTGGCATATTATAGGTCACAAATACTCCACTCTACTATTGCTAACCGCTTTATTCCAATAATGTTGGCTTTGGGTGAACTTCTGTGTGTAACGTTACGTTCGGCTATTTTATGATTTCCACTGGTTTTCATAGCTTTTCAATAGCCGTGTTTTATTGGGAATTTCTAAGTTCACTTCATTTTCGAGTCTCAATAAAATGTTTTTTTTTTGGCTATATTCACTTCCCAAGTTTACTTTCAACATAAATTCCATTCACCAACCATTCCTGTTGTTCACTTCTACAAGTGAGTTATTTTTGTCCACTTACGCTATTCACTTTAGAATTGTGTTTTTTCATGAGCGATGTTTTGCGATGTTTTGCTGAAGTGAACATAAATTCCCAATAAAACACGGCTAATAAGACAGCGCAGCCAACTCTGTTTCTTTCGAAAAGACAGAGACACCTTTTTTCTTTTATGTTAAGTAATGTTCCTGTCGGATTGGGTCTCGGACTCAATTTTGGTCTTTAGATTCTTAGCTTTTCAATAAGATTTCTCTTATCTCATTAGTCATTACATTGTCGATAAAGTATGTCGGTAGTTTTTGGAGTTATTATGTCAGCTTTTCAAGCGATCATCTTCCATCTCTGTATTGTAATGGAGGCAAAGGTGTACATTTTTGCTTATTTGATTACCTTACGTCCAAATCAAGTTACTGCTTTTATTAGTCTTTAGACGCTTTTTAATTTTCTATTCTCAGCCTCAAATTTTAACAAGGAAATCTAGTCATCGCAGTTCGATACTCGATACTGTATCTTAAGTAATAAGAGAGCTACCTCAACTAATATCGTAACGTAACGTCGAAGTTATATGTCACCTTGTCGTTGATTTTAATATACACCTGAATATTAACTGAGAACCATGTGTAGCCTGCTGCGTAATGCAGTCGAGCCTAATTTTCGGGTGGGAGTTTCACTAGCTTTTGTGATTCGCGATTAATCGGCAAGCTCTCCACGGCTATTTGCACGGCTAAAGTGGCTCGCAATAAAGGGGTTTTGAATATCCTAAATATATTTTAACACAGTTCGAGCGTTTTAAGGGATAGGATAGGAGATGCCGATGCACATTGACTTTGAATGCCGGAGTTATTTATAGAAATGCAACTGAAACGTTTCTACGGTGCTCAAGTGAGTCAAGTGTTACTTTGCCAAGCTCAGTTCTTAGGTCCCTGAAATACATTAAGCCAAAAATCTCCCCGACCAGTGTTACGCCACCATATTCATTTATTCACTTTTGACTTTCGGTGGATTTTCTTAATTACATTATTTTCATGCTGCATTACAGTTGCTTTACGCCATTTGGTCACAAATTAGGTTCTGCTTTTCACTCGCTCATCTTTTTAGGTTCAATGAGGCCGAAGAGACATAAGCTTACATGTGAGACGTAATATTGTTGCTATACATGAAACCTTTAAATACTGATTCCAAAGCTCTTAACGACTTCTTTCGTTTTTGAATATTGACTGAATTTAGATTCGATTTTTGTAACACTCCGTTAGTAAATCCATTGCCGTGAAAAGAGCTTTCTCAATTAGCCGTTCGGAACCGGCACAAAATTGTAGGTTCCCTCCATTCCCTCACAAGGAATGGTTGTGAGAAACGCGCTAGGCCCAGGGCTCCTCGCTCTGTTGCGCCGCTCTATTTATTTATTTATTAAATAATAGCACTCAAATGTAAAAGTTAAGAAAGAGGAAAGACATGTTAACAGTCATGAAAAAAAAACGTTGCAATCAGGTAACGTCTGGTCTCTAGAATTCACTATTGCTGCACGCCATGCCCTCTAAACCTTCAGCTAGTCACAAAAACCAAAGTAATTACTATCTCTTTAGACGTGTTTGCTTCTAAAACTAGGGCTCATGTAGTCAACCCAAATGTTTTGCTTGACACTTCGCTTTTTAGCATAGCTTCCCAGAACTATTAGCCAGTTTATTTTTCACATACTTTATTGACCTGGGCGGACTGACTTCTGTGGAATGGTGGAGCTTTGATAATTGACTATAACGAAATGGCAAACAAGCAGCGAGTGACAGAGCTTTGCTCCTTACATCCGTCCGTTAAACTACCTACGGTTGCCAATACCATAATTTTTTCTTTTTTTTTTTCAACTATGTATCGAAAACTAATTTCATTCTTCTTTTTTCAGGTATTACCTCAAATCTATTCAGTTAGTCTGTCTACCAAGTTTCAAACCATTAAACAAAAGGAACTACTGTTACCGAATAATCGACTATTCTTATTTCTTTATCTCTCTTCCATGACAATGATCTAGCTCTTTTACACTTCTCAAAGTCAGCAGTAGGCCTTGGCTTTATGTCTCATTTTACTTGCCTTCTCAGTTAACAAACATGGCACACCATTAAAAATCACCAAATTAAATACTTTAAGACTCTTCTTCGTTTGGAACATTTTAATCTAATCTCTCACCACCTTTGTCCCGATTTTATGTGATTTTTTTCCTTTCAAAATAACATATGAAAAGCTTTTAAATCCCCTTCCCCAATGTTAAACGTAAGGCAACTAAACATACGACAGTTAAAAAAAATCGTCCTTCATATACTGTCGCTTACCTAAGGTGACATGATGATGGATGATATGTTTGCATTTCTAAAAATAATTCAATTCCTTTTAATGGATTAAATTGAAGAACACACAACAAATTCCAATATTAACGCACTCATCTGAGAAATAGATATTCAGCCAACCTTTGCCAAATACACCTCCTCTACCCCACACTCTGCCATTTTTAATGAATAAGTAGAGAAAAGCAATTTACTATGCGGTACACAGAATGGAGGTTGTGTCTTTTTTCTTCTACTTGACGTAACTATTGATTGATTAATCGGATAATTGAGAACGTTTCCTTAAATGTTGGCTGTGTTAGTAAATGTGTGATTCATGTGATTTGTTCATGCAGTGGATAGTTCGTTGACTTAAACAAGCAGAATCTTAGGGTATTCTAATTGCACCAAAAACACTGGACTGGACAACTTTTATAAAACTGTTGATTTTTCAAAAAGCCAGTTTGCTTGTGGCTTGATTTTTCAATTAAGGCTTCACTCATCCAAACACAAATAAAACAACTGCACGTCGCGTCGTTTGCATGCTTCCTCCACCATCCATTTATTCAAATCCTACAGGGGTAAGGAATCTTTCAATATTAATTAATATTTAAGTCAAAAGTTTTCAGCCGACGACGCTTTTGCTTTGAACAGAGGCCTCACATAATATTTTTGACAGTAATTAACCGACAGTAAAATAAGCAGAGAACAGCAAACCAAACGAAAAGGAAGACTTCCGTCGTTGCCGCTGCCACTACCATTGCTGCTTTGCGTGTCTTAAACAGCACAACAAACCAGTCATACTTCAAGTAAAATAGATTAACCACCCTCCATTAGAGCCGCAAGACCGCAAAATAAATTATCATTTTAGAACAGAAAGAGCCACATAAAGGCAGATATAGATAGAAAGAGATAGCGAGGGAGCGGTATACTTCTTTTATGCAACATTCAGCTATACATCCTTTATAGATATAATGTTGTACGTAACATTGAAAGTTTAGCTTCTATTTCAGAAAATCTGAACTTTACCCTCTAGACAGTAAAGTGCTTACTTTATCTCAACCCCCCAAAAATCCAAGTCAACGTTTTCTTGTACACCATTTAAAAGGACCCATAGGTATTGCAAATAATTTTCAAGTTTTACCTAAACTCCTGTACTGTATACTCTGTACAAATTTTGCGTTGAGGGCACAAAATATACACGCTGTATTCTGTGGTGGCTGGTGTAGTGGTATAGTATAAAGTATATCCCTATCAAGGATTAAAGAGAAACATTGCTCCACTCGGGAAGAAGTACAAAAATGTTTATGAATCCCCGGAGGGATGTTGTTGAAATGAAATTTGATTAGCAGGCTTTATATAAGAGGCATACTAATCCATCTTAACCATTTTTGTTAACCATGGTAGAGTACTATGTGTTGGCTGTAAGGATCAGAAATCATGATTTGGGCATATTCTCTTCTTTTTTTTTTGTAGAGGGCAGTGTGATCTCTGGGGGTAGTGGTAATTTATCATTTCACTTGAGTAAAAAGAAAAACTTTTTGTACTCACAATTTTTTTTTTCTTAAGTTTTTCGAACTCACCTTCTGATAGAAATAGGAAGATTTTTTACTAAGGTATCTTTTAACCATAAGAAAATGACTGCGAGGCAGAAAGTTTGCTTTTTGAGATTGTAAGTAGAATACTTGTGTCTCCACATGAACATCATCTAATTTTCCAAACTCAAAAGTATCATTCATCTTACTTCAATCAAAGAGAACAACATGTGTCGCTTATAAAAGCCTCTTTTAAAAAACTGGGTGAGATAAGTTTCAGCAGCTGAGAAGCCACTGATTAAATTATCTTGAAAGCATTTGCAATGACAGCAACAAAATTCAACTTTCATTGTTTTACTGGGCATTTATTTCCTAGCATACGAAATACTTTTAAATAGATCAGGATTGAAACAGCCTAATTATTTGTTTTTGAGATGAGAGAGAAAGTTTGTCCGCTTTTACGTTTGTCACGAGAGAAGGGTATAACCATCTAAACATTCTTTTATTCTCCTATATCAAGTGTCTTTTAACACTTAAGTTGTATTCCAAAACAATGAATCCAGGGCTTTCTAAGGCCTATTTATATTATTTGCCTGCTCTTTTCAAGACTTTAAAGAAAGCTCCTATGACACCTGCTATGGTATGGATAAAATTTAAAATCGATATTTTTCTACGTGTAGCTTAGGTCGCGAAATATGTTTAACTATACTTCTACATCAGACCCAATTACTAGTTTTGATCACCCTGTTTTATGTATAAAGGGCCTAACGCTTAGGTGCATCATATACGCATTTTAAACTTTCCACAGAGACTTTGAGGTGTAAGCTGTGAATTCATCGTGGGCTAACTTGATGTGCTTCTATTGCCTAGTCATGGTTAGCATGTTTGCATGTTGCGTGTGATTTCGAATTTCTAACAGCAGATACATAAAAATGATTTTCAACGAGTGTCGCCTTGCCTTTGCCAAGCCTTTGAGAGTAATTGCAAAGCCCCTGTAATCTTTATCGTATTCGTTTCGTTTCGACATTAAATTCTAGATTGTTTAACTTAAGTTGACTTGATAGCATCCTTATTATCTCACAAGATGGACATACTCCGTGAATCTCAGTTTTAGAGTTATAATAAGTATCCCTTCCAGCGACAATTTGAGATCTGGAAAAAGACTACCTTTCCTCTTTTAGAGTATTCAATAGATAGGGCAGACACGTGGGTTCGAATCTCGGTCTGGGGATCTGCTTATCATCAGCCTCTCAGTTTCATCTGAACGCCACCTTTGAGGTTATATGTGCACCGAAAGAAAAACCTTGGTAAAATCAAACAGGAAACTTGTTTGTTTTTGCGTCAAGCAGGAACATACTTAAATTAAACAAGCTGACATTTTCATTTTATTTATTGGAATGCTACAATTTTCATTGTTTAAATCAACAACGCCATTTTCAATTTCATTGTTAACCAACAACGGTTATGATACTAGTAACATACACGTCCATGATACTTTAACAACGTTTGTGTTTCGTCAACAATTCTGAATTGTTGGTAAAATATGAACATTGTTGATCAAGTATGTTCGTGAGAATTCAGCCACGTTTTTATTTGCTCAACAGTTTTAATGTAAAATTTCTATGAAAAATGCCTGAATTAAAGTTTGACCTATACATTTCATAGGTCAAACTTCAATTCAGGTATTTATCATAGAAATTTTACATTAAAACTGTTGAGCAAATAAAAACGTGGCTGAATTCTCACGTAAAACATATTTGATCAACAATAAAGAATAACTAATTATCCCTTAAGATAAAATGGTCACGAAACTTATCATATTGAATTGAAGTTCCGTTATTCGACTTCACATTTTCTGTGGGCTTATTAAGTATGAAAAATATTGGAATTCAAAATGTTACTGATACTTTAACTATTCTTTATTGATTAAAGAAGTATGAACATTGTTGATCAAACATATTGGTGATAGTTCAACAGTGTATTTGATATTTCAATCACAAACGTGATGGTTTTTGTAATTTCAGCCTTAATTGTTAGTTAAATATGTTTGTTGTTGATCAAGTATGAAATCAACAATCACGTTGTTGGTTAAAAATTATAACATATTCAAATCAACTACGAACATACTTAATTTAAACATTTTTATAATACTTACCTGAAAAAAAAAATTGAACACGGCAGCATACTTGATTTGAAAATGCGTTCTTATTTGAATTCATTACGAAACTTGGTTAATTTCACAACTTTAGAAGAAGAAGTTGATTAACAATGAAACATGTTTAAATCAACCAAGGTTTTTTCTCTCGGTGTGAAATTACAGCCCCTTTCTTTCCATCTAATGCACCACAAAAAAAGGAAGGCTGCTTCATGGTAGTACAATAAGCAATCAGGTCCGAGTGCTCCAGATTAGCAAAAACCTCCCCTTTCAAAAAAAAGGTCCTCCTCTAACTCATCTTGTGTCAACTATTGTGTAAACTTTAATTTTCTTCCCGCAAAGCCAACTGCTGTCTAAAAAAGTTTTTTTCAATTGCCGAGTGCCGACTTGCATTTCTTCATTCAAAACTCAAAGTCAAAATTGTCAGCAGATTCACATTTGCCAATTTTTCAACTTTCAAAAATAACAAAAGCCTTAACTATTACTTAGAAAAATCTACTCTAAGACTACAATCGGCTCTAAACGACACTTGCATTTGGTTCTCCTCTAACACCAAACAATACAAAATGGTTTATCTAACCAACATTTTTAAATGATCGTTTGTATCCCACGGGCTGATCACTAGTGTGAAGCCGATCAGAACTGTGATTTTTTCAGCACTGCGATGATCATGAGGTTGAAAAAAGAAGAAAAAGGTGTACTAAATTTTAGTCTTCTACCGGTTCTTGTCAATGAGCTGATCTCCTCACTATGACCTCAATCGTCTTTTACTTTCGTTAGTGGAGACATCAGGAAATATCAATAAACTGAAGGAAAATTGAAAACTAACTCTGAAATAAAAGTAAAGAAACTTATGAAGATCAACGAACAGAATACATACACATACACAGGGTGGGACAACAGAGAGAGAGCTCCGGGACATGGCGCAATTGACACAGCCATGGCTTTTGAGTGAATGGAAGGGACCTACAACTTTCTGCTAATCGAGAAAGCGCTTTTCCTGGCAATGAATTGTACAATCGGAGGACTTGCCAATTCCTCGCGAAAAGCGATACTACGCCAAGGGCACAACACAACTGATAGTACGACGAAAGTTGATTCTGACTTTAGAGTAAAGTAACTTGAGTCGAGGACATGAAATGATTAGAGTTCTTCTTCTAAAAGCAACTTTGAGCGAATAAAATACCAATATTTTTTCATACCAATAATTAGGTAATTCATCTTCCTAGAGCTCGAATTAAATTCTAAAAGGTCCGCCAAATAACTTTTTTTTCAAAAACAGGGTGCAAATCATCGAGTGTAGGTTCCGCTGTGTGGCACGTAGCGCCGTCTTGTTGAAACCAAATGTTGCCAATATCCTCCCCTTCACATTTTGTGAACAAAAATTCGTTCAACAATGGCCCGATAACGATAGTCATTGACTGTAACAATTGACTTGTCAGTCCTTGCTCATTTTCGAAGAATGCCTGTGGACCAAAATCCGCACCAAACATTTACTCGTTTTTTAAGGCAGCATAATCCGGGCGTTTCTCCGGAAAACTTTACTGCATCACAATACTCACAAACAACGTATATTTGCCCAATGCATAACGAAAACCTTTGCATTAATGTCGTTCCCATAGGAATATTAGGATAAAAAGTATCCTTTGTCCGTCTCCTGGTCCTAAGCTCTCTCCACACCAATTTTCAGACAAATCGGTCTAGCCGTTCTTGAGTTATGGGTAGTGTTAACTAACACGACTTTCTTTTATATATATATATATATATATATATATATATATATATATAGATAGATAAATGTGAAAATTGATAAATGTTTACTCTACGCACATTTCTTGATTAGAAAATTTCAATCCATTCACGTTTCGAACTTTTTTTTTGTATCCTGTTTAATGCACATTTCATAATTTTATTAGCCCAGTTGTTTTGGCACAGACATTTCTGATTTTTAGTAGCCATTTCGAAAAATGAAATTAACTTTGAAAATGTTCGGCATATACTCTTTAAAAGTGTCAGTAAATAACAGAGCTTAAAGAGGCCTGACAAAATCGTTCATTAAAAGTACTAAACAAATTGCTTCCATCAGGCCTTTAACTGCAAGTTATCGCTTCGATAATAATCAACAACAGTTATTTAAATAGTCTAAAAACCGCAAAGAGCGAAATTTTTTTGTGGGATCATCGCTGTAAGCTCATAGATCCTTGAAAATGAAATTTGATCAAGCGAAAGTTTTTGTCCAAAAAAGAGTTGATAAAAACTAACTCTAATTATAAATGAGCAATTGTCAATCTGTGGTACGAAATTATTTTCTTTGTGCTGTGGTACATGTGACACAGCAGCAAGAACAGCACTCAAAGTGTTCAAGCTTTTATTCTAATTTCTACATTTAACTTTTCTGTCGTCCGCAGACTTCTTCAAAGCATAGTTGCCCGACTCCTCAGTGAAGACTTGCATAGATGTTTATGTTTATTAAGCTGTAGAGTTTGTACGAATAAAGAATTGCTTATACAGACATGTATCTTAATAACATTTACACATTCGCTAGTCATAAATTACTTCAAAGGCTCTTACCTACTCTCAGCACAGGAGAAAAAAAGGAACAATAGAAAAAAAAAGAAGGACGCACACATGACTAGGCTTTATGTTCATCTTTGAGATATACGATTGTTCATTTTGTTCCCTAAAAACCAAATTATATTCTCCTAAAATTTTATGTTTATATTGTATCCAACGTGCGGTATTGTATACGTGGAACATTTTTAATGCAGCCAGCCCACCTTAATGCCATTGCAAAATATTTTATGTGGTAACAACTTTACAAAGGTACACTCAGTATTAACGAACCCTCAAACGACCTATTTGAGCGCGCGTATAGAGCAAAAGAGCGCAATCACAGACATTAAACTGAAAGCGACAATTTCGCATAAATAAAATTTTCAACGACTTTTTTTGCAGGACTAACCAAAGTACCTACACACACATCCAGACAAATAAACATAAACAAACCGGTGGAGTATTATGGTTTTATAATATAATTTTATAGCCCGACGCATACGAGTTACAACCATCTACATTAGATTAGGTTTATTGTGCAATTTCTACACTCCCTTGTCCCACTGCCTGGCCAATGTAATTCACATTTTTATAAAAATCACTCGCTGCTGTTGGGGTAGTAAAATGAGTTTACAAGTGCAATGAAAGCAGCTGCTAGGTAAAAAAAGCCTTATAAAAGTTACCCGACTGCCCTTTGATGAAAGAATATTAAAATGAACAGAAAAAGCAAAACCTTTAATTCCTGACGACGGCCACGGACGAAACACCAAACATCGAATTTGTCATTTGTTGTCCTTAAATACAAATTCAAAGAAACACAATTACAAACCTTAAGCCGAAACAAGTCTGTCGACAGTCTTCAATTGATTGCCTGGTGTAGAAATTAATTTCCCAAAAAGTAATTAGATACTTTTTTCTGATGGCTGTTGTTTTAAAGAGAGTGAGAGAGCGACGAACAAGATGGATAGAAGCACGAAGGCCGGAAACCAGCCAGGAGATTTATATTTTGTGAATTTTATTCACGCAAAGTGATACAAGAGATAAAACGACTTTATTAGGCTTTCGATGTCAAAAGGGAGGATGTTTTAAATTCATAACATGGACTGACATTTTTGTCCTATTGTTGTTTGGGACTAACATCTACTTTATACTCTTATAGAATAGTGATGATAGAGAATCTGGTCACGAGCATAAGAAGGAAGCATCACTGTCATGAGCTAAAACAAGACAATGTGACGGCTGAGTGGATTTTATTTTGATTTGCTCTTAAGATGAACGATTTGCTACTAGCTAAGGGGATAAACTATGTTGAAATTTCATCAATCGGCTAGGGGTTGAAATACTTGCAAATGATAGACTATATCTCAACAGAATACAGAACTGCTTCTGTTGGGTTGTGCCGCAAAGCATAAGCCAAGTTTTAATGAAAAAGGCACGTTCAGTGATTTGTTAAAACAAAGCAGTGACTTCCAACTAAGTTGCGACCCTTTGCAATTATTTGGAAGAAAATACACCTCCGATTGGTTGTCAGAATGTGTGTCGTTTAAAGAATCCAATAGTCCAATTTAAGGCCTTGTCAAAATCACAGGCGTTTTATTCAACTACAAACCCCGTACTGGCACAACACTTCAGGTGACACTTTTTGTTAAACAAACAACCAGTCAAATTAAAGCTCTATTCAATCAAACAATCAAACATGTGTTATCATTCCGAACAAACTTTCGTTTGACTTCCATTTATAACTTCACTCAATCATCATTCATCATCGTAACCATTTAAGACTTAATCAATCGAAATCGATCAGGCGCCACTCATGCATGTCTCCACCATAAAACTCCAGTCAGTTGGAATTTACAAATCCAACGAACCCATTCTCTCATTTTGTATTCAATTGTTTTTTTTTTTTACATCGAGCGCAATTACATTTCCTTTTCCCATTCTGGCTTGAAAATTACCCTTCCATTTTCACAGTAACACAGAAATAGAAAAACTGAAAGACTGACTAAATGCTCTGCTCACCCTTTGTATTTGAAGCATTTAAGCCATGTTAGCAGAAAAGGTCACAAATAGACACATAATCAAAATCAAGGAGTTTGAGGCTGGTGTGTGGTATATAAAAATAAAATTCTAGTACACTCTTATAGGTGGTAGGTTGAGGAACAATGGCTAACCATATATGCACCTGCTGTGCTTAGCCCAGGTTAAACCCTTCAACTATACCACCACCACCAATGTCTTTTTGGGTTTGAACTGGAATGTTCTGGGGTTAGAGTCAGTTTCAACAGAGAGAATCACATTAGCCATATGACGTTAAGAACCACTTAACTTGTCTATATGAGCCTAATGATCTTTTCCGCCCAAATGTTTCTCCTCACATGTTGGTATGTGAGATGAGCATGAAAGAGCTATACAAGGATACACTTATACTCCCGATGAAAATGGTAGAAAAGAAAAATAATGAAATAAAAACTAAAGGGACGACAAACGATTCTTATTCATTTCGTAAAAGAGCTTCTCTCTACAACACACGGGACACACGGCCCAGACGAAAAGAATTTTTGCTGTACGACACTTAATCGCTTTTGTTTCAATGGTTTGTCGAAGTTGGAGTCTTCTTTTTTTTATGTGAAGGGGATGAGGTGTAAAGTGAAGTTCTTTCGAAAATAAAGATACAAAGACTTAAAATTAAGTTATATTGGTTAAGTTGGTTAAAGTTTCCCTTTTTTGCTATCTCGTCTCTTTTCATTCGTTTTTACTTTGGGACTTTTGGAAAAAAATGGATAAATGAAGACAGACTTAATTTAATTTGGAAATGCCATGTGGTTGGTTCTAAGCTCCCCGAGATTATGCGGATGATTGGGTGCAGTCAACTTGATTTTTGTTTTTTTTTTTTTCTATAACTTCTTACGTGGGGATTTAATTTTGGTAGAAAGTGAGGAAGAAGATACTGAGTGGGTTGATCTTTTTGTTTTTGAAAGGAAAATGAGAGCAATTGTTCATTTAGTAGTCTAAACATTTTTTGTATATACAATTTCACTCTTTTATCGAATTTTTGAAATAAAATAAATAGGATGCGATGGTGAGGAAGCACTGGGCACAAAATTCGACAGCGATGTGGCACTGGACGTGTCTGTCGCTGGTGAGCACTTGACTTTGATTTTGACTGCGACTGTAAAGTGAACTTGACGTTGAGGTGACACTGGACAACGCAACCGTGACATGAAATCTAACACTCTGTTCGGCAGTAATGAGCCCTTGGACATTCCAGCCCTTCCACATTTTTAAAAGAATATTTTCTGGAAACTATGTCCCGATGACAATACAAAAAAAAACATACATTATGAAAGGGTTTCGCTTAAGGCGCTCGGGACTTGACTATATCAAAATTAAAAAAATCTGTAACAAAAAACTACAAGTTTGCTTGATCTTCTAAAAATTTAGCGGGTATAATTCTGCAAACGGCTATTGACTTCCTGAATTGTAGCTTTGTGGTGCAGGCATCTGTTGGAACTACACCTAATTTGCGTATCATGCAAACCATACTTTGAAGTATAAAATGAATAATTTTTTGGAGAGGTCAGAACTCGTAAAAGCTTCTCACGCACAGGACATCTTTTAATTTACTGACATCAAATCTTTTAAAATTAAACAACCTATCCAAATGAAATCAATTAGTTAATTAAACTCGTGCTAAATTACACAATATTAGTCGGCTGCACATCAATTTAATAAAATTTCGTTCAGTCTTTGATCAGACAATGTAAATTTACTGAATTAAATTGCCAAAAATGTTTTTTCACGGGTATCGTCTTTCGCGAGTAATTGGCAAGTCCTCCGCTAATAAATTCATTGCCATGAAAAGCGCTTTCTCAATTAGCCTTTCGGAACCCGCAGAAAATTGTAGGTCCCCTCTATCCGTTCACCAGGCATAGTTGTGAGAAATGCGCTAGGCCCAGGGGCTACCCGCTCTGTTGCGCCACCCTACTTTTTTTTTAATTGCCTGATAACGTGAGCTGAAATGCCAAAATCTTCTTCACGTATTACTCGATAACGCGTGCTGTAATTTGGTGGACGTTTTACCTGTAAATTGAACGTCGTCATTCATAAGCTAAAATTAGTTAGCCAAGATCTCATTTTTTTGTTTTCTGTATGAGTGGTAATTTGAAGTTTGGTTAACTTGTGACAAAATTTTGAAATTAGTATTTTTAGCTTAAAATCATAACAGTTTATATACTATGCTTTAAGCTGCACTAAAGGCGTTAAGCTCACCTGTCATAAGATCCAAACTATAGTCCAAGACACAGTCATGTCACTCTCTGAACTGGCAAGGAAAAATACTGTAATCCTCCACTGTATCCCAGCATATAAAGGCTATGATGGTAACGAGAAGGCAGACATCATAGCTAAATACGGTGCATCTAAACCGTTCGTCAGTCCTGAACCCTTCTGCGGTGTAAATAAAAGCACCTTCAAACATACTGCCAAGAACATCCTACTGGAGAAATCAAATAAAGCTTGGAGAAACCCATCTGGTCAAATCTGTTCAAAACTCTTTTTGCCAGAATATACTGAAAAACATCAATATTCCTACTGAACCTAGGAAAATCCTAAAAAATTGCACAGGACTACTAACCGGTCACTGTTCTTTAAAGAAACATCTTCACCAAATGAGGCTGGTAGCGGACGCCATCTATAGACTATGCCTCGAAAATGAAGAAACATCTCTGCACATTATTACAGAATGTCCAGCACTTTTCCGCCTTAGAAAGCAAATACTTGACTTTCAGATAATCCCCCTAGATAAACTCAAACTCATTCAACCACACAAGATTGCTAACTTCTGGTTCAATTCAGGAGCAGGAGAACTGTCCTGAAACCTCACATGGGCTGGCACAATAGGTTTCATTCAGACACCGCAGTGCCTGGAGCTGAGCTCTACCCGTCCCCTAAATCTATCTATCTATGCTGTGGGTATAACATCCACTTTGATGCATCTAAACGGGCCCGTTGCACTCTTCATGATATCTATAGTTTACTTACTATTTCGACTAGGGCAAAACGGTCTATGGACTAACGATACTTAACAAAATCAAATGAAACTTATTATTAATTATTAGCATCAAAACCAATAGGCGGTGAAAATAACAAGACAGACAAAACTCATCATAGCAAATTGAAGCAAAACGAACAGATTATACTTACTGCTTGTCTTTCACTTTGTTACGCTTAATCATCAAGAACATATTCAATTTTATAAATTTAAATGTATGAGAACATTAGAGATACACAGCAAACTTACGGTTGTGGAAATTGGTATACAGCCTTTTTTCATTGACTGAAAAATAAAAAAAATTAAAAAAGAAAAAGGGTGAACTGGAAACAGATAGTATAACACTTTCAATAAACAATAAAGTAAATGAATGAATATTACAACTCTAAGGATCAGTAATTTGAGGTCAGAAATATCTCCCCAAAAAAGTTTTTGACCGCAGCTCTTTCAATTTCAAAATACTGAATTAACATTTTTGAAGTCCTTAAGCACTTGACGCAATGAAATGTGTCAAATTAGAAGCCTATAACATTTGCCATATTACACTATCTTCTTCGAGAAAGCAAAAAGAATGATTTCAAGGCATTACCATTTCGTCGGCTGAGTTCTATCTTGTTCAATAGGCCTTTTAATACGAATTTTAGTAAGGTATGCAGTCTTCATAATTTGGGGGCGCTCTTTCGTTTGGCGCAAACCATTTTGTAACTGTTTTGGGTGTCATTTTTCGTTCTATGCGGTTCAATGTCCAAAGTTTTTCTGTTCAATATCCAAAAAAAAATTCCAGCTTGTAATTGCTCCATCCAACATTGTTCAATATTCAAAATGGCTTCCTTATTATAGTAAACTTTCTGAATTTAATGTTGAAAGTGTTGAACCAATATTGTGGTCGAGGTTACTTGATAACTATCATTTATTGACCACAACAATTAAAAGAAATTCAAAATCAGAACAAAAACGCAAATTGTCTTTTTTCATTTGAATTAATTATTTATTCGAATGCATTTCGAGTTGACACGCATTTCATCATCAGCGATATTAACGTCTACTAACATTAAACAATATTTCCTCTTTCCTTATTGATTTTAATTTTTAACTAACTTAGTGTGAGTTGTTTAAAAACTAAAATTGTCTACGCTTGCATAAAAAATTTACTTCCAAACAAAAGTCTTCAAATATATTAAAAAATAAATCGATCTGAACTTTAAAAATCGATTTCCCAACACTTTGAAAAATAGACATTGAACAAGATAGAACTCAGACGACGATTTCATTGCGCTGCGCTATACTTTTTTCACTTGCGCTATACTCGTCTCCCATAGACTGCGAAAACTTCAGTTTTCTGAACTCAGCGGATGTGTGGTTTCAGTATCTAACTACTTTGAGCTGGCACATGGCTTACATGTCCGCTTGTTAACTGGGATGTTCGTGGTCCGAATCCCAATAGATGCAAAATTGTTTTTCACGGTACCACCTTTCGCAAGGAGTTGACAAGTCCCCTGATGGTAAGTTCATTGCCATGAATAGGGTTTTTCGATAAGCAGCTCGGAATCGGTAGAAAATTGTAGGTCCCTTTCATTCCCTCACAAAGGCAACGGTTGTGAAAAAGGCGATCGCTCTGTTGCGCCACCCCAATTATTTATTTTACTTTAAATAGGTGTTCTTCTTAATTCGGTATCTTTGAGGGCCAGGTTATTAAAGAAGAGTCATTCCAAATGCTTTTAAAAATGATAACCCAGAGCTTTTGTTTGCCGCATTTTATTACTTCAAAAGTCATGCGTTATGAATCTAATGTGTTCAGTTGATCCCTACCAACCTTTGGCTAGTTTTTTTTTTTTTTTTTTATTTATTTGTTTTCTTCTATGGTTATTCAATCAATGTCAGCAGTAAACCTTCCTTTGTATGTCTATGTGTGTGTATTTTTAGCATTAATCTTAATTTTAAATTAAGAAAACCAGTAATTAATAGTATCTTATATCTGTGTTTCTTTTCTCAATTTCTCTTTCTCTCTCGTCCTCCTGCCAAATTATTCACTCTTGTCCAACATGGCCAACTTTTTGGAAAACAACCAACAACAACAACAACAACAACATCAACAACTCTAACAACAACACGAAAATGTATATCTTCTCTCTCCCCGAATGCAAATCACAACAAAATAACAACAACAAACGACATCTCATAATGACAACACACGAACATCATCACGGCTATATATTTGAATGTATTTGTCTCTGATGTCATCGTCATCGTCGTTATCATCACTAAACTGGCTTTGGATGTGAATTGTGAAACACACCAAATACCTAAACTCAACTGGGACCTGCCATATCGTATACTCCAACTCCAACTCCAACTCCAATATGTATATTCCTCCGAACAACCATTGTTGGTCGATTCAATTCAATTAATTGAATGGGGATTTTCGATGTATCTCTGGATGCATAACATACGCAAATGATTCTCTCATATGTACAACGACATCTAATAAAAAACAAAAACCTATCCTCATTCTCTATATATATTTTAACTGACGACACAACACATTAAAAACAATCGTCAATACGATGATGTTGCGAATGGATTTTGTTGTTGTTCATTTCAATGTAAATGATGATTATGATGATGGTGATGTTTTTGGTCGTATGGGTGGTGGTGGTTTTGGTTCACGTGGTCATTCGGCATCGTTCTCATGGACATGGAATTGGCGTACATTTGGATGACAATATGCAGATCGTAAACTGTTTGTTGGTATGCTTAGTAAGCAGCAAACGGAAGAGGATGTAAGACAATTGTTTAATGCATTTGGAACAATTGAAGAGTGCACCATCCTACGAGGACCAGACGGCGCCAGCAAGGGTGAGTTCATAAAATCAAGCAAAACAAAAAAACCTATATATATAAAATTAAATTCACATTTAATTGTTCAATATACACAATCTTATTTGCATATGCCACCTATACTCTCCACTAAACTATACCCTAGCACCTTTCATTGAGTGTCATTTTGATAGATATGCCATTTTGAAATTGTTATTGTGTGTGATGTGATGTTAAAGTGCACAAGGGGCGACATGTGATTGTGTTGTTGTTCATGTTCGGCCTGGCTTTAGCTTTTGTGCCTTCCTAATGGGATGTTCATTTGAAAAACAAGTCACTTAATGCAAGAATATGTAGTTCATAGAACTGACACTTCATATTTTCTGACTTGTACACTCGGGCGTATGTGGAATATTTTATTTCGAAATTTGTCACACCAGTGAATGTGGGGAATACAAATTGAAGGATGCACTCTTGGTTTGGCTAGAAATTGGTTTTGAAATTATCCATGCAAAGTTGATTTTTAAATTCTTTGGAAAAGTAACACTTTCTTTGAATAGACAAAATTGGGAGCGCAAAAGACATTTGCAGAGGTGAATTTCGAACTGCTTCAAAGTAAAGAAGGGGTTTGATCACAGAATTTAGCATAAAGCTTGCTTTCTTAACTGACCTGTCGGTTAATTTCATGGTGATTGATAGCTTTTAGTAAGATGAGAACCTGTAAGGAAGCGTTAGCTGTAAAGTTGACTCTACTTATCCTAAGCCACCCTGTACAATCAACCCTTTTTGAATAACAATTGGAGCCAACGTCATAGCCTTACACTGCGGTTTAGTTGTGAACAGCAAAACACTTTTATATTCAACGCAAATGAAAAAAAAAATATTAAATGACGTCATTAACATTTCACATTTCACAAAATACCCCATACAAAATCAACAAAACACCATCCCCCTCGCAATGAACGACAGGGTGCCCTACAACACAATATTGCAATCTACGCGATGCTGTTGTTGTTTTTGTTGACAATCACATCGCGCGGCGCTACAAGCAGGCGGGTGTAGGAGAAATTATGGTTAGCCATGGGTATGGTGGTTTTGCCTTTGCTTTTGTTCAGAACAAAAGGTTTTTCCGAATTACAAAAGTTCTCCATGGAAATGTGAGACTTTTGAAAGGCGCCGCGAAATTTTATACCACATCACGCTGTGCGAGTGTTGTGGGGTTGTGTTGTATGTGCCCCCCTAGGCTAAATTACTTCTCTTTTCAGATGGCTTAAATTATATAACAGCAAAATGATATGGGGACATTAATTGTGTTCTTTTCAAGTTAATTAAAATATTTTTTTTTTTTTTTTTGATTTTTTCATGGACCATATCTCAATTAAAGTGACTTAACAACAATTTAAGGAAAAGCATCCATTAAGCTGATAGAAATAAATATAAAAAAATTTGAACAGTCCCAACCCTTGGAGAGGGCGCTAAGCAAACTACAAACTATGATCTGTATCCCATCAAAAATTAAGGCAAAACAACTTTTCCAACGATCTCCTGTTTGTACCTATGGGTTGCAATCCATTGAACCATTTAAGTGAATTCAATCTTGTGAGTCCCAAGTGCATTCACTTCAAAGCTCTTAAATTAATTAAATTAATAAACGTGATGTGTGCGGAAAGATGCTGCAGAAAGTTACTCAACGGGGAATTTATTTTATTGCAATATGCTGGCAAAATACCCCAGCGACACTTTCATTAATCCTTTGCCTAGAGAAGGGACTCTGTCATGCCTCCTCCATGTCTGCCATTTTAATAGCTCCCTTGTCAATCTAGGGATTTCCTTCTTTTTTGTTTCTTTTTGTAATTTGTTGTTTCATTACATTTACAGTTTTTTGTTTTGTTTCGTCTTCTCTTTCCTTTCATGTCGACACTTTGAATGACACTCTGGAGAGCATGACTGTGCGGTGTAACAATCCCCCGATTGTGAATGACAATCGTTTTGGTTTTTCTCTTTTAAATTCAATCAACGGCAAATAACTACCCACGGCCACGATACTATCCATAATTGTATCATAATTTTAAAATTTGTCCATTTTGATTGTTTATGTCACGAAATCAATTTGAAAAACCACTTCCATTTTGTTGTATTCTACAAAACACAATTTTATATTCCACCTTTCATGTCAGACACACACATACGTGAATATAAAAGGGCCACCTCAAAGTTAAATACATTTAGTGTATATCCTTTTTTGCTTTTGTTTATAGCAAAAGTTAAATTAAAATCCATCCCGCTGTGTTTTGTACGACCAGACTTATACCAAAGCCAGTCATACACACTTCATTATTTTTAGGTATACTTTAGTAATGGTAACCTGTGTGTGAAAGTTGAACCGAAAAAAAACACGGTGGCTGTGTGTTGTACTTAAAGTAGTTGATGGGAGATAAATTAATTTAAAGAAAATGAAGAAAGGTCGTATTCTGAAATGAAAATGTCCATCAGAATGTCCAAAAACCACTTAAGACAACTAAAATAATATTTTTTTCTTCATTTGAGTACATTTGCTGGGCCATCAACGTTTTTGGTTGGAAGGTCTGTGTATGAAGGGAACTTTGTGTTGAAGAGTAGAGTAAAATGAAAAAAGGACATAAGTTCAAAGAAAACTGTTTCATGTTAAATGCAGTGGAATTGGAATTAATTCATTTTGAAGTTGAAGCTGTCATATTTTTGCCCAGCAGGAAATGGGATATTTTTACAATCAAATGTTAGAAGTGTCAATACCAATTTTATTCTTGTTATTTCTAAATCATTTAGGCTAGTACAAATCAACTCTAATGGTTCCATTTTGGTCTTTGTTGTTGATAAGCTGCTTTCTTTCTGCTTTAAGGGTTTCAACTTTCGAAACGTCTCGTCTTCTGATCTGCTGCCAAATTTGGATAGTAACCCGCATGTTACAAAAGACACTCACATTTGCATAGAATTTTTTTGAACTTTGAGCATAGTGTGTGGTTTTCAGCTTGGATGGTGGACGCAAAAATGGCTCAGCAAAATTGACATCTTGCGCTTCACCATTGTGGACAAGCTTCACTACATTCCTCAGCTGCATTCTGATTTTTGATTTGACAGCGTGGCTTACTACAGCTACAGCTACGCCATTCTGTTCAGGCAGTTACTGTGACAAAATCCAAATAATAAGTTAACTAGCAAATACCGTCCAATTCTTAAAAAATCTTTTCACCTTGTGACACATCATCTCATTTCCGATGGTCTACAGCTTTATTTTAAACAGAAAAATTTTAATGGACGGTTTAGTCTTTTTTGAAGGGTCCATATCACCACTTTAGTGCTCCAAAAATCAAATTTAAAACTCTATCTCCTTTGGCAATTCTCATCAAGTCACCTTATGTCTGCAGAAACTCCAGTCAAACATTTTATATTGTTTACTGCCATCCAACCGAAAACATCTTCGTAACGTAGCCAGAATTACTGGCCAACGTTGCCGCATGGAATCGCGCCGGAATGTCTATACGGCAATCAATTTTTTACGATTTTGCAGTAAAAGTCTTTTTTAGATTGTGCATTACCCAACTCTCTAATGGTATATCCTTGACGCAAAATGCATTAACTCCTGTGGCTTATGCTATAAAAATGCCTTCAATCAAAAAATCTTTTATACTCGTTTATTACACAAAGGACGCTTCTGGTAGCGTGAACGACCCATGTGGCATTGCATCCTTGCACATAGCGTAGTGCATAAAATTATCCATCAGTTTTGCATATAAAAACCAAATTACTTCCATATCCTTGTCGATGTCAGTTTACTTAAATTTTTAATAAAATTCTTCTGCAAATATCCTTTTTTTTGTGTGTAGATTGTCGCTGTCACTTCGTCCATGGGAATGTTCTTAAATTTTTAGTCTTTTCAAAAGCATTGCCGCATAAATGACACTCTTTGAGACACCTAACCCCCTTTTTTTCGTATCATAATCGTAAAAATAAATCTGAAACTATATCCATATTACCGCTGTGGTAGTCATTAAGAACAACAGTTACATATACAAGGATAAAAACAAAACACCAACAGCAATGTGCGATGATTCTATTATCATCATCGCGCGCTCTGACTCACACACACACACACACACACACAGCTGCACAACAACAAATAAAGGCTCACTGAAGGGGAGGAAGAATTCAATTACGAAAAGTTTTACTTATTATCCAGCAGTAGGTATACCCCCATCCGCTATAAGAAAAGAGGTTAGACACAAAAACGACGCGGCGCGTAAGGATATAATCCTTGCCATTGGAATTAATATAACAAACTTCTCCCCCATTCTTTTATGAAGGTCACCGTCAGGTCACAGTAATTTACACAACAGAAAACCATAAGAAGGAAAAGAACGGAAAGTGATTGTAGCTGTGGCGCCACACCTTTATACCAAGATACTAAAGGAAATATTTAAGAATATTTTATTTTTATGTGTTTCGTTGCTGCCCTTTCTTTGTTATTGAACTGTTTGTGTGTGACACGAACTATCTCATTACTGACTTATAATTTAGGTGCCAAACCAACTAACCAAACACAAAAAAAAGGACGAAAAATCTTTTCCGAAGGTGAAATCCAATAAAAGTGTCCTGTGTTAAAATTTATCCCCCAAAGTCGGCTGCAGAAAAAAAGGGTGAAGTCGATCGGCCTAGAAAAGAGTAAATTATATCCTTTTTTCATTTGGGGTTTGATATGGGTTGTCGGTGTCGTTCGTCGTTCGTCGTGCGTCCGTCGTCCGTAGTCTGTTGTCCTCTGTCGTCGTCCTTAAACTAAGGGTTCCACAAGTTTGGCACTGTTTCAATATTAATTAAACATTCCTCGTGGAGAAACAAGAAATTGCAGCACTGAAGGCTAGTTTAAAAGTCAACCTCTGTCTAATTAGATTTACTGTCAGAGGGACCCTTCTCTTTTGAGCGTATATACCTACGTAACCGAGGACTTGATTCTATTTGAAGCCACGAGCACACCACCTACACAACTACTACATAAGTTGCTCAAAGTAGACTCGCTAGCTATAGAGCCAATGGAATGAACTTGGCTAATTGTCACTTCTTCTTCATTTTCGGCGTTACGAGTAGTGATCTTGAAGCGATCACAACTCTCCCACTTTGCTGCTTCACACTAGTGATCCGCCTGTGGGGTACGCCGCGTTGACCTCAGAAATCGTCGGCAAGCCTCCCGGTTTTGGATTGTTCCATGTCTGAGGCCAACCAAATGCTGCTGTTTTTGCATTTGCTTGTACCAGGAGTGTTTTGGCCTGCCTTTTCTTTTTCGTCGCGAATTTGTTGAAACGTTGTACGATATTGCCTTTTTGACGGGGTTCTGCGGATCTCTCCTTTGAACATGACAATACCAACTGAGCCGGTCGTGCTGAATTTTGTCCAAGATGGTACTTTTGACATGAAGGCTTCCACGGATCTTAGTACTTCTAATTCGATCAAGCTTTGTTACTCCTGCTGTCATCCGAAGCATCTTCATTTCGGCTGCCGTCAATTTGCTCTCATACTTTTTGTACATTGTCCAACATTGTGAACCGTATGTCAGAGCTGGACGGACAACTGCTGTGTAGAGTCTTCCCTTCAGCTTAGGGGGCATTTTTCGATCACAGAAGATAGCGGAGTTTTCTCGCCACTTCATCCACCCTACGCTTACTCGATGATTGATGTCGTCATCACAAGATGCTTCACTATTGATCATAGATCCCAGATATTTAAACTTTTCACACTTGGAAAGCACATTTCCATTCAAATAAATGTCTGGAATAGGCTTGTCTGGATCAGAAAAAGGGCAGCACAGGTATTCAGTCTTTTTAGCGCTAATACGGTACCCATTTCCTTCCAGAACATCAATCCAAACGTCAAGTGCTCGTTGCAGGGATGTAGGATCCTCGCTTATGATGGCTCCATCGTCAGCAAAGAATAATTGTTGTACTTTATTGTCCGTTACTTTTCCTTCGAGCAAATAATCCAGAACAGCAATAAAGAGCAGTGGACTCAAGACACTTCCCTGATGTACACCTACTGTTATTTGGAATTCTTCGGTGACTCCAGCTGGGCATCTCACTTTTGTAACTGCTCCCTCGTACATGTCCATAATTATTCGCACATAGGCTTCAGGAACTCCTCGGTGTCTGAGGGCCACCCATATCAGATCTCGTGGTTGTCGATCGAATGCCTTTTCGAAGTCAACCAACACAATATGCAAATCCTCTAAGGCATCTCGGTGTTTTTCCATAATGATCCTTATGCTTTGGATTGCGTCTGTAGTTGACTTACCCGCGACAAACCCGCATTGGTCATCAGACAGCCTTATTATTTTCCGCAGTCGGCTATCCAAAACCCGCTCAACGATCTTCATAGTGTGGGACATCAACTTGATCCAACGATAGTTGTCACAGCTTCTGGTATCTCCCTTTCCCTTGTACATTGGAAGAAGAAAACTTTCCCTCCATTGATTAGGCAAACTGTCACCTCTTACAAGTTTGGAGATGAGAATCGTGAGCCATCTTAACCCGATGTCTCCCATATTTTTCCAAAACTCATATGGTACCTCGTCTGGCCCAATCGCTTTGCCTTTTTTGGAGTTCTTAACTGCCTCCCTAACTTCTTCGACTGTGACGTCGGATACTTCCGTAAAGTTAGGTGCAGCTGTTGGAAAGTGGCGCCGAGGAAACTGTTCATTCAAAAGATCATCACAATACTGTCGCCACCTGTGAAGAATTTTGTCGTCATCCACAAGTAGCACTCCTTGAGCATCATTGATGAACTTCGGCGAACGAATCTCCTGCGCATTTCTCCTTCTCTGAGCGGCTATTTTGAAAATGGTTGCTCCCTTATTCAAGTTGCTTTGTCTTAGCTCTTGGATTGCCTGATTTGCTTCAGCAGCTGGGGCAGAAATCTCTTCCAGCTCTCGATACAGGCCCTCCGTGCTTTTTGCTTGAAGTTGGGCGCACTTTTTCTTCGCTTCTTTTTTGCAGCTCTTGTATTCCATTTTGAAACGCGCTTTTTCATTTGTATTTCTTGAGGGGCACTTCGACCAAGCTTGGAAAGCTGCTTTCTTCTTTCTAATCACTGCTTTAGCTTCATCATCCCACCACCAGGTTTCTTTAGCTTGTTGGTGGTGTCCTTTTGAGACTCCTAACAGTGATTTGGCTCTCTCTAAGCAGGTTCGTTGTAGGCGATCCCACATATTTTGTGCCGTGATTGCATTTGAAACTGCGTCGATGGTATTACACAGCTGACTTTGCATATACGAAATGAATTGCTGTCCTTTGGTTTTCTCCAGATTGTACCACTTGATTCTCCCAGGAGCCTTTGTTTGTTTGACTTCCTTTACCGCATCCGTAAAAAATTCTGTTAAAAGAAGACGGTGTTGTTGAGCGGCAGCTTCTCCTAGTATCACTTTGCAGTCTTTCACCCGAGATTTCATGTAATTGGTTACCAAATGGTAATCAATCTGGGTTTCATTTCCTCCACTGCTGTAAGTGATAAGGTGTCGGTCTTGTTTGATGAACATGGTATTTAGTACGATTAGACCGTATGACTTGCACATACTTAGAATATCTTCACCAGGAGTGTTCCTGGTGCCGAATCCCAAACCTCCATGGCAGTCTTCATAATCCTCGTTTGTCTTCCCGACATGTCCATTCAAATCTCCTCCAACAAACAAATACTCTTCTTTTGGGATGTTCTTAAGTAGGTTATGAAAATCAAGCCAGAATGCATCTTTTTCCTCCTGCTCACACCCTATTTGGGGAGCATATGCACTGATTATATTCCAGACCTTTCCTTCCATCACCAATTTAAGAGACATCAAACGGTCACTGGACTTCAAAATGGTCAACACGCTATTACATAAACTTTGGTCAAGGATGATACCGACTCCGTTCCTACCTTGTTCCGTTCCATAGTAGAACATCTTGTAAGCCTTGGTCTTTGCATCTAAGAAACGGGCTTTGTTTGCTGTGTTTCGCCATTTCGTTTCCTGAACACACAAGATGTCCACTCGCCTCCTTCTCATCATCTCTTCGAGTTCGAAACTTCTACCAGTCATACTTCCAACGTTCCAACTCGCGACTCTAAATTTTCGTCCAACTCGTCGCATTACTTTGCTAGCCCCCGGAATCCGTATAGCTCTGACCCGAACATTGCTGCTCGGTCCAGGATCAGCTCCATGCATAGCAATGGAACTGCCTGGCGGGGTAGTGCTTCTTATGTTCGCAAGTACTTCCATAATGCTCAAAATTTTTCAAAAATTTTCTTTCATCCTTTTCGACACATGCATGCTCCATTTAATGAGTTTGATTTCCCTTTTACTACACCGGTGATCTCCAGTCGTGTAAACCCCGGGATCTGCATGCATACTTGGGGAGAGTTTTTAGGTGGTATGTGTGTCGCTAGACTCACTTTGATGTTAGTCGTCTAGATATGATTGTTCCTTTAGTCGCCTTTTACGACAAGCGGGGAGGCGCTGCAGTGCTATTCTAACCCGACACTGCACGGGGTAACTTGGCTAATTGTCACATTTAATTTAAATTTCCTATTAAACTGTAGGGAATCCCCAAAACTATAAGCATTGTCCTTTAATTTTTATGTTCAGATAATTGAATACGTAACCAGTGATTACATCAGAGGGAATCGTTAAAAAGGATTTATATATTTTCGCTATTTTGTCCAACGGATAAGTTATAAAAAAATTATTATTCATTCGATATTTCTACATGTATACAACTTCACATATGTATTATCCCTTTTTTGTTATTTTAATTAAATACGGAACTGCCTATGGCAATTAAAAACGATAACAAAGTACCATTTTGCGTAGTAATTGTTAATGACGCATAATGAATGAGGAGGTAGCTGTTTGGATAAAATTAAAACCAAAAAAGAATGAATCCAAAGTGACAAGGAAATGAGGAAAATAATTAAAGGTCCCAATATTGCTGTTGTTGTGCGTGGGCACTTTTATTTGTTTGGATTTTAATGGTTTGGCTATGAAAATGGACATATTGTGTTGGGGACAGTGAGAGGAGGAACTTTGTAGCTTGTTACTTTCTCTGTTTCAATTTCTAATTAAGTTAATTCAGGTTTAATTATTTAAAATCACTGTATGCACGAAAAAACAACAAAATTAATAGAAATATAAAATACCATAAGCCGATATGTAAAAATAGTAACCATAAAATTGTTATAATTCGAGGCAGTTAAAAAGTTATAACATAGAAAATGGGCCTTAGAGAAGGAAGTATGGTTTATTAGGGAAATACCTTTTGATTGGCTTAATCAACTTTTTTATTGAACAAGTAATTACAGTCTTTTGAAATAAGAACACTTCGATCGCAGAGCTTAGTGTGTAGTGACAGTAGTGTAATGGTTAGCGTGTCTGTCTGTTATATTGAAGAATCCCAGAAACTTCATAAGATTCACCTTTCGTGAGGAATTGGCAATTTCTCCGGTAGTTATTTGATGCAATGAAAAGCTCTTTCTCTATAAGCAGTTCGGAATCGGCAGAAAATTGTGGTTCCCTTCCACAGGGCGAGCTCGTGCCCTAGTGGGGCCTCCTGTCAACCATAACTTCTGAGGAAATGGAAGGGAACCACAATTTTCTGGAGATTCCGAACTGCCCTTACATTTTTATTTATTTTATTGATCGCAGAGCTTTAACTATTTGCAATTTCGTGAAAGTAAAATTGAAAGAAAATGACAGAGGACCGAAATTGTTTCCAATACTTTCAACAATTTGAATGCAGAACATTCAGGCTATTTTGCTTCCTTGAGGAAGTAAAATTGGCAGAATTCGTAAGAAGTAAAGTTTTACTTCAGTAAATATTAAAACAAATTGGTGTGAGTCTTCGTCCTTGGGAGCTACGGTAAGAACAAATTTGCAATTTTCAAATCGTGCACCATATTAATTATTATCAATCATGAATACAAGTTACTTGGGCAGTTATCAGAATATTAATAATTCTAGAAGAGTACGCGTACCGAATTTCAAATCTGTCTCACCAGTTGAAGTAAAATCATGTTGGAAAAGTTTTAGTGTTTTGCAAATGAATTTAAGCAATGTTTTCAATAATATCATCATCAGAATGAAAGAAACGTCCAAAGAGAAAGTTGAAGAACGACACGTTTTTCACTTATATTTCTGTTTTAAAAACAGTAACTACAATCAAGTGAATAAAACAAACATTTTCTACTGAAACGAAAACTTGGTAACTACTTTACTTAATTTACTCAATTTGATCACTGCTACCAGCTACGCCTTTTTTCATGTGCATATGTACATACATATACGACAAAAGCTCAGGACGGGTAGGTTGGATCAAGAAAATTAAAGAAAATCGTATTGCAGTGGGTTTATCTACCACCTTTGCCATCAAAGACAATATTTAAAAAATTGTCTTAGCTTTCTAAAAAAATTATTGAAAATCAACTAACCGGATCACTACTTTGTATATAATACAACGTTTTTTAAAGCTAGTAATTTTTCATTTAGGCAAAATTTTACTGCACGTTAATTTAGTGATCAGTGTTTGAATAATCAAAAATCAAAGCAATATAAAGTTGGAAAAAATTAAAATTTTGACTCGAAACAAATAAGAACATTCATTGATTATTGTTAAAATTATAAAATAATCGAACAGATCTTAATCTTGAGTGTGCTACTTACAAATGGAAATAAAGATAGTTGGTCTCTACACTTCAACTAGTACGTTTTCTTTTTTTCCTCTTCTTTTTTTAAGATTAAATTCAACAATTATTGAAAAAAAGTGAGAGTTAACAGAGTAAATTAAAAAAAACTTGGTTTTTTCAAAATTTTGGTTTTGAGACTTGATTACTCAAAAACTATTCACTAAATCAACCTTAACTAAAATATCGGCTAAAGTAAAATGTATTAGCTTTCAAAAATATTATGATATACGGTAGTAAATTTGAAATATGTATATTTTTAGTAAAACAGTTAAATTTTCCTGAACGAAGGGGGATGGACCCCTTTCCTAAGATTTTTTCTTGTTTTGGCCCACCCTATCACTATTGAGCATCTTAAGCAAAACTCCCTGCATCAGTGGGTTGGTTTTAAAATATTTAATTCTATTCTTCTTTTTGACGAGAAACAGCAGAAAAATTTTTACTAAAAAATTGCACGTCGATATCATTTCATTTTTTAAGAAATTTCGTTCTTTTTTCCAAATATCTATAACTAGCTGAGCCTTGCTCGGGTCTGTAGTTTAAAGATTTCCGTTCTTGTTCTTCCCTTCCATGGGAATGTGGGGATGGAATATAGTCTTTTTTGCTGTGGGATTACGATTTACGAGGCATCCCAACGCCGAAAGAATTTTTGAAATTTGTTCAGTAGATTCTAAGTTTCCATCTGCGACACCGTTTCTGTGGGATTCTTCCGTTCCCGTGGGAATATGTGAATGAAATAAAAGTCTATGTCACTGAGGGATAATGTACCATCCAAGAGTTGAAAGCATTTTTGAAATCGGTCAAGTAACTTTAATGTTCCCGTTCTTGTTCCCGTTTCTGTTCCCATGAGATAATAGAAATGAAATATAGCCTAAGTTACTGATTAAGGAAGATAATGTAGCAATAAATAAGCAGATTTTTGAATTTATAAATTTTTTTTTTATAAGAAAAATACAAAAAAAAATTAAGTACATACCTGCATTAATCATTCATTATTGTTTCTGTATTTAAGGACACAGGTTGTCCTTCACTTAGGTACCATGTGATACATGACATTTTTTATTTTATTATAAGGCGCAAAAACAAACAACGTCAATGGTCTTCCGACCCGTGAACATGCCACATATTGAACATGGGAAAAATACGGATATTCTAGATTCAAACCACAAACTTTTAAGGATTGGCCTTGTGATTTGTTAATAGTCATGACAAATGCAAGACGGATTGGAAATTGAAGTCTTTTAAATATTGGTCATATTGGTTGGGATCATGCGGGATCCTCGGAATGAGAACTTCCTCACCTTTGAATTTTCCTTTCATTATCGTCGCGTAAATTACATTGTTCATCAATTTTCAAACCACCAAACGCGTACCGTTGCAGTTTTGGTTGGTTTATGTTTCGAAGCATGATTACTGCGGAACCAACCTTTAGGCGTAAATTGTGCGGTGGCAGGCCAGGCACATCCAAGGAATTAAAAAATTTAATTGGATAGTTAGTAGCTTCATCTTCAATTGTGACGCAATCAATAGATTTGAATGAATGCATTATTCTAATGGTCTTATTTTGAATTATGTAGTTTTAATGTTCGGTTAAGTGCTTCTAATACACGTTTATGCGCCATTGTGCACTTGTCCCAGATGATGATTTTTGATGCCGATAAAACTTTGGCCATTGCTGATTGTTTTGCAATATTACTCGTTGGTTCTTCAATAGTTTGAAGATTTAAGGTTAATTTTAGTGCTGCAATCGGATCGAAACGCAGCTTGGTTCAAATCAGTACTTGATAAATATCCTGTTCTGCGTCGTAAATTTACTATTTGTTGTTCGCTCGACGATTTTACTTTGGCAACCGCCGAGTCGTTTCACGGGCTGCCTCACATTGCTTTTGTGATTGAGAAGCACGAAGTCGAGCCATACTTAGGCGGCGCTGTTTACGTTCAATTTCTTCAGTCTTTTCATTTGCCGTGTTTCGTGTCCTTCTTGCATTACGACTTTGTCAGGAAAGATTCAATCGTCTTGGTGGCGGCATTGTTAATCACACTTCACTTCCTTTCAATCAACCTAAAAATTTATTTCTTTTAAAACTCAAATTTTCAACCATTCATTCATAAACAAAACTACTTACTTGCTCGAGATGCGCGTTTTGTTATTACAACTCTGATGTGATTTTGGTTTACCACCTTTTATAGTTCACTTCACTTTATTAAACAGGCAATGTCTTTTTTAAAAGATTATATTGGGTATATTTATTTAATATTGATTTCGCACAAAAATCAAATTTATTTTTCACAGTAAATCAATTTTTTTTATATTTAAGAACATCGTTTTGTATACAACGAAAGCTAACGCATTGCATTGATGTCGTTCCCATAGGAATATAGGGATAAAAAGTATCCTATGTCTGTCTTCTGGTTTTAAGCTCCCTCCTCACCACTTTTCATTGAAATGAAACAAAATATACACCAATTTTACTTCCTAAGTATTTTAAATCGTATTGCTTACAAGCAGAATGAAGATAAATAATTTCAAATTTAACTGAAAAAAAAATCAATTACTATATACCAATACTCTGTTTTTGTTGGCTAAAAAAATAAGCTTACACTGCTCTAACGCAAGACTTTTTTACATAACAAAGAAATTGTTTGTGCGTTTTACCTGCCAAAGCGAGCGTAAGAGAACTTCAAATCAAAATGAAAGTTCGAATAATCTTTACTCCAGAATGCGTTTCGCTCAGGTACAACAATGGGCTCATTAGCTAAATGTGTTTGTGCCCCTCTAATTTATATGTTTGGTCGATGTTTACCGAGTTTAAATATTACAGCATAAACTTACTTTGAACTTTTAGTCGAACGTGTGCAATAAAATGTAATGAAATCTATCTAACAACCGATTTCATCAAATTATATATTTGAAATAAGACTCTCCTGATTTGCTCTACCCACTACAAAATTAAAATACCATTAGAAGTTCAAAGCTCGAATGCGTATCTATTTTTACCGATAAACAACTTGTTTTGCCAGAAAAGCTCTTGTCAATCACAACAGCGAAATCGCAATTTTAGGCTTACGAAGAGGATGACAACTTTTCAAAGCAAGATATTGAATGTTCTTTATTCAAAATAAATTTGATTCTTTTTTTTATACAAGAAAAACAACACAAAACATTTCAGGAGCAGACTTTTCTCCATCCACCACAATTCTTCTACAGCAAATAACTCAAATATTTCATTCCGACTAATTAAATTTCGCCCCGGAATTAACATTCACAGCATCTCCCATAACAAATTATTTTCATTGAAAATTCCTTGAACAATAACCTGGATTCCATGTCTGTCTTTTAGTCAAAACTAAACTCTTATTAACCCACCTTGAATCCGACGATAGTCTTATATAGCAAATCCCGTTTATAACATTATATCCTTCCTTCTAAAATAACAATTTATTTACATTTTCCACACCATGATAATTCAATTGCCCTCACCTAAAGGGGACCCCAAACAATGTGACACCGCGAAAGCAATTTTAATCCATAAAACAGAGGAGAAACACATTCCATTGCGTTTAAGAGGCTTGTACCAGAAAAATAGAATGCTTTCTGTAGAAACAAAATCCTAGCTGTTTTTTTGGTGTGACTTCAATAAAATCTCGTTAAAGTGTTAACACAAGCCATTCCACCTAAAATCAAGAACAGAAGGCTCAGTGTTTGGTGTTCAGTTTTGTTTGCCTCCTTTGGCTCTGCCTTAAAAGCCTTCAAGAACAGCAAAGCAGCATCAGCTAGGTTATTTGCTTAGGCAGGGTATTCTTTTTTTCGGGAAGAAGGACATCTTTGAAGAAAACAACCATCCCGGCCATACCTCCGGCATTCATTTGATCCTTCTCACGAACTATTGTTATAAAGTGCGCGCATAAAATTAATTTACACCATCGTATTTAGTTTCCCCATGGAAATGTGGGGTGGTGGTGGTGTTTTCAAGAAAAGGTCCTGCTCCTGGAGCATGCGATAGGTTGTGAGGAAAAATGATGCTAACAAAAATTCTATCCACACTTCAGGATGAAGTAGGAACGTTTTGACATGAAGCAAGAGAATGGTATTCCTGACGATGGTGTAAAATTCGAATCCTCGACAATATGCCTACACAATGTGTATACGCGGCACAGAAGAGTGCTTCGCTTGTAATGCCATTTTAAATTGGAATTTATATTGCTGCTGTAAGGGGATGACTCTCCCTTTCTCTTCCTCTTTTTCCTCCTTTTTCTCTACACACAGCATCATAGCCTCGTACTAAACGCTTCGAAGTTATTTTGTTATTTTGCTGAGCGAAATTCAACACTTTTTCGCAGGAATCAAATTTTCGAGGAAGACGCAAAGGATATAAATGGACCGATACCCAACTCCTCCGTTTTGTTTTTACTTTTTTGTATGTTATTTTTCTTATGATAGCGTCTGAGTTTCTTCCTGTTATATGCTTTACCGCGGTGTTGACAACACAACAACAAAAAGCAATAGAAACAAAAGCTATATAGAGCCGGATCCAAGGACAATGCTAGAACAAAACAAAAGGAAGATATTTCCGCATGACAGGAGCAAGAACACCACCATGGCTATACCAGCACCATTCGCCTTAAGTTGGTTGTTTTAAATGACAACGCAGAATGGAAACTCAAAGAAGCTCAAGAATAGCGCGCTAAACAATTTATTTTATCTCATTCACACCTAAGTGCTGTATAAACAACAATTTTCCTTTAATAAAATTTCGTATCCTTTACGAACACCTAGGTTTTTTAACTTTAGTTGTTAGCGTATAAAGGGACTTTTGTGTTCTACTGTTGTTGCACAAAATCTGCACAGAGGATAAATTTTGTAAGCTAGGCGACAAAATATATTAACTAGCTAGGTTCTCTCTGGAAACAGAACAACACTTTTACCTCTCTTAGTGTTTTAGCTCGGTAATGGTTGTCCTGTTTTTAAGACTACTTGCAGCAGCCAGCCTCTTAATGTAATGACAAGGACATTTAATTTTAGTAGACGATGTTAAGTGCTTGCAGACATTGTTGTCGAAAGTGGTGCAACAAACATCCTGTACTCTCGTAGTTGGATTTTTGAGTCAAGGAGGAAACAAAAAGCATTTCTTTGGCTAGTCTACAACAGTTAAAAAGGTCTTATGAGGTTTTTAAAATTTACAGAGAATCGTTGTGAGACTTTTTAGCATAGCTTTTGACTAGAAATCGAAATCGGAATGAATGATTTTTTATGTCGTGTCGTGACTGCTTTGTGTGCAATATTTGTTTGATAGTAAAGTCGAAAGTGTCATTTAAGGCTTTCCGAATATGATGGAATCGATTTAATAACGCAGAGCAAATTTAAATGCGCCTTCAAATACTCTTTACCAGGAATTTAATATCTCCTGCATTTGGTGGTTTTCGCATTTAGATCTAAGCAATGACTTTAATTTTCGGTAGGGAATTTCTTCTTTTTATATATTTTTATTAAAAGATACGAATTGTAATAAATCTCACAAGTAGTTTAGAATTTTTTCCTGACTTTGTAAGAGGTGTGATGTGTTCTGAACTCAGAGCATTTGACGTGAAAAGGTACTGTCTCGTTTCCTTCAATAGCTCTTGTAAGGAAACTGACAGCGTTCTATAAATTTCACTCGACTCAGTACAATTTAAGGGCAAGTAATACATATTTACCGTAAAGTAATTGTAGAGAAGTTTTATATTATATGTGGCAACCATTTCATTGCCATGAAAAGCGCTTTCTCAATTAGCCGTTCGTAACCGGCAGAAAATTGTAGGTCCCCTCAATTCCCTCACAAGGCATGGTTGGAAATGCGCTAGGCCCAGGGGCTCCTGGCTCTGTTGCACCACCCTATTTATTTATTTATTTAACCATCTCATTGACAAACCTAATGCCTTAAAACCAATTGAAAAGAAGAAGCGACGGCCCCGGCCGGCGTGACGTAACGCAATCGGAATTAACCGTGATTGCAACGTCACTTAGTTACGTTTTTGTGATATTGTTGTCAAAATCGAAGCCAATGCGATTGTTTTTCATAGAAAAAATACTGGTAGAGAAAAATGCTACGTTACGTAATTATTCGCTGTGATATTTGTGGCCAAGTTAAAAGCTTTGCTGAAGATCTCTAGCGCTATCGCTGTAAGAAGATAAAGTATAAAGATAAAATGACTATTTAGTACAACGACAGCACACTGTAAAGGAGTATTTCCGTAACGTAGATGTAGCGTACTGCCTTAATAAAAAATTCGTATCTCCATTGTTGTAGTTTCGAGTTACCTTCAAATGGGACTTTTCTAATTTTGTTTGCGGTTTTGAGCATTAAAACCCTTAAATATAACTTTTTTTAACAGATGGTTTGTACATTAAATCTAATAACAATATTTATCTAAATCTAAAGAGTGAGAGATAGGATAGAGGAAAGAAAGGTAGTGGGTAATGAGGGAAATAATTTAAATGGATGAGGAGAAGAAATGTTGAAAAATTGCACTTTTAAAATCGTTGAAATTTTAAATATTCTTCGATTGAGAGGGTAAAGAGTTCCAAAGTCTTACAGTGTGGATAAAAATTAGCGTGATGAGTTAAGGTAGTTGCAACGGTAGGGAATGATGTTGATGGTTCTTGAGGAGCGTTGATGTATTGTTCCAGAGTACATCCAAGCAAACCCGTAGCAAACACAGAAATATGGTCATATCTACGTATACCATAAATATAACGCACAGCATCATTGAACGCAACTTGCTGTTTTCGCTGGGACGAAACGTCAAGACTGCTGTAGACCACCTCAGCATAAGTTATGAGGGGTAAGACTAGAGACAGTACCAGCCTTCGTCTTGTTTCTTGAGGTGTAAAATAAGCACTAATTCACAGTTTATGAAGATATCCGTATAAACGACCCACGACAACGTTTGTGTGATTGTAACCAGACAAATTACGGTTGTTTACATAACCTAGACTAGTGACCGATTCCACTCCTTAATTTTATTATTATTAAGGTAAACATCAAGAAGGAGACAAAGGTCAAAATTGTTTTTTGAAATGGATATTATCTGAGATTTTGATGGATTGAGAAGAAGCCCATTAGCTTCAGACCAGGTTGTAATATGTTTTAAGTCTTCATTCATGAGAAAAACTAGTTCATTGAGGTTATCTGAAGCTTTTGCTAGATGTATTTGGACATTGTCTGCATACAGATGTACTGTTGGGAGGTCATAAATAAACATGCAGAATAGTATCGGGTCTAATATGGAGCCTCACAATGATGTATTTGCTGCTTTATTTCTTTCAACTGTGAAAAACGTTCACCAGAATTAACCCCTTGCGATCTGCCCCAGAGTCATTCTTCAGCTTCCAACACAGAATTTTGTGTTTGACTTTATCAAAAGCCCTAGAAAAGTCCAGCAAACACAGCAACGAAACATGACCCCGGTCATAATCTTGTCTCACTTCTTCAAAGAGGTTAACCATAGCTGTAGAGCAACTGTGGTTAGCTCTAAAACCAGATTGTTGAGTATACAGCGATTTGTTCAGGGACAAGTGTTTCCTTATCTGCTTCGCTACAACCTTTTTAAAAACCTTTGATAGATGGCAGAATGCTCACCGGTCTGAAATCAGCAGGTGCAGATGCATTTGTTTCTTTGCTTATGGCAAAACTCTTGAAAATTTCCAGTGCAGAGGAAAAGTTGACGTAATTATGCACCAGTTAATTATATGAGTGAGATGCAAGACGATTTCAGGTAAGATATGCTTAACAATTCGAATTGGAAAACCATCTTCACCTATCGAATCGGACCTTGTGGCCGCAACGCATTGAGCAATTTCGACTTCCGTGGTTACTTCGAAACTTTCGAATATTGGTGCAGAAGCTGTTCGATTAGAAGTTAAGCTGCCAGCAGTAGGGTCATCACCCAAGAAAAAATTGTTGAAGTCATCTGGGTCCAGTTTCTTTTTTCTTGGGTTTCTTTTTACATAAAAATAAGACACTGTTCATTGTTCAACGACTTGAAATGTACTTCAAACTCAATTTTAACTTTTTGGCGCCTACACCCTTTTTCCTTAGGACGACATGTATCCTTGTTATTTGATAAAATAAATTAACAAGAGCGTGATGCAACAGATCGAGTATGAGGGAATGAGGGGGACCAACAATTTTCTTCCGGTTCCAAACAGCTAAACAAGAAATCGCTTTTCATGGTGATACCCGTAAAAAACATTTTCGCTTCTGTTGGAATTCAAACCACGAACCTCTTGGTTAACAGCAGCGAAGCTAACCATCACGCTTCGGTTTTGTATAACCTTAGAATACGGAGTCTTACATCATTGTCATTCAATTAAGAAAGTCAAGTGCAGTCTTTTGTATATTGACCGAATGGCGTTACGTGAGGTCACGTAATCATGTTGTGCTTAGTTATCTCGCTCCACCCTCATCCCAATTACGAAGATAAGAGTACAATAATTGGTAATAATTTTAGTCTGAAGGCCAAAAAAAATATTAACTCGCCGCCAAGTAGAGTAATTTAACTCTGCAGAATCATGCTAGTTAACACACAAAGACGAAATTGACTTTTTTGAAAAGCTTATTATCTGAGTAAAGGCATTAGTATTCAGAATTGTTTTAGATTCTTCGATCAAAACGCAGAACAGCTCTCTTCCCTTACGTCATGTCAGTAGGTGTCGTACAACATTTAAAAATCCCGTATGTCGCAAGCTTTATATTAGATCTCAGATCTCCTTCTGTTTTATATAAAACATTTGCTTTATAATGTCCAAATTCCAGTGAATACCCCTCGTTTGCTACTTAAGCAATCCTTTCAGATTTATCAACTCAATAGCTGACACAAAACGCTGCCTAAAAATTTCCATTAATCTACAAACCCTTCTTGTATCGGTTTCGAATAAATTTCCTATCAACGGTTTATATATTCTTCGGTTAATACCCACAATACAACAATATGCATTCTTTCGCCATTTCAACGGGCCTCGATATACGTTCTACAAACAAAAAATAATAACAATAATAAAATACCAAAGTCCTGTTCGTCGTTGTTCTGAATATAAAACCCACAAAGTGATAGTAGATAGAAAGTAGTTCACACATTCATGCATTATACTCGCTCAACAAACAACACCAAACTGATTCCGCTTAAAATTTTACTTTACTCTCATATCCTATCCTTTTATTTATTTTTTATCGCAGTTGCTTTTGTTGTTGTTGTTGTTCATGTTTTTGTTTTTGTTTGACTGTTGGTTCTGTTGTTGATTGCAAATATTTTCGCATTTTATTGTCTATATTTTGAGTGTATGTTTGTATTGTGAGTTAGGATGTAGGTTCATTTTATCCTCTGCAGCCAGCTATACGAAAATGTTATGTTAATATTTTGCCCATTTTGTTTTGTTTGATCATGGAGCGGTGTGACGCAGGGTGGTAGTGTTTTGTTGGAAGGGATATGTTTTAAAATGTGTGCCCTTTTTTGCTTTTCTTTGCGCTTTTGTTTTTGAATACTGAACCGGACTGGCCATGACATGTGGGTGAGGCGTGTAGTAGAAGTATACGCTTTTCGGTGTATCTACAGAAGCGTATTGCATTTTAAAATTCGCGTTTCAAAAATTCCATCATGCGAGAAAGTTGGAGCTCGTTGTTTTTGTTTATGGGTGTGTTGCTCTATTATACCAGTCATGTTATATCCTCGGACTTTATGGTTTTTAAGAACGCTGTAAGCTCACAAATAAAAAAACTCCTTTCGCAAGCTTTTTAACTGGACAAATAAGCTTAGTTTCCCGTGGTTACCTATGTTTGTCCTCAACCTTACGCTGGAACTACAGCTTAACGTTAAGCAACTGAACGTTCAAACAAATTGAATAACATCACTGCTTAAGACTCTTCGACCGTCCGAGCCCATTTCAACAGCAAAGCAAAATAAAAAAAATATTTCCTGAGAAATGTTTATGTTCATGACGTTACACAGCAGCAGTTCCAACAAGTCAGCCATCCAGCTAAAGCTACGTTGCCAGCAAAGCGAGCAACGCGTAAAAATGCATGAATATGTAAATGTGCCAGCTGACAGGATATTGTCAGTCATCATATAGCATCTCACTCGTTCACTCTCGCACTGTCTCTCTTTATCTTTCGCCTCATACATATAAATTTACTATCCTTTCTGACATTTTGGAAATCTATCGTATTAGTTAAAGGACGACAAAGGCAATTTTATAAGGTACTAGGTCTTGTGCGGGTACCGTCAGTGTTTTGTTGGATTGTGATGCTTCAGAATTTTATCGTTACTGACGCTTCACAGCATGACAGGATATATTCACATATAGGTACATACAAATGTATAAAGAATATGGAGTCTTTTTTTTATCTCCCTCTCTAGTCTATTCGTATGGTAAAAATTTACATAATTCAACAACAAAACACAAAATTTGATGACTTTCTTTTGCAATGTACGATGGTTATATTCTTTTTCAATATGATAAAGTTAACAGAAATAGATTTTGTCACGTTCGTGACAGCTTTGCGGCTTAAAAAAAAAAAAACGAAACGAAAATCGACTGACGAAGTTGACATAGAAAGGGGTGCTGTTTCATTTTAAATGGAATGCTGGAGAGAAGAAATGATTTTGTTATGAAATGGCTTATAAAACTTATGAGCTGGAAGTGACATTTGAAGGCTTGAAGGAATTTGAATGATTTTGGGATAAGTAAGAGCCTAGAAACATGTGCTTTTAGGGCTCTTCGGATGGAATTCTTCTCGTACTAATATGTAAATCGGTGCTTGGGGTAAAATTCTGGGAAATTTTATTTTCAGCATTTCGAGATGATGAATGTCATTTCTGCAGAATCTTTTTTTGTGTTTCAAGGAATCAGCTGAATTCAAACTGCGAACAGTGCTTTTTTGTAATTCAATTCACGTTCAAATTTCATTGAGACAAAGAATCCAAACACTTGCTTGTACTTACAAGTTTTATTCAGTGACGAGTATCTGGGTCATACCTTCTACTTATTGCCTCGTCGAAAACTTTCATTTTCTCTCATACTCATTCTGTTTAGATATGAGCCATTATTTTTTATCGTCACCTCAGCAGTTCCAATAAACTTGATGTGTTGATTTGGCATTTTCTTTCAGAGTAAAATTGCAAAACAATACGAATCGAACTTGTCTTTGGCATAGTTTTTATTAAGTGCTATAGGTTTTTAACCTTGAAAAGCATAATCAGTTTGTTCTCTTTTATCTGATCATGTCCTTTACCTAAGTCCGGTTTCCGAAATGCGTTAACCACGCTCAGAGATTTTCACAGAAAAAAAGTTTGTTTTATTTAACCATTCAAAATTTTCATCGCAAGAAAAACCAGCACAAGCTCGTCTTTAATAAACTGTTGCTCTTTTCTTAAAACTTAGTTTGACATACTCCTCACTTACAAAAAAGCTTCTTTTTTTCATTCGAATTGATCAACGAAAACTAGTCAAGAAATCTATCACTTCTCACGAGATATTTTTAAAGCATTTACTTAAGCTTTGTTGATCTCTGCTTGTGATTGTTCCTTTATGAAGTTTCCCTTTTATTTTCGGGTTGTTTTCTGTATCACTCGATGTCTGTTGTAATGTCCTTTCTACAATAAAATGTTATATAACTAAATTAATAGTGTGGTACATCAAAACTCGGGGAGTGTTGAGTCTATCGCACTTCAGGAACCTGACTCCGAATTGCTTAGGGTATTCTCAGTTCAGGGTAATTAGATTACTGTTGCTAATGGCAACATTGACCTTGAGTATTCGCATCTTATATTCTACTAGCTAACCCACCCGGCGAGGCGTAGCGCGGTTTTCTAGTTTATGGTACGATATATGGTACGATATTTGGATGAATTGAAACTTATGTTACTAAGGTAGTATATATTCTAACGTTAAAAGAACTTTGGAAATCTGCTTAGCAGCTTTTAAGTTCCACTCTACTTTCCCATTCCCGTAAGAATATTTTGATGAAACAAAGTTCATGCTACACCGGAGTATTGTAGCAAACTAATAGTAAAAGAATTTTTGAGATCGGTCCAATATTTTCAAAGCTACTGGTTATGTTCCTGCTACTTGGGGAATATTGGAATGAAATATAGTTCATGGTAGTGAAGCACTTTAACGGTAGTTTTGGAGCCTATTCAATACAAACTCTAAGCTCGGGTTTACGTTCCCGTTTCCGTTCGCGAAGGAATATCGGGATGAAATATGACCTATGCTACTTTCGAGGATCTAGACCTTCTCTGATCTAAATTTCATTTAGATCGGCTTAGCAGTCTTAGAGCCTATTGATTAAATACAAACAAACAATTTTTTCCTCATTTATATAAAAAAGAGAAAAGAAAGAATGCCCAGAGATATGCAATGAATTATTTTGATCGTGTTTATCTTTATGTTTAAAGTAAAATGTGAGAGAAGCTGGTCTTGTCCGACCCGTTCAACCGGGAAACTATTTTTTTTAATTTTCTTAAACCGCAAATAGTAAATGTGTTTCTTTTCCATGATGAGATTCGTACTGCTCCTAACTTGTAATCTTTCTCTTGGAAGTCTTGCCAATTCTTTGTTAAAGGCGACCACCGTGAAAAAAGTATTAGGAAATTCTAGAATTCGTAACTGCAACTCCCACATAATAGCCAAATATGCTTATCATTCCGTATTCGGTTACTGATACTCATAATACATACCTGCCCGCTGCCCTCGAGCAAATGTATAATTTTCATGAAAAACATCTGCAATTATATCATTTTCCATACAACTACCCAAATTGTCGATATTTCATTTGTTCAATATTAAGTTTGATGGCTTTTCTATCTGATCCTTATATGAAATACGAGTAAGATGAATTTTCTTACTCTTATAGCCTCAGGTCATGTTGAGTCATAGTTTTTAGCTCCCTTTAATTTAGCCACCTCCTCAATGCTGGCCTCTGTATCTGTGATACAATAAAACAATATATAAACAAAACAATATTCATTTTTTCAGACAGCCAAGCTGCACTAAAGGCGTTAAGCTCACCTGTCATAAGATCCAAACTTTTCCAAGAGACAGTCATGTCACTCTCTGAACTAGCAAGGAAAAACACTGTAATCCTCCATTGGATCCCAGCACACAAAGGCTATGATGGGAATGAGAAGGCAGACATCTTAGCTAAAGACGGCGCATCTAAACCATTCGCTGGGAACCCTTCTGCAGTGTAAATAAAAGCACCTTCAAACATACTGCCAAGAATATCCTACTGGAGGAATCAAATAAAGCTTGGAGTAACTCATCTGTTCAAAACTCTTTTTGCCAGAATATACAGAAAAAACATCAAAATTCCTACTGAACCTCAATAGGAGAACCCTAAAAACTTGCACTGGACTACTAACCGGTCACTGTTCTTTAAACAAACATCTTCACCAAATGAGACTGGTAGCGGATCCCATCTGTAGACTATGCCTCGAAAATGAAGAAACATATCTGCTCATAATTACAGAATGTCCAGCACTTTTCCGCCTTAGAAAGCAAATACTTGACTATGAGATCATCCCCTTAGATAAACTCAAACTCATTCACCCACAGAAGATTGCTAACTTCTGGTTCAATTCAAGAGCAGAAGAACTGTCCTGAAACCTCACATGGGCTGGCACAATAGGTTTCATTCAGACCCGGAGCTGAGCAAGCTCTACCCGTCAATCTAAATCTAAATCTAAAATCTGTGATATTTTTTTTAAAACTTTCTGGCCTAACGAGCATTGGTTTCCATTTGCTTTTTTGTAGAAGACGTCCTTTTATTGCCTTCAACACACGAATTTGTTCGTAGGGAACGGCTTTTTATGACCTTCAATAAACAGATTTTGCAAAAGCATTCGGTAGGGTTCTTAGAAATCTTTAAAGATACGGCCTCCACACAAGTTTTTCAACGTGGAATGAGTCTTATCTCTATCTATCTTTTCTTCTATTTCTCTTGATTTTCAATTACATTCCCGATGTTTTGATGCACTCCTATTGTTTGATGGTTACAGACATTCCATAACTGTTTCGTCTTGTGAAATACACATCAGATAATTCAATGAAGCAGAGAGTCTTAAAAATTACATTTGAATGTCTCTGAGTGTCTAAGCTTAGCTTTTTGTAGTCGTTCGTCACAAATGAATATTGAATATTGTTCAAATGAAAAACTACTTCGAATATCCGTGGAGGATATGACGTTTTCCTTGACCCAAGATAGCATCTCCTTAATCGCCAGAATTTCCGCTTGGAACACACTACAATGATCGGGTAGGCGGAAGAAAAGACTGAGATTCAGTTTTTTTTAAGTAGATTCCAATTCCCACACCTTCGCTGGTTTTTGAATCATTGGTGTAAAAGTATATTGTTTCATTTTCCAAAAGAGTGCCATTTTCCAAAGCTTCTCAAGTCCACGCTTTCTTGCCATAAAGCAGGAATGACATGATTTAAGTCATATAAAGAGTTTTGTTTCTCTATTGCCTTCTTAACCCAAAGAAGCAACGGCTGGCAAGAGTTATTCTCCGTTTGATATCCGCACTGATGTTGTTTTCCGTGTCTATAGCGAATCCTAGGTATGCGAAGTCCTGTACTACCTCGAAGTTATGTCTGTCTATTGTGACGTTTTGTCGAATTCATCGATATTCGGTGTCCTTATTTGAACACAACTTATACTTCCACTCACCCTCATTAACCATCAAACCCATTTTTTAGTAAATAACTATCCCGAAATCAAAGAGCAAAAGGATCTGAAATTTTGTAATCTTTTTTACAAATTTTGTTGCTCTTACTTGAGTTTTAAGTTGAAAAACGAGAAAATTTGAGACCTTAAACTTTTTGGTAGAAAAATAACGAAAAATAAAAATGCGTGCGTATAAAGCGGTATACTTCGAATGGAATGATTTTATTTCCCTATTCTTTTTCTTCTTCTTCTTCTTCTTTTTCTTTTTCAAATTTGAAATAAAATATGGCCGGATAGGCGGGATATTTGAATTTTAGACCAATTATTGTTAGTTCACAATAGTTTAAATTCAAGTAATATTCATTCATAATTCATAATTCATAATTCATAATTCAGGATGTTCATATTGACGAAACACCGGCCACGTTGAAAGGCTGCAGGCTTCAAGACTCTTCATCGGGAAGTAGGGCCAGTTTGACGATGGGGCGTCTGAGTACGCCGTTGGACGTTTTGACGTCGGCGACCCTGACCTTGCCGTCCTGCCCTTCGACGACCCCTATTACTCGTCCTGTTCTCCACCGCTGAGGAGGTGAGTTGTCCTCGTGGATTAAGACGAGTTTGCCCACGACGAGATTGGGCTGCTCCTGTACCCACTTGGATCGCGCTTGTAGGCCAAGCAGATATTCCCTGGACCACTTCTGCCAGAACTGCTGCTTGAGCCAGCATAGAAGCTGCCATCTTCTCAAGCAGCCCGTTTGCCGTTCCGGCACTGGTTCTGGGGGCAGCGATCGTAAGCTGCTGCCGATTAGAAGATGCGCTGGAGTGAGGGCTTCTCCGTCGTTGGGGTCGGTGCTTAGCGGCGCGATTGGCCTTGAATTGAGGATTCCCTCTACCTCGATTACCACGGTGAGTAGTTCTTCTGTTGTGAGCAGTGCGTTGCCCACGGTACGTTGTAACAGCGTTTTCGCCGCTTTCACCGCCGCCTCCCATAGACCTCCGAAATGCGGTGCCCTGGGCGGTATCAAGGCGAAGTTGAAGCCTTCCTCTGCTGCATACTTGTGAACAGCTTCTGCGCCTTCTTCTAACTCCTCTCGAATTTCCCTCAAGATCGTCTGAGCTCCGACGAAGTTTGTCCCGTTGTCGCAATAAATCGTCCTCGGAAGTCCTCGGCGACAGATAAACCTTTTAAGGGCGAGAATAAAACATTCAGACGACAAATTAGAAGCTAATTCAATATGTACAGCTTTGGAGGCGAAACAAACAAAAACGCAAATATAAGTCTTATTCGGCGGCCGGCCACGAATTTTAAGAGTGGTATTTACCGGGCCACAGAAATCTACGCCACATGCTAAGAACGGTCGTTGCGCTCGCAATCGATCCGCCGGTAGATTACCCATAATTTGTGAAAGTAATTTTGGTTTGTACTTGAAACAATTTATACATTGTCGCACAACCTTTTGGCAAGCTTCTTTGGCATTTATTAGCCAAATCTTTTCACGAAGCAATGCCACCATAGCTTGAGGTCCAGCATGGCAATTTTTTCGATGCAAATACGTTATGTATGTATTTACAAATGGTGAATTTTTTGTTAACAAAAGTGGGAATTTTGCATCATATTCAATCGGGGCGTTCAAAAGACGACCACCTACACGAATCAGCGAAAATGAAAATTCGTTGTCTTGAAATTCATGAATAAACGGATTAAGTTTTTGAAAACTATTTTGAAGCGTTATTTTCCTACGAATTTTTTTAATTTCTTCTGGGAATTCATAACTTTGGACGATTTCCACTATTCTTAGAAACGCCAAGTTTCTCTCTTTTGCCGTTGGCAATTCTTCAAATATTTTTTCTGTCTTATTTTTTAATATTTTAAAGAATCGCATTATATAAGCAAACGTAGTAATGAGGTCGGTATATGAAGATTCTTCTTCTATAAAATCTAGAAGTTTAGTTCGCGGTTTTTCTACTGCTATTAGAACCATATTTGTTTTACGTTTTTCTAAGGCTTCATCTTCTGGAGACAACTCAAAATGCGAATTGACCGGCCACGATGATTGTTCGTTCAATAAGAACTGTGGACCTTTGAACCAAATTGACGCATTGATTTCTTCAACATTACAGCCTCTTGACAGAATGTCTGCTGGATTTTGTTTTGTTGGTACATGTCTCCATGATACTTTTTGTGTCCACTCTTGGATGTCGGACACTCTATTTGCTACAAAAGTTGTAAGCGTAGATGGATGTGTTTTTATCCAATGCAAAGTTATTTCGGAATCGGTCCAGAAAATAACTTGTTCGACGTCAAGACTCAACATTGCCTCTACTCTTGTCCATAACTTAGCAAGAGTATGCGCTGCGCAAAGTTCTAATCGAGGGATCGATTTTGTTTTCAAAGGGGCCACTCTAGACTTTGCAGTTAATAGCGTCGACTTGATACCGGCCGTGCTTTGGCTTCGGATGTAAATACAACAACCGTAAGCTCTCGTCGACGCATCGGCAAACCCATGAACTTGAATTTTTGCGTTCGAATGAGTTTCGACAAATCTTGGTAGTTTTATCTCGCCAAGTTGAGATAAATTAGTTTTGAAATTTTGCCAACTGGTATCAAGGCGCAATGGAATCGACTCATCCCAATCAATTTTTGCTATCCAAAGCTCTTGTAATAAGATTTTTGCTTTGGTTACTATGGGGCATAACAAACCAAGAGGATCGAAAAGACGAGCGGAAACTGACAGTATGTTTCTCTTAGTAGCTCGTAGATCATGGAAATTATTGTCCAAATTAAAACTAAATGTATCTTCTTTAGGGTGCCAACAAATTCCCAGAGTTTTTGTGTAGTCTGAATCATTAAAATTGATTGATTTTTCAGAACTCTCCGTATTGAGATACTCTGGATGATTTGAAAACCATTTGGCTAATTGAAAACCTCCTTTTGTGAGGATTTCTTGAATCTCAAATTTCATTTTTTTAAGGGTTTCGAGATTGTCGGCACCAGTTAGAAGATCATCAACGTAAAAATCTCTTCGAATTACATCTGACCCCGTAGGGAAAGAAGACTCGTTAGCATCGCCCAACATTTTTAAACACCGTATCGCTAAAAATGGCGCTGGAGACGTACCATACGTTACAGTGTTTAATCGAAAGATTTGCAATGGTTGTGACGGATGCTGCCTCCACACTATGAGCTGGTATTTCGTGTGCTCTTCAGCAACAAGAACTTGCCGGTACATTTTCGTAATATCAGCCGTAATGGCATATTTGTGGGTACGAAAACGGAGCAACGTCGAAAATAGCTCCTCTTGAATGGTTGGCCCAACCATCAAGGTGTCATTCAGTGATAGTTGAGAAGATGTTCGACTTGAGGCGTCGAAAACCACTCTTAACTTTGTACTTGTGCTTTGCGGTCGCAAAACACACTGATGTGGAATGAAATAGTGCGGGCCCTTTGGGATTTCATTATTTGTTGGTGACATATGACCCAACGCAACGTATTCTTTCATGAAATCCATATACATGCCTCTTAAAATGCTATCTTTGGATAGCTTTCGCTCAAGTGCGAGAAATCTGCGTTTGGCAGTTTCGAATGATGACCCAAGCGAGTTTGAGGATAATTTAAAGGGAAGTTTTACCTCAAAACGACCTATAGGCAAAAGTTTTGTATTTTCAACAAAGTGTTTTTCACACAATTGTTGTTCTGGAGTTAAATATTTTTTAGTTTCTCCAGGAATTTCTTCTAATAACCAAAGTTTTGGTATTTTTTCGTCTAAATCTGATAAATCTTCAGACTGACATACCAGATTGCAATGTTTGGTACTTTTATTTGTACCCTTGGAGTATTTCCCAGATATTATCCAACCAAGAAGTGTCTTTTGAATAGTTGGAAATTCGGGACCTTGTTTAATTTGACCAACTGACAACAATTCAAAAAATGTGTCTGCTCCAATAAGTAGGTCAATTTTTTGTGGCTTATTGAAATACGGATCAGCTAGTTGAATGTTGGAAGGAATATTCCAATCCAAAGTATTTATTGCTTGATCCGGCTGATACGACGATATTGAGTTCATTACCCAATAATCAGCAGAAAACGAATGATCATTAAGTCTTGATTTTACTTCTGCATGTACTTTCTTATTCACTGTAGTACTTGCTTTTCCAATGCCAAGCAGATTCAAAGGTTTTTCTTCTTTTCGAAGTTTTAATCTTTGGGCTAATTCTTCTGTGATGAAGTTTAATTGAGAGCCAGAATCAAGTAACGCTCGAGCTAGCATATATTCTCCAGAACTGCCCTTTATTTGCACAATTGCAGTGGCAAGAATTACTTTATCAGTCGAAACAGAGGCATGCATAGCTTGAAAACTTGTTGCTGCTTGTGTCGGTAAACTAGTAAAAGTTGCTTCGTACTTGTGCAGTAATGTGTGATGAGATCGATTGCAAACGCTGCATCGACTCATTCTGCATTTCGAAACTGTATGTCCTGTTCGAAGGCAGTTAATGCAAATTGGAACACCTTTAGCATATTCGAATCTTTGCTGGACAGGCAATGTAGAAAAATTTTGACATGTCGTTATGTAATGGTCGTTTGATTTGCAGTATATGCATTTGGATTTATTTTGTTGTGAGTTTACACAAGCAAATGAAGACTTTTGATTTCTGAAACGACTTGAATCTTGGTTAGGTTTGGATTGCTTATCGGATTTAGATTTTGAACTTGAAGCTTCTTCAGCAGAAAGATGCTGATATCTTTTATTAAGAGCTTCTTCACAATCTTTCCATAAAGGAAGAGTGTTGAAATCTAATTGTTCTTCCCATTTTGACCTTGTGGTTGCATCCACCTTTGACATAACTAAATGTATTATGATCGCGTTTGTTATATTCTTTTCATCTCCCAATGAAAGAAGCGAATCATAAATTGCAGAAACTGTATCGATCATGCTTCGCAATGAAGACGCGGATGGTTTGGAAATTTCTTTCAATTCGAAAAGTGTTGAAACATTGTCGAAAAAAATTAAACAATTATTGTCGTAGACTTTCTTTAAACTCGCTAATGCTTTTGGATAGTTTTGTTCTGTAATTTGGAAAGCCTTAACTGTTCCTAAGGCTGCACCTGATAAACAGGAAATCAAATGATTAAACTTTTCAATATCAGGAAGCATTGGATCATTGTCCACTAAACTTTCGAAAAGGCTGATGAAATTTTTATATTCTGAGTATTTGCCGCTGAATTTAGGCAAAGACATTTTTGGAAGTCGTGAATGGTGTGGGTTGCTAAAAGAATAGTCAACTGCACTCGACTTTCGTCTTTTATTGACATGTGAAATTAGTAATGCTTTTGCACCAACACAAATGTCTTCCAATTCACCGCGGGAATCATCAGTGCGATTAATTGATTCTATTTCCGACTGACAATTCATTATTTGGTCAATATATGAATTTAAAATATCTAATCGACATTCTAATTCGATTGGATTTAACGATAAAGTTTTTTCTTCAAGACCCGTTTTAATTCGAATTATATTGTTTTTAATTTGAAATCGCTGATGAATTAAATTTTCAAGATCTGAATTCTTTTTTGGTGATTCCTGCCGTTTCTTGCCCGTCATTGTAATTAATTTATTTGTTTAATAACTTTCGAAAAATAATTTATTTATTGGAATTAGTTTATCCAAACTATTCAATTTGCACTTCAGTTTCTGAATTTTAAAATTTGGAAAATCGTTAGAAAATTAGTTTATTTCTATACGAAATTCCTCGAAAAATAAAATTAATTTCAAAAAACTATTTATGTGCAAATTGCCGAAAGTTATTTATTTCAAATCCAATTGTTTGAAACGAGAAAAAAATAAAATATTTTTTATAAATATTTTGTTGAACACAATCTTCGTATAATGTTATTTTGTGTCACTGAACACGACCACTCTTGACAGCTGAGAGCTTAACGAAAGAGAATATCAACTGAACGAACTGTCAAACGAGTGAAATGTCAAAACAAATTGTAAACAAACTTCAGATTTCACTTTACACGAGTTTTGGTCGTATTTGCTAAATTGTTTAATTAAATTTAATTGATAATTCGTAAATTGTGGTTGAAATAGCAACTCGCGAATATTATTTTCAAGAACGTAAAGTTCTAATTTAATTCCCAAAACGTGAATGTCGGTATGTTTACGCAAAAAAAAATATCGAAGTATGACGGTCGGTGACAGCGGCGGCGGCGCAACAGCAGATCGAGAAACCAATTGAATTTGGTCTTTAATTAATTAATTGAATTAATCGTGAATTATTAGTTTTAATATCACTTTGTTTTTATAAATATATATGATATATGGCAATAAAAAATTTTTTAAATAAAATGAAAATAAAACCGCACTTTGTTTGTTTCACCAAATATATGTATGTGTATAAATATGTGTATTGCAAAAGAGACAAGAACTGAAAGTTGTGTTGTTGTTTTTACTATGCAATAAATGGTGCAATTTTTTGCGTTCAATTAAGTCAATTGAAATTTTGAAGAATTATTGAACAATTATTATAAATTATTGTTGCAAATTTTGCAATTAATTCAATTAAACTTTCAGTTTTTGTTGATACCTCAGTTTCCGTGTCGACTTCCCTTGGGCTTTTGTCCTCTGACATTGGGGTGACTTTGGAGCTCCTTTTGGTTTCCTATGTGGTTGGTGGTTTTGCCGGATATATATATTTTTTTTTTTTAATGTCTTTATGATGTATGCACTATGCACTCACGCACGATTCCACCGAATTAAATTAATTTTGATTGTTTTTTAATCAAGTTCACACGCGTCGTGTATACTTTTAAAGTTATTTTATGTATATATGTATATATATGCAGTATACGTTTGTCGATATCACGCGAATTTGAATTTAAACCGAACAAATTATTAGTTTTAATTTGTCCCTGCTCGGGCGCCATGAAATTTTGTAATCTTTTTTACAAATTTTGTTGCTCTTACTTGAGTTTTAAGTTGAAAAACGAGAAAATTTGAGACCTTAAACTTTTTGGTAGAAAAATAACGAAAAATAAAAATGCGTGCGTATAAAGCGGTATACTTCGAATGGAATGATTTTATTTCCCTATTCTTTTTCTTCTTCTTCTTCTTCTTTTTCTTTTTCAAATTTGAAATAAAATATGGCCGGATAGGCGGGATATTTGAATTTTAGACCAATTATTGTTAGTTCACAATAGTTTAAATTCAAGTAATATTCATTCATAATTCATAATTCATAATTCATAATTCAGGATGTTCATATTGACGAAACAGGATCATTCCATCGTTTCGGGTGTTACATGTGTTCACATAAGGTCAAAGGTATTAAAATGCATTAATTAATGCGATTAAAATGTCCTATTCTCTACGTTTTTAGTTGTTTTATCTTAATTGTAAGATACAAAATAGGGAAAGTTAGGTACTTCATCCCCATAGACAATTTGATACTTGCTCACTACTAGAAAAAATTATAAATTTTATAAAGAAACCCCTAATTCAACTTGATTTTGAGTTAAATCACATTGAGACTTTCCTAACTTCACTCAAAGTAGATTTGTGAACCAAAAACATATAAACGCAACTTTTTTCGTAACATTTTTTTCATTCTCTTCTTCTTCTGTTTTCTAGTCGTTAAAGCTTTTTTTGCAAACTAAAAAATAAACTTATAAAGTTAACACCACACTACTTGACAATCTCGTGGTTATGATACACAAAGAGACACACATAAGACATAAGCACTAAAGTTAAGAGGAATAATCCCCAACTCCTAACCGCAAGTCGTTGCCAGATGCATTATTTGTGTGATGAAGTGGTTAACCAACAGGAGTGTGTGCTAAAGACATCCATATTCACAGTTGTTATAGCAACATTTGTGCGAGTAGGTGTAGGTGGATGTCGTTTTGATTTTATACGAAAGGCAAAAGATAGAGCGGATACTTTTTTTTTGTTGAATTTTATTAAGGCCAAATCCAATGTGGTAATTAATTTCCTGTGGTTTGACAAACACAATTGTAAATAAATTTGATATTCTTCGCCGGAAATTTAGACGGAGTTTACGGTAATAATGTCTATTGGCTTTTGTGGTTGTAAGAAGCTATTTGAAGACAGTTCAATCAAAGGTAAAATTTAATTTAGTTAGGATTTTGTATTGTGTATGTGTATGTGTTTGTTTGGTTGGATGGGTGTGAAGTCAAGGTAACCACAAATTGTGCTGCAAATTGCACTCTATTCCGGTTGAAGAAATATTTCAAAATTAAGCCTGCCAAGGTTGAATGCATTCTATTATGCCATTTATCGATAAGCCATCCATTTGTGCACTGCTGATACCTAATTTTAATTAAGTCGGCTGTTTTGAAAATTTAGAAAGGTTTTTGTATTAATGGACTGAGCAAAAGCATCTTATCTTTTTTAGCCATTCCCGGAATGAAGCTTAGTCCATCAACCTTCAGAACGCTGATTACATTCGCAACATTTAGTTATGCTCTGTCAACAAATGCATTAATTTGCCGAAGTAATACAATTTGATGAAGCAGCAAATCTTATCGATGACGCAGCAGTCAGCCATCGATTCCACCAATCGAAAACCAACAACTTTCCAGCCAGGCAGAGAGCCCATCACGCATAGTTGAAAATGCAAATTAATTCAATTGGAAGTTTGTTAGGCCCACTGACTACTAAATTCGCATCATCAAATCCAAAACCTACCGAACCAATGCACGTTTATGTCACACACAAAGTGTCCACCCGGGTATATAAATCATCCCAGGCCAGGCCACCTTTGGTCAGGATACAGCGCGGCTAGGATATGGTTTGTTGATTTGTTGTTGAAATGACACTCACGTTTGTGATGCCGAAGATAGATCTCTACATTTAAGGTTTATTCTCTCTAGAGAACACAATAACACATATCCAGTCAACATTGCATTCATATATTTATATTTGAGACAAAATATCCTCGCATAACCCAGGACTTGAATACGAAATTATCCTCAAAATTTCTATCAAAAATTGATCAATTTGCATGTCCTGTGGGTGTGCACTATACACCAACCGTACGTTGAGTCGGTCGGTTGTATTGGTTAGTTTGAGAGAAAAACAGGGACTAAACGACCGATATGGTAGAAAGAGAGTAAATCACAAATCACATAACATCGATTTTTAATTAGATTTTCCACTCTCGTCCTGGGATTAAACCATCCATCCATCCCTTGCCTGTATGTTTTATGTTCGTTGGTATAGATGTAGCAAAAACAGTTCTGTTCAATTAAACTTTATGATGTTAGGCGCGTCCTTGGACCGATGAAAAATTCAATTTTCCCTGTGTCCACTCTCGTTTATATCCCTCTTTTGAAAATGGATATGGCCAGCGGCAGATTAAATGAAAATGTGTTGGTGAGTGTGTGTGTGTTTCCGTTCTTTTTTTTACATTTTCTGATGACCTCAGTAAAAAGCTCTTAAAATATGAATACCTGACAAATATTGAGATAAATACCAGCCCTTAAATCCGTGTCCTTTTTACACAGGACGGACACTATGCGTTTAATCATTGACTGTTAATCAAGGGATGTTATTCGATAAAGTATGCCATCCTTACGTTAAGTTTCCGACCAACTAAGAGGGTGGAAAATATTATACATAATATTACTTTTAATGGCATCATACAGTTAAATGTTTTTCAACCGTTCAATTGAAAAATGCCTGCCTTTTCTGTTCTTGATGACTGCTGGCTTTCAGGATAATATTTGCTTTTTGAGGCTTCACTGAATTGGTTGGAAGTGCATGGTAATAAAATTATGTTACAAGCACAAACGCTGTGTCGGAAAAGCAGTAATATGTGCTCGTTAAACAATATTATTTTAATTAACTTCTTATGAAGACAAAGTTGAAAGTGCAGCTGCCTTATGACATTTTATTTATGAACTGTTACATGCCTTCAAGGGATGGTATCTCGGATATTACAGCCACGCGCGGGTTATTATTTTTTTCGGCAAATAATTGTACTTCCTTTCTCCTGGTATGAAAATAATCTGCGATCGTATGGGTTTTTTTAACGTGTTCCTTATATGACATTGTGACGTTCAACAAGATTCAAAGAAATTATATTTGATGTAACTTTCACAATCCTTACAAGGTAACACTAATTCCATCTCACGCATTAACTTCACTTCACTTCTCTAATTTTTTCTTCACGATGACACACTCCAAACTTTGCTTTACAGTGCCTCAAAATTTACGTTACAGTATTGACGTTCTGATCAATGACATCTAATTGGTTTCATTTCTTGAGTTATTAAAATTCTCTCATTGGGACAGTTTACCTCACAGTATGATGTATTGCCCCAAGCTAGGCTATTCTTAATGCGGTTCTCCTCGTTCTGATTACATGACGTCATTTATGGCTCCGGGCGTTAAATAAATGTTGACGCAGGGATCTGCAGTGAATGTCTCGTTTTGTAAATGCATTCACTCATTCATTGCCTTCACACTATTCAGACACCATTCATCTTAATCCACTGCACTCTCTTTTAGTCGACAAGACAGGTTCTCACTCTCATTCACTTAACTGAAACAATGGCAGGCAATGAGAATATGTGTATGCGTATGAACTTGTGCGAATAGTGTCTAAGGCAACGAATCATCTACAGTGCAACGAATACTTCATAAGGCAACAAATACTTCACAGTGCAATACTGTAATGAAAAACACAACAGCAACAACAACCCAAAAAAATAAATGACGCCCAAGTCAGGTAACAAAATGTGTATTCAAACCTATCTATGAATATAAATATTTTTCATCCTTCATAATTCGTGAAGATTCGCTTTCTTCGAAAGCAAGCGAATGGTGTAACTGTTTGAGTTTGAATGGTTCATTCACTCATCATTCATAGGCACAAGCAATGCGAAAGCTCGTATTCACGAGTGTTGTTCACTTTTTCTACAAGCATCACTCATGTTTTATCATTGGGAGTGTGAGATTGTTTACGGCTTGTTTTTCGGGGGATGATTCGAAAGTGCAAGTGATTTATTACACTCATGCAGTTCTCTGATATTGGGTCTTCCTGTTCGCAGATCCCTACAAGGAATATCTGTTTTAATCAATGTGCAACCGATAGACATAATCTGATAAGAATTCTTGATTTCTTGTACTTTCGTTTCATGCACAGGCATAAGTCCGAACAAACATTGACTATTTGTGTTTACAGGAAGAACTAATATCAAGAGAAAGTTCTTATATCTGAGACCTGAAGATTGAAGCTAAGTCGCCTTTTTCGTGCTCTTATACGAGTCTTTCTAATATCAGTTTCGTCCTACCAGCTTCGTCCTCTTGCCTGGCTTGAGAACGTTAGCTGGTGCTGAACTATTGACTTGGCCTTACGAGCTGCTATACACACAAACAAAATAATTCACCCCTATCACAAAATCCCCGAATGAAAAATCACGATACGAATCCCGAAAAAAAGCAATCACAAGATCCGAAGGGATTCTACAAAAACATTACCATGAAAAAATTAGTTTCCATTTTCGAAATCAGCTGTGTTATGTCAAAATAAATACTCGAAGCAGTAGAAACAAAAATCTCTAAACTTAAAAAAAATCCCTTAACTTTTCCCAAACACATTTTTTTAACCGATTTTTATTTTCTATTAAGAATTCATTTATTTGCACTTTTTGTAATAAATTTAAGTTATAATCAGCCTTATTACAGATTCCATCGTAATAAACTTCCACACGGAAAGCTAAGTTACGAACTACGAAAATTTGTGTGCACGAAATCCGAATGGAATCGAATACAGCATTTCCAGTTGCCACACTTAATACCGCCATGGTGGGTTTCGAAATCAGTTTTTTTACGCTCAATGTGCCAGATCGTTCACATTTTTCTGCAAACACAACTTCTTGCTCCACTCCGAATGGATTGTGAGATATTCGTAGTTACATCGGGAAACTTAGACTATTTTCGATAGAATCTGATAGGGCTCATTAGTAAAAGATCGGATCTAATAATGGTGCAATTACAAATACAATTACAATTGCATTTACAATTACAATTTCAATTATAATAACTGTTACAGTTACAATTACAATTTCAATTTCAAGTACAATTACTATTAACTCTATTGACTTTCTATTTACAAAGTCTGTTCGTCAAAAAATGTTGATTTGACTGCAAAAAAAAAAGTCTCGGAAAGTCGGTTAAAAACAACTTGGATCTAGCGCTGACAATGTCAAATGTTTCAACTTGTAGTTGTTGTATTCACTCTTCTTAGTGTTTCCCAGATACTAACTTTGACATTGTTCAGCAATTTGATTTTTGGAGAGCAGTTTATGTGTTGCAATATCCAAGTATTCATAAGGAGGTTTGAAGTTTTTTTTTTTTCAAATATTATATTCTGTGAAATATTAACTTTGCTGGCTCAACTCAATGTTGAAATTGCCTCGGAAAGCAATAGTATGAGCTCACGGAGCAGCAATTGGTCCCGTAGATTAATGGTGATCATGACTGGTGTGAATCTTTAATTTCAAAAGCATACCTTGATTCTTTGAATCTTCGCTAAGGCTATGCCAACCATGTGAAAAAAAATAACACTGCCATGAATAGTGCTTTCCCGCTTACCCGTTCAGATTCGGCATAGAATTGTAGGTCCTTGAGATGCAATAGACTTCAAAATTTCCCACGCTCTGTGGCGCCAGCCTTATTTTTTATTTGTTTTTAGCTCACGAAACTCCTTTAAAATAAATCCTGCCCTGAAAGCACGACTGAGTATTGTTGCCTTTAATGCTTTGCTTCTAAGAATAAAGTAACGGCCAAAATGAAAGGAAAATATAGGACAGCTTTGTTATTATGAATTGTTTGTCTCTTCCAACATAATCCTAATTTAAGCTACGGTACTTCCGCATTTGTGTTGCGGATTTGACAAAAAATAAAAACCCAAAAAGGAATACACCTAGCATAACCACTGTGCAGTTCTTAGAAAATATTACATTTGAGACACGAGAATTTCATTTATATGTGAGCTGATTTATAAGGATAAAAAACCACGTGTTTTATTCATGTCCTTAGGAGTTTAAAACAATTCTTATCCCTCCTTTTTTTACCTATGCCCTTGTTTTTGAACATAAGAAATGTCTTTTTCGTTTTATTTTTTGGTCTTTTTTTCCCTCTCGTTCTATTATATTCATCGCAGATCTTATTTTCTGCCCTGAAATCAATTTGAGGGGATTTGTTGAGCTTTGGAAGGTTGAACACACAAAAAAAAAACAGTCCCTTGATAAGAATACATATATCAAGCCTTTGTATATGTGATGCGCAGAGAGGAGAGACTTTATGTGATTTGAAGATTCTAAAAAGACATAAATGTCAACCTTAATTCGTTTCGTGCGGAGGATTTTCATTTTATTTGAAAGTCATTAAAGTCTGCGTTTAAATCTTCTTTGACGTGAAACAAATTTTGAGATATCCTTTCTTTTTTCTTTTTCTTTTTCTTAAACACCACAAATTGGTAGCACACCTTCGAGGGTAATTTGCGGTTGGATTTTATGGGAGTTCATCATTTATTTGTGTATGATACTTGCACTTAGCTATACAACATCCTTAAGGATAATCACCCAACTGGTATGCTCATACACAGAGATGTTCATTTAGGGATATACCAAAGAACGTTCTCATTTTCTCATCTTTGAAGGGTTTTCGACAACCGCAAAATTGCTCCTTGGAGAAGGTAAAAGATGTTCTAAAGCACGTAGTGCACATTTAATATTTGGCAATTAGCTGGTTGTGCACCTCTAGTTGGAAGTTATAAAATTAATGTGGTTGCGGTTGGGTATTTGTATGCGGCTTACCTTGTGTTATACCATTGAAAACTATGTATTCTACCCAAAAACGACACGGTACGGCGCGGCGAGTGATGGTAACAACATCAAAGGACGGGCTGTTGCGAAGGTATGCAAGTTCAAACGCGGAAAATGTTATTAGATTACTTATACATGCAACATGGTGGGTAATTAGGGCAAATGAAACATTTTAATTGGATTAAGGACTTCTAACTTATTCGAGTGAAATCAAATGATAGTAGCGGTTAAGTGTAATTATACTTTATGTGGCAAAAAGGCTTAAGGTTAAAGCTTTATCGACTAATTTGGTTCCAAAAAAAAAAATCAAACACCTTGCAATGAACAATGGAATTTTTTTTGGACGTTACTTGCTAGTAGCTCAGGACGTATTGCACAGCCGTCAGAATTCAGAAATAACCAAAAGTGTCATAAAACATTGTTCTTTCACTTGAGGTTTCATGAGTCGTTGAATCTGATATTGACTGAAGTATTACAAAATATGATACGAAAATGCATCACGATAAAGAAACAAATAATATATATGATTAAGTTGTCAAGCTTTTACTTTTTCAATTCAGAAGTTTTACTTCCGCTAAGTTTCTTAGGCCACTATCACGCAGAAGTCTTTTTCGGGTCTAGCGCTAAGTTTCTTAATCGAATGTCATGCTTAAATATGTTTTACTTTTTGTCTGCGATAAAATGATTAAACGATAAAGATAAGCTTTCCTTGAAAGTTTTTAATTCAAAGGATTTGAAGGATGAAGTGACAACTTGGCTTCTAAAGCACAGATGGCCTGAAAAACTTCAGAACCATTAGAAGTTAGTTAGCGCTATGGTCTAAGAATGGCAATTATAAAAAAAAATATATATAGAATTCCTGCAAACCGATCAGTTTCTCCTCTTCGATGCGGCATCTCGTAATAATGTTTGCTATGGATTGGTGAGAATAACCGTGTAATTGATGCGAATTGGAAAACGGTACCGGTACTCAGCTGTGCAGTGAGTACCGGTTTTGCCCATTCACTTCGGTCTTTCCTTATCAGATCTTAGGGAAAATATTCTTTCTTATTATAGTTTTTCTATAGGGAATAGTTGAATCCCCTTTCATTTGCCAAGTTTTCAATTTTCAACTTTACTTCTCTCAAAGTGTTGTCTTCTTCAACAAATTGACCTGGCTTTTAAGCTTTAGCTTTAGCTTTTTTTAGGGCCGAGCAGTGCAGCGCTTTTCATTTCGTTTTTTCAAGTTCCTTTACTGAATGAAAATATTTTTATTTTTTGAGTTTAAAGAGATGAGACTGAAAATGTATGAATCACTTTCTACAATAAAGTCAGATGTACAGTTCGGTTTCATTAAACTTCCCCCACCTGCGGAAGGGAGTATAATCATTAATGTCTTCTACCTTTATTTTAATATCGTCTACGCGAAGGACTAGTAATTGCACCGACTTAACGATATTACAAAAACTGCATGATAGTTTTGGTGTTGTCGAAATTAGGTTAAGTTATGAGCACCTATTGCTGACGTGCACATATTATGACAGTAGCCAAGATTTCATACACTACGTTCAAGAGACTTATTTCTCTAAGCTAAATGGACGATCTTTTCTTTAGAATCGGAAAAACGGTACTTAGGTTATGTTATGTGGAAGTGGCTGTCAGCCAATGAGTAATGCCTACGTACATTGCCTGACACACTTAGGCGGCAAGGGCCTATTGTGATACCACAGAGATCAGTAAGTTAATCACCTACTGATCTCAGAAACCCGATGTAAGATTAACGAGTTGATCGCTCATTTGTCTTCCATTACGGACTAGCCGGTTAATCACCCGTTAGTAGAACCTCGCGGAACTTTTAATGTATTTCGAAAGAATTTCAAGGTCTATCGCCACTAGTATCATCGAAGAAGAATTCACCGAGATGAGTTTTCCTCCTATGAAGTAGTGCAAAGAATGTGTTGAACGGTTTGTTCCTCTTCTTCGTCCATGCAGCTTCTGCAGAAATCACTGCAAAACACACACAAGTATTTTATCGTGTCTTCCTATTAGACAGTGTCCCGTTGAGGGCTAACAAAGCGTTTTAAGTTTACACACGGCCAAACTTTTTTGGTTTCAAGGTAGTTGTTACTCTCAGTCCATCTAGTTTTTGTTATCCTGGAAGTGTCTTGTCTAAGTAGGAGCTTACATGTAGCACATAGGTATACCTATGTTGTTCCATTCGGAGCATAGGGAAGTGGTCGTGCCGTTTTTGGCTAGTTCGTCTGCCATACAGTTGCCTGGTATGTCCCTGTGCCCCGGCACCCATGAAAGGTGAATGTTGAACTGATTTGACATTTCATTCAGAGACTTTTTACAATTTTGGACCGTGATGGATTTTGTAGAGACAGAGTCAAGAGATTTAAGGGCAGCTTGGCTGTCCGAGAAGATTCGAATATCGGTGGAGGATATGACATTTTCTTTGAGCCAAGACAGCACCTCCTTAATCGCCAGATGAAAAGACTGAGATTTTGTTTTTCTGAGTAGATTCTACTTCCTACCTCTTCACTTGTTTTTGAACCATCGATCGGTGTAAAAGTGTATTGCTTCATTTTCCAAGAGGGTGCCATTTTCCCAAACTTCTCTTGAAGATATGGTTACTTAGAAATTATTGTCAAACACCAACTTGGGGGTGGTTTAGTCGGATCGATTCGATAGGAATCTAAAGTTATCTAGAACCACACACAAACCGTACTGAAGGTACGTTAAAATTGAAATCAAATTCATTTATTTCTTAAGTCCACATTTTTCAGATGGTAACGTTTTTTTACTTCGACAATTATTGACACTTGATAGTTGCTTAATGGTTATTTTGGTTTTCCATTCCGATGGTGATGTAGGCATAATCTTTTGAAGTGGTAAGCCATATTAACCGCAATAACCAACAGTTTAATTGGTCGTTATAGTATCATAAATTCTGCCTACTTAAAAACGCGAATTGCCAAAACAACACCTTAGACTGGATGCCGTAGCTTTTTAAATGAAAATAAATCAATCGTCCATCGCAGATTGTAATATCAAAAGATTACCTTGTGAATCCTCGCTTTGCCTTGCCTTACAGATTTTGGCATCTTTTCCAGTATAAAGATACTCGTTTTAAAACGGAAAATAGGCCTAATTCTACTAAGTCCCAAAAATCGTTTTCTAAACGAGAATGTGTCTGCCTTTTTTCGGGAAAGTACTCATAAATAGCTAGAATTTTGCTGTTCATATATTTAAGGTCAACTAAGGGCGAAAGTTGCAAGATGTGCAACCGCTCACTCAATATTCTTCAAATGGTTTGCAGGTTTGTTTAACCATCCTAATTTTTTAGACGTTGCTTTTTTCCAACACCGTACTACACTAGCCATTAGTAGGCGTGTTTTTTTTCACAGCACTGTTATATACATAACATCATTTTACATGCAAAGCAAAAACAACATCCCCGACAACCGATGTTATGGATAAAAGGATGGTTAAGATTTGGTCGGGGATAGAGTTTTGACGTTTAGTCGAGTATCGAATGAGTTTTTCGACTCTTCATTTCTAAATGTTGGTGCGTCTAGAGGCTTTCATGTATCTCGAACAAAAGCAAAATGGGTGTCAGAAGGTCTGTTCACAAATGTTGAACTAAATAAAATCATCTGCCCACTCTTACACTCCGCAATCTTGTTGCTTATATTAATTTTTTTTAAAAAATTTCATTGATTTCAGAGGTTAGCTTTGCATATTTATATAAAGATACATAAAAGAACGTAGTAGCAATTAAAAAAGGTCTGTTTTGTGATTGAAAGCACTTTTTGCATATTTTTTTCACATTTTTCTGTGAATGTTGACATTTTTTCAAAAGTAATTGTTAAGTAATCCATAAAATGGGTTTTATTATTTTGTTATTAATAGTTTAATTCGTTTAAAACAAGTTACAAAATAATTTTTCCAACTCTGACATAAATCACAAGTTTCATATGAATTCAACCCCAGCGTGTAAACAGAGTAAAAAAAAACCAAGAAAAATTCCTTGTTACTTTTGTGAACAGACCTATTTTTGACATTTCTAAACTAACAAAAAACGGACAAAAAAATTGTTTACCCGAATTGATTTCACTACGGAATATTTTTATTTTCAACTCTAATAATGGAAGGAACAGCCTCAAATCAGGCAAATCTGTGTAGAACTCGTTCTTCGTCTCCTCATCACCCCATGGATCCAGATCACCCACAGAAGAATCCTCAAGTAGACTCTCAAGAACTGTGCCCGGATTGCCGATCTCAGTCTCTTTTGCTAGTTCGGGCAGTGGTTCGTCCAACAGATCCGACAGAGTTTGAGCGGATGAAAGAAGCTTGTCGAAATTTGACTGCATCATTTCGCATTTTCTTTCTTGTTGTTGGATATCTCTCCTTTGGACTCCATGATTCCATCCATGTCCTTGGTTAGTGCTTCCAATTGCGCAGCAGTGAACTGTTTCAGTTTCTTAACAAAAGCTGTATTCTTTTTGAGACTCGAGTCTAATCGAACAAAGTGCTCTTCGCATGGATGAGTACATTTCAAATTGTCATTGCTTTGGGTTTTTAACAAATATTTTTTCCGGTTTTGTGCGAATTTGGCAAAAAAAAGTTCATTTGTTGACTTTTATTGGTTTGACAACTGATCAAGAACACCAACCCACAAATAAAAGAAAACGAAGCGTTTTTTTTTTTGGATATCATGTTATGTACATAACATCCTTGTGAAAAAAACACGCCTAGTGTCTACTTTATTTTCGCAATCAATTGTGCCTTTCAAAAACTTTCAACAGAGCTATGTTCTTAATCAACGATATCGCAATTTGAGATTAAAAACAAAAATCGACGGTTGCGCATAAATTTATATTTAAAAAATTAATATAAATTAAAAAATTAAAAATTAATTGCATATTTTCCACTTATATACACTTTTCACAAGTTTTTCTCATTTGAGTTTAAAAAAAGAGCCTTTCGATAGCACCATCCCCAAACACCATCGGCAATAAAGCAAAGCAACTAACAGTGGGAGATTGAAACTCAAACAAGAGCAGACAAAAATTATAATTACTGAATACTTCCTCCAGGAATAATAAATAAATATTCATATAATTTTATAGCGAATCCCACGCATAAATAAATTCTGTTTAAAGATAATTTTTATGTTTTATGCCGACAAATTTTCAAAAAAAAAAAAAAAGACTGTCCAAAAAGTCATTTGAGGAAAGTGGATGAGTAACATCAAAATAATGAAAAAAAAAGAGTGCTACCACTTGAATTAATTGCTATAAAATTGAAATGGAAAAACAATACGCAAATGAAATGATTCAGCACAATACCCACTCCCATAAGAGAGTGTCCAGTGTCCATCCTTGTCACCATAAATGATGCAGGGACCTTGCCGTCCTTCGTGGTCATGAGTAAAATATGCAAAGTAAGAAGGGAGATATATCTCTCTTTACAGAAACAGGGAAAAAAAATAAAAACAAAAAAAAATATTAAATTCCATTAGTAGGTACTGGACGCACTCATTAAAAATGCTTTAAAATTCACTTTACCACAGCGCTCAGGGATGTGCATATACTTCGTATATCTTTTTCTGCATTATTAATCCAGGATCTTTTTTTGTTGTAGGTATATAGCTGTTGCTCTTATTGTTGTTGAGGTTGGGTTGAGACTTACTGTGTGTTGAGTGCGAGGTTGAAATATTAAATAAAATATCCATGAAATTGGTAATTTTTAAGCGGTTGTACAATAATAATAATAATAATAAAGGAAGGATGACAGAGCGGGCGTCAAGGAACACCACACATGTGATATTACAGACGTATAAGAACGATGACGTATTAATTGAAATATAATTTTTACCTTCCCATTTCTACCGTGAAAAATTGAGAAAAAAAATTACTTAAGTGCCTCCCTGGACTTTCAGTTTGCCACATCAATTTGGATTGTGAACAGGGTGCAACCGAGTGAATGTTTGACATAAGCCAGCACAACGGCCGGCGGGCGTCTGTTCACGTGGTGATTTTACAAACTCCACTTAGTTTTCAGATGATTTCAAAACCAATTTGAAATCCGGAAACAAAGTGATGCTTGTAGTTTTTCTAACACAACTTTACACAGAAAACGTGTGAGATTTCGTGTGCAATGTACATATACCATTACGGGACAAAAGAAGTAAGGGTTTTCTATTTTCTTCTGACATTTGGCATCATTATTAAACTTTTTCGTAAAGCTGGATGGGTAAAATGTTCAATTGTCCTTGTTTTTTGATACCGAAAAAGTTTCTACAACTCCGATAAACGCCTAAATCAAGTGCTCATAGTCCAACTGTTTTTATATATCAGGGCGCGGTCGAAGCGACGGAAACATGCTCAGTGCCAAACCTATCTCCAATTTCTGTTAGTCACGGCACACATTTCTAGCCTGTTGAATGTTATATGTTTGGCCGACTCCTCTGTGAGCCTATATACCTTTGCATCAATCATCCTCATTCTTTCGAGTTCTTCAACTCCTTCTGCCGTGACTATTACAGGGAGATCTGTGTCATTTAGTATCGTCCTTTTGCCATGCTTCTTATTGTCACTTATCACATTTGCACCAGTCATGTCTTGTCAACACTTCAGTCCTCTTCTACATGAGGGAAGCAGATATCACTCACTGGAGAGCGTGGAAATCATAGCACTAAAGGCCCGAAAAGCCTCAAGAAGAAAATTTATGAAATTTTTCTTTTTCAGTTCCGAACGAACTACGAAGCGATGACTGAACACGTCGGTCGAATGTGTTCTGAACTGAGTTATAGGCTTTTGCTCAGTTGCTACGTCTTTTTATTTGAAACACTTGCAAAAAAGACAAACTATTAAATTATTGTTCACTCAGTTTTGGTTTGGAATTTAAAAACAAGCCTAGTACCTACCTCGTTTAGCTTCTTTTTTTTTTCTATTTAGCCTAAAGGTCTCCTGTTGCTCTAAAATGTCCTTATGTTTTAGTCATAAAGTAAACTTTTCTGCGTCAACTGGAAGTTATTTCAGGAAAAGCTGAAGTCATTTGTGAATTCAAATGGTGAATGGTAAAAAATAGATGCGTCTTGTATTTGCGTTGAACCTGTAGTTGTCCTTATCTTTGATCAATAGATGCTACGCTAAGAACCATAGAAGCATCTTTTAGAGTTTGTTACGTTACCTATCAAAAAAAACAAGACTCGAAGCTGGTATCCGGGAAACGGAAAAGGTATTGTTCTTAAAGCTTGAAAGAAGTCACATGCCTTTCATAAATCAATGAACAACAAAAGCCGAGGAAACTTAGCTGTATTCAGTCCGTTTAATTCACTTTGAAATTCATTCTTTATAATCCTAACTAATATTATAAATGTGAAAGTCCCTCTGTCTGTCCGGCTTTCTATGTTACCATCTCCCGCCCAAACTACCAAACTGATTGATATGAAATTTTGTACAGAGATAGTCTAGAACCAGAGGAAGGACATAGGCTATATATTTTATCCCTAAATTCCCAGGGGAACGGGAACGTATACGGGAATTTAGAAACTACAACACCGATTTCAAAAATTTTTTCACCGATAGAATGCTTTACTATTCCAAAGTAACATAAACTTTAATTCATCCTTATATTCCTGCGGGAACGGGAGTCCTTACTAATATAATAAGTGCGAATGAAGCTCTGTCTGTCCGTCGTTCTATGTTACCATCTCCCGCCCAAACTAATAAACCGATTTAATTCAAATTTGGTACAAAGATTGGACTGAACTTAAGGACGGACATAGGCTTTATTTCATTCGAATATTCCCTCGGGAACCGGTCCTCACTATTATTATAAATGCAAAAGTAGCTCTGTCTGATCACCTTTCTATGTTACCATCTCCCGCCCAAACTAATGAACCGATTTACATGAAATTTTGTACAAAGATTGCTCAAAACCTTAGGAAGGACATAGGCTATATATTTTATCCCTATATTCCCACGGGAACGAAAACGTATACGGGAACTTAGAAACTCCAACACCGATCTCAAAAATTTTTCCACCGTTAGAATGCTACATTATTCCTGAGTAACATAAACTTTAATTCATCCACATATTCCTACGGGAACGGGAGTCCTTACTAATATAATAAGTGTGAAAGAAGCTCTGTCTGTCCGTCGTTCTATGTTACCATCTCCCGCCCAAACTAATAAACCGATTTAAATGAAATTTTGTACAAAGATTGCTCAGAACCTGAGGAAGGACATAGGCTTTATATTTTATACCTATATTCCCACGGGAACGGGAACGTATACGGGAGCTTAGAAACTACAACACCGATTTCAAAAATTTTTCCACCGTTAAAATGCTACACTATCCCTGAGTAACATTAACTTTAATTCATCCACATATTCCTACGGGAACGGGAGTCCTTACTAATATAAGTGTGAAAGTAGCTCTGTCTGTCCGTCATTCTATGTAACCATCTTCCGCTCAAACTAATAAACTGATTTAAATTAAATTTTTTACAAAGATTATTCAGAACCTGAGGAAGAACATACGCCATATATATTTATTCCCTTTATTCCCAGGGGAGCAGGAACGTTTACGGGAACTTTGACACTATGGCACCGATTTCAAAAACTCTTCCACCGTTGGAATGCTCCATAATCCCTGAGCAATATAAACTTTTATTCATCCCCATATCCCTCACGGGAACGGTCACCATGTTTCCACGGGAACGGGAGTCTTTACTAATATTATAAGTCCGAAGTTAAATCTGTCTGTCTATTTCTCTTTGTTACCATTAACTGCCCAAACTATTGAACCTATTTATATGAATTTTGGTACAGAGACAGTCAAGAACCTGAGGATGGACATATATGTTATGCAATATGTTTTATCCCTGTATTCCCTTGGGAACGGGAACTTGGAAAATACAGCACCCATTTCAAAAAATGTCCACCGTTAGAATACTGCACTATTCCCGAGTAATGTAAACTTCAAGTCATCCTCCGGAAACGCCCTCATGTTCCCACGGGAATGGAAGACTTTATTAACATTATAAATCCGAATTTAACTCTGTCTGTCTGTTTTTCTTTGTTTATATTTACCACCCAAACTATTGAACCGATTTATATGAATTTTGGTACAGAGATAGTCTAGAACCCGAAGATGGACATCCTTACTAATATTACAAATCCAAAATTAACTCTGTCTGTTCGTGTTTCTTTGTTACCATCTCCCGCCCAGAAAACTGATCCGATTTAAATGGAATTTAATTAAGAGATAGCCTAGAGCCTGAGGAAAGGCATAGGCTTAATAAGTAATCCCTATATTTCTACGGGATCGACACCGTAAACGGGAACCTTAAGACTGCTGGGTCGATAAAAGTTCTTTCACTGCGGGGTGATTTCTGTCAAACTGTCGAAAATACATTAGACCTGAGAAGAAATGCCTATCTTGATATTCAAATAATAATTGGCAATCGGGAATGGCTGTTTGAAAGGCGATTTCGGCGCCGACTAATGAGATAGTTAACCATATAAACTAATAAAACATGTTTGACGTATTGGGGGACGTTGGCGAATGTCTATCAATAGACAATATTATGGACACTGAGCAAGTCACATCATACCCTACAGAGTTTCTCAATTTCTTAGGATTATTAGGAGTGGCAGCAAGTTGGTGTTCCAGTGCCAAAAATGAGTAATCCAGAATTGTACACAGCTACAAATTACACATCTGGGATGCGGCATTAATAATGACTGGAACGGCAGAAGGAGAAAACGTTTCGATTCCCCGTTTTCCTTTAATTCCCACTGATTGGACATCATAAATAAGGCTCAGACGCTTTAAGTTGCAGGTGTTCGTTTAGAAAAAAATCCCATGGCAACTTTATGTGGCAGAATCACGTACATCAATCCGACAAACCTTTTTATTTCGCAAAAGATGGAAAAAATAAGAACGTCGTGTGCAAACATATACTAAAATAAAATAAAATAACAACAAATTACTAAAACGCATGAATGTGTCTTATTTGCAAAATAAGTAGCCTAAAAAATTAAGCATGCTGCCGAAAGTCACTATTCCACGCGGACGAAGTCGCGGGCATAGCTAGTCAAACATAAATTCCCTCATGCAACCAGCCTAGTTCCCTGGAGAACATGCTAAACATTGATTAGACAAGATTGTTCTGTGTGCATATATGAGGAATTTATTCAAATCTTCTGAGGTTTACTTCCATTGCCCAATATAAATAACTTGCACAGAAAAGCGAAGAAAAAAAAACAGAAAAAAAAGCCCCAGATAAGCATATATCGACATGTAGCAAAAAAATAAGAAAAATACAAACAGAAAGGACATTCAAATAAAAATGCCTCTCAATGCCATGAATAAAGCGAATGCCTTGCTGTCACTTCACATAAAATTCACCTCACTGATCGAATATTACGACAGCAAAACCGAAATGATATCAAAATGGTATTCTTTTTTATTCCCTGGGATATGTACGATTCAATCGATGTCCTTAAATACAATGAGGTAAGAAAAGAGGGATGAAAAGAAGCTGACACAAAACATATCTACTATGGTAAAGCTTCCCCAGGGCTGGGAATAAGGGGACAAAACTTCATCAGAGTGTTCCTCATTCATCTTGTTTATTTATTTATTTATTTTTATTTTCTTTGCGTGTGTGTTGAAGCCTTAAACGAAAAATTCATACTTTTTGGTTATTATTATTTCTTTCATATTTCTAACTCAGGACACGTGAATTAACTAAAGGTGTAAGCCAAACTATACAAAGTACAGAATCATTTAATAGAAGACCCCTATACGAACATTAATTTTGGTGATTTTTGCAAAAAGGACATGTATATGGTGCTGGTGCATGGGGTGGAGCTTTATGTACCTTTCTCTTGATATTTCTATAAATACAATCAAAAAACAACATACCCAGTGGTCGTGTGCGTTTTGTGTAGTGAGAGTGTATCCTAGAAACGCCGAAATAAATATCCAACAAAACAAAAATAATGCAAATCATTCGACATTGAGTTTTGTGTTGGGAAGGATCTGCATGAGATGGAGAATTATCTGCTTTGTTCCTCGTCCTACTTCTAAATACTAAAATGTATCCTGTAGAGAGGTACATTTATACTTTAGTGTATGTACCTCTACCTACCTACCTACCTACCAACCATACCCATGATGTGTGTATTTATGTTCCTCTGGCAGATACGTGGATTGTTTGTTTGGCTTTTGTTTTGTTTGTCATCCCTAAAATAATTGGAATAAACTCACAGGATATCATTCATTATAAAATAGGACCAAAAGGCAAGCCAAAGAGAAAAGACGAAGAATCAGCCAACCAAACCAATACACACGCACACATAAATGTATTATACTCTCAAATTGCTATGGCAACTTTTGCTCCTGACAACTGTCCATGTTCATCCTGCGGTCCTTTGAACAGGACAAAGCCAGAGTTAGATGTACTTTATATATATGCTAGAGTATATTTGAAAAGGACGAAGCTGGAACAAATCGAAAAGTGTAATAAACATCAATTAGGGACTTTCATAACATGGCCTGACTTCAGGGCTTGAAAAGATGTAGATTTCCATGAGAGTTATGTTGAATAAGGTCAGAATACAAAATGTATTTGCAAACTACTTTTGTCTTATTGAAGGGCAGAGAGGTCGGACGGTCGTTCTCGTACTCTCCTCGTTCCACCCACACCCACACATCACAAAACACAGTGGGAGGACGAATTGTTTTGTTTATTGAAGGAAATCTTTTGAAAGCACATATTTATTTGTTAAACTAGTAGATATATGCATGACTTTTTCTTATTGTTTTTGTTTTAGTTTCTGTTGTTGTTTTTGTTGTTTTGTGCTTCACAGGACCTATACAATCTCACACCCAATCTAACTCAAGTATATCGATGGAAAAGGATTTATTTCACAATAAATTTGCCTAGAGCCAAGAATTGAAAGTGGTATTGATTTTTGTCCAATGGGAAATTTAGTCGAAGGATAAAGTTTGTTTGTCTCGTACTAAGAGAAAGACTGTTTAGCCTAGAGAGATGTGTTGGGTGCTTTTGATAAATTCACGGTCTCAAATTTGTTCTTCAATACTTGATCAGCATATTACTTTCAAAGTTTCGTTAGAAAGGTTCTAAGATTCACTTTGAGTCAACAGCAATGTGGTCAATGGTTGGTGGAACATTCTCGATTTCGACAAAATCAATTGTAACCGCATTGAGAAGTTGACTTAAGAAGTACTCATGGCTGATGCACTGACAGGGTGTCACCCTGTTAGATTGAGCCTTCTTCCTGGTAGTTTGTTTACTTTCAAAGGACTTTTCAACTCCTTGCGAAAAACCGAGCTCAAACTGTACAATTAGTTGGACAGACTTCGTTTGGTGGAAGTTGGATGGTTGGATTTTGTTTGCGTTCACACTTATCAAGCTTGTCGTTCAACTTTATGTTTCATACTCTTACACTCCGTTCAAGCGGTTAAGCGGTCGTCTGTCGTCTATCAAGCATTGGTCGTTCAAGCCAAAGACTGTCCAACTAATTGTACAGTGTGAACTCGGCTTAAAGCAATGCTCTTATACGTTTATGGAATTTCAACAAGCAATCATTGCAACCATCATGACTAAGGCATCACTCAACGTTATAGCATAATATTTTAATCGCATACAACCCTCTTTGTTCTCCCAAGTAATGTACTGAATATGGGCTAGGGAATCGGTATTTTAACCCTTCACAGGGCTTCTACTACAATAAGTTTGTTATCTACTGCTCTGCAGCTGGGATGAATAATTTTATGGGATTTGTATTGTTAGCTCTGTTTGTAAGATGATGTTTATGACAAGAAGAAAAACGTTTCATATCATATGAAAAGCAATTCCATTATATTGCAAAAGTACTGGCCTTTGCCCAGACTCCTGTGGAACACTTTAAAAAAGTGTGAAGGCAACAAGATCAAGCTAAATTGATACCTGAGTAGGGGATACAGTCAAAAACTATTATTGAACACCGTGCCATTTGCTCTATATTGCAAAAGAATCTTTGGCCAAACATCGTTGTCCCTTCCTTACTTCTTCTCACCCGTTGACTTCTTAAGGTTTGACTTTTACTTAATATACCAAATGTAGTGTTGCCATAATACTTACATGTTCTTAACTTTAGAGTGTTTCAACTACCGCACTCATTAATAATTCACTTTTATAAATGACCATCAACGCAGGTGTTTTTGAATGAATATGCTATTCCATCATTTAAGGTTGATGTCGATTAAAAATACATAAAAACTCTTTCAATTATTCATCGCATACCCACCTATGGTCCTAGTATCTAAACAACCACAAAAACCACTTCATATACCAACGTTGAAAAATATTAGGACAGAAGTTACATACCGTCAACAAGCCTAACAAATCTACCCGAAATGATGTCTGCATATTGAAGGCAATTAAGCATCAACGCGAATGTTTATCTTACAGACTAAAACCTATTACCTCTCCCATTCATTTGTTTAATTCACTCTATCCAACCTGAGTAATAACAACAAAAACAACAACGAACAAAACAGATGCAAACCTCCATTCTCACCTCAAAAACAAAAAAAAAAAAACCTGAAATGACTTCATACAAAGTAATCACGTTACCGTGTGCAAATACAAAGCGAATAATCAAAAAATTGTCCGTGGAAAATAAAGTCTTCTCCACGACCATGTGCCTTCTTTTTTTGTATATATGTGTAGAAGTATATTGTCCTGTGTATCTCTCTGTTGAGTTTGTTTGTAAAGAGAATTTCATTAGGGTGACCAGTGACCATTGGGCAGCGACACGACTCAAACGAAAAAATAATAACGTGAAATTCAAATGGAAAAAAGAATTACTCTTGAAGTCACCCTTAACCAGAAAAACCCTTTAGGACATGACATCCTTGGTGGCTACCAACATCATCATTGGATGGGGGTGGCAATCAAAATTCTTTTTTTCGGCTGGCTTGTTTTGGACAAGGAAAAAGCATAACAGACAAGAAGAAATCAAATGACCACATTCTGATTCCAGAAGCCGACTCCTTTTAAGCTGTTGATGCGCCCACTTACATCAGCTCTTCTTTAACTGTCCACTCTGTTGATAAAGGATGAGAGGGGTAGATGACTTGGACGCATGAATAAACATTAAATCAACTCAAATTTGTGTGATACAAAATAAAAAAAAGAAGTAACAACACACAGTTGGGTTAAAAAGGGTAAAACGAAATACTGGAGGCGAAATCATTGTTTTTGTGGAAGTGTCCCAAAAAAAAAATTAAAACTGCAGAAAAAGTGGAAAATTAAATTCTTTTTGTCGACATCTATTTGTCCACATCCATGAAAGCAAAAAAAAAAATGGGAGAAACGCTTTTTTTATTTTGTTTTAAATTGCCAACTCATTTAGTTGTGTTTAATGTGGCAGTGATTATATACATGGCAGGATTGATAAGCGTTGAATGGAAAATTTATGGATTAAACATAGAGCCAGAGCCCTAAATTGACTTTGTAATCAAGCTTGTATCTCCTAGTAAAGATATTTTTCGAACCTGAAAATAGGTGTTATGTGAGAGAGACTGAGTGTTAGATAGCCTGGAGTTAGAGCTTGGAATCTCAAAAAATTTCAAGGACATAGTCTTTCGAGAGGGTATACCCAACCTCGATAGCATAAAATTTTGGATTCCTCTCAAGTTGAGATTTGAATGCCAATAACATTGACGGAGATTTATCGTAAATATTCTCTTTAGTGAAGAGTTGGTAAATCATAAGGCCGAGACCGTTTCTCACCTTTGCGGGCTTATTTCGATCTCAAATTTATTGCACAGTGCTGCAAAGCTGAAGCAGTAAATTTTTTTTTAAAACGAAAACATATTTAAATGGCGCCCAATGCGAAGAGAAAAAGTCTTTAGAACTTTTCAACCTATGTCTCTTTTTATCAGCCTATCTTCTAAATACAACGTTAGAAACATCCTTCAAGAAACCTCCTAACGTAACCAAAAAAAGCATCAAGCCTGTTGCGAAACAGTACGACAAGTCACTTGCTACCAAATGGTACAACAAATAAGTGAGATGTGAGACAATACCTGAAATTGCATCCAAAGAAAGGAAATGCCTTTTAATGCCGTTTAAGCCTGTAAAAACGGCATAGTCACTTGGTACCGAAAACCGTGCCTGTGAAAAAGGCAGTTCATTTAGCAAAAGATTTTACTAATAAAAGTGTGGAAAACGATTTTTACGAAAAATAGGATGAGGTAAGCTGGTGGTTGAAGGATAGGGGCGGTTGGTCTTTTTTTGGATTAAGGGCCACCACATATTTCGGGAGATAGTGGTGGCCATTGGTGGTATCCATCCGGATTCAAGGGTGGGGAATCCTACAAGGGCCAACAACATCTGGACAATCCCCTTATTGGAATCACCCCTCCACAAATAAATTTATAATCGATTTTCTCTTCAACGAATGATATCGGCATGAAATTCGTAACGCCCGTCCAGTGCTGCGGCTCAAAGAACTCACCCCTCTGACGAGCTAAGCCCAACCTAAAAAAGCATGCCAAGGGGGTCGCAGCGTAGACACCCCTCTCTTTACTGCTGCCCAGATCAGCCTCAAATGCCTGTAGCAATAAGGTGGTCTACTAGGTGAGAGGGGGCATAGGTCTATTTTGCTAAAGGTGGTGCCCAACGTGGGCTAATTAGATTCAAATGGCTGTCAGGAAATCAACTGATACAATATTAGGTCCTGACTGAGCGGCTACCTTACTGAACAAAACCATTTGGAACTTTTGATAAAGCGATGGAGATGAAGGATATCTGTGTTCGCTAGATCGCCTAGATCATCAAGGAAATATCTTCCTAGATGAAGTTTTCTTTTGGATAGAGTGCAGGACATGAGCAGAGGAGGTGTAGAACTATCTCGTGCTCCTCCTCATCTAAATAGCTTCTGCAGAAGTCGTTGGAGGAAACGCTGAGTCTTATGGCGTGTCTACCTATCAGACAATGTCCAGTGATGACAGTGATTACGGAACGAACATGGAATCTGGTTATGGATATTAAATGTCTTGTGCGTTTTAGATCTAGCTCTATAGCCATATCTGTTTTGATGCCACAGACGTAGTGATATATGTTCTGTCCATTGCCTCTTGCCATAGCATAAGTTTGCATGTGGCGATTTGTATACCAATATTCAACCTGCTGGTTGAGATCAGTAGAACGGTTTCTTTTCTTGCGAGTTCATTGGCTTTGCAGTTATCAAGGATATTTCTGTGCCCCGGCACCAAAATAAGGGGAAACAGCACCAAGCAAGGGCAGCTCTGAGAAAACTGTCTGAGTAGATCCGGATATTCGCTGAGTATATCACGTTTTCTTTTAGCCACGATAGGACCTATTTGATCGCCATTGAGTCTGTCTGAGTACACCCCGCAGATGACCCCTTCTTCGGTTTTTGAACAATCTGTATCTCCAAATATGATGCTTTCTAAAAAACTCACTTGACTTGATCTTTTCACTGATCTTGATCAGTTGAAAGATCCTTTTAAATGTTCTTCATTTTTCCGCTTTATAATTTGTAAGTTGAAGTGAATGCAAAAACAAGGAAGCTTCGTAGAGTGCTTTAAATAAGCCCTGAGTTTCAATTAGGAACCTTCAATTCATGCTTTTGATCAATTTTCCTAAAGCATAAATAGAAAAATCCGCTCCATACGAAACCAAACCCTAAATGGCGCCCAATATGAAACTATTTTCAAAGAAGCCTTTTAACATTTTTTCACAATACAAGCCCTTGCAAACGCATTCACTTCCCCTTTAACATTTTGGCTAATGAATTGAATTGCTGAATTTGAAACGCTATGCCTTGCACCACTCAAATATTCCACCACACTTAAGTCAGAATAGTATAGTATCTCAATAGACTTTGCTTTTATATTACTTTACACTCTAATTACCTGACTATACATCTTCTTAAAACGAAAACCGTTTTCAGATGGACTTTTTTGTCTTTGAAAAATAATTAAATTACAAGCCTAATTGATTCCACCTTTTAATCAAGCGAATTCCTTGACGTTCTGTTTCCTTCTAATTTCAATTCATTCAAATTCATCCTTCTTCGTCATCTATACAAAGAGAGTTCTTCTTGTCTTGGTTCATTTTTTTTTTTTTTTCTGCCTTTTTTTATCAAAACCATTTTGTCTTAGAGTTCGTTCTTTCTTCTTTATCATTTTTTTTTTTTCGTTACCTCTTCAAAGTAATTACCTCCAACTAAAACCAATCCACGAGTCTTTCCTTTTGTGTGTTCTTATGTCAGATCCCTTCTCAAAAGTTAAGAATCCTTGAAATGAAAATGAACTATAAAAAGCTGCTGTTGCCGGTTTTACTTGTCAACCCGCACTATGGGTTCTCTCGTCTTTTACAAAAGGGGGACATTTAAATCTTTAATTAGGCCATTTCTCACAATTACTTGTAATTACAAATTCTTCTCCTTTTCTTCGAAGAGCTCCTATTTCTTTTTCTTTCTTTTTTTTTCATTAGAAGTTCGTTTTATTTTCTTCTCTTACCATTTTTTGGTTTTATTTTCTTCGTTCTCGAAACTCGCTAGCAAAAAAAACGTTAAAATAAAAAATGTTACTCCTGAGGCAGGTATCCAAGGACATCAAATATCAAATCTTCGGCAAGGTGAGGAAGCGACAGGATGTATGAAGGAGAAAGCTAATGATGGAACGAAATCAAAAGTCATTATAATAAAAAATGATACGGAAATAATTACAAAATCCTTTTTTGGACTTTAATCAAGAATGCTAATGAATATTCCAGTCAAATGAATGATCCCGATTCTATTTATGTGCCTTTTGCTTTTACACTGCACTGCTGGGATAAAGTAGGTAATTTGAAAGGATAAGAAAGCAAATTACAAAATAGTTTACGTCCATGATGGCAGATTTAAAATCTTAGGCTTTATTCGCAAGATGTCCTCAAGGGTTACGAGATTTATTTTGCCTTTTGAACTTTGAAAATTGTGAGGCATAGTGTCGGCGTCTATTACTAAAGAGTATTCGCTTTGCCGATTGTGGTTACTAACTAATGAGGATCGTTTCTTTCTTTATACTCAGTTTTGGTTTTTGTTTCCGAAATTTGAGTGCATTTTTGTCAATGTTGTAGATAGGCTAAGATTTGGGGAGTAAGACATTAATTGGAATTTGTTTGAGGCGTTATGACCTCAGGAAGATGACAACAGCTAGGTTCAGCTTTCATCGATAAATATTTTCATTTGATACGATTTCTATGAAAACATTACTCAAATTGAATACTCTCTTTTCAGTTGTAAGAACTAATTATGTTTATCGTCTCGAGAACGGTCTTGGCCTCCACAGCCTTGTTCTTTGGGAAAAGGATCTTCAACAAGTGCGTGCACGTCTCTTGTGATTCAGCAGAAGTTATTACAGGGTTTGAGAGCTGTTTTGAACCCTTTGAAGTCGTAAATGAGTATATTGACTAACTACGAGTGGCTTTTGATATACTTAGGCTAATTTTGCATATGCACTTACCCTATCGGCTTGACAAAGCAGAATATTTGACTATCCAATAAAAATAAATGCTGACTTTCATCTTCAAACCCGTAAGCAATGTTTGTACGACTCTTAGATTAAAAGCCTTATTAAAGTAGTTGCTTGCTCCACTAGAGTATATCCTTTGCAAACAATATCGACATAAGTGGTTACTTAGCTCAAAGCGTTTGACAGGTGTTCTTCTCCCTTCAAAACCCTTCTACATGCAAGAGCCCTCAATGCATTGCAAGAGATGTAATCAACTTTTATGTCTATAAGCGCATAGCAACAGATTCAATTAAGAGCTATTTGAAAAGAAAAAAAGATGATACAACCTACTCAGTTGCCGCTAGACATTACATCTATCTACTGACGCTGCTGCATCTCTACGACAGTAAGGTACTTAAAACCTTTTGCGCTTTACTGCACAAAGTAACCTGTCACTACCAATTTAAAAACAGGATGAGTCACAAAGCAACACACAGAGAATGCAAAAAAAATGAGCTTATAAACTGCCATTGTGAACAAAAAAAAAATGCGACCGAAACGAAATGTCTGGTCTTGAGCTCAATTACTATATACGGAGTGCAATCTCAGCGAACCGACATATGGGGAAGGTAAAGTCCCACCCCATCCCCCAAATATTCGCTCTCATTGTTGACAGAGATGATTTGGTGGTCGTTTTTTGTTTCTTTTCTCTATTTTTTTAACTGAACTTTCACCCGGAGCACCACTCAGTTTCAGTATTTTAAAATCCAATTAAAAAATCTCGCTCTGACCAAGAGGTAAAATCGAATTTCCGAACGCGTTCCTTTCCCGTTTATTCCACTCCCTCTTTTCCTATCTCTCTACCTTTCTGTCTCTCTTTTGGGGGATAGGTAATCGAATACAAGGTGGTCAATTTTTGCTCATAAATCCGAGCAAAAAACAACTGCAACGAACCGAGGATTGTGCTTCACACAAACAAGGCCCACAAAAAAAAACTGGTAGCACGACACTCAGGTCAGAACTCATCACATGGCCCTTAAGGGTGTAAATGGAAAGAGGCAAAAAGACAAATCATAAACGAGTGTGGCCGAACATTTTTCCCATTAAGGACCCACCGGACGATATATAGACCAAAAAACAAATGAGAATAGAAAATCGGAAAAAAAAATAACGAAAGGAACAAACATTAGTAGAAAAATAATTTGTCCGAAAAATTATGTCCTCGGGAAAGGACATGCACGTATGTGATGATTACACGGTGGGGTTAGTCCTGCCAAACGAACCCCTCGGTCTATTAATTTAATGAGATAAGTTTCAGGTGACGCGTGCGTTTACGAGGTTGAAATAGGTTTCGGTGGTTGGTTTTGGTTCTTTATTAATATGTATTTTTTTTTTCCTTCTTCTTGTGTCCGCCTTTCTCGTTCGATGGGAATATTGACATGGACGGTTGTTTGCCTTAGGACAAATTAGTAAACAAACTCATAAAAGGATAATGATGTTATCGAAAGTTGTTTTTATTGTTTTTTTTTTATTTTATTTTTATTAGGAAATAGTAAAGAGAGAAAAAATTATTTATTATTCTTAATGATGTTGGGAAAGTTTTACCATTGAAACATATTTACTTGAAGGTGTATTGATGAGGTTTGTGTGACAGTTGCAGTGAAGGTGGTGGACTGTGTTATTTTTTGTTTCTATGAAAAGTAAACAGAATGAAGCTTTCGATAATTTGTTAGTAAAGTTATGTCAACTGGGATTTATGTAGGTATAAAGTAAAATTGTACGGTAGCGGTGTTTGTCTAAAAAATCAATCAAACCCAATGAATGCAACGATGGTGTCGTAAGGGAACTACTTTACGTAGCTTTCTTTTTAAATTTGAACTTTTAGTTTTTCACTTCAGAATTCTTTTCCTTATTCAATAAGACTAAGCTTGCTTGTCTAGCTTTCAGAGTAGCTGATTTCATTTTTAACTGACAGAACTGGGTTACTGACTATAGCTAAAAATAGTAAAGGTCATATGGTGGTGCCTTGTCCCTGTTCACTTTAAGTTAGGGTTTCTAAGCTCGGCCTACATTTCAATGTGCAGCGGGTTTGTGGCTTGTGAACGCATATTGCCATTACATGCCAAACACCTTATTATTGATGGAAGCCCAGTGAACTCGCTCTTGACATTGCGAAGTTCCATTTTCAATATCGATATCCTAATATGTGAAAGCATTGATGATTTCTTTTAGGCTTACAAAAGAGGCAAAAGTTAACTCTCACTTGAGTTATTTACGCGTTTGTCTCCCGTGCATTATGTACTCTTTATCAACTATTCCCAGCTGCAAGATAAATTCAATTAAGCTTAGGAATAACTGAACCGGAAGCGTTAAAGGCTGGTGTAAATAGAAAGAGTTACAAACTTACCTTAGTTAGTTCATAGAACTCCCCTCAAGGCAGGGGCACGTGCTTTTTCGTGTTTCTGCAGCCTCTTTTAGATATCTTCAATACGATCTGAGTGTCCTCGACTCTTTCTCGACTGTTCGGTACCACGTCCACTGTCAACTTAGGGTAGTTTGCTCTCATTCCTGTATGTATGCATGAGCGGGTCTATGACGGTGCCGTGCAACAAAGTCGTGCGAAATAAGGTCCCAACGACTTTATTGCCACTCCTATGTGGCAATAATGTCGAGTTGAACCTCCTACAAGGTTCGGCGCTATTTCCTTACCGAAGTGGCAATAACGCCGAAAAAGAGGAAATAAAGTCGAATTGGGAAAAATCGCAAAGCAGATAGAAATCGGAAGGTAATAAAGTCGAAATTGAACAAAAATTCTACAAAGAAGCACAGCACTCATCTTGCATGTGGAATGGTTTTGAAAAAAAAAAATAGTAAGAAATTCGCCTGTGTGTGTAAAAGATGTGTTCTTACTTAGATTAATTTTAAGATATTAGTGATGAACATAAAAAAAAATCAGCATCCACCGCGTCGCCTTAAGTCGCGCGAATTTTTAATTTTCAGAACACAAACCCATACTCTCAAATTTTTTTCCGCTTCGCTTTTAGCTTCCTTTTCTGTACTTGAGGCGACGCGGCGGCTGCAGATTTTTTTTTAAGTTTATCACTAATATCTTAAAATTGATCTAAGTAAAAACACATCTTTACACACACAGGCGAATTTCTTACTATTACTTTATCTTATGCTCAAAAACTATACATTTGAATACATAACAGGAATAAAATTTTCTTTGTTACTTCAATATACATGTGGTGTTTTACATTGGGTAATAACGCCTACCACACAAATATCCCCAATCCAGAAATCGACATTATTACCACTTATTATAATTTTTTGCGAAATAAGGTCGAATTATGAAATTGTTACAATTCGACGTTATTTCCGATTTTAAGTGGAAATAGAGCCCCTTCGGCCTTATTTCGCAAGGTTTTGTTGCACGGCACCGGTCTATTACAAGACGTGCTTCCAATGGATTTGTCTTTGGACTTTAATATATATACAGTCATCTGCTTTTGATTTATTAATGTTACGCAGGCGATGATCTCCTGCCATTGAAGCCGATTTCATCCACAGTTTTGATGGTGGTGCTTCGATAACAAAGCTTTCTCAGAGAATCAACATGAAAAAAGAAGAGCGGGTGTCAACGCTTAATGGGTTTTTCTGCAATGTCGGATCATGGTATGAATGTGGTACATACAAGAAGATTCTTTTCGAGGCTTGGTATAATACTATGCTTTGTAGAACATCTTCGATATTAATTTAACCAACGCGGGAAAAATTGCCATTTATCGTCACTCAGTGACCCGCTGAGTATCTCATGAGTCAGCTAACTCTGCTGGTGTCATGGGCTGTTTTTCAAAATGGCCCTGGAGTAATGTTAACTTTCTACGAGTTATAGACTCGAGCCCCGAAAATATCAATTTGTTTTTCAAGGGTATTGCGTTTCACTAGAAATTGGCAAACTATTCAAAAGCAATCAATCTACCATGAAAAATCGCTTTATAACTTAGTTCTTCATTCTTCACGAAGTATGGCTGATTACCCGAGCTCCATTGAACCGCCCTATTAATTTATTTATTTGTCATATCTGGTTGTTGTGATTTCTCAATTATTATCTTGGGACTATTATCACATCAGCAAATTCTGTATTAGCGGGGACTGGTGAATGCAGTGCAATATTGAGACTTAAGTCCTGCAGATATCACACTCAACTTCCAAAGATCCGTTCTGACTTCTAGATAGTCTATCATCTCTGCAAAATGCAACGGTTTCTAGATCCGATATTCATTAAAAGGAATTAGTGAATTGTATGCACACTCACCCCTTGACAATATAGAAAAAACGGTCCTATTTCGCAAAGTCTTGCGACACTCTGGGCTTGTGAGGCTTGCTCTACTCTCATTGTGCCTCTCAGTTCGTACACTAAGCTCTCGTTCTCTTCTTCATGCATAGCTGAATAAATCATTAATCGAAGCCTTTTAATGCTTTGAGCCTTGGTATAGTGAGATACACAACTAAGGCGTATTTTGGCTGCTGATGGTGGTCGGTTCGCCTCTTAATATCGGAACATCACTTGTATCAGAAAGTTGAATCGTGGGGTGAAACCGATTTGATTTGATTTTCAGTGCGTATCAAAGGGACGTAGCTGTTCTAATAACAAGTCGGTAGCTCGACAAAGTGTGTACTTCCGATGACAAGATGTCTTGTTTTATAGACATTTGCTCCAAACTTCTCATTGCCGCGTGGCGTCGTTTCGTTCTTCAATGCCACGGCACGAATAACGTATTTAATCGCCGCTCAGACATTTTCATTTGGGATCTTCCTTCACTAGTATGAAAACTCTGTGCAAGTCTCCCATTTCTTTTGTTATAAGGTTTCTGGTATCTTGACGGTAAAATCCGATTGAGTTAAGGCTTTCGCATTGGGACCTTCCTCCGTGGTGTTGGTGTTGTTAAAAGGAGCAATTTAGTTTAACCAAGCTCGGCTTCCCAGCAGGTGCCTTTCCACTATCCAACGATCTTACTGCGTTAACCCCCAAAACATAAATTTTATGTTGATTGATCTTTATATCTTGCCATTTCAAATAATGTGGCTCTCTTCTCGTAAGCTGAGCCACGAATGGTCATCACCTTCCAGTATCCAACTGGCAGTATTAACTATTAACATGAGTCATTGGCTTAAAGTTTCAGGTAACACCACAAGTGAAACAATCAAAACGAATTCCAAAGACTTTTTTTTTGCGCCTAGATAGTCTTTTTAAAGCAATTATCATAAATCGTGTTACTCAAAAAAAACCTGTCGAAAAGACAGTTAAGTAGAAAGATAGTAAAGCAGCTACTTTTCAGCCGCTGAAAGCGAAGTTTTATAAAAATATCCTTTAGCGATATATTCGACGATAGACGATTGGACGATAATCTTTCGAGTTATGCTATCAAATAAAATAACAAATAGAGTGGCGCCCTGCCACAGAGCGAGACCTAGCTCATTTCTCAAAGTCCATCACTGCGAGGGAATGGAGGGAACCTATAATTTTCTGCCGATTCCAAACGGCCAGTTGATAAAGAGCTCTTCATATGGCAATTTGGTAGCGGAGAACTTTCCAATTCCCCGCGAAAGGCGATACCCGCGAAAAAAAAAAACTTCCTCTGTAGGGATTCGAACCACAAATCTCTAGGTTAACAGGCAGACATGCTAACCCTATCGCACCTAGAATATTTCAGTTAGGCCATCCTTGAGTTTGTACAAAAACTATAGTAAGTAAAGTTTGGCTGCATATGTCAATACATAATCATCAACTAATTAGAAATTTCCTCGTCTGATCCTCCTGCCGCGTCCATTCAATTTATAGTTTTTAAATTGATTACCCAAACTCTGTATAGAATGCATTTTACGAGTCCTTCAACTCCACCACCACATTAAAGACTCTTAAATTCATCTAAAATCCAATTTTATCTCATTAGAAACTCATACTGCATCCATAATATACAATAATGCACAATAATAATAATAACAATAGCAGTCGAAGACCATACTCGAAACTAATTAAGCCCTCTTTATCCTCTATCTATGTATTTTCAGGTTGTGCTTTCGTAAAGTTTAGTTCCCATCAGGAAGCTCAAACAGCTATAACTAATTTACACGGAAGTCAAACTATGCCGGTAAGTGTTGCACAATTTCACCTTAAAGATATATATAAAATACATTAATACCAACACACACAGTTGCGTTATAACTCTGTTTTTGGTACATCTGTGAACACATCCTATGATAATAAATTGAATTAATGCTGCTTTAGCTGCTCAATTAAGTTGTGCAGAAGTTGTTCGCTGTGGCTGGGCGCGATGGGCGCTTTTATAGAACTCTACCTGTACTTTACTTGTATGTTAATAGTAGATATATACCAACAACCTAGAACTAGAAATAGCTATGTACTGGATTCTAAATAATTGAGGACACTTCGTAAGGTGTTATCTACGGTGTATCCTGTGTGTTTGCAATGATTAATTCGTCCTAAGGAAGATTTATTTGCATATATTTTCAAAGAGGCTGTACATCGGCGGCGGAGCATTAAACTTTCTCCCCCTTCTCGTTCGTAGTCAGCGCACTCCCAACACACTCCAACGGAAATAAAATCTAGCTCTTGGGTTGCCTTGGCCTTATGATTATGACATCAAAAAGTCAATTAAAGCCGCAGATTTAATTAGATTTTTTTTTGTCTTGTTTCTTTTCTATTTTTTGTCTAAGGGTATTTTTCCTCAAAGGTATAATTTCTTCGGAGGTGAATTTGTATGGAACTTTAGCAATTTATTTTGAATAATGTTCTTTGGGGATTTTTGTTATTGTTCTATGCCTGCGTATCTTGTTGTTTTTAGATAAATGTCTAAGCAAGCCGTGCCTGGGACTTACAGTATGGGGAATAAATGATCTTAATTTATCAATTTCTACGTGTCAGTGGGCGTTAGTGATTTTTATGAACTTAAGTACGATTTGTCAAATGACAAAAGAAACAAATGAAATTTGTATGTGCATAGAGGGCTGTTTTACGCTTTGGAATTATGAAAATTGTGTACAAAGCGTAGTGGTAAATTCAAATAAAATATTGGAAGGGAGTTTGTTTAACTTAAGGGATTTAATTTGAAACATGATTGAGTCCGAGTTACCCCTTCTGCATAAATTTAGATAGAAGTTGGTTTTTTCTTTTCGTTGTGTTGGTGATGTGGCTTGAGTTTATATAGGATAATCCATCAGATTATGAGCTATGTTTCAAAGAACTTTTTGTCAAGGGTAAAATAAGGGTTATAGAAGTTATTGAATTGATTTTGAGTTTCCCTTAAGTACCACTTTTTGGCCTAAGAATTTGACCGTTAATGTCGAGGGCATTTTTCTTTTAATTTACATTTTGGAGTAGGATTGAAATGAAATTTTTTTAAATACAAACAAGATCAAGCTTAAGATCGAACTTAAGATCACTCTGAAATAGTTAATGGCGAAATTATTGAGTTCGGCTTTTGAAGTGAACTTAGTTATAACAAAAACATCAAAAAAATTTAAATGGAAAGCATTTCTAAGTCTTTCAAGTGCTCCAGATCACTGAGGTATAAATGTTTTTTTAAGAACGATCACCTTAAGGTGTGAGGGTGAAATAATCTATTAGATATTATAATAAATTTAATTTTTATATGAAAGGAAGTGTTTAAGCCTACATTCTTAATGACAGACAGTACTACTAAGTCGATATCGCACAAAAGAAGGGGCGCATACCTGCCAAACATTTCACCAACTTCCAAGAGTTTTTAAGAAATTGTCGATTAGAACTTTGCAGAGGTTTTTTAAAAGCTAAGGTCTGTGGGAAAGCTTCAATTTCAATACCAAAAGTAGTCGGCGATTTCCAAGTATCAAACTTGAAAAAAACTTGTTGAAAATAGAATTATTTGCATATTTCTGTTTCACCAAAGAAAATAGTTGACATGTTTTTAGTTATATATCTTTAACCAAACTAAAGTGATTTGAAATAAAAGAAACAAAATTAATAAAAAAATGAAATACAAAAATAAAGAACAAGATGTCGAAGTATTGCTCTAAAATTTAAATAGAACAGATAGACATGAGATTACCGGTGAAGAGCAGGAGAAGCTCAGATAGTCCACGGAATTCAAATGAAGAAGTGAAACGGTGGCCAATCTGAAATATCACTGTGTTTTGAGATTGTATGGAGCTTGAAAAGATCTTATGTATAATAAAAATTGCAATACTTAATACTTCTGTTCTGCTTTTGAGGTAGCAGTATAGATCATTTAAAATGAATTCATTAATTTGAAGACAGTTCCAAACTTATTAGGCTGAGATTAGTCAGACGTGCTCAAAGTAAAATAATAAATGGGCTCGCTGGGTATCACAAACTTGCAATTGTGTGCTAAGAACTATATCTAAATCTTTACGCTGAGTACAAGTTTAAGTGTTTGTTCTTCATTTTATTTTTGGTGCTACAGGGTTGCCAACTAAATATTAGTTATGAAAATGGAATAGAGTCACATAACACATTGAAAAAAATCAAGTGAAATATACCAAAAGCTTTTAGCGAAAATATAAAAACGCCATTGCTAAGCCCCGAAAATTTAATCTAATTCGTTTAGCCGGTTTTTTAATTTTCACTTTTTTAAAAACAATTATTCAAATAGGTACTGAAGTTTTATGATGTTTAAAAAAAAACGTTAAGAAAAGTAAAAGATACCATTTTGAGAACATTAAAAAAAAATCAAAAATTCTTAAAAAAAAACTTGTAAAATACTAACTGTAAGTTTTGATAAAAATCAGCCATGAAGGTCAGACTATAGATCCATACACGGATAGACAGACACATACACAGGCAAACAGAAAAGACTTCTCAACCATAACCACTAAAAGGTCTTTCAGAGATTCTTATTATATGTCACTGTTATTATTCAATTTCTTCCTTAAGTTCATATACATTTTTGATTGGTTATGAGAATTTCAGAATGATTTCCGTGACGCAATAGCTTGCATGTGTGCTAAGTAGGGTGTTCGACTTTTGAATCTCATCGGAAACATAAATTAGTTTTTTCACAGGTATATTTCGTCTTTCACGATTGATTGCCCGTTTTGACCCAGTTAAAAATGTTCAGGTTTTTTGGGCCCGAAGTTTCCAAAGCGCCACCTATTTATTTATTTATTTTTTTGTATTTGGGATTTTGTTTGATTATATAGAACATCAGTCATCTCACTGCTGTGTGACTTAACTTTTTTTTAGTCCTTCTTTTTGGACTAGAACTTTACTATAAAAACTACGAATTCAACATCTTTGAATTGTTTTTTTTTTTTTTCAACAACACTTGTGTAGCATAACATTACACTTTTAGCTGCAATACTGCACATTAATAAACGCGTTTTTTATTTGCAAGGCTCTACATTGTTCATCTGTAGCTTGGAAAAGACTTATAGCGAACTGCACGGTTTTAATTTTTTAAGATTTGGTATTCTTGGTCAGTTATAATAAAAAGAATACGAATGTCAAAAAGGGTTTGTTCGCAAAAAGAAGGAAGGAATATCTCTTGTGTCGCAGATAATGTTTGACTTTCTTTTGGGATAGCACGTTCACATGAAATAGAATTCTCGTATTCTTTCGTTGTGTATGAATCAGTTTGAAATGAATCAAAAAGCAAATTTGCGTTTTATGAGGATTTAACCTTTTTACTTCGCTAAATACAAATTTTCAAGCTGCCAACTCCAATGGTGGTTTTTGATCGAATATCTTAAGAATAAACGGTAATGACGTTTGTACATGAAATTATTTGTTGTCCTTATGTTGGATCCCTGTACCAGTCTATGGATTTTACCAAAGCTCGCGTTCCAGGTTAAAGTATCGAACATCAGGATCGAACAGAGGGGTATATATAAAAATTATTTTAAGAAACTGTAGACAAATGCTTATTACTCAATGAATTTCTTCAACGGGTAACAAAGATGAAGTAACCCCCTTACACTTAGATACAAATTGTAATAATAATAAATTAATTAGCAAAACTATTTTAAGGAAAAACTGTGCAAATATATTTGTATAAACTGTCAACTTCCACAAAACAATGTGAAAAGAACTATTCCAAAAATGCTCTCAATCGTTCAAAACAGCTTTTTTTAATTCAATTACGTTAATTTATGAATAAGACTTTAGATAAATCCAAAATCAATAAACTTCTAACAATTAACAGTTTTTGTAAACATCAAAACCTCTGCATGTAAATGTAATGTCGAATACTTGTGAACAATCGACGTCTATTTTGATTTCATTCGAGATACTCGTACATGAGAGTCATCAATTGTACAAACATCTAGAGGCCAGAAAATCATTTGATATTCGACAAAATTCTATCCCGAATGGGACTCTACTCATCCTCTAATCCCCGACATCACATGTTGCCGATGTTGTTATTTTTTATGCATGTAAATAAAGTCTTGTGTTTTATTGTATATAAAATGTTTCCCAAAAAAATACGCCTAATGATACCAATCGAAGAATAATCACAAATCAATGAGCGCGGATGTGGCTGAAAAATCTTTTCAAATATTTTGTATCCAACCGGCTTCATGAGCGAGCCTATCTCCAAACGACTATTACTCAAGGCTCATGATAAATTTTGAGTACAAATACCAAACATTCGTCCTTATCTTCTGACAGATTACAATCTCCGTCTCCCGGCATACATTTTATTCTTATTTCAACGTACCTATACCTGTGCAGCATTAATAACATAAAAAAGAAAGAGAAATCGTAAAAAGTTCGTTCTTTTTTTGGTTTTTTTGTTCTTTCTTGTTAGATATTTTTATTTGAGTTCGTCATGCACAGGCACCTAACTATACCTCTACTCCATCCGCCAAAGGCTAGGGAATTAATTTTATCTCACGGAGTTGTCTCCATTTAACTCTACACAGTCAACCATACCATCATCCAGGAAACAAGATTAATTTTTGAAACATTTGCTGCGCGAGAAAAAGCTCAAGAAAAAAAAAACACACCAAACTTTAATATCCTCTCCGACAGCTGCAATTTTTCACCTGGCTAATTTTCGAGATGAGACGGCGGCTTTTTATGTTTTCTTTCTTTTTTTTTCTTGTAACGGTTGTAACTAAAATCGTTGCGCTTTTTTCTTTCCTTTTTCTTTTTTTTCTGTCATTCATTTGATAGGTAAAGGTAGGTAGTGAATGTAGGTATAGCTGCTTCCTCACAATGCAAGAGAGATGTGTAATCTATATATTAATCGGCAAGTGGTTTTTTTGTGGTACATTTTTACCCCACTTAACGATGACGCACCCGCATGAAGTATGTATTTCCTGAAAGGTATTTAGCCATAGAATGGAAGAATATACATTTTTTCCAGATCTGTTAACGTTTACCCGGCTAAATTGCGGTAGAAAAATCGTGCAAGAAACAACAACAGCACTGTGTTTTTTACACTGTGCATCACAATCTCATAGTCTCTCGCATACAAGATTACCAGTGGAAGAGGTGATTTTACGAACAGGTAGTGTGATGCTGAAAACGGAGAAGTGTGTGTGCGTTAATTTCGTCTCAGCTTTTGTATTGTCTCTCGCATACGTGAGCGTTTGGTCAATTGGACATGATTACCATTGGAAGTGGTGAATTTACGAAGAAGTGGTGCGACGCTGAAAACGGAGAAGTGTGTATGCATTTATTCCGTCTCAGCTTTGGTATTGCCTTTCGCATACGTGAGCGTTTGGTCAATTGGACATGATTACCATTGGAAGTGGTGAATTTACGGCGACGCTGAAAACGGAGAAGTATGTGTGCGTTTATTCCGTCTCAGCTTAAGTGTGAATGCAAAACTGTTATTTTTTCTTTGAGCGTTTTCACTGTGTGGAAAAAGCGAAATGTAAGTTGAGTTCATCGGTTCAGGAGAGTGTGTGTCTTATTAAACGTAATTTGGATATTTAATTTTGCAGAAAAACCTAATTGGAGTGGCGGCAGAAAAAAGATTTCATTTGGATTTTTAAATACGTGCCAAGTTTGACGGTTGATGTAAGTGTTGTCTTCTTCTATATTTCAATAATGAAAAAAATAAAAAAAATAAAAAAATTAAAAAATAGCACTTGACACATGGAGTCATGACAGATTCAAGATAATTTTTCTTAAGTTAACAAAAAAATTAACAAATATTTTTATCGGGACGAACACCAGAGATGTTTAGCACACAAAAACAAAAATATTAAAATTTTTTGTAAAAAAGAAAGAATAACTTTAGTGGTCGAAGCTCGACCACAGGCCGAAACTAGTTAGTGTTATTACGCAACACAACAGCAAGAGTCTGAGTCTAGCTGCTCCAAAGGCCACAAAAAAGACAAGAAAAAAGAAGAATAATCAACAATCTGCGTCAAAAAACTGCTGCCACATAACTTTTCGCCCTTAAATTAAAAAAAAGAGCAAAAAACAAAATGTGAAAAAAGGAACTTTAAAAAAATGTTCAGAGAAGGAACATCTAGTTGCGCACAGAGTGATATTTAATTTCATGAGCCTCAAGGGCACTGGATTTGAATTCCAAAAATGGGAACTCTATTCACATGAACTCCACTTTCCACCCCGAAATTTTTTTTCAGTATTGCCACAAAATATAAAAGCCAAATGACTTTGCACTAGGAATCCGTTAATCTCAATATTTATTCAACAATTCTTTTCGCCCATGCAATTGATGTAGAAAGTTGCTCGACTAGAGTTGCCCCTTCTTCATTCATTTGTTCGTTGCTCGTTCAACTTATGATGACACCTCGGAGCGTCGGAGCAATCCAGCACTTTCTCTCCTTCTCTGTTTCTCTGTCTTTATGAAATGAATCTTCTACAGAGAGTCTGTAATATTTAAAATTTCAACCCTGCATCCAGAATCTGGTAACAAGTAATTGAAAAGTTAAAACAGTTTTATTTGAATTTACCATCTACTACAGGATGCGATTTTTTCTTCTTTTTTTTAAGTAAACTGAAAAGCAAGAATTTTTAATTTAGACGAGCGACTTCGACTTAGATCTTTGCGAATTTATTATGGAGTTATAATTTTTTTTTTTTTTGCTCCCTGCAGTTTAAGTCAAGAGCTTCTTTCTCATTTGGCCAAAGTGCACGTTGAGTAGTTCTTAATGTGGTTTTGCGGTAGAATTTTATGGTTTTCTTGCGAAACTGGTAAAACGATAAGATGGTGGTTGGGTGTGGTTTTAGAGTAAAAAGTTGTGGTATTTATTGGGCATTAATTGTTTGAAGTTTCAGAAATTCCTGCGGTCATAAAACAAACTATAAAAAATGCATTTGAATAGAGAAAATTAAGTTCTTTTAATTGGACAATAAAACACTTTTCAATGGAAGTTTGAACTTACCACGGTCTATTCAAACTTGAAAGAGTCGTAAAAAAGTTTTTCTAAGAAAAACGTGATATTGTCAATCTGTTCTGGATTAACCATTCACTGCCCGACTACCGTTATAAATAGAGAAATTCATCGTATCCAATGAACCCACCCAAACGTGATTTTCCGTTCGAGTCGAGTTGGTATTGCTATTCATCACACGTAGGAGGATTTTTCAAGTCGTCGAAGTAAGAAGACACACTCACACTACCTTGAAAATGATTTCTGAAGCGAACTATGTTCAAGTAGTGAATTAAATCACGAATATTAACGCTTCCCAATGTTAAAACTCATCGACGTGTGTTGCCACAAGGCTCTTTTTTTGGACCGATTATCTTCAAATTTATTAACTCAGATATTTTTAGGGGAAGTTATTACGCAGTTGTCTCCAGTGACCTGTAGGCCATTTGTGAGTTGCATAAGTTGTCCAAAAAAAGCTACCTTTACGACATGTTGCTTCGACCTTTTGACCAATCAGTAACTTCCAGAAAATTGACTGGTCTGACCCAACTTACGCTTAAGGCGTCAACATCTCCTTTTCAAATGAAGTCAAACATCTTGAAGTGATCCTGGATAACAAGCTTCTTTGGTCTAAGCATGTCGAGTCTAAAACTACTAAAGCACTGTCAGTCTTCTGGCAATGTAAAGGAGCCTTTGGCAAGGCATGGGGTCTTTCACCCAAAGGGTCCTTTGGATTTATACGGCTATGATAAGACCAATCATCTCCTATGCGTCAGTTGTTTGGTGGAATAAGCTCTCGCGTAAATGCGTTATTGCCTCGTTAGCCAAACTTCAAAGAACAGTTTATCTTGGTGTTACTGGGGTCTTCCCCATCACACCGGGAGCTGCTCTCGACGCACTGTTGAATCTTCCTCCCCTTGATACCTATATCATGGGGAGTACTCTCAAGACCATTTCTCGTTTAAAGCGATGATGTCTCTGGCACAATTCGAACTGGAGCTTTGAGGAACTCGCTAGCAGCATATCTTTTGACTCGCGTCCAATGGATATGCCGTCTGACACAATGATCCCAAGGCTCAAACTACGTCAAAATTCCTCAGTCAACTTTCCTTCGGTTCAGGACTGGTTCGCTCCAGAATCTGAGCCTGGAAAGAACTCTTATCGTATCTTCACAGATGGCTCCAAAACCGACGAGGGTTCTGGTGCTGGTGCCTTTATTGAGAACGACGACATATGACTGCACTCATCTTTGGGTTTATACGCATCCGTTTTCCAAGCGGAGGCTTATGCTATCCTAATGGCCTTGAGCCACGTAACGATTAATGAATGGACGGGGACGGGGAAATCTTTGTTTGCAGCGACAGCCAAGCTGTGCTAAAGGCCCTTCTCAACGCTCTTACCACTTCGAAAGTGATCCAGGAATGCAAGAGCTCTCTGAATGCAATCGAAAGATTAAGTTTCTTGAGTCTCATTTGGGTTCCGGGCCATCATGGCATAACTGGAAATGAGATCGCCGATTTACTTGCTTTGCAGGGATCTCAGACAGCTTTCTCAGAACCTGAAACGTCGCTAGGTCTGCCAGCGTCCTCAGTGAGGTCTTCAAACAACGATTGGATCTGTGAAGAGCACAACCGTAGATGGCATGCCTCCATTGGATGCAGGCAAACCAAGCGTTTGCTCCCCAACGTTGATAAGAAAACTGCAACATTTTTGCTATATCGTAGCAGAAAAGACTGTAGAAAGCTTATTGGCGTTACCAGCGGGCACTTCTCTTTTGCCAAGCATTTAAACGTGTTAGGCTTAAGTGATACCACACTCTGTGAAACTTGTGGAGAAGATGAGGACACCGCGGAGCACTTCCTCTGTGAATGTCCTGCTTTTTCTCGCATGAGGTTACAGGTACTCGTCGCAAACATCGTGAGAGCTGGTAACTTAGGCTCCTAATCATGGCAGCGTCTGTTGGCTTCTCTCCGAACATCTGGAAACCTATAACAAATTGAAGGTTGCTTACTGGTAGTACAATGGACCGATGTTTAAGTCAGAGTGCTCCAGCTGTTATTTTAAAAACCTCCAACAAAAAAAAACTTCCATGTTGCAAATATGGTGGTGCACGTTGCGAAATGGTAAGCATGTCAGATTGTTGCGTGGGTATTACCTTTCGCAGGAATTCATTCAAATTCATTGTCATGAAAAGTTTTTTTTCGATTAGCGGCAGAAAACTGTAGGTCCCTTCCATTCCCTCACAAGGCTCAACGCTCTGTTGCCCTACCCCTATATATGTATGTATGAGTTACGAATATGATGAATCTCATCAATTTTTCGACCAAATTTTTTTCTCTTTTCACATTGAAACTATCCCTTTCAAAGATCTTTGGCTTAACAGAATTTGAATCAAATTTTCCGACCGGACCTAAGAGGAGGGTTATTTTCGGAAATTTAAGGTTTTCCCGTCCAAAAACAGACTCCTTTGTTGAAATTGCATGTATTCAGTAACCGTTTTCACCGGATGCCTTTTAAATACTAATTACGCATTATCCCCCCTGTCGTGACTGCGAAAATTCCTCTAATACCTGCAATTCACTCATACGGCTGAGTTCTCTACAGTATACCCTTCATCTTTGGTCCGTGGAAATCAAAACCTTTCCACCCTTTGTAAATCAATTGAAAATCATTCATCCCTAACTGCCTGCTTTAGGCTTTGCACATAAATCTATTAGGCCACCGATAAATACACATTCCGTTTCCGTTTAATTATCCTATTCAAATGCTCGCTACCGTTAAAATAATATGAGATGAATTCTTTGGAATTTTCCTTTCAGTTTTCCTTTTCACTTTGTACCTTGATATTGCTTTCTATTTCCGGATGCGCCTTTGCGTGCCTTTCATGTTAAAATCGTCCATCAGCTAATATATAGTCTTTTGCTAAATTACACATATTTTCACACACCCACCATTCCAAATTTGGATTCAAAATGTGATCCGAAAACCTTAATAAAAGAAGAAGAAGAAAAAAAATGGAAACAAAAACAGAAATCATAGGTTACAAGCAGACAGATTGTACCATCAATTTCAATTTACCTTAGCAGGATGTTGTTCGTGAGCGGTAAGGGAAGAGGTAAGAAAATGAGAACGTCTTCGCCCATAATCTCTATCGCCAACTAATTTGATAAAACCACCTTCACCTTCATCTTCGCAGTTGGAAAACGACTATGCATGGCATGGCATGGTTGGTATACATCCTTCTAAAATAAAAGAGGAAATAAAACAAACAGCAGGAGGACGCAATACAACAAAATTCAAAAAGATAGATGCCGAAGATTGGCGAACTGAAAAATAAAGGGACCCAAATGATTTTTATTCCAAACCCCATCGTGACTGCTGTCAGTGTGTGTTGCTTATTATAGTCACGTCCCACGAGATTGGTTTGCAATTTCTTTCTTCTTTTTTTTTGCCTTTTTTGTGTGTGCTTTCTCCTGTTGGTCCTGTTTTGCATTTATTTTTGTTTTTATTTTGCGTTCAATTCACTTTCAATAAACATCAACATAAATTTCTATACGCCAACTTGACGCCACCGCACCGCCGCGCTGCGCTGCGCCGCGCCATTCACCCACAAAATTGGGACAGGAGCACATGTGTTGCTGAGCGGTATCTTTTCAATTTACACAGCAAGTATAGTTGAAATAATCTTCAATCACCTGTCCAAAGAGAAAAAAGGACTTTGCAGCACTCCCCCCGCGCAGGTTTTCAACGCAAAAAAGAATAATATAAAATAAAAAGATACCAAATCCTCTTTGGTTCTTTGTGCCGAGACATCATTTTGCTATCCCTGTCGGGGTTACAAATTAAAGGAAGTCTCCCATTTCGCATTTCCGTTTCGTGAGGGACGTATTCTTTTTTCTGGCAAAATGAATGAATGTGTTGGGGATTGGGGTTGGGTAAGGGGCATGTGAAAATAATGGGAAACCAAATTGAGTGTTATGCACACATCCTTTTTCATTTCTAGCAGCAAATTCATAAAAATAAGACAAACAACTAGAAGCTTCGTCGTCTGAGTTGGCGGTGGCGGGCGGGGGTTCGGCGACTACCTGTGCAACAACTGTATAGACCAAAAGAAACAAAAGAGTGTATACATTACACCTGGTGTCACCTTAAGTTTGGCTGTGTGCTTGTGTAACAAAACAAGGAATCCTATACAAACTCTATGTGCTATATAGAAACATCTTCGAGTAATGGCGTCATTTATGGACGAAAATTGTACACATTCATATTTTATTTAGATATTCCCATGGAGTGTTCTAGTTTTTTTTTTTAAATTTTTTTGTTTCTTTTTTAAAGAAAAACGCTCACATGTGTTGCTTTTCTAAGTGAAATTGGATTGTTAGTTGTGTACCGTTGAAATGGGCTTGCAGAATTTATTCTTATTGTCACGGATGTTTCAAAGTGCTGTAACAATTTTTTTTCGTATAACTTAAATGTATGGTTGCGTATACACTCACTTATAATTTTAAGGCAATACACTTGGATATAAATAATTGATTGAACAATAAAAATTATTGAACTCATACATAGCTTCTTGAAGATTCATTCAAGGTTGCCTACGAGAGAATGAATTAGGCTTTTCTAAATGACACGTTGGAGGCAGTTTTTCTCTACGAATTCGTGCTCAAATTGTTCGGTTACGAGAAGTATATAATTCAAAAGTCGGTTAGTCTCTGATTGATAGAATTCAAAGTCCTTTTCCTTGAATTGGGCGATTTGGCCACACTTCTTCTGTCAAAGAAGAAGATCAATCAGCAACTTTGAAATAGACGCACCTTTTGCGTTGTAGAGCTAATTTATTACATGGATTGACACTAGGATTCAACAGCACAATGATCAAAAACTTGCAAAAAAGAACCTAAATGTTGACATAAATACCTCAAAGGCTGTCAATCAACTAGCAAAGCTGGAAGAGGGTACTTATCTAGAGTAGCTTGGCACACTACAACTACGCTATTTCAATTCAACAAATAATATTCACAATTGTTTCTTAATTGTACGTTACAAAACATAAATTGATTTTTAAGGAACTTTGGCTCATTTTTAAGAATGTTCGGCCTTACATTGTTCGATTGCTGGTGATAAAACAAGTCAGCATTTGATTGGTCTCAGAGTCAGAGACGGAAAGATTGAAAACCGCTTGCTTGCTCATGCTTTCTGTGGTCAGCGCTAAAATAAAAAAAAAATATTGGCGCAACAGAGCGAGGAGCCCCTGGGCCAAGCGCATTTTTCGCAACCATGCTTTGTGAGGGAATGGAGGGGGCCTACAATTTTCTGCCGGTTCCAAACGGCTAATCTAGAAAGCGCTTTTCGTGGCAATGAATTTACTAACGGAGTACTTGCCAATACCTCGCGAAAGGCGATACCCGTGGAAAAACATTTTTGCCTCTGCTGGTATTCGAACCTCGAACCTCTGCGTAAGCAGGTGGACAAGCTAACCATCATGCTGTCAACGCTGCGCGGCCCTTTATACAGTCGGTGTGAAGTGCTTTGTTATGAAGCCAATGTGAAGGTTGGAGAGCTCTTCAAAACCACGATGTTCTTTGCGTCGTAAAAAAATAAGAAAAGTGCTGAAAAAAATTGGCACAGCAGCAAATCTGTGAACAATAAGATGATCCATAAGCCTGTAAGGGTTGTGCAGTCTGGGATGTCTTTTCTTCACTCGGATCACTTGCAATAGCTCAGATTAGATTGCTTGTAAGCCTTTCTGCTGGTATTTGTAATTGCCTTGCAGGGAGGTCCTTGTCCTCTTGCAAGCTTTCATGTTGCTGAAATGCTCCTGCTGCTCATTTAGTTCGAGTTTCGCATACGTTCTCCTTTTTTCGGTATGCAACTTTTCAAGACGATGACCCAAACGGTGGTCTCTACGTACTTGATGATTGCTTTGACTGTCAGCTGGTAGCAACATGATGTGTATTTGTAAATCAAGTCTTCGGATGGCAAAAAGATAATAGAATCGCATAGAATAGAGTCACTGAGTTGGTTAACTGCGGCTTTATGTAGTTTGACATTTGCTGGCTACTCTCAATTCGAACGAAGTGTAGAAAAAGAAAGTATAGCTGATGATGGTTCCAATTCCCTTTACTAAAAATGGAATCGAACGTTCGAAAACTGGAACATTCATCATCCAAGTTGGACAGTGAGCGGTAAAAATTCAGTAAACTTATCAATTTGCATCAATTTATTTTGCAGAGAAAGAAGTTAGAGTAAATGTTTTGTTTGAAATTAATTGAAAAACTGGAAATTGTTAGTTTTGCTTATAAAATCTTGTATTCAGAGAAAACATCTAAAAAGCAAACTGTACATTTCCGAAATTTTTTTTGCCCTGAATTCAAATCTGGCCTTCTTAGTCTTATCTGATTCAAATTACTTTTCAAAACTCTACCTTCGCTTCAAAATTTGTACGTTATAACTTTTGAAGTTAGATATCTCAGTAATTTAATGTAATAGAGCCATTTTGAGGCAAGGCTTCAGAAATTATAATTTGCTCTCTATGACATAGGTTAGGTTAGGTTGAATGGGCTGACGGTTTATCTTATTACCGTCACACTTAGACCAATGTAGATCCATTGTGATACCCTGGAGTATTGTAACGTCCTAGAAACCTATGAGTCTATGTTTGGTCAGTTTTTAACCATTTTGTGGCCTTAATGAAGTTCAACAGGCTGCTTCTTGGAGTGTCTGATAATTCTTCTAGTTCATTCAAAAAGTAATTGCCTAGAAATGTTTTCCTAGTGTGGCAGATTACTGGGCATTGACAAAGGAAGTGAGTGGTATCCTCATGTTCATCTTCGTCATTGCATCCTCTGCACAGGTAATCGGTGCAAAGATCCATTTTCTTTTTGTGGTTACCTAGTAGGGTGTGTCCAGTTATGATACTGATAAGCAGTCGTAATGAAGGCCTATTCAATAAACTTTTGAAAAAACTTTTATGGGATAGATACATCAATTCTTTTGTGGCAGATTCAAATCATGCTTAGTTCTAGATTGTTACTGCAAGGATTTCAGAGTTCGTTTGCTGTAGCTGCCGATGGCGTAGTAATATAAAAATTTTCTTTGAAATGTCAGTCTATGACTCCAACTTGTTCTGTGAACTTAGAGTTAATTCTTCTTTCTAGGTTTCAGAAGCGTCTCTTCTTTTTGCCAAATATTCTGTTGATGCTTTCGAATGCGTCGTGTACAGGTCTGATATTCTGCTGCTTTTTTCAAGAGCTGTGTATTGCTGAAAAGTTTCAATAGCTTCTCAGCAATATCATGGTATATTGTAACTTGTTACCCAGTGACTGTCATTGGTCATTATTTGAATTTATAACTTAATGACATTTTCGGAGGGATGTTGCATCTGTATCTATCTCATGATATGAAACACATTAAGTGTTCTTGGAACATCAGAGTACTAGATTCCTTCCTTCAATGTGTTTTCGATTTACTGGTTTGTTAGAGTTCTATTTGCATCTTTGTGAAAGGATCGTTTTGGTCATCGTCGATTCATCCTGATGTCTGTTTTATGTCCCGCGTCTAATCACAAAAGCCATCAAAGTCTTGAACGTCTGTAAGACTGCGATATTGTAAATCGATTTACTTATTTAAAGGGTAACAAGTTATCAGTAAAACTTTTAAGGAATAAATTTAGACATTTATTTTTGACGATGAAAAAGAGAAATCGATTGAATTCTTCGGATTAGTAATAACAAAGTGAGGCGTATATCTCTCAACTGCAGTGAATAAATTGTAGTTTCACTTCAGTGACTAGGAAAGCAAAAAAAACTCTCTCCTTCAAAATCAAGCTTTAGGTTTTCGATAGATGCCTGCATCTCGTCATGTTCTACTCGTAATTCTTCACTTCAGCATAAAATATAATTGCTCCAAACTTATGCCAAACAACAATTACAAATTGAACTAATAATTGAAATTTCGAATTTCCAAATGCATTCCATTGAGAATCTTATATTGTAATATATGGTCACCATGACAATGATGAAAGACCTGCTATCGGCACATGCAACTCAACCATATAAAACCCCATCTATGCTCCTGGCTGCAAATTTATCAAGTTGCAAGCCTAAAGCCTCTTTAAACAAATGGCCATGTCCGAAGATGACCGCACTTAATTAAACTGAACGATATCCCGTCTCCTCCTCGAATCTATACACAATTGAAAAGTTTGCGTATCTCCTGTTTTCATAAATCAAATTTCATCTCTTATCTCTACGGATCGTCTTTTAAGTTTTGTTCTTTTGTTGAAAACTTTATTCATATCTTCAGCTTTATCTCTCATTCTCTCTCTTTCTTTCTTTGAGTTTGCTTATAAAATATTTTCGAAATAAAATGGTCAAAAGTAAATTTACACAATTTTAATGAAAATTGATACACGAACACGATGTTCTTCAGTGATTGTTATCCGAAGATGAAATGTACACAAAAACAGCACAAACTCATAGAAGAGATACAAACACCGAAAGATATTATCTTTCCAGCTATTGAAAGCCCAAAGGTTATTCAATTTCGAAATATCTCCTCATTTTATATCGCAGTGTCTCGTTCGTGTATAGTTCGGCCACTTGTGGTTTGGTAACATTCCATCTTGTATCATCATCATCATCGTCATCATCCAGAAGTATATAGTGTGGTGGCATCAATCTGATGGATATCCATCCTTCTGTCTCCACTCACCCTCTTTTTTAACCAGTCTATTGATTGTTATGCGAAATACTTCTCATTGGTTACAAACTTCTTGTTTTATTCCTTTTTTGGCGAAGGATGATCGGAAACGAACGAGTGGGGAGGGGGTGCTTTCGGAGAGTAAGTATTTCGAACGTTTGCTATAGATCGACTTGTAGTATGTTTATCTTAGTTTTTTAATTAACGAATTCCAATGTAACTTTGGATTCTAAGGGCTCTGGTTTTGGTCGGCTGCAGGGCAATTTTTTGGTTATAACCATCATCATCCCCGATACTGCTTACACCAACCCCACCCACTCCTTTGATCTGGCCGGGCTTGACTAGATTCTCGTCAAATGTTTGTGTGCCTCTCACGCCTTTCAATCAAATTGAAGGGCTGATGGTACAATCAGGGAGTGTGAAAGAGAGATAGGAAGAGAGAGAGAGAGGATTGCTCGCAAAAAAATCCATTCAGGATGCGAATCCTTCCTGCTTCCTTCCTGACTCCAGGGTACTGTTCAAGTAAAAGGAACGTCGATTTCGGACAAATATTGACTTAAAAGGATGTGTATATTTTATAGGGAGAAACATGGAACAACCTTCAACCCTTTTTACCCATCACATCGTCAAGAGCTGTGTGATGTAAATGTGTGTGTTGACATTAGAAGAACACGTTTCTTTCTTTCTTCGGCTTCCTTCCTCGCAGTTTTTTGTTTTTTTTTTTTCATTTCTTCCTCTTGTATTATTATTCCTCGTACTTATGTTTATCCTTTTGGAATTACTGTGGCACTAGCTAACTTCCTTCACCCAGGGGATTTTTGTGCTAGATACAAGTTCTTAATTAATTCGGAAATAAAAAGGGTGAAAATCCATGCAATTTTTGTTTCTTTTTTTTTTATTGGTACCCACACAAGGTTTGATGTATAAAGAGATTGATGCCATAAGTAGAGACCAGAGACTAGAGCTGGGAGTCCCTTTTTTGGTATATTTCTGGCTAAATCCACAAGGAATATAATATATTGGCGTGTTACAAGGATGAAGCGAGGATGAATACACGTACAAACACTTTGCTGTTATCGGCTTTTTAATTACTTAATTCTCTCTCTTTGTGGCAACGCGACGAAGCAATGCTGGTGAAGGAGTCAAATTTTTTTTTTTATTATTATTTTATTCTGTGTTGCTGTTCGTAAACGTTAATTAACCATATATATGTTGGAATAACATTCTATTGATTGAAGGAGGGAGATACCTTTGCGTGTAGGTCTACTTGTGTGATTCTAAATTGTTTGAAAGAGAGATGATGTGTGTTACTTGGTTGAGGGGTAGTTCTTTGTTTACCCTTCAGTAATTGGAATGTTGGCAATTAAGGGAGACGCCTTATGTATTCAAAGATAAAGAAATTGCTGTTCATTGAAGCCGCAGACAGAAAGAGTTGACCGATGCGTCGCTGTGATATCTTTTGTCGGTGTTGATCAGGACGATAATGCTATTGACCTCAACCGGCAAGCATTAATGTAATTAGAAACCTTAATTGGTGCACCGACACACCTGGTGGTGCTATTCTAATTTAGCATCAGGTTTTAACTGTGTGGAATTTGAAAATTCATCGATTTTGAAGAGCAAAAGCTCATGTTTTATATGTTGTTTTGAATATAAAATGAATTAATGTGATGAATCAAATTAGAGATATTCATTGGTGAATTTTTGTCAAAATTTGTTAATTATCATGCTAGGTACTCAAAATTTATTAAGATGTCGGCTACGGTTGAAAATAATTGAAAAAAAAGTGCATGAAGCGAAAAGAGGAATACTAATGCATTACTAAGTGTTCTATAGGACAGATGACTTTGTGATAACTGCACGTTCATCTAATCAAATCTTTAAAAAAATTGCAACTGCATGTCGTATTTACATTTTGGCTCTCACTTTTAGCATGAACAGCGTGGTGAACTAATTTCTATAATTCCAACTCGAAATTGTTCTAATGCTTGCCAATAAGTTCGGAAAATGGGATAGTGCCCAGGAATCGGTTGTAGTTACGAAAAAATGCTAAGACACAAAGTGCGTTTTAACTCTAGCCGCTTGTTTAGTTATTTAAATCACAACTCAAGCCATATATTTAGTTGCGATCTACGGCCTTGAAATAAATAAGAACTGATCGAATTTTTCGATTCTCCTAAGATTGTGAAGTAGTCTCTTGTGCATCTTCGAAACTTCTTCGATGTACAACAACTTTTGGAGCAAATTCTTTTGCATTGCCTTATTTTCTGTAACCACTTCCTGGAATTGTTGTTGCAGTTCATTGAAAATAAACAGCAATTAATTAGAAGAGCTCGGTGGCGAATGAAAGATTCTTTCTTAATAAAAATAAGGAACTTGTCTATGGTCACTTGCAAAATGGTTAGCTGGTCAGTCTTTTTTTTTGTGTAGTAAATATACTTTTTTTTTATTTATTTCACTTACGAGCAATGAGCTCAACAGATTACACATTATAACAAAATTGGTTTCAATTTCTTAAAAATAAGTAATAAATATAATTCATTTCGAAATTTATCTCTTGAGAAAGCTAGATCCGTATGACCACAAATTTTATTAAACTCTCATACTTCGTAAATCTATCCTGAACTTTCTGAATTAGTTCGGAAAAACATTGTTGGTGAGGGTTCCAGACGATGTCTGCATACTCTAGGTTGGGTCTTACTAGTGAGTTATAAAGAGACACAATTGTGTAGGGGTAAGTAAAGTCTGTTGAGTTTCTTTTGATAAATCCAAACATTGAGTTAGCTTTTGATACAAAAGCTTCTATATGTGGACTAAAAGAGAATATTTGGAGTCAAAAAGTACGCCTAAGTCCTTAAATTTTTCACTCCCTGAAGAGGGTTGCAATCAAGATAATATGAAAACTCTTCTTTCTTGATAGAGCTTGAGAGAGATTCAAGCGGTTTACCACACAACAGCGAGATAGATTATCAAGATCCAATTGGAGTTTTAGGCTAATAGAGGATACTTTCAGAAAAAGTTTCAGATCGTTTGCGTATATGAGGCATTTGCTGAAGTTGACACAGTTAACAATATTCATCAATAAATATGATAAAAAGTACGGGACCTAGATGACTACCCTGTGGAACACCAGAGGTACAATTTATCTGCCTTGAGGTGATCTCGTCAATTTTAATTTTTTTACCCTTTTTATGAGGAAGGAACAGATTCATTGAAGGAGGCTTGAGTGGAAACCAAATGATTCCAGTTTTCGAAGCAGTATTTTGTGACAAACCGAATCAAACGCTTTGCTAAAATCGGTATAGATAACATCCACTCGGTCTTTGCTTTCAATAGCGTCAACAGCGAAAGAAGAGAAACATGAGTTTTGTAGTAGAGATATTCCACGTGTTTTTTAATCTATTAAATAAAAAGATTAATACAGGGTGGCGCTCGAATCGTGCTACAATAAGAAATTTAAATAACTTTTATTTTAATCGATGTATTTCTTTAATTTTTTAACTATTGGATAAGAAATTAAATTTTATTTTAAGTAACTAATGGTTTTTAATGATGATAGACCGAAAATGACCTCCACGCTCATCCACGCATATGCGGCACCTGATCAGAAAATTGTTGATTGCGTCCTGAAGGGTTGATATCGCCTCAATTATTGTCTTAATGGACTGCTTCAATTCAGTCAAACTCCTGGTTTTCGTTTTGTACACTTCTTGCTGGACATAACCCCATAAAAAAAAGTCTAGTGCAGTCAGGTCAGGTGACCTTGGGGGCCAGCAAAAAGTGCAGTTTCTGGATATCAATTTGGGAATTTTCGTTTGACCTCCACCATAACTTGTGCAATGTGTTGAGATGGAGCAAGTGCACACGTAGCCATGTGTGCACTTGCTCCATCTTGTTGAAACCAAATCCTGCTGAAAGGAATACGTCTTCAACGATGTTCTGGGTAAAAATTCTCCTTCAACATCTTTAAACAAGTTTCGAGTCGAAACTTCTGAATTTGCCTGTATTGCCGATGCGACAGCCACGATTGTTTTCTGAACCCGAACATTGGGATCTCGGTGAAACGGTCTTCGTTTGATGCTTCCAGATTCGACAAACATGTTCACCACCCTCATAAAGGTCCATCTACTCAGAGGAGTACCGAAAAGCTCCCGCCTAGATCCCTTTGGACGGAAATTACAGACTGCAAAGCATGGTATCGCTTCACTTTCCAAATCCTTTTTTCAGTACCACAAACAGTCATTTTGATAAATCTAAATAGTAGCCTATAAAATAAAATAAAAAATGAGCCGATTACTCACACTGAAAAAAATTTGTTACATTTTATTTTTGTAGCACGATTCGTGCGCCAACCTGTATAATTTTCAACAGTTAAAAATACTTATTTTATTTCCTCAAATGCACATTTCAGAAGCAATGCTTCCATCGTCAGTGAGATTTATAAATTAAATTAAATTAAATTATTTGTCAAAAAACTAACAAAAAACAAAAATGTTTCTAAACAAAATTACAATTGAGTTGAGTTGAATCTATTGAAAAATTTTTGGAATATTGAATCTTTGATTGGTCCATCATCACTATTCATTAGATTATTTTTGTTTTTAAATATGTAAAATGATTCAAAGGCATCTAATTCATAATTGCTATTTACATTTCTTATTAATTTTAAATTTTGCAAACTAAAGCTATGACTATTTTCTAGCATATGTTCTGCAACACTTGACTTTTCTTTTTCATTATATTTAAGATGTGCAAAATGTTCTTTAAATCTTTTTAGAATAGGTCTTCTTGTCTGTCCTATATATTCTTTTGCACAATCATTACATCCGATAGAATAAATTCCCGATTTTTGAAGCTGTTCAATTTTATCTTTAGATCCTCCAATCAGATTTTTTATTTTTATTTCGCTGCACTCACTCATACGGATATAATATTTATTAAAGATTGGTTTTATCTTAGATGTTATTTCTGGATAGAAATAAAATTTTGAATATTTCTTTTCTTCATTTCTTTCATTTCTTATAAGATCTAAAGTTGTATAATTTCACAATTCCTGTTTTCTTCTATGTGCAATTGTTAAATCTTCAATCAATGTGCATTTGAGGAAATAAAATAATTGTTTTGAACTGTTGAAAATTATATTAATCTTTTTATTTAAGAGAAACATGTTAAATTGATGATTGTTGATCTTCCCGAGATGAACCCGTGTTGGGTATCACTTATATGTTAATTCACTAGGAAATCAAGATTTTTTTTGACAAAGCTTTCAAAAACTAAGGAATTGCAGATAGCTTACAAGTTTCTCTGTAGTTGTCTGCATTGTTTTTGGAACCCGATTTTAAAATTGGAATCAAGAAAAAGGATTTCCATTCATCTAAAAACAGTCCAGATGACAATGAAGAATTGAGACAATGAAGATTAGAGCATCAAAAGTATTTTACGATCTTTACTTGATTATTATTTCACCACGAATGGCAACTTATGACATGTCAGCACCTTAGATCAATTCAAGTAGAAAGTAGCTTCCTAAGATCAGCTGTACGCAATATTTCGAAAGACTTCTTCATTTCAATCATGACCTTGTCGGTGGTAGATAGAAAAATTTAGATCATACTCCTCGTCTTTATATAAAAAAGTTCTGAACCGCATAAAGAGTGAGACCTTGAAAGTTAACTAATCCACTTCCTTGTTTTGGTATTCGCATACAAACTTCTAATCCACATAAATGTTCAAAAGCTACCTACAGGTTTACGAAAAAATAGCTCAATTGTCTTGCTATTGGTGAAAAAGCAACTACGTTGCTTTAACGATGGAATGGTATCAATTGTTTACTTGGATCTAAACGTGTTAATATTTTAAAATAAATGTTAAGTTTTTAAGTCCAACTTCTTGCAATAAAAGCTTTTATATATTTAAATTTTTAAGGCTTTTTACACTGTTAAAGTAAACTCGAAGAATTTGAAATTGAATATTTTCTTTTGGTTGTCTTGATAGTTGGTTTTTGGTGTTAAAACACTTAGTTTTCTTTCCTCGACATAACGGTAAGCAAAATGGGGTACTAGCTCGAAAATTTCTATAATTTTCTTTAAAATTTGTCTCTTTTCTTTCAGGCTTCCTAGGTCTTTGTTCAGGAGTGAACCCAGTTTTTCCAATTATCTTGTTAACATGATCCAATTTCAAAAATAGCATATTGTGAGTGTTCGTTTAACAAGCGCAGACACAACCTTTGTAAAGTAAATAAGAACCACTTTAATAGTTCCGATTCCAAAGTTACTCTAGAATTATCTATTTCCACCTCTTTGGATATCACTTTATTCAATTTGTTATATGTTTAGAAAAAAGATTTTTCTGCATTAATATTTTGGATAGCTGAAGGTTTTATTTACATACCACTTTCAAACTGGAAGGACGCTTTATCTTTTCCTAAATGGGTCCATCAATCAATTATCAATAGATAATATTTTCTGTAATAGTCGATTAATTTCGACATTTGAAATCACCAAATGGGTTGATCGATTTAGAGAATTCGGAAGCCTAGATATTGGCTCCTTTTTTTTTTGTAAACAAAGACGTATCTCTACAATATCGTTCTCCTTTATTTGAAGGTCTCTAACTTTATACATAAATTGATATCAGATTATGGTTGGTGGCCATGTTAAGCTCTTTAGCATTTTTTTGATTACGTGTTCCATCCAGTGGAACACCATATCTCGTCACAGATTGCGATTGTTGTCTCCTAGCTTTCGCATTTGAAGTTGGTTGAGGTTCTGTTGTCCTTAACTGTGCTCAACTAGGCCATGGTCTCACCTTCATACCTTTCTACCTCTGCCATATGCTTTCAAAGAGACTTCAATTCGAAATATTTCTGTCTATTCTTCATTTCACACTATTCATTATCCCTAAACCCTTTGTATTGTAATAAAAACCATAACTTTTTAATATCATAAATGATTTTTATATATTTTTGGTCTTAATTTCACAGTATTTCTCATTTGATCCACTTTTTTGTTGAGTTCTAAGAACATTTATATGGACATAACCACACCACTGCAAGCAATTGTAATTCGTATTCAAGAATAAATTTCGCCCAAAATTGCATTGCAAATCGAGCTTCAAAGTTTCATAAAAAAAACTCTACTTTGTTGCAGTCATCTCGTGTCTTCTTTGAAAATTCTTAGAAAATAATTTACGAATCTTATTGGCAAAGGTCGTAAAACAAAACTTTATATCAAACAAAATTTTATGTCTTGCCCGTAGGTGGATCAACTTCTGCATTCCTCTAAATGTAGCACAAACTTTCTATCCTGACGAGCATAATCCCCAATAGTATATTTTCATGTGCATGTCCTTGAAGCAAGCATCCGTCCACGTCTTTTACTATTCTCCTCCCAATGGTATGGGTATCATTCGACTTTCATTGACCATTTCGACTATGTACAGCACCATGATGTGAAAAACTTATGAAATCCTCAAATACATTTATACTCACATGTACAAAAATAATAATCTCTACTGTTAAAGTTTGCAGAACTCAAATGGAAAATCTTACAATTTAATAATCGTGACTAGGAAAGGAAGACTGTCGAAGATGACGACAATAATGATGATGCTTCTTTTCACATTGATGCAGTCAATGCGAACAAAAGTTTTTTTTGACAGATTTTTATTGCCAGCGTTTCAAGTAACGAATATACAAGTTAACTTTGTTGTGTGCGCTGAAATGATGCAAAGAGTGATGCAATGATAATAAAAACGGAAACGAAGTGTTACTCGGAATCATGTTGCAAGCACGGAATATCCTCACAGGGACCTTCTTCATGCATAAAACACATGCAGTTTGAAGAAAAAGTCCTTAACATCAGGATAAACAAAAACAAACAAATAAATGAGAGCTGGTGTGCAATGTTTTCAATGTTCTATTAGCAAAACTACTTTCAACACACGCCACACCGGCTTACATAGCTTCATACTCGTGTATATTTGTACGAGTAACAAATACATTTTTGAAGTCCTAATGGGCGATACATGTGCTGTGCAAGGTAATTGCTTTCCGTCTGCAGAACCAGATATACTTCGTTAAGTAAATGTAAATGTTTCGAGGATGATTTCGGGGTTCCTTCATTTTTATTCCCTTTTACAGTGTAACTTGTATCGAGATAATAGAATCGTAAAATTTTACCAGTGCATGCAGCAAGGAAGTTATGTATTTTTCTTGTTTTGTTTTTATTCGTGGATGTGCAAAAAACAATGTGTGGAACAAGAATTCTTCTGTACTTGATAATATGGGAGTAGAAGTAGTATTGGCAGGACTTAAAGTTAAACCCTCTTTGGAAGACAAATTTGCCTTCATTTCAAGTAAGTTATGATTGAAATGTGCTTCCGTCCGCGTCCGTATATGTGCGAATACATACTTGCATTTCTTACTACTCGCTTGGTTTGGCACAGTTTTCGTTAAATTTACCGTCGTCATGTAGGAAGGATATTTTTTTAAAGAATTAAATAAGCCAGCTTTTCTATTGAATATTATAGTTGAGCTTTAGAATTTATGGGTTTAAACTTTATATTCAAATTCGAAGAAAGCAACGACAACGTATAGTCTCTGTGGGATCATGATACTCGTGAAGTCAAAAAGAAAGAATCTTCCACTAGCGGGTGTATGTCTATGTAGCATTATGGTTTGCATTGCTGGATGTTACGTGATCTGGCTAAAGCTAGATCTGAAGCGGTTGAACGACTTGATCTCTCTCAAAAGAATCACAGGACACTGTTTTGTTGGACGACATGCCGCTGCCGCAAGGTTAGGAGTCGCCTCAAATGACTTTTGCAGAAGCTGCATGGATGACGAGGAGGAGGAAACTACTTCTTATCTTCTCTGTTCATGCCCAGCTTTAGATCGCAAACGTAGGACACATCTAGGTTAGTACTTCTTTGATAACCCTAGTGATCTTACTCAAATCGACGCCCCGCGTCTCTCCCACTCTATTGTAAGCTCGAATTGGTTCCATAAGAATAAGAATACATTAGGTTCATTGTGGTATCACAATGGACCCAACGGTCCTAAGTGTGATAGCCGAGCGAACAGCCGCTGTTACCTAACCTAACCTTACCTAAAATGGGTGTTGCGTGGAACATCTCGAGGTGTAAATCCAAGATCATCCAGTTGCTCTTCTACGGTTATCACCTTTGACGAGGATTTGATAAGTTCTCCAAAAATGTTCACACAGTCATGAAATGCTCTTTCTTACTCATACATCTAGAACCGGTAAAAATTTGTAAGCCCATCCATTCCTCACAATGAATGGTTGAGAAAAATACGAAATGCCCCGGGCGCAAATGATTCTCCGGCCTTGAGTGTCCTGAAAATCCACTAATGTTTGCCTAGTTGTAAATTCAATTTCAACTTAAAGAACAGTCAAAACACTCTTTTGATACCCACTGTCAGTAGGTTTTCTTTGCAACAGCAGTTTATTCTCTGTCTATTAGTGTCTGTTCACTTTTGGCGATGGCATTTTACATTGCAATAATCATTGTTGGGTGCCCACTGTTATTTTTATGAGTGTTTCCTGAAGGAAGAATCCCTTCTCTATAACTCTATGGATGTCTTTGAAGACGACAAGAAAACTGTCTTGGAGACACACAGATTTTGCGTTTATTTTCCGGTCTCAGGCTATGAACATCTCGTTATAAAGGAAACAGAAGCGCACCAATAAATTTGTCTCGACTTTTTCCTCATTTTGTCGGTAGTTTTTTTGCTTTTCAAGAAAAACAGACAACACTGAATACAATTTCTTTCACATACTTTAAGGGTAGTCACTAGGCAGTCGTCAGAGAAAGGATGTTCCTAGCTGCAAAAAAAAACATGCATTGCTTTCTTTTTTCTATTCATTTTTTGTTTTTTTTTTTCGGTTAAGATGGTCATTCTTAAATCCATTGTGTTCTTGTTTGGAGGAAATATCAACGTAATGTGACTATTTTATGCTTTAAAATATAAATAGGCGTGTATGTGTGTGATGTGGGTGACAATGCAACGATTCCGATAAAAAAGACGATGACGTTGTCTGGCAATATCAATAAAATTTTATTAAGAATCCCGGTTTCCTTTCAGTTTTTTTATTATTCCTTTTCTCTCTTTCTCTTGGTTGGTTGTCTGTTGATGCTTTTAAATTGTGGCTCTTCAAAAAAAAAAAAAAAGACGCAAGGAAAATCAGCGAAAATACAAAAGAACATTTTTTGAACGAACGTTCGTTTTATTGTGTTTATCTGTTGAAATGAATCGATTGGTGAAAAGAAATGTCTCTCTTTTTCTTCAGTGACATTTTTCGCTGACTGTTCAACAATTGAATGTTTTAAAGAAGAAAAAACAAGCTCTGGTGAAGAGAAAAGTATTTATGGACTAGGATGCTGAAAAGAAATATTTCAAAGTAATTTTCATAAATTCTAAGGATTAATGTCGTGGAGGTCAAGACAGACAAAAGGAGATTCTCTTGGATGAAAAAAGGGATTTGTGCGGCTCATGTGCTTTTTTTTTTGTCTGGGCTTGCGGTCAAGTGAGCTTTCATCACAACAACAAATTTGATGGATGTATTGTGTGGGACAAGGTGCAGAACGAAAACAGGATGTTTTACTTGCATTGTGTCGCGCTTATCGGTTGGTAGAGAAGTGGTAGTTTATAGTTCTTGCGTTGCCTTCAATTCCTCTGTGTTTTTTCAGAGGATAAACCTCAAGTGAAAGTCGTGACAAAGAAACTTTAGTGCAACTCTTGCTGTATGTTACCTTGCTGTTACCTAAGGATGAGAAAGTCTGAAAAATAAATTTTTTTTTAGTTTGTTCTCCAAATTTCACAGTAAAATTTCGAATGACATGTATCACCTTGGCTCTTTGAAGCACTCAACCTTACAATGAAACAATTTCGAGTAGTCATTGATGGTTTGATTGCGGTGGTAGTGGATATCCTGTGTTTAGTATAACCTTTTTAATAAAAACATAGAAAAAAGCAAAGGTCTTACCTATGTTCCTTGTGGTACCCCAAATCTCGTGGCTTCTGATTTATATCAAAGACAATTGAAAGAGTGATATGTGCCAACGCAACGCTAAGCTAAGTACCAATGAGCTAAATCTTATTCAAAATCAGATGCTGCCTCTGCAGATCAAAAATAATACACAGGTCTATTTTCCAACTATCTTTCCGGTAGGTATAACCTACACCTATAAGTGACTTGTGGTACCCGTGGCGAGATAGTTAGCATGTCCACCTGCTAACCAAAAGGTTCAAGGTTCGAATTCCAATAAATGCAAAAATGTTTTTCCACGGGTATCGCCTTTCGCGAGGAATTGGGAAGTCCTCCGATAGTAAATTCATTGCCATGAAAAGCGCTTTCTCAATTAGCCGTTCGGAACCGGCAGAAAACTGTAGGTCGACTGAATTCCCTCAAAAGGCATGGTTGTGAGAAATGCGCTAGGCCCAAGGGCTCCTCGCTCTGTTGCACCACCCTATTTTATAACTGACTTTAAGTCCTCAATTATCAAAACTTCGTACTTGCTCCAGATTGTAGCTTTCTATTTGTTTCTTTTAGTATATTTGAACGATACTCATCGCCTTTATTTAAAAGCGTCATTAAATAGGCCTATGCCTAGTGCTGATCCCTGAGGCTCGCTAAGAAAACGGTTTCCTCGTTAATAAAACTCCAGGAACTAGTCCCTGTCTTAGATGCGTTTCTCAAAAGATAACTTTATTTTGTTTTGACTCAACTTATAGCAAAATAGTTTCAATGTTACATGACATCCTTCAAAACGCAAAAGAGCTTGAAATGATTTTTCAAAAAAATTCACTAAACGAAAGTGGTAAGGTTTGAATTAACTGCTTTTCTTTTAACTAATTTAAATACATTTTAAAGACACACAGGGGATAAATCTGTTCATCTCACCTCAACTCACATCACAGCTGCAGCATAACACTTATCATATTTTCTTTGTTCAGAGGTGTGTTATCTTGGTGCAATCATAACCACATCAACAATACTAATGTTTAACCACAAATTTGCAGCAAAAAAAATTTTTTTTAAATAAAAAAACAAACAATCTTCTCCTAAATAAGACCCTTTCAACATAATCTTTTATAGATGATCCTTTACCCACAACAACAAAATCTCGTAGTCTTATTCATTCCATTATCGCAGAACGCAAAGAGCAAACATTTTCTTCGCTTCGCTGAGTCTCTTCATCAAATTTAGCCACCATTTGCACAATTTTGCGGATTCTTCTCCATTCCATTCCTGAATAAAGAATAAATCCTACTCACCGTTCTCAAATTCAGACTTCTAAGCAAACAAAAGTTTTATGCATGTATAGGCTTAAGCCACATATATCCTTTCACATCAAATACACCACCTCTAGCTCTACAAGCCCAGAAAAATAAGTAGAGAAAAAGAAGAAGAACAACAACAACAGCAAAAAAAAGACCATCTCAAAGTTTCAGAGCGGTGCATTTCAACAAACAACCAAAACCCCATACCGCACCTACTATACTGCTATGTGTTTTATGTATATATGTGTACATATTTCATCGTCCTGAGTGAAAGGATAAAAATTGTTTTGTACGAGTGGCGTTTTTGTGTATTCGCCTCGCAAATATTTACACAAAGCGAAGCAACAGTTCGGAAACACAACCAAACCAAGCATTTTTGTTGGAAGAGTAATGAGCACGCACACACGACCGCCCACCATCAACGAATGCTGCCCCCAACTCTCAACTTCATAGAATGTGTCATGCAACAAGCATCGTTTGCATTAAGAGTAAAATAAAATAAAAAAAAAAAGCTAAAAGAACCTTCTTATAATAACAAAAGCGTGAATCTATGTTAGAGACACTCTGTCAATGCGATGTCCTTTTTTTCTGTTTGCCAACAAAACTAAGCCACCCTTGGCACTTGGCAGCAAAAGAAGAGATTCAGTCGTCTCTGAATGCTTTCATTTCGTTGTGCAAACAATATCCAGATCTTTGCTTTGCAACTTAAACTCCAACCAAATAGAACCGTTATCCCTGGGACGTGCCTCAACATATTACACTTAATCATTTTTAATTGATACATTAAACTAAGTAAACAAGAAAATTTTCTGTGTGTTTGGTAGATCCCTGGCAGACAGACAGTCAGAGCCTATCATGTCCTTCTCAAAATTATCTAATCCTCAACGATAGACAAAGCCAACGGTAAGCACTAAGCAAAAGCACCAGAAACACAAGCAGCAGCAATATCCTTGTCTCGATTATTATCATGAAATTATGATTACACAAAGGACGAACCGAACATAGATATGTATAAGGAGATACATAGATAGAGAGAGAGGAAGACCTTGTGAATATAGAGAACGCATTAAATAATATTAATAATTGTACAAATATTTGTAATTACTTAATAGTAATCTTTTACATGTCCTTAGGGTGTCCTCTGTATTACATTTGACCGACCTATGTGCATTCTGTGATGTTGTTTCTATGGAATAATTATACTTTGAATCATCCAATATCCTCATGCCAGAGGCTAAGCAAAATAATTGTATGACTGTGTGATTGTGTGCTGCCGATACTAATTGACATGTGACTTCCTAGCATCGGATATCCTTGACATATGTCATGAATATGTAGCGGGGCAACCTTATGTGGGTGATGGTTTCTTGTTTTGTATAACAATGCGACGATCTTAGGATCCTTTGTTCTATTTTGCCAGGATTTTCGTTGCGCTTCCTTTTCTTTCGAGGTGGAATTTAGTTCACCCCACTCCGCCAACTTCTCATTCCATAGTGAAACTTCTTGTTCCCGGTTACATTATTGGATTTAAATTGAATTGAAATCCCCTTAAGCTGACGAGGGATTTGACACTTTAAACAAAAATCTTTTGGATTTATATCCTTTGTATTCTCGCATATACTATGAGGATGGTGGTTATGTTTGAATAGTTCCTTTAGTTCCGTTTTATCTAAGATATATTTTACACACATATTGCTGGAGGATTTCCGTTTAAGTTGTGCATACGCCATACACATACCTACCTCTTCTGTAAACGAAAGTAAGGAGTAGGTGATTAATGATTATCACATTTCATCTGGAAAATAGTGAAAATGTACGTTCAATCAGATACGTCGGCGATGTGTCACAAGAGACTATATTTTTACTATACGAACTCTTATACGAGTAGGTAGGTGTATGTGGGCTTTAGCAGGATTTTGTAATTTAATTATAACAAGCCGGAGGTAATTAAGTTTCAATGCATACAATGGGTTTTTTGTTGTATCATCATCAGCAAGAGGGGCTTAAGTTAAATCTTTATGCCTGGTTATTAGCATAATTTATATCTAGATTTGTGTTCGTTGATGAATCGTTCGAACCAAATTGCTACCATTAGTAAAGTGATTCGTACAAAAGTACACATGTATGTAAAGAGTCTTTAAGAAACATCAGAAACATTTAGTTTCACGGTAGAAGAAGTTTGCTTTTAAAAGCTAAAAGGGCTCATTTATTTCTAGAGCCTAGAAGCTCTACTACATTAGTGGAATTGGTATGATTTACAAAACGACTCAATTCCGTTCGATTTTCTCGATTGTGTTTACTTTTGGTATTAAGGGCTTGGGTCCATTTCTAGAGGACTACGTCATGTGTACGTTAAATGAAATGGTGTTAAAATGAACTTCATATAAATGAAGCTCTGTTTGATTTAGTTTTAATTTTTGGGTGTGTGTGACCAAAACGAGTATAGATTGTTTGGTATATTATTGGCTTGATTGCATTGGTACTAAGTTCTACTATTTTTATTCCTAAAGGAAAACTCGTCGTTTGTTTTCCTCTCTTACCGAAGATTTTTTTTGCTAACATGAGGAAATCAAGCGAATAAAAATTTTCAAAATCTGACATTCGACCGAAGGACTATTACTTGAGAGAGTGTTGTTCAAAATTCAATACACCGGCAGTGCTTCCTAGTGTATTTAACGCTTTCGGCGAATTGACAATGACATGGAGCGTACTGGTCGTATTAATTCGTTGGGAAAACATAGTATGTTGAAGATCATATCATTCCTCAGACTTAACAATGCGCCATTACGTAAGGTAAGACATGTGTAGGGTCGTGACTTGAAGGAGCTAAAAAATAAGAAAGTATTAAAATTTTTGCCGATTCAATGATGTGCTTACATCTCTATTCAGCAAGGTTAAGTTGGAGACTTATCTTGAAAAAATTAAATCTGTTTACGAAATTCGGAGCAAGGCATTTGTGCAGTTGAGGATCGTTTTATACCAAATACTAATTAGCTAATCATTTACTGCATTTGATTTCAACACAATTTTACACCATATAGTGTGTTCAACCATCAATTCTATTGCAAAATCAATTCTGTGACATCTTTGATTGATTAAGGGGCTCATGTTGAGCCATTGACTAATGCCGACAAACCAACAACTCTCATAGCATTCAAGGCGTTCAAGCTTCAGCTAACATGATATGATATAACGTAATTTATTTTCAAAGACATGACAAACTTTGTTTCTCACAGAACAAATAGTATCATCCTCAAAGAGATCTTGTTGTTTGATTCGAGCTTTATTTAGGTTGATAGAAGAGAACTAATAATAAGTAATAAACTAGTAAATAAGATACTGTATCTTACTGTTTATACGTTTGCAAAATAAATAAACAAATGAATAAATAAATGAAATTTTCGAATATACAACCCTAGAAAACTGAAATTTATTCAGATGTATTCAAATGGCCTAGAAATTATGTAATGCTCATTTACAAAAGACCATGTTTTTGCATGACCAAAAGTTAGGCAAAAAGTGTTATCGTGTTCAAAAGTAAGTAAAAACTTTTGGTCTTTTGTAAAGAATTGTAACGGAGTTACAAATGTACACCCTCACCCTACCGCCAGCCAATACACATACCAATGTTGTCACACGATATTTTTCACTCATGCCATAGAACTCTAGGCGTAGATAATCCTATAAGGCATCCTGAATAATACGAGAAGACAGAAGTCGGCCCGTATTGGAAAAGTACCTATCTAGTGTACAGGCTACTTCCACTAGAGGAAAACCAGGGGTTTGTAGTGTGCCCAGAGATTCTCAATTTCAGCAAGGTCTTCTTGGAGGACCTAGTAAAATTCACCACTAGCCTCTCAGAAGGCTTTTAAATTTTATCTTACTAAGCTGTTGATGCCAGGATTTGAATATTGATGCCAGTATTTGGCTGTTGATGGTTGATGCCAGTGCCAGTATTTGACTGTTGATGCCATGATTTGCCTGTTCATGCCCGTATTTGACTGCTGATGCCAGTATTTGATTGTTGATTTACCTGCGATTATAAGCCCTGACTAGATGACCGTTTTGCCAGCATATGACTAAGGATCTACCAGCGATGGAACCACCGATCACCGGAATTAGAGATAAGAATTAATAATTTTTATATTAGACTAGCTTTAAGACCAATAATATGATTGGACCTTCGTAACCCGACGAGCATACCCGATCTGTAGAGAAAAAAAGCACATCACAGAATATTGAGAATTTGACCACGTCATTGGACACATTGCTTGTTTTCAATAACAATGTATGTCAGCTTAATCGATAAAGCCGATTTTCGGACAGCTCAGTTAGCTGTTAACTAAAATCTTCCCGATATGATGAAGCAGATATTTCTAGCTCGTTCGGTTTACAAATAGAAGGTTGCTATCTGGTAGTACAATGGACCGGTATTTAGGTCTGAGTGCTCCAGCTGGTATTTTATAAACCTCCAACAAAAAAAAAAAAAAAAAAAAGCTCGTTCGGTTGCGAGAGTCCTCGATATACTTAAGCTCGCTGGGCCAGATGGTATCCCCACCGTTATTCTGAAGAGGTATTCTTCTAAGCTGGTTAAACCACTTTTCTATCATTCCTTTACTTCTGTGCTTTTTCCAAGTAGGTGGAAAACTGTATCTGTGCAGCCCGTCCCAAAAAAGACGAATGTTCCTCCCCTTCCAATTACCATTCCACTGCACTAACGTCCCTTCTTACCATGGGAATAGAAATGATGGTAAGCCGTCAACTCATGAAATATCTTGAGGAACAAAAGCTTCTCAAGGCCTCCCAGTACGGCTTTCCTAGCAAATGGTTCACTGGTCATTTGATGGCATATCTCACCGGAAAAGTAGAACCAATTTTTACAAAATTTTGGAGAAAGTAAGATAATAAACCTTCTATTTCCAAGGCATTTTAAAGAGTTTGGTATCAAGCCAATGCATACTTTGAGTATCGATAAGCCTCCTCTTCATTGAATTGGAAACCACCTTTCCGACCATTCACTACAAGTTGTATTGGATGATTTTAAACTTTATACAATCTTTTCAAGTGCTGGTGTGCCTCAAAGCTTCGTTTTGTCTCCGACTCTCTTCCTTATTTTCATAAACGATCCCTTGCTTGAAACTTCTAATCCTCCAGATTGTTTTGCTGACGAGTCAACTTTCAGATTCTTATATTCGTTTCAAAATTCAAAATTCGGATAAAGAAACTTGAATTAGCAGCACACCTTGTCTTTAATCAATTGTTTGTGATTTCGATATTTTCTGCCTCTAATCTCTTCTCAAATTAAATATCATAACCTTCTAATTGTAAGTGTGTCTCCTACAACTATGCCGTGTAATTTCAAAGTCCAGCCTTTTTCACTGTCACGAATTAGACCAAAATTAGCTTAGTTATACGCAATTAGTGCTCCAAAGAGACATAAAAAATAAAATGAACTCGTTAGAATTCAATGAGATTTCATTAAAAAAAAAAGAAAATAAATTGAGGAAGCCGAGCTGTCAATGAATTTAATTTTCGAACACCGGAAAACCTTAAAGCTATCATAAAATACATATAAGTCCTTCAGTTGTTTACCGCGACTAAGCTCAATTTTCTGCTGATGTATTTTTTCTCTTGCTCTAAAAAGTTCACCTTTGTTTACATGAGTTTCCTTATTAAAAATAACTAATAGGCTCAATATTTTGGCATACCCTCTTTTCACAGATTTTCTCTTCGGCTCTCTTCCACAATTTGTTGCTGAAAAATTCCACTTTGTCTTAGCTATAAACTTTCGTAGTCGTAGTCTCTCTAGTTAAATTAGTGTTGCTTAGTCAGACTTTATTTTCCCTCGAACGCAACTACTTGCAGATGCCTTAATAAAAAATGAATTCAAAACTCATATACCGTTCAGTAGGTACTTTTTTCAATCTTTTTGGTTTTGTTTTAATCACACACCATTGTTTTGCCATTTAACGAATGCCTTACCACTGTGTGTTTCTTACCACCATGTACGCAAACATAATATATATCCTAGACTAGATAACAGCAACTTTAATCCTTTTTTATCCACCCACAACACTATGCTGACTAACTCGCTTGTCTTTCAATTACAAGCAACAGCGATTCGGATACTATATGCTACTCTCTATGGCAAGCAACTGCACTACACGAAGGTTGAAAGGATAAAAAGGATGTGCTCTTTGTATCCTATAAACCTTGCCAAAGGATTTTGCTTTCTTAAACAGCCATTTTTTCCTCCACCGTGGGGTTTTTTAATTTTAATTTTTTTCTGCTCTCGTGTAGTTCATGTTCAGTTCATTCTGTTTTCATTTTCATTGCACATTCTAGACAACACTTTGTTGCTTTGCGTCTGAATTTTTAATTAACACTTTGAGTTTGCGTTATTAAATTAAACAAAAAAAAGAAGAAAAATCGAGCGAAATCGTGCAGGATAGAGAAGTGTAAAGAACCTCAACACCTCTTTTGGCCAAAATGAAGAAAAATTATAATAATTAAAACAAAAAGATATAAATACATTGACCTCTTCTCCTTTTGCTTGCACACATAATGCTGATGCCTTCAGAACTCACACTCAAGCGCAGTTAGCTGCAGGATGAAGAATAAATAATTGCTGACCATTGAAACTCGTTGTACAATTATCAAGAGAAAAGAGTGCAAACAAATAATAAAACACAGAAAAAAAAAGAAAGACTCACCCGCCATCCGTATCCTTTGAAAGAGGATCGATAAAGTACTCCGTCCGCCCTAGCAATTCAACCTGCGACGAAAGGATGTATAATTGTTGGAGTTTCTTTTTTTTTTCATATTATTTTTTCTTGCAAAACAGTAATAAACAAACAAACAGAAAGGATAACCGACGAAGTGTGTATTAATAGTTATTTCTGTCGAATACAAGAGCGGCATATAGTTCAGTGTAGGGTTAGCACTTTGGAGGTGGCTTTTGCGGTATATAGCCCCTTCGAAGCAAGAAGCGAACTAGTGGCTTTGTTTTTAGTTTTCAAGTGGTCGCTTGTGCACTTGAAGGCAGCTAGACAAATTGATGGCGTTTTTATCTGATGTCTGCAATTAATTATTGAGACATTTTTTTCTCCTCTCACTCGCTAAGTTAAGAATGTGTTGATTTTAGTTCTCCTTTTTTTTATTCACAGACTCATTAAAGTTACAAAAATAAAACCAAATGTCCTGTTGTCGTCAAAGACTGGTATTCAGTTCAGAGCAAACATTTGTGTGCTAACTACACTACAATAACATACACATAACACTTATCCAAGAGAAGAAACGTAAGCAATTAATTCCTGGCAACAGCTGTTGAGTAGTTCGGTTAGTTCAGTTGGTCACTTGCATTAAGGATATGCATGCAGGATAATTAGATTTGTAATTGGAATACAAGGGCATTAGAAATATTGCCATTGGCAATTAAGGATGGGGATTAATGTGACAAGCTGGTAGCTCTTAATTGTTTTGGACTAATTTCGTTGTGGCCTAGTTTTGTGAAACAAATGCAATTGCTTTCAAGCAACAAAAGCTTTAAGTACATAAAGTTATATTGCTTGGCTGGATCACCAAAAAACAATAAAAATGATTGCGTATACGCCAGAGTCAGAGGAACTTTGGATGGAATTCATAGATTCTTCTTTCTTAAGGACTATGAAAGTCGTTAGTTTTAATTATAGCTTTAGGTCTTCTGGTGCTCGAAGCAACCAATTGTTCTTCATCGGATATTGTCTTTGACGTGGAGTTTTCAGGTATTCTTAGAGTTACTTAAATAACTTTGAAAAGCCTTGTGTTCATCTCCAGTTCACTGAAGGTAAGGCTGGGAAAAATTGGATAGGCTTCGGGCTACCCTGAGCTCTCTTCTGCGACTTATTTACTATTTTTTTCGGGTCTTTATCACTCGATTGAAGCTTGTTTGATTGATTGCAGCAGAAAACAATGAAGGATAAAAGAAATTTAAAAATGTTTTTGAAACAACTTATAATTTTGGGCGCCAAAGTTTCCTGAATTTTTCTATATTCAACTGCCTTATTTATTATTAATGCTTACTACAAGCGATTTGAACATAGATTTAAACTTAAAAATATTTAAACTTAAAAAATATAAACAAATAAATAAATATATTTACAAATATACAATGTTTAATTCTAAGTTGAAGTGAAAGGGTTAGAAGTTGAAAGGGGAAGCGGAGTATAGATTTTTTCTTAGATAAGAGGAGCTAAGGGGAAAGTCAAAGGTATTTCCTACAGCATTCGCTGAACGTAGCATTCTGCATATGGGGTTGAAATAAGCGTAATTTGTTCGGAGAGTAGGTGGTGGTGGAAGAAGGGGACAGAACGTAGGTTACGTGGATTAGTGTTCATGTAAATCAGCTCAAGTAATTTCGGGGAGTCTATGGTACCGGTCATGATCTGATGGACGAAAATTATGTCGGCGATATGACGACGCGACGTTTAGAAAGGGTGACCCTGTCAATTAGTCGCAAACGGCTTTCAAATGGTGGTAAAATGAACGAATCAGACCAAGGCAATCTACGCAAAGTGAATTTTCGTTGCACTGCTTCAATTCTTCTTGATTGAGTTATTTGGTAGGGAGACCTAACCTGACTAGCATATTCAAAGGTTAGTCTAACATAAGTGTTGAATAATGATTCAGTGGTCTAGGGTTCGGAAAATTCTCTAGACCAGCGTTTGATAAACCCAAGAGAGGAGTTAGCTTTCGCTATAATATAGTTGATGTGAGAGTGGAAATTCAGCTCTTTATCACAAATAACCCCAAGATCACGAATAGACGAAACTCTGGGGATAGGCACGTTACTGAAGTAGTACGTTCGAAGACTAGAGGGTAAGCGTTTACGCGAGAAAGTCATAGATTGACATTTATTAACGTTAATTTCATGAAAGTTCTTATTACACCAAGTAAGAAAAGCAATCAGGTCTTTTTGAAGAAGAGAGGAATCATGAGAAGAGGATATGACTTTCATAATTTTAATGTCATCTGCATAAATAGACAGATCAGAGAAAGAAAAAATACTGGCGACGTCATTTATTGCAAGCACAAACAGGGGTGGACTTAGAATGCTGCCTTGCGGAACGCCAGAAGAGACAAATATCGGGTTAGAAATACTCTATACATACGGTTCTCTAAGTATGATTTGACCCATTCGATAATTGATGGTGGGAAGCCAAAGGCTTTTAGTTTTAGATGGATAATTTGATGGTTAATTTTGTCGAATGCTTTACTAAAGTCTGTAGTAATAACATCGACCTAGTTGCCCTTTTCCATGACCAAGAGAGTCTTTGATGCGAAGTGCGTAAGGTTAGTCGTAGTAGACCTTCATTTTAGGAAACCGTGTTGAAGTGAAGAGACAATTGGTTTATAATGAAAATACAGAGAGTCGTACACAATGCTTTCGAAAAGTTTAGGGATGGCGGAGAGCTTAGCTATAGGTCGATAGTTCGAGATTTGGTTTTTACAGCCCTTTGTGAAAATTGGGAAGATAAAAGATTCTTTCCAGAGAGAGGGGAAAACAGCCTGGAAAAGAGAAAGTTGAAAAATATTAGCAAGGGGTTGATAGAGCACTCATGCACACTTTTTAAGGAAAATTGCCGGGACGCCGTCTGAACCGATCAGAAATCATCATCCAGTAACCTTAATTTATCACAAACAGTCTAGGGACAAACATTAAGAAGGACAAGACATGTTTTTCACAAGAAAACATCCAAAATCAATCATAATATTCAATAATATAATTTGAAGCTTGGCAATTTCACATACATAGATGATCTCCCCCCCACCTGCGGTAAGGCGTCATTTAATTCAAAACAAACAACTTTTCGATTACATTTAAACAGCGATTAAGAGTTTGGAACACATTTAAACAATCTGATGGATTTGTTCGCTGAACTTCAGGTTTCGTATTAACTCTTTTCAGAGACGGATCTATATAAAAGCGGATATAACGATTTGCTGTAGTCAATAAATGAACACTAAAATTTTCAGTAAAAACTATCATCAAACTTCCACGTTGTCTTAAAGACAAAAAGTAAACAAGAGTAGCCGCTGTATCACAACAAAAAAAGATTTCATATCCCTTTCTGTAACTATACCTACGGTTTCTATCATAAATCATTTTAAAGTCTGGGCTCCTAAAGTGGAATATTTAAAACCAAAGTAGTATCTTTCCATTAGCAACTTATTAAAGTCGTATTTCCTGTTGACACACCATTTTTATTTAAGTCCTCTAATTTGACACTTTAATTTCCTTATTATCTTTACAGGGCTTTTAATGCCAGCGAGCAACACCTTTTAACTAAACGATTCAAAAAACATGCTTTGGCTAAGTCATTATTCACTTTAACAACCTATTTTTCTTAATTTAAAGTCCAAAATACTTTACCTCTCTTGCCAGACAGCCATTAAAATTCATACCAATGAGTTCTCTAAGTGACTCAGAGATAGAAATCTGATACCTGATCCTATGTCTGAGCACGATTGCATTCTCTTTCCTCGCCTTAGGCAGAATAGCTCACATAGAACAAAAAAAAATATATATATAAAAAATACCCTCAGCCATTACAAAACAATAAAAACAGAACAATTACGCACGCAATACTTCAACGCTTGTTGGAAGTTACAATTCACTTTTATTGCTTTGAGTACATTTACACGCAACGCGAAAGACGGTTAAACTTTCATCCACTCATTCCATTTGTAAGATAGCAACTTGATGATAGGTGGAGCCACTGTACATCTATATATAAAATCCCATTCCCAGCCATTTCAATTCCAATCGCTTGGCAATAATTTCCAAATCGCAAAAATACACTTAAGTGCCGCATGCCGGTGTGCGTGTGAGTTCGGTTGTATATGTTTGTGTTGATATTCTGTGTGATAAAGTGTTACAAGTGGCTAAAACTTGAAGTGATGGTAAATGGTGAATATAGCTGGAACAGTTAAGTCCTTGACGCTATTAATCTTTCAAAAAGTTGTCTCTCTCTCTATTCGATTTTACCGCACTATGCACCAGCAACAGAAGTAGCAGCAGACATCAACACACGCCTGAACGCAGTTGGTGAAAAGTTTAATTGACTTGAAATGTTTTCAACTCCTTGCCAGATCCTTTTAGAGTAAGATACTTGAATATATGTATTTCTATATCCTACCAGACAGCCGCTTAGCTGTGAGATATGCTATTGGCACATGCACAGGTAATGCAGGTTATACCATCATACGTAACGTAAAACCATGCTCTTTACTCCAAAAGTCGATATGTTAGCAACATAGCGAGAATTATTAATGCGTTAGCTCATGGGAGCGAGATGGGAATTTATAGTATTGGTGCCACAGGAGCAATTTAGCAAATTTTATTCTTGGTAATTAGTTTAAGCAGGATATGCGTGTGGATAAATTGAAATGTAGATTTGAAGAGGTAGTAAGGAGGAACTCTTTTGCAGTATGATGATTTTATAAGAGCTTTTGGGTTGTATAATTTTTCAATGCATACTGATTGTCTGCATAAACGAGTGAGTGGGCTTAATTAGGATTTGATTTGAAATTATTGTGGAGTTTGTTTAGACACTTGTATGGTTTTAGCTTTGAATTTTTAGCTTATCTCGAGGATGGTTTAAGACCATGTTTTCTGTGTGGTGGAATATCAGAGCTGCTAGTTAGCTAAAAGCATGTTGTGTGTTCTATTTTTAGCAGAAAAAATTTATTTCAATTTTTGATAAGTTTAAGGAAAAAGAGACTGGGGGAAGGGATACAAAGAAAATGGTGAGAGAGAAAGATAGAATGAGAACTGTAGTGTGGAAGAAAAGGGAAAAATAAAGCGAGACAGGGAGAAGGTGATCTAGAACGAAAAAAGAGAGAGAGAAAGAACAAAAGCAAGAAAACAGTTGTTTCGGAAATAGATGTTTTCAACGTTGGTTGAGTAGTTAACCATACGCACAACCCCCAACCTGGAGGGCCTGGTTCTTTGGATCACTTCAGACATAAAGGGCTGGAATTGTGTCAGTGTCCTGCTGTAGGGGTGTGAGTGCTGCCGTTGGCTCACTAGGAGGTCATCCCCCACCATCTCTAATTCAATCCCTGTCCTAGTTTTAAAAGACCCCGTAAGACCTTTAAGCCAAATATGTTGGAGTAGCTCCTTCAGGGGATTCAGCTTTTTTTGACTGCTGAAAACCACCGTTGATTCTGTCATTTGAATTCATCCGCTGGGACATTTACACAAAAGCTCTCGTAGACCACTCAGATTCGTGCAGTCAGTCATTGTTCGCAGAGCATTATAGTGTTGATCACAATTCTTTTGTTCCGCATTCCTTTGCCAACACTCGCACTTACTAGTTTAGCAGGTCAGCTCCGGACGGAGCATCCCAGAGCCCAGTGAATACCGCGTGGAGGTGTAGTAAGCACAATTGACGTGTACTATAAGTTGCAGCATCTGGAGGGGGCGAAACCCCCATTTATTAAGCGAAATACAAGCTATTAACTTACAAACTAAGAAACTTAATAGCTAAGACTTACTAACTAGTTGGACGGCTTAGGAAACGAAGTTTAAGGCAGGGACTACTCATATTGAAGTCAAAACAAAGGGAGTGGGAATTGACATTCCTCAGCATTCGGGAGATGGGTTCATTGGAGCCGTAAGAGGTTCGATTTGAGTGAAGTTAGAAGAGACAAGGATTCCGTGTGTTACGAGGGTTAGTATTTAGAAAAATGGATTCGTTAAGGGCTGGACAGTCAATGGTATCAGGGAAGATTCGGTGAATGAAGAGAACGTCAAATATTTCTCTTCGATCTTTCAGCGTATTAAGGTTGAGTAGTTTTATTCGGTCTTGATAAGGAGTTAATATCAGGGGATTACTCCAATTAAGACCTAGAAGAGCAAATCGGAGGAAACGGCCTTGAATGCTCTCAATTCTGGCAATGGGCACTTGTTGGAAAGGCGACCAGACTTGACAAGCGTATTCAAGAAGCGGACGGACAAATGAAATGCAAAGGGATCGGGTTACGTAGGGGTCAGCAAATTCTGTGGACCATCGTTTCACGAAGCCAAGTGCTGAATTTGCCTTAAGGATTATATCGTCGATATGCTCCAGGAAATTCAGTTCACGGTCGCAAATAATCCCAAGGTCCCGGATCACCTCAACGGTGGAAATGAATTGACCGGTTAGAAGATCGAGCCGGGAGTAGATTCGATGCGTTTACGTGAGAAGGTTATTGATTGGCACTTGAAAACATTTAGCTCCAGGCAGTTTTTGGAGCACCAAATTGAAAAATTGTCGAGGTCATGTTGGAGGTGGGAAGAGTTTTCAGAAGAAGAAATGATCCGGTAAAACTTAGTATCGCCCGCATAGAGAGAGTTAGAGGAGTGTTTGATGATCATTATAATGTCGTTAATACTGAGAATGAAGAGGAGAGGGCCTAAATGGCTGCCTTGGGGAACACCGGATGTAGCTAGAAAGCGGCTGGATAAAACGGATCTGAACCGAACGCTTTAAGAACGGTTTTATAAATAAGAAGAAATCCATCTCAACAGAATGGGTTCAAAGCTGAGGGTGGGTAGTTTAAAAAGAATAAGTTTGTGAGAGAACATAAGAGTAAGAAATTAAAAAAGAAACTAAAAAAGATACACTCCAAGATATTTTATGAAGGACTAGAGTTAAATTGATGGGAAGCGCTTTACTATAAAGTAAAAGTTGCAGAAAAAGAGACCAGTTTTCTGCAATCGTAGTTGACTCTTTCGTTTATTCGTTCTGCGGTCGCCAATTTACGAGTGAGCCATTTGTTTTCCCTACCTGCGGTAGGAAGTTATTTAAGCCCGACAAGCTTTGAAATTTTTTCATTAGCGGAAAGAAGTTTCGAATAGTTACACACGAAGGCCCTGAATTGTTTGTACTTAAAAGCAGCTCTACATATTTTCAGTATATTCACCTTTAAAGTTTCGCAATTCAGCTTCTAGTCGGTTTGAATTTCTGTTCAAAGTCAACTTTCGATTTTATGAAGCAAAAAGTCTGCTATGCTGATTGCTCATGATAACAAAAGTTGGAGTTGTATGAAAGTAAGCAACTCTTCCATAATTGTGTTCAACAGTAATCAGATTTTTTTGTGAAACTGAAACAAGCCTCTCAAAGCTTAGCAAATGGAAAGAAATGGCGAAGGAGAACTGATGTTGCAAAAGACTGAGGCTTCTTCAATATGTTCAGAATAAATATTGAAAGAGTGTATTACTTAGCAACCAACTGAACCGAAAGTTGAAGGAGTGATCAAATATGGCCGGAAATATCATAAGAAAGCGGATATTGATAAGGATTATTGCCGCCCAGGAGGTCAAAGCATTTGATTTTTGCCTACAGGAATAGACAATGCGAAGAAGGCACCCTTAAGTTTTTTTTTTATTTATTCACATTCTGAAGAAGCTGCATTTGGAAAGGAATTTAAAAAAAATATATCTGCATTTGGAAAGGAATTTGTAAGTTCTCAACTAACAGGAACAGAGAATTTTTTTGCCTTAAACCAAAGTTCAAATACAAATGTTACATTGTAAAAGCTCCATCTCCCTCAACACTGAATGAACACAAAATGCTTCCAATCCCAGCTGCATAGCTTAACCTCTTTACAAGTTCTTCTTCCCCCAGCAAACATGCCCATCTATCCACTTCCACCTTTGAAATTGAAATAGACCGAACTAAAGATTTTTCCCATTACAAAATGCAAATATTTGAACAAGAACATCGCTACCATTACATATAACTTCAAATACAAATATCTTTTCTCTTTGCGTTTACAATTTAAGTCTTTCTCCGCCCACGCTGGTACATCGTGGATGTTTTGAAAAGAAAACGATATTTTAATATCCTTTGCGTATATGTATTTTTGTGTTAAGCCCTGAGTCTTAAAACAACACCAAACGAAATAGGAAACAAATAATTCACAAAATTTCTGACACCCAAAAACAATTTTACTAAAACAAACAAAAATAACCAGACTCCTGGCAAGGACTACCAGTAGGTAGGTACAAGGTACACATACGCTTCTTTGGCTTAAACAAGAAATAACTAAAGGTGTGAAGGCATTTTTGCTATTCATTTTTAGAGGAATATTTTTTGTTTTTCCTTTTGAGTGCAAACTTGTGTCTTTACTTTTTGGTCGATGATGATGCATCTGCTAGTGTGCAGACATGTGACTATACTTTGGATTCTTATCCCAGCAGGGCTCAGGATGTTTGTTTGCGTTTTGGTATGCATTCATAGCGTCTTTCTTTTTTTTCTAGATAATTTATTGCTTGAATTCCAAAACTGTATTTTGATACTCTCACGTATCTAAAGTTGCTGTAAGGACTTCCTCGAGAATTCCTATCATGCATATTCCCTGAGTGAGTTGGCCTCTTTTGTTTGTTGCATGTCAGCAATGTGTCTGCAGCTACATACCCAGCTAGACAAATGTATTATTTTGGGGTCTTCCTCTTCAAAGTGATGATGGTATGAGGGAGAGGCTTTAGAGGAAGGAAGAAGCAGAAGTCTGCAATTTTTGGATTGAGTGTGACAAATAAATAAATTTGCCAAAAGTGTCGCCTTTCAGATGCACACAAAGTGGGAAAATTTCTCACACAAACGGTAATAAATCATTGAATCCAGAAAAGCCCCACCAAGTAACAAATCTACTCACACACACCTACTCGTGCCATTTTTTTTAACAACAACCCATTGAACGAAGCGAAAAATTGCTGGTCCTTGAAAAAATGGTGGCAAGCATCTACCTATGTGGGTTTTTGTTTCATTTTCTTTTTTAAGGTTGGGCTAAGTTACTGTGGTTGAGTGATTTCTTTTTCCAGAATTTTCCTAACAACCGGGCTGGGAGTTTTATTTTGTGCCAAAAGTTGGAAGGATCCAGATGAATTACACGTTTTGTGTAGGTGACACTGGATTTTGCGCTTGAATTGGTACTTCTGCCTGTTGCTTATCGGAATATTTCAGAGAAAAAAATGTAACCGGTGACAAATTGTTTAGCGGTAAAGGATTCTTCTAAGGGAGGGGGGTATGGATAAAGTTGAAAACACAACAGCTGAGGGTTATGAGAGAAATTTTTGGCAGCCGGGTTGGGCTGAAAGTGTCATGTTTGAGTGAATGAATGGCTCTTTCTCGTAGTGTCATTACCACGGCTAAGGCCTATCAAATGGAATTTTTCATCCAAAACTTTGGGATTTGTCGAGGCTTAATGCTTCAATGATTCAGTCTCTGATTCACTTAAAGCTGTTCTTTCATTTGAATACAACTCAATCAGCTCGAGAGGGTTCAGAACACTCCCTGTTTGCTTTTTGTCAGGTAAGAAGTCTCTGTAACTGAAGACAGAAAAAAGTGCCTTTTTGCATTGGAATTCAAAGTCATAGATCAAAATCACCTTTCCTTCGGTAAACAGTTAAAGCTCACAGCTACTCGTGTCTATCCAACCGCACCAAATACCTAATTTTCTCATATTTTTTTTTTTTTTATTTTTATCAAAATTTCAGAAATTATCATTTAATGCAACTCTTACTGCGACATCATGCAATAAAGAGGATTATAATGTTCGCCCTCGTGATATTCGTACCACAAATGTTACATTCGGTTGGTTATTCAACAACAACGACCTGACCAAAGGACGCCGCTGCTGTTGCAAATGCCGCCAGTTCGACTATAAATATGGTGGATTGCTATATTGCCATCGGCCAGGATGTAACTGCAATATTTCATTAATCATTTATAATGGCTAAATCCTGTTAAACAAATATCAATCACACGCACAAATAATAATCGGCTTGTGTTCATTCAATATAATAGCACACACATAGGCATACTCGTCCGGCCTTTAGGTGATTACCGACCTCTATTTGTGCGAACACAACCGAGATAAAATTGATAATTTCCCTTCTCTAATTGAAAATCATAATTCTTATATTTTTCATTGCAACTAAATACAATAGGGAAATAAATTAAAAATCAATCATCAATAAAATCATAGTCACTGAATAAAGGATCCGACAAAAGATTGAAAAAAAAATATCCCGCAAACACACACACCATTTTTGTAAATATGTATTTAGACTCTACTTATTCCGAGAAATGCACGGTGAATAGATTGAATAAATTGAAACGAATGTTAAAGAACTAATTTTAAGCATCACATGTGTAAAGTAAACCTTGTGTAGGTTTAAGGTTTTATGTTTTATAGAGCGGAATTGAAAAATAAAACCATGCTTATTGGAGTAAGCTTACGAGTATAATTACCCCGTTCTAAATAGATAGATAGAAGCGATAATGTGTATATCGGGTCCATGGGATGACTTGCGTTTGGATTCAAACACAAATCATCAGAGGGACGTGGGAAGGCATTGAAAAGTTTTAAAAAACACGGTTCACGGTTTAGTTAGTTCTTATATTTGCAGTTAAAGTAAAAGGTCCAAGGATTTGTGAATAGATATGGAAAGTCAATGGGACGAGCATATCGCTCATCGATCATTGAATGCTGAAAAGTCGTTTTTAACGGATACATTAGTTTAGATACTTTCTTCATTCACTTTATTTGACTTGCTTTAAAAGGCTTCATTCAAAATTTGATTTCCATATGATATTGCTTTCCTATAATAATAATAAATAATTGTAGAGCTGGCTTACGTCCTCCTCGCAATTCAGAGTTTTTAGTACTTTTCCTTCAGTTAACAAGTTACTCCCAAAAGACAAGATCTTCTTATTTCTTTTAGGATCAGACATATTCCTAAGAGTCGCATGACGTCTTCTCTCACGGAAAGATTGCAAAGACTGCAAATTAATGGTAGATCCTCCCGGTGTTGAATAAAATTTAATTAAAGCAGCTTGCCTCTCATTCTTAACATAGCTGAATTTAGATGTTGGGTATTGTCGGACCGAAAATAATTTCTTTCGCAGAGATTGTGTTGCAGTATACTCTAGGTTATTCTATGCACAGAAGTAGTCGCCTAGTTGATAAAATCTAATCTAAGTTTCTCATCTGCTTCGTAAAGCGCATCCTCGACTTCTTTCCCGTCATTTCCCTGTAGACTCAGGTTAAAGTCAACGCCACAATAATCTGCAAGCTCCTTCAGTTCCCCAAAGAAAAGACTCTTCCTTCGAATGATATGTCGACTTATTATTTTTGGTAGTCTTTCGTCTTGCATTTTTTAGACTTTCAAAAGATATTCTACTGTAGTTTGAGTGTTTTAATAAAAAGCGGTGGCAGTCCAGTTTCGATATTTAGCATGTAGTTCGGCATGTATTTCTCGGTAATAAAAAATATCTCTTTAGGTAAAATCTTAACAGCTTTTCTACCGTTTCATATTTCTCATAGCCCTACGCTTGAGCAGCAAACATCGCATAATAGATTCAGCAACTGCTATAAAGACATTATACTTAACACTGTGTGCAATCAGCAATTCTTCCAAGAAGAACTTATTGCACTCTAAGCTTTTATAAGTTTGTCTTTTAAGTGTGTTTCCATATTCAGCTATTAATTATAATACCAAGATATTTGTAGGTTCTAATAACTTGGATTGGTTCATTGTTCAAATGTCATTTCTCGTATCCAGCCGCTCTGCCTGAACCATTTTTAAAAACCGTCGCCTGCGATTTGCTTAAGTTAACCGTCAGATTCCACAACTTGCAACACACACTCACAAGGCATAAAAGTGACTTTGTGACCCTTCATAGCTCTTAATAAAAAGTATTAGACCGTTACGGGTTCCTAGTGGACTTCCAATAAAATAGTGAATTTAATGCGGCAGCGGCTTCCAAATTATGGTTACACTTGTGAATATTATTTATAAAAATGTTGGAGTTTAAATCAATTTACTTTCATAGCTAAAGTCGTGTACAGTGTACTGCTTCTCCAAATGTGAGGTTTTCTTATTGATTAAGAGCAAAGTTGTCACAGCCGAAGGGCTGAAATCTTTAGTGAATGGTAATTTTAGCAAATTTTGAAAATCTATAGCATTCTTGAGTCTTTTAAGAATGAAAGCTTTCCAAGATCTCTGTACTATACATATATATGCCCTATTAATATATCCCAGCCCCGGATCTAGGGGGGGGGCAGGCCGGGGCACTTGCCCCGGGTGGCAAGTGTAGGGGGCGGCAAAAACAAGTTCGAAATTCCGAGAAGTGGACAATTTTTCTACCTTTCGGTTTCAAAGCAGCATCGGTTGCTGCGAGCGAGAAGTGAACAACTTTTCTTCTTTTGGGTTTCAAAACAGCCACTGTGGTTGCGAGCGAAGGGAAGCACAGTCAAAAGGAAGTCAAAAGTCAAAGTGGACAGATCGCATTTTACTATCATTATAAGTTTTTGTACTTTCTTGACGATCATCTAATTGTGCTCATCTCATCACACAATGTCCTCAGCCTAATCAAGGTAACTTCTTGAACTTGATCTCTCTGCTCGCCAAACATAGTTCAATTCTTATGTTTCAATCAAAACACTTAAAAAAGGGACAAGTATCATATTTATCAAAGACAATTCAAAATGAAATAATTGACTTAATGGCAAAAACAGTTAGAAATAGCATTTTAAATGAAATCAAAGAAGCTAAATACTACACGATAATGTTCGACTGCACTCCAGAAATCCAGATGTATCCCATACAGAACAAATGAGCCAGGTTATTCGATATGTAAAAAGAACTGGCGATGTGTGTGAAATAAAAGAAAGTTTCATTGATTTAATAAAAGTTGATGATTTAGATATTGGACAATGTCGTGGCCAATCTTATGACAATGGGTCCAATATGGCCGGCATCCATAAAGGAGTACAAGCCAGGATTGCAGAAAGAAATGAACTAGCCGAGTTCGTGCCGTGCTTGGTTCACTCCTCAAATCTTGTAGGTGTTCATTCTGCCTCATTATGCCAGGAAGCTATTAACCTATTTGGACTGGTTCAAAAATTTCTTTTTTGTTGGCTCCACTACTATGTAGGTGGGACATTGTGAAAAAAAAATGTTAAGGCAAATTTAAAAGGAAGTAGTCAGACGAGATGGTCGGCAAAACATGTTGCTGTGAATGCTCTATTGAATAATTTGCCAGAAATAGCGGAAGCCTTAGAAAAGTTAAGCAAATTTCTCATGCTCCAGAAACTAAGTACGAGGCAGGTAATATCTTAACAGCTATAAAGAATTTTAAATTTATTCTCAATTTAACTATTTGGGTGAATATTCTCCGCGAAATCAATCGAGTGAATATTGAGATTCAGAAAGAAGATATAATCCTTGCACTAATCTCGCTCTAATCGATGGTCTGCTCAAAACTTCACAAAAAATGAGACAAAATCCAATGGAGTATTGGATAAATGAGGCTAGAGAAGTGGCTGAATAAAGTGGTGTTGACCCTATCTTGCAAAGCAAACGAATTCCGCAACATAAAAAACATTTCGATGGGATATGTGAAGATGAATTATACAAACACTCAAACCTGTTCAACTCTTTTCTGAAGAAATAATGATGGTATTTGATCGAATCATATCAGAAATTAAAAAGAGGTTTGATTGTGCTACCATACTGAATATGAACTTCGCTTTTCTTAATGGCTATAACATTTTGAAATGTCAATTGTAGAACTGCAAAAGTATGGAGCGGATCTGGCTAAAAAATATGAGCGAGATTTGAGCACCGTTGAATTCTGTCAGGACTTTGCGTTTTTAACACAACAAGAGCAAGCTCTGTGCATTTGCATTTTGTAAGCTGGTGACATTGAAAAACGGTTTCTATCTCTTGCAACAGATCTATGCGCATGATTTGCAGGATTCTTTTCCAAATGTTTGTGTTGGCTTGCGAATTTACTCTACGCTTAACACTACATCCGCAAGCTGTGAGCGAAGTTTTAGCAAACTAAAACTAATTTAAAATTATTTGCGACCATCTATGAGCCAGGAACGCTTATCCAGTTTAGCAATCTTAGCGATAGAAAATCGAATTGCACACGAATTAAATTATGAAAAGGTCATAGATTTATTTGCTGAACAAAAAGCTCGAAGAGTAAAATTGCAAATGATAAAAACAATAGTAAATTTGATTTTGTCTTTATTATAAACATTTTTATTTTAAATCCTATCCTGTGCTGTGTATAAAATATAAATTCTACGTATCTGTAAATAAATAGGATTAAAACAGAAAAAACAACGATTTAAGTATTTTTTTTTGAAAGGCTTGTGTCCAGTTGTCAGTCAATTACTGAAGATCTGATAGCTGAAATAATAAATATTATAAAGGTAAAAGCAAATATAAATTGGTGGGGGCGGCATTTTTTAGTATTCGCCCCGCCTTTAAAAAATTTAAGACCCGGTGCTGATATATCCGCACCTTTATGTAAGTATAACAAATTTCTGAGCTTGAAATTTGAATGACCCCATTACATTAAACAAAAATAGAAATAAGTAAAGGAAGCCCTTCCAAATTTGCTGCACTATTCGCCATTTACTTTTGCTATTCATTCTCTATCTGTTTGTGTGTCTGTCTGTCTGTCTGTCTCTCTCTCTCTCTCTCTCTCTCTTCTTTCTCTCTTGTTCTTTCTTTTTCTCTCTCTTTTTTTCTTTTTCTCTCTCCTTCTCTCTCTCTCTCTCTATGTCTCTCCCTCAATCTCTCTCACTGTGTCACAGTATATACGATTTGACTTTTATCTTGGAGGCACGTAGAGGGCCTAACCATATACATTGTCCTTACTAAAAATATTATAGGGCATTATATAATTCACATGGTACCCGTGGCGCGATGGTTAGCATGTCCACCTGCTTACCCAAAGGTTTTGAGGTGTTTTTTCACGGGTATCGGCTTTCGCGAGGATATGGCAAATGGTTAGTAAATTCATTGCCATGAAAAGCGCTTTCTCAATTAGACGTTCGGAAACGGCAGAAAATTGTAGGTCTCCTCCAATCCTTCACAAGGCATGGTAGTGAGAAATGCGCTAGGCCCAGGAGCTCCTCGCTCTGTTGCGCCACCCTATTTATTTTTGGTTAATATAATTTACATGTCAAAAAAGTAATAAAATAGAAGTTGGTTGACTTTGTCGTCCTCTCAGGCTCAGGTAGTTCATACTTGGCTATCGGTGGCGGGTTTGTAGTTAAAAGGTGGGGGTTGGCGATTAGCCACGGCGATGTGCTGACGCAGTGTCAACGTTAAACGAGACGTTTGTGGGATGCTTTACAAGACGCTCGCTGATGTTGGCGAATGTTTTAGGTTTCCTACTGCTTGTTGAATTTCTTGTTCTTCTTTTGGTCGTACTCGCGGTCAACCCTCTATTTGTTTTTGGGTTTCCAGTGTTGGTTCTACACGAAATCATTCAACAGAAATTAATGCTCACTATATGTGTTCGCCATGGGATAAATTAAAAGATCATGTTTTGCGAGCAGTTCGTCATTTGTGGCTAGTTTTATTCAATACTCTTCTTGTTCCATTTTTAATTTTTAAAGAAGAATTTTTAAGTTTTATGAATCTAGTTTGCATTTTGTCTCAAACCAAATGTCTTTTTTTTCTGAAACTTTTTTAAAACTGAAACTTATACCAATCAACCTTTTTTTCTTTCCAGGTACGTACAATAGACCGTTTTTCGATCTGCATAACACCATATGTCAATCAAGTAATTTATGAAATCTTAAGCTTTGAATTTTACTAACAAATTTCGCGGAATTCAGTTTAGCATTTTAATTTTAATTTGTTTTTGTTTTTTTTTTCAATCAAATATTCCTTTTATTTGACTGTAATTAAACGATTCACCATTCAACCCATCACAGTGAGCCCAACATTTATTGAATATCGTACTATTTTGAATATGGAACATTGTTTTCCTTTTTCATCTTTTCATCACTCGTCAACTTGAGACCCGGGCAAGCACTTTTAGAAATGTTAACCTTCTGATAAAAAAGAAAATTGGTCTAAAAGCCTTTTTATGTGAAAATAATAATCCCAATCAAGTTACAACAAAGTGATGCTTTTGCCTCGAATTTAATCAATTATAGACTTTTACAAGAACAAAACAAAAAAAGTACAAAACAACGTCTTCTCTTGACCTTTTCTGATATAAGTTTATAACGTCCTTCGTCTCAAAAACGGAGCATACCCAACTCACTTTCTCCAATTGGGACTTTATGTCTTCAAAAAGAAAAAACTGTTTAATGGTAATACTCTACCGTTAACCAGTGAATAGCAAAGAAAAAATGAAAGAAATATTGTATAAAAAAAAAAGTATGAAAACAAAAAATCCATAAAATCGTAAGTAAAAAGCTAAAAGAAAGGAATAGATTACCCTCCACAGAAATTGGGGGCGTGTTACAGAGCAGCCTTTCAAAATGTAGACAACGACATCATTAAACTTTGAGATGAATATAATACTCCAAGCGCAGTGATGTTATAAAAGGTTTTTTTTTTCATTGGCGAGATTGGTCTCTTGAATAGTTTGATAGAAAGATGGTAAATAAAAATTATTGCACTTTCTTCACTGTTTACATATTCTCGTTAGTGAATTTTATAACATCTCTGTTTGGTTTCTGATGCCGCCCTCTTCTTTTCCTATCAAGTGTAGTCTCTTACATTTTATTATTCATTAAGTTGGAACAAAAACATGGACAAGTACCCGGTAACCGGTACCGGGCCCCAATTTTCTACTCTCTAAGTAAACGTTGCTGTAAGTAGGCGGTGGTGGTTGGGTACTTAAATTCTTCCTTTTTTTTTTGTGTCTTCTTTTCTGTGCTCCATTTCGGTGCGTCTTCTATCTTTCATGCAAGTAACAGAAAAAAAAAACCTTAAGAAATAAACGCAAAAAGCTTTTAATTTTCCATTGCCTGCTTCCGCTCCGTGCTGTCTTCTCATTTTGACAAGGATTGCGAAACGCAGTTATAACAACAACAACATCAACAACAACATACATACATAAATAAAACAAAAAATTCGAAGAAATTGTGGAATAGGTAGCGGTACCTATACAAGCACAAGGCTACAACGCCAGAAGATATTATCATCGTTGTCCTAGTAACAAAAGTCAGAGAAGCGAGTAGTGAAAGATTTTGAAGTGGGTCCTTCTCCTTATTCTTATTTTGTTATTGAGTCGGCTATGTATGTATTAAGAACGGCATGAGAAACCTCTTAGGATCATTTTGTAAGTCTTCGTTACTTGGGTTTTGATTTCAAGAGTGAATCTTTTTTGAGTGTATCACGTTACCAAACACAGACATTTATATGCTTTAGTCAGAAGTCAAAATGTGCGCGCGGGCTTATAGGAAGTGGTTAGTGCAGGCTTCAGGATAATGATGATGATGATTTTATTACAAAATGAAACAAACGACAAAGAGAGGAAATCATTAAACCACCAGGCCATGGAGAAATGTTTCCTTTTGTGGAGATAGGTTTATCTTTTTAAGTTAAAACCTTACAAGAACTGGGGTATAGAGAGTGCGGTATAAGGATTTGGCAAAAGGAAGTCTTTGTTAAATTGTAAGACTCCCACAAACTGTGCGGAATAAAAATTTTGATTAGGATTGTTCCTTTTTTTAATGTTTCCTCAGAGAAGTCAACTGAATGAAGTGCAATTGTGATTTAGAAATAAAAAGAAGGACAATTAGAAATGATGTAAGCTTTTTTGGTCGATTTTGATAACAAAGTATTTTGACCCTTACATAAATAGAATTTTTTTAAGGACGCTATGATACGAGCTTAAAGTCGAGAGCAGTATGAGTTAATATTCTCGTTAATTACTCTCGGTTAGTCTCGGTTAATTACTTGGAGGACTTTCCTCGCGAGAAGCATTCGGAAGAACTGAAGTCTGACTACCACATGACAGGTTGACATGGTAATGGTAAGCACCACATAAATTTTGAGCGGTGTATTGATTTACCCATTTCGTACAATGAAAGAGCCTCAAAATCCGAAATTAGCGCATTAAATCCTTTCAAAAAATAACTTCGTTTAACTGTCTGCCTGTTTACAATGTCTTATTCTTATGATGTTATATCGTTTATTGCTAGGAAAGGTCAAAGTTAGGGTTACTATTTTAAACTAAAATTTAAAATAAGCATGCTGGTACAAGAGATCGAGGAGCCCTGGGGCCGCCACGGGTACCACGGATTTACAAACAACAGTCAATGGAAAAACCCGTGGTACCCGTGGCGTAATGGTTAGCATGTCCACCTACTAACCCAGAGGTTCGATTTTCAAATCCCAGCAGAGGCAAAAATGCAAAAATGTTTTTCCACGGGTATCGCCTTTCGCGAAGAATTGGCAAGTCCTCCGTTAGTATTCATTGCCATGAAAAGCGCATTCTCAATTAGCCGTTCGGAACGAAAAATTGTAGGTCCCCTCCATTCCCTCACAAGGCATGGTTGTGAGAAATGCGCTAGGCCCAGGGGCTCCTCGCTCTGTTGCGCCACCCTATTTATTTATTTATTTATAGTCAATGGAAAACCCGTGGTATTTTAAACACAACCAGCTGGGCTTTTCTGAGTTGAAGTACCACAGGGTTAAATTCTCGAACCTCTGCTTTTTAGAATAAGCTACAAATATCTAAAAGAAAACAGAACTGACTTTATACAACACTAAAATAGTAATATTGTTGACAGAAAGAAAAAGAACTAGAATGAACATTAGGTAAAAACACTAAAAGGAGGAAACAGGAAGAAGATGCTGAACAACAGGAAGAGAAAAGGGAGATAAGAGAAGAGGAATAGGGGATAGGAAAAGTAAATGGCATAACGAAGAGACCAGGTGCACTTGTACGGCTCAGATCGTCGGATTAGGAATAGATCTTGCCCCTGCGCCAGACAGGTATCACACTGCAAAAACATAAATCTTGCCTTAAAACCACTACCACAGGAAATTGCCACACTTAAGAACAGATTTCTTTTTCATTAAACTTACACATTTTTGCAACTTCATTCAATTTATTCAAGTCAATTGGAGAGAAGATCACACAATTGATTACGTCTTCGAGATGTTGCGTCGCTACTAACTTTTTCATTTGTCAACTTTGAACAAGAAGGACGCACCTCCGAACTATATTGTGAACTTTATCCTCACAATGCCTTTGCAAGGCCTCAAAGTTTAAGTGCTGCCACCACCTACTGAGTGACAGAGTGACATTTCTTATCACTAAATTTTACTACGGATGTTGTCCTCCTCTCTTAATAAGTAGCAATAGGGTACAAGTACACTTATCGCTTCTTGTGTTCCCAGGCAAGGTGTAACTTAATCATATCACCCACTCGCATGTTGATTTATATCCAATTATCAATCAATCATAACAAATATTGAACACAGTTGTTAAAAATCTTGCAACGAATAATAAATATTTGATAAAGTAACTGAATATCATGGCGAAATTCCTCTAGGTTCTCATTGATCATAATGGAACCAATTAAAAATTCCCTTTTAAATGAAATTATCTCTCCAAGTATTCATTGGTTAGCAAATTTTCAAAAATTAATTTGGTTTTCATGCTTTTGCTAAGGTTTTTTCTTTTTTTTCCCTTTCGCCATCATTGCAGTCAAAATACAATGCCTGGTATTTGACATGTAAATAGGTACTTTTTTTTGCCATCGAATTGTCATCGATAAAGCCTAAATTATTTATCTGCAATTCTATTTGCATTTTTGAGACCACAAAATAAAAAATTCACATCAAAAAAAAAAAGCTATGCCCACAACACTACAACTATAACAAAATACAGGAAACAGTTCATTGTGAATATCATTAAACAGCACAGAATACATCTGTTTTTGGTGCTAACAGTTTAATTTGATTCAATTTTTTTTTTTTTTTTTTTTGGTTGGAGAGACTATTTTTCGTTCTGGTTTCCTGCTTTCTCTAATTTTTAACTGTACAATTAATATTAAATTATTCAGCATAAATGAGGTATTTAATTGCAATCGGGTGTATAATCAACTTGAGTAAAATATTTAGCAAGCAAAGTGAGAGTAACCATGAAATTAATTTATGGTTTCCAGCGGTATTGTGCTTGCATTGTTGGTTTGGTAAGGTACACTCTGGGTTCTGGGAGTAATCTCATTTGGGATAGTATTTAATTCATCCTCTTTATGAGTTGGTATGGCTGTGTGTTGTGTTTCTGTTTGTGTTTGTTAGCAGCGAGAGACATTTATTTATGAGGTTAAAGTGCATTTCCTGTTTCATACTTTTTTAATACATCTACTTTGATTACAAAAAATTATAATTAGTTCACTGAAACAAAACGAAGGGAAAATAAAATTGGTTAGTAATAATTTTTTGTGGTGAGAAAATTTGATTTCATTTATCAACAACTTCTGCTACATACTGCGTGTGTGACCAATGTATGTGATCATACAAGGGCTAATAATTTTTATGAGAGTAATTAATATGGTTTTATAAGGTTGATGATGATGAAAGCACCAATTGAACTTAATTATAAATATTTTATCTATGCGGTTTGACGTGCTGATTTACAGCAGAGACTTTTGTGGAATTCATTCGCTTGAACTATGTAATTAAAGGAAATATTTTTAAAAGGAGTGTTAAAGAGAATCACTCAGTTTTCTGTTAAATTTTTTTATTTATTTGTACTAGTGACAGCAGACGTTTCTTCACAATTTTGAAATAACCTCTTTCGAAGTATTAACCTCGTTCCTTACTTAGCTGTTGAGCTTCTCCCAAAGGCATTCAGTGAACACCTTTTTTCATTTAATCAGGCGTGAAGTTACACGACAAGGTAACCTGTCAGACAATAAAGCCATACTTGGTCTTGTTATGTGGTTGTTGTCCCGTCTTGTTGGAACTACACATCGCAACGTCATGATTTTCGGCGTGGCCATGTTATCATTTGACCGCATCGAATTCACTGTAACGGTTCGGATATTGGCGTCTTCTAAGAATTACAAAACATTGATACCTTTCAACCATAGACGTCTTCAATCACTTGTGTGGGCATTCACAACCTCATATTATATCGTGATTGTTTTTCGACGTTTATTGAGTCGTAATACTGAGTTCTTATTGAATTTAGTTCCAATGAAAATTGCAGTATTATTAACATTTCAATGAGTTTACAAGACTGCTCAATTCAATACTGCTGATTCTGAATAGAAGATTAATCACAAAACAAATAATGCATGAAACGGTTTCGATACTACCCGACCGAACCGTCAAATTAAAAGATTTGTTCCACAAATGAGTTAACAACTTTTCTAGTTTGCTCGCTATTCCATTAATTTTATGTTTCAATTTATTGCCCTGAAATGTATTTTCTAGCCGAATTCATCTAAATTTAATTGAAGTTGTGAGTTTGACTTCATTGAATCACAATAAAAAAAGTCATGATTTGTTTTGTTGACATCAATAAAGTTTTGCAATTAATTTTCAAAAAACCAGCCTATAACTGGCGCGACCATACCATAAAAAGCTAGAAGGAAACTAATTGCAATCAATTTAGTTTAGCATTAAAACCTCCCATTCTATTCTAATCGGCATTTTGAATAGAAAATCATTTTGGCTAAATTGAACACCTATTTTCAGAAGGAAATAACTAAGCCAACCTTTGTCTCTGTCGCTAATTTAAGTTTCCTTAAATCTCCTTAATTTATTCCATCTACCCTGAATTCAAAACCAAACGTCTAATTAAAAGCACAACTATTTACCTACCTATACCAAAGATCTATTCTAATGAACAGTGGTCCTCCAGTGAAAAACACAAAAGATTACAAGATTTCTTCTCTTTCTCGAATTCAAAGATATCAGATTAGAAGGCATGTACAATGAACCAAAGAGTTGATACTACACACAAAGAATGCAATCCATTCTGACTAAGGATAAAGTTACAAAACATTAAATGTCAAGGCTTTTCAAGGGTGATAATTTACCATAATTACAGTTCACAGTCGTAAAAGATACAAAAGTATACAACTAGCTATAAAGGAAGAACCAAAAAGACACACAGAGGGTTTCCTTTAACAAAACAGGACATTTATTGCATATCTATCAAATTATCCTATGTACCAACTATATGGGTATAGCGAGGTATGAAACACAACACGGAAGAGTAAGAAGAAGAAAAAGAAAAGCACATCATAGAGAGCAAGCTCTTTAATGCGGATTAAAATTGTAACAGAGTTAATTCGTATTTTGGGAAAGTTTTACTGGACATTTTTCGACAGGAAGATAAGAGAGTTACCAGTAGCCCAGGACTTCTGCTGATGTTGAATGTATCAGAAAGTCAAAAGTCCTAGAGGCATATCTTAGGCAGATGGCAATGTGTTTTTGAACAGAAGCAGTTTTGGTGTAGCAGACCACCCACCTCCTTTAGGGCATGGTAACCGAAGTAATCCTGTTTTGAGGATGCTCCAAACAGAGAAGCAGACATTTTCTCTGTTTGGCAATAGAATTTAATCTAAAAAGTTAGTTTTTTTTGTTACTTTGTTGTAGACACTCCCTTGTTTTGACCAATTCAACCAGTTTTTGAATTTGTGGGTTGGAGATTTTTGCAGATTTGGTTTGAATTTATGCAATCAGTGCGTTAATTGTATGGGTAACTTTCCCTGGAGGCCAGATAGTGGGATATTTATTTGTGTTTAGAAGATTCAAAAGTGAAGAAAAGGAAATGTGAGTTCTGTTATTGAAATGATTCAACAGTGACTTAATTTTTGAGAGTTGTTAGTGAGTTGTGGTAGTTTAAAAAACAAATGGCGAATCTCATTTAACCTTAGTTTTATTTAAGTTTTATTTGAACAAGTTTGTTACTCATAAAAAAAATTTGTAAGAAACAGCGTTAGGGGAAACAACACTGATAAAAAAATCATAAATTTTGCTTGCAAATAGAAATTTGTTAGCTGGTGACATGGACCACATATAGGATTCCAACTAAAATCTTAATACTCAATACTTAATCTATGACCAGACCACTTAAATCTTAGTATTCGAATGTATTTATCAGCGTTTTATAATAATCGAATGCTTTTCCAAAATAAAACGTTGTTATAAAGGGTGATTTTCTAAGAGTAAAGTTTCAAAGGTTAGCTGCACTGGTTAGCAATAGCGTTCAAACATCAACTGTCAATATGACAAGTATTCTGTATATTGTGCCATTTCGTGATAGAAAGATTTGCAAACGAGCATCGATTGCAAATTATGGCAATTTATTAACAAAATTCGTGGTTTGTGAAAAATGTGCATCGTTTCTTACGACCATATTATAGTCTTCTTAATTGACCTGGTAAACCAGCAATTCGTGCTGTTATCACTCTATTTTTCAAAAACTTTAAAAAAATAAAAATAAATTGGGTGGCGCAACTGAGCGAGGAGCCCCTACGCCTAGCGCATTTCTCACAACCATGTCTTGTGAGGGAATGGAAGGGACCTACAATTTTCTACCGGTTTCGAACGGCTAATCGGGATTCGAGAAAGCTCTTTTCATGGCAATGAATACTTACGGAGGACTTGCCAGTTCCTCGCGAAAGGCGATACCATTTTTGCCTCGGTTGAGATTCGAACTTGTACTTCTGGATTAACAGGCGGACATGCCTGGGTGCGGGTACCACCAAATTTACTTTATTTAAATATTTAAGCATCGACTTGCATGCGTACAGTGCGTTACGAAGAGAATCGTGAAATGTCGATTCGTCACTAGTCTCTGTAGTTGAACGAGTTTTATTCAACCACGTGGAAAATTTTCCGTGTCGTTTTGGGTTTGAAAACCTATAAAGTTCCATTTCTACAAGAATTGAAGCCGAAAAACCTACAACAACGTATAATTTTTACTGGAAAAAATCCACTGTTTTATCGAAAAAATGTGTTTAGCGATGAGGCTCATTTCGGGCTCAACGGATACGCAAATAATAATCAAAGCTGTAGCATCTGAATTGATGAACAGTCACCTTAATTACCGGTGCATCCCAAAAAACTAAAGTTTGGTGTAGTTTATAAGCTGGATTAAAGCCTTACCTATGTTATCATAACACGCGTGAAGAACTTTTCTTACTTATACTTTTCCTTGATTTCAACTTCAAACAGCGACTTAAGCTGTTATGTTTTTTTTTTAACTGTGGCCACATTTTTGAAGATAATAAAAAAAAAATTTTTTGAAGATAGGAAGCTGAAAAAAATTTACAAATTAATTTAATGGCAACAAAATCTGGATTGCGTCTTAAGTCGAGTTAAGCGGTTATGGGTTGTGGCCACAGATATTACTCGTCTAAAAGCGAACTGTGGGTTACATTTGCTTTTTTCACGATAACATGAATTATAAAATAAAAGGCCCAAGCCCAAGTTCTTACAAATAGAAAAAAAACTGCTCAAATCGGTTGACCGCTTAAAATCAGTATTTTTCTCTTGGGCGAACTCTCTATCTCTCTTAAAATATTAAATAGTAAATCTTTTAAAGCTTGGTATAATTATGATCTCAATACTTCCATATCAAGTTTGATTTTAATCCTTGTACTTAAGATTTGTTTCTTCAAATTTATTTTATTATTTTTTAACTAAATTTAAATAGAATTTTTAGTTTCAAAAAATAGTAACATTATATTTCATTAGAGCAAAAAGTTAATTTGTTCCATATTTGGGAAAAGATCTTTTGTGGCATTAATTTTTATTTTCATCTTTGAAAGCATTTTCAACACCAGCATAAAGAAGAAAGCACCGAAATTAATCTGCCATCAGCTAAGTACGCATCATAAAGAAATGTCAGTAAATTAGATAAAGACGTTGAAGAAGATGGGTCCCAATACTGATTACTGAGGGATTCCATGAAAGACTTTTTCAAGTTTGACTTTGGTCAAGTTTTTCAAATAAATGGTTTGGGTTTGATATTTCAAAAACCTCACTTTGTCCAATGAAAATTCATCGCATGTGTATCTACATCATTGCAAAGCAGAAGAGAAAAGAGAAGAAGTCACTACGTCCATGAACAACGAATAAAATTCAGGCCAAATGACCACCACAGCTTGGCTTTCAGAAAACACTCCTTTCATAGAATTTTCCTTGTCATTCCTATAATTGTGGCTGTATGCCCTGGACAATTTTGAGAACTTTATCTTTTAAGTCTTGGATCGGTTTTAGGCTATTTACTTAGATCTTATCTTAGATCGTATCTTGTATTAGAGCCCTATGGAAAAAATGTTTGAACGCTTTGCATCGCGAGATCTCGGTGCAAATTATGACTGCCCCATTGGTAATTAGCACCACATCAACAGTAACACCAAACATGGAAAGACTTTTCATCAAATGCATCAATTCTTTTGTTAACGTATGTTCGGAGCTGGATATGACCTGATCGCTCAAAATTATTTTTTAATTAAGTTTTGGATGGTTTCAAATAATTCTCAAGTATCCAATCAGCAAATACAAGACCTTGTTGATTGCATGTAAGAGTTATGCTTATGTTTTTACATAACTGTAGAGGACGCACAACCTACGTCTTTAATCAATGTTCGGTATAATGTCATTTGGGATATTCGGATATTAGGATATCCAATTCCAAAAATGTACGGAAAATGGCGTTTCGTCAACACTGTCATCTACATTAGCTATATTTTTAATTGTTCTTGAGCAGCATGTGAAAGCTCAATTCTTGTCACGACTAACATGTTCCAAGTTCCACCATCTTGAACTTCTCCACCAGCTTCGGAATTGGTATCCGAGAGAGAGTGCTGTTTACTAACTGTGCCCTCGAATTTTGCCATTTTGGAAGTGAACTTTCATAGCTTCTATGCAATGTGTTGTTGAAGCATATCTTTCTACTTTTATAGACGCCGTTGTAGTTTTTACACCTGTCAGGGAGTGACAGTTTGAGGTATGACAACTATCAAAACCGTGGGCTATATGAAATAAAACCATTTATTGGAAAACCTTTTATTAGAAGTGGACACAAAACTGGGTCAATTTACATAATTTTTTTTTTTTGACCACTACGTGGTAAAAAAACAAAGCCACTTCCTACCGTCTGTTTGTCCCTTAGATTTTTAAAACAATGCAACGGATTTTGTTACTATTTTTTTACATGGACAGAATAATCAAAGAGAAAGGCTCGTTTGTATAGCAAGATAATGTCAGGCAACCTTTAGTGTAACCCAGCGGGTGTTCCTGACAATTTTCGGTTGTATGACAGTTTTGTGCGAACGACACTTTAAAAAGTTGAGCCCTTGGAATGCCACACCGCGCCCCTCCGTATGGTTCAGCTAGTAATTTATATATATATATATATATATCTTCAGCCGTCTTTCATAAAGGTATAAAAGAATAGGACCAGTATAGATAACTTCAAATTACAACAATGGCTGATTTTATGAAACATGAATTCAAAATAAAAATTAAGCATTATCTTGCATTGAGTTTTAGTCCTTTAAGAAGACTGTCTGAATTGACAACGCTTCAGATTTCTTAGGACTTGACAATTTCATTAAGGGTTTGACCACATAATTATAAGTTGAGATAAATAAGTCTGCTCTTCGAGTTGCAAGTTGTTTATTTCAGCAATAAGATCTTCTGAAGTTCTGACAGAACTTAAATTATAGTAAAGTATTAATTTCTAAAAATAAAAAACTTCCCTTACATGCGATAAACATTTTCTTCAGGAATTTTTGCAACATCACTTAGTTGACTGGCGCAGCTATTGACAAAAGAATCGTTCTCTCTTATATTTAACTTTGATAGTTTCCCATATCGAATCATTAGAGCAATAATTAATCCCCGTTAACTCAGGAGTATTAAAACTACCAAAACCATTTTGAATTCATTGGGATAGCAATAACCATTATATAAATTCATAAAAAAAATGTGAAACAATCAACATGTGCCTGAAAATTTATTATTTTGATTTTTAATTAGCATGTTGGATCAGAATTTAAGAACCCACCTGTTCTTTTGCAAATTATTCACAACATTATTTTAGCATCTCAACATTTTGTTTGGTTTTTCTAATTTTTTCAAGGTAAATGTCGTTGATTTATTCCTTTTTGAGTTGAAGCTTTAAGTTGGTTTATTTTCACGCTCTGTATTAAAAGAAAATTATCTCTCAACCAATAGCAAAAAACAGGCCGATTTATATTTTGTGTAATCTTATTTACCTATAATCATTCCCGTCCGGACTTTCCTTTTTTCGAACCCTCTTTTAAGCCTTATGGTGTCAAAATTGACACCCAAAACCCACTTAATCCCCTACAATTGCCCCAAATAACTGATCCAAAGGACTTTAACGAAACAATTCAAATTAAAGATAAGATAAGAAAATGCCTCGTTACTTTAATGACACCAAAGTGTTGCAACAACCACAGTAGAACCAAAAAAATGTACATATACATACTTAACCCCAAAACCGAGACCGAAAAAAAAATTAAAAGAGATGGCAACCAAGCAAGCTGGTATAAGGACAAACAACAGAAAAAAAAAAAATTGGGAAAAAAAACAAACAAGGGAAGAATATAAGAGAAGGAGTCACCCTCTTTGCCAAATTATGTGAAAGCTCCAGGTGTGCTTTATTTGTAAAAGAAAAACCTCCAACCGAAATTCGATTTTCTTATTATATCTGTTTTTGTATACAGAAATCTAAGACAGTCTTTTTCTTTTTGTATAGTAGGTACCTCAACACTTGAACGAATCTACTTCTACCTCACTATTGTAGATATACGTTAGTTTCTTGGATCCTTTTTTATTTCTTGTGTGCTATGCTGTGTTGGAATAGCATACAGTACCCTTCCTCTGTCAAATTGTTGACAATCTTTTCGTCGTTCATTCGATTCTCTGTCATTTCAAATGCCATTTTGTCCTTTTTGTGCTTTTCTATAATTTCGCTGATAGAGTGTGTCGTCTGTAACACATGTGGGTCCTTTATTTTTCTATTGAAATATAAGAACGACACCGACACGACGACGAGAGAAGAAAGTATAAAAAGAAATGTAAAGTAATTTTCGCCAAAATTGCCAACACCAATAATTTTGTGTCAAAATAACTTGTCAATTTATATGTGTTTGGTCTTCTTTGTGTTGCTTTTCCATTTAAGAATTACATACATAATCGAAATGACACATGCATTATTTATAAATAATTTTGTCGGTGAACACGAGTGTCACATTATGTGTGGGAATAATAATTCAAATTGATGCTCAGTATAGTTTACCGCAAAACTAATAACGACACACAAATTACCAAGGGATATATATGTGGTGTATCCACAAAGGACGTGATGTTCACCTTCGACACTCATTAGAAAGGACAATCACATGAGTGAATTTTTATGTTGACTGGCCGATGAGTTATTGGTACAGAAAAGGGTGTCTTCAAGTGATTGCGGTTCTTGTGTTAAATAATGTGAACATCCATTCATTCTTTTTTTTCTCTTCTTTTTTTATTCTTCTTTTTTTCACACCTGGCATCATTTTGCTTTCATCAAATTAAACTGAAAAAGCTAGAGAGGCAGAAAAAAATGAAAGGAGATGAACATTACATGATGTTTTACAGTGACAAATGATTCTTTAATATTTATCAGGTTGGAAGGGATTTTTTTTTTTTTTTTTGCTTGGTTCAAAGAGTCTCTGTTGGCTTGCACCTAGTATGTAGTTAAATACTTTTGACACGTTTTTTTTTTTTTTTTTTCAAAAGAGAGTGCGGTGCTCTTCTGGGAAGGTAGTTGATGCTTTTATAGCAAAGTTTATACCCTCGATGATTAATGGAGACAATTGTTTGCTTTTGGGTTTGTCTGTATTTTTTTTGTCTTAGAGGGCTTATTGATGTGACATGACATGACCGAGTAAAGAAGGACATTTATTTTATTGTCTTAGACAAGCAATTAGGAAATTGGTGTTAAGAGACGTGGAACAACTGCCAACGGAGCTAGATGGATTGTCATTTTTGTGTTTATTCGCAGAATGAAAGTAGAACGTCATGTTTTCTGGCGAAACAAATCTCATAGGCACTCGGTCGTATACGTACTATAAATACTTCAGTTTCCCACACGTAGCGTGATAATGGAAACCAAATAAAACATAGTAATAGTTGAAATGAGTGGATGTCATATATACGTGTGTGTCCTTATTCTCTTGAAACCATGTAATTAGGACAAAGTCTGATCGAAGCACAACCCAAATTTAAACATTGAAGTCTTTCAAAGTCATGTAGGAAGTCGAAGGAAAGAAGGGATAGCAACAAAGGACCTTAATTATGTTTTTAGCAGAAACCTCGTTTGTGTTTGAATCGAATAACTGAAGACTACGTTTTAGTAGAACAGCCTTGTTATGTACCTCCTGGCAATATCCTTTGCTTATCTGAACACTTCCCGATTCGATGTGTCAGACTCATCTACACTTTCCTCTCATTTTAGACGATAAACAGATTTTAAAAATATTTCATTGCATAACTCTTTTTTCTCCTTAATTTAAAAATATAACCAAATGAATGGTCAGTGCTGCCAATTGTTAGAAATAGAATTCACCGGAAATAAGACTGCTAATGACTGGTGGTTACCTTTTGAAACCTGCCGAGCTATCGAAACCCAACGGTCACACCCTTTTAGAAAGCAAATGGAGTTCTTCAATCCAGCTCGGCAGGCCTCGGCTCTTTCCTTTAATGCTTAATCTTAAGCGTCGCAAGTCACAACTCATTGACAAGGATCATCAGAAGGACATCTGATAAAGATAGAGCATACCACGATGAGGAGGTAGAGGAAAAGTAAGTCGACTTCTTCTGAGATTGCCAAAGCTTGATCCTCACCGGGAAGACTGCCCTCGGAGTATTGTTTCTCGACGAATAGAGCGATATCTCAAAACCTATCACCAAATGACATCATAAGATTCTCTAAAAGCACCAAATAGTTCAGAATGTTTTCTTAGCCATAAAAATCAATCAACTCACCCTCTTTTTCATTCCTCTACTTTCATATCCTCCCTCATTTAGGATATCTATGCCTGCGATTGTATCCTCTTCAATTTTAACCCTTCAGCAAGGATAATAGACCTTCGAAATGGAGACTTCGCATGAAAGAGTGTGCTGGAACGTTGTATTGACATGAATTAAATTTGAAGGTTGGCAAATTTTTAAATGGGCGACCACGGCCACGTCAAAAACCAAGTATTTGTGGTTGTGTTTTCTTGATTTCTTTAAATTTTCACATAACAGTTAGATGCGTTGCTTTGCTTGCAGTAATGAAGCTTATTATTTTGATGGAAAGGACATTGCCATGAGTAGAAGAAATCGTGCTATCTATCAGGTCTATAATTTGCACAATTATTTGATTAATCTCGACACGTCGTCGTAGGCCACTCTTAACTCACAAGGCTTTTAGTACGTGACCAAAAGGCACTTACACTGCGGATTTCATGACAATGATTGTTAAGTGAACAGTAATAAAATATTAAAATGATTGTTCGGATATGTCAAAGTCATAACCCATCCAAAAATAGTTCTGCTAGCCCAGTTAACTGATCCACTTACAGCACTCACATCTCCATTATGCTCACTCAAACTTGAAACATTCCTTAATCAATAAAAAGAAATCTTCCTCCGCTCTCCCGAGTGTCCGGGACCTCTTCACCCTATCAGTCGAATAAGTCTGCTTAATACAATTTCCTCCATCCATTTCCAAATCCATTGGCTCGTCATACAAAAAAAAAAATATAACATTTCCCAAACTCTCGAGCCAGACATTCGCTGAATACTTAAGTAGAATATTATTGAAATGCCAAAATCGTATAATCTTCAAAATGAAATATTTTTATACGCACTCCTCGTTTCTCACTCTTTGCAGTTGCCATCGCCGTCGCTTCTTTCAAGGACTTAAGCAGTAACCTTACGACTTTGGTTTTTTCTGTTTTCGAGTCAGCCTCATCGATCCTTCTATTATTTTAGCTTGACGTCGTATTAATTTTTTTTTGCCCTCGCTTTTCTTTGGTTCTTTGTGTGACCAAGGAGTAGTAATAAGGATTTACTTCCTTTCTTCCCTACTCTGGGTATGTCCTATAAGACGGTTGGAAAAATACCAAAGTTAGGAATTTTCAATATTGATGCAAAGTGGCGTGGAAACGAACTGTGTACTGAAAGTAAACTAGAAAAAATTATCAAAATCATCGACGAAAAAGACGGACAAAAAAAAACAAGCTTTGAGTATGTAAGTAATAATAACATTGTTCCTTGGGCGGCCAGAAAAAAGAAGAAAATAAAGCGTGCGAATCCTTATTGGCTGACAAAGAGAAAGAAAAAGATTTTTTTCTTCTTCGAATTTATAAGGAATTGAAAATCATTTTAAATCGCATTAAGTTCTTTGAATTTTTCTTTTTCTCTTTCTCTCTAAAAAATAGGAAGAAAAAGTAAACAAATCCTGACAGATATTTCCGCACACAATGTGTGAGTGAGTTTGGTGAAGACATTTTTTTTTTTAAATTCACTAAATTTACCACGAATACTTCTATGCTGATTTGGAAGTACTACATGTGTAAAATCCATTTCGATTTATGTAAAAAGATACCAAGAACCATAAAAGATAATGGAAAACTGCTCTGTGAAGGACACAAAAATGAAGTGAATTTAGATATTCAGTATTTGTGGAACTTACTTACATTCAGAATGCATTGCATAAAGTGCGAAAATAATTTAAATGAACATGCGGCATACTGGAATAAGGAAAATGCCAGATGGTTTTTGCGAGTACACATGACGGCTGGAGCATGAAAAATATATGAATCTATGGCATGGTTTACCATTTGCGTTTACGAGCATGTAGAATATTTTCAAAAATAATTCTTATCCGCCTGCTGTGACCATATGTATATAGACTGCACATTACATCTCCTGTCAGGGAACTTTTTGTTCACTTCGAATAATTATACTTGACACTTTATCTGATGAGAAATGGAGAAAAGTAGAATCTTATAGACACTGCATTTATGGTTTGTTTACTTGGTGCTCAGTAAGCATAAGCATAAGCAATAAGAACCCTCAAGTTAAGGATGCAGCGAAGAGAAAATAAGTGATCCTTACGTCAGCGCATCCAGTAAGAGTCCTTCAATAAAAAAATTCGTTTCGATGTTTAAAGAAAACCAGTTTCTTATGATAAATCTTCGGTTGTTTAGTTCATGGTAAGAAGAAGGAGACTGTTTTTTAAAATGAAAAACGTTATCAACCCAAATGCTTGAGTCAGATTCCTTTCATATAATTATCCATCACCAATTCTCACATTTGCTATTGGATTGTCCTCGATAGCCTAACGAATTCCATCTTAGAGGCTATGAATCGATTGTGGGCCTTTGGCACAGACCCAATCTTTCACATAGCTCTAAGGGAAAAAGTCTACATGTGTAAATCATCCGATTTAGAAGACCTATTGATATCCTGAGAACTGGAGTGGTGCAAACCTCAATTTTTCAACTTTTGGATTTTAGCACTACCATTAAGAAAATAAAAAAATATTTTGCCCGTGGTTTCTTCCTTTATTATTTTCCTTAAAAATTTTTTATGCACGGAGCTTTTTTCAAAACAGAAATGGCGTAAATCACTTATATATAATTCTTTAGTCTTTTTAAGGAAACAAATAGAATGTTTTAATTTTTCCTTGAGACTTTTGATCGCAAATATCTCAATTCTATGACTTTGGGGCTACGTTACTTTTACTCTCAAGGCCTCAGTTGCTATCGCCATTCGAAAAACTACACGATCAGGGAACTTTTCACCCAAACGTGCGATTGTGTGGGGTTTGTGTCTCTCCGATGAGCTAAAGAGATCTTATATTAAAAATATATCAGCTTTCACTAATATTGATGAAGCAATTAGAAATTTTTATTTTATCCTTAGAGACAGCATGAACAAAGCTATACCCCTCAAAATTTCAAAGAATGTGAGCTCTAATTACCCGTGGTACACTAAGGAACTAAGAAAGCTTCGCATCAAAAGAAATAGTGCTTGGCGGACCTACATTAAGACGCGTTCTGAATCTGATCACCTTTCTTACATCTTTTTTTTATGAATTTAAATCACTATCAAAAACTCTGTACTCAAGTTATGTTCATAGAATGGGCTACTCAAAAAATTTCTGGTACTTTGCCAATTCAAAGAAAGATTCGGATGGATACCCAGATAACTTTACATATGGTACTGTCACCTTGACAAAAACATCCGACATTTGCAACGCTTTTGCTCACCATTTTTGTAATTCCTTCTCTGATTCTATTGTTGATATAGATCGTTGTTACTTCGAGTTTCTATGTAAATGTCCTCAAGTTAATCTTAATAATATTTCCAATTAACCTAAAAAGAGTCCTTCACAATATTTCGTCTTTGCACGATGATTAATCTGCTGCACCTTATGGCATCCCTCCAATAATTTAAAAAAAAGTGTAAATCCCAAATTGCATTTTCCCTTCATTATTTGTTTTCATTGTCGTTACATTCTGGGCGATTCCTTTTACTGTGGAAAAAATCTTTTATTACACCTGTATTTTAAAAAGGTATTAAATCGGATATCCTTAACTATAGACCCATATCTAAGCTTTCGTGTATCCCCAAATTATTTGAACAGCTTGTTTGTGAAAGCTTAACTTCCGATATTCAAAATATAATTTGCAAACAGCAGCATCGTTTTGTACAGAAAAGATCAACAGAAAAGATCCTTCATAAATGTTCAAACGCGCTTGAAAGCGGGCAAGAGTTAGATTGTATATATACTGACTTTTCAAAGGCTTTCGGTAAATTATCTCACGATATTATATTGTTTAAACTAAATGCATATGAATTCCCTTCAACCTTCGTTGATTGGATCAGGTCGTACCTAACTGATAGATCATATGTGGTAAAATTTAGAAGCATTCTTTCAGACTCCTTTAAGGCGCATTCAGGAGTACCACAAGGAATGGCCCTTTCCTCTTTATTCTAGCCATTAATGATGTTGCTTTTAGCTTGTCATTGAGTGAAGTTTTGATCTTCGCGGATGATATGAAAATTTTCAGGAAAGTAGATTGCGCAGCCGATCGCCTTATTTTACAATCTGAAATCTGATTTTGAAAAATTTGCCACATGGTGCTATAAAATGGATTGATTCTCAATCCAAGCAAATGTCAAAATATAACTTTTTCGAAGAAACGTACACCGGTTTTGCATAATTACTCAATTTCTCATCAAATATTATGCAAGGTGTCCAGTATTAAGGACCTCTGTGTTTACTTTAGCTCCAATTTAGAATTTACATCTCATATCAATTACATTGTTAGTAAAGGAAGTTCAATGCTAGGCTTTATTACAAGATGGACTAAGGAGTTTACGAACCCCTACGTCACTCTTTCGTTGTATAATTGTCATGTTCGACCCCATCTAGAATATGCTTCTCAAATATGGTCTCCTGATTATGCAGTCCACAATGTATACAAAGAAGATTTATTAAATTTGTTCTCAAGGGACTTCGTTGGATTGGTCCCTATGACCTTCCACCGTATGAGCATCGTATTCAACTTTTGCAGATGCAACTGCTTTCGCATCGGCGAATAAATAATGATTTATTCTTTATTCAACAGCTTATAGCAGGACAAGTTGATGCTCCTGACTTGCTCTCATGCATAAGTTTTAATTACCGGGGAGGCTCATACCAACTGCGCAACTTGGAGTTACTTCACTGTCCTCATCATAGAACTAATTATGGCATGAATGAGCCTATTACTTGTATGATAAAAGTTTTGAACCTAAACTCAAATTTAATATATTTTCACATCAGTAAAACTACGTTAAATTCGTTAAAACGTTGATTCGAACCAGAGCTCCACTCTCTTGACTATGTCTTTTTATGTTTCTTATCTCTTAATAATTGTCACATTTAATATTACTTTTATGTATGTAGCTATCTAATTTGTTTTTGTATATGTTTATCAATAATTTTGCAATATTTTTTAGTTCTGTTGTCTTGAGTGTGTTAGACTTAATTTTTGCTTACTAGCAACTAACACCTCGCTAAATGATGACAGTGACACATGTTTCTGAGTACTTAAGGGTGAAAAAACTCTTGAAGAAAAGATACATTGTTTCACAAAATTGAGATAAGCTGTTCTGATAGTGGAAAAAAAAGTAGCGCCGTCTTAAAAATAATCGTCGTCTACACTCTACATGATGACTCCCAATTTCGGTCATACAAAATAACTAATCACTTTTTAATAACACAAGCCATTCTATATTACACCATATTCAAATTTGGGGAAAAAATAAGGTCCCATGAACATAAAAGTCACACGTTGTGGCAGGGGCGAACGCAGAAAAATTTTTCCGGGGGGGGAGGGGTTTTGAAAAAATATATTAAATATCAACGAACAATTTGTTTTTAACATTTTTATGCTTTTTTTATACTCTGTATTGATTTGTAAAATACATTGCTAGGAGAAATCCTAACTAATATTATAAATGTGTAATGTGTAATTCTGTCTGTCCAGCTTTCTATGTTACCGTCTCCCGCCCAAACTACTTAACCGATTTGAATGAAATTTGGTACATAGATAGCCTAGAACCTGAGAAAGGATATAGGGTATGCATTTTATCCCTTTATTCTAATGAGAACGGGAACGTATACCAGGAACCTAGAAACTACAGCACCGATTTTAATAATTCCTCCACCGTTAGAACACCTCACTATCCTCAAGTAACATTAACTTCAACTCATCCCCATATTCCTACAGGAACAAGAGTCCTTACTACTATAACAAGTATGAAAGAATCTGCCGCCCAAACCACTGAGTCAATTTAAGTAAAATTTTATACAGAGATGATCTAGAAGGAAATAGACTTCAATTCATCCGAATATTCCCACGGGAACCGGTCCTTACTAATATTATAAATGCAAAAGTAGCTCTGTCTGGTCGTCCCGCCCAAACAACTGAACCAATTCAAATTAAATTTTGTACAGAGGTAGTCTAAGACCTGAGAAAAGACATAGACATTACGTTTTATCCCAATTTCTACGGGAACGTAAACGAGAACTTAGAAACTACTGCACCGATTTCAAAAATCTTCCACCTTTAGAATGCTACACTATCCCCGAGCGAGTAACATAAGCTTTAACTCATTCCCATATTCCTATGAGAACAATCACCATATTCCCTCGGGAACGGGAGTCGTTACTAATATTCCAAAAATTCCAAAATTAAATCTGTCTGTTTTTTTCTTTGTTCCATTATTCTCATGGGACTTACTTGTACTTACTACTTGTAAGTAAACAATTCTATTTGGCAAAATATGAAAAAAGTAAGAAGATAGGTTACTGAAAAATTCAAATTGCTGCCGAAAGTCAGCTAGTATTTTCTAAAATTAAATCAATGCGGCTAGGAACATGTGCCATTTTTATATTTATAAAGTCCTCATAGTGAACCTCAATACTTTTATAGATGTTCAGCAATATCAAACCGTTCAGTTGCTCCCCGCTGGTTCTTCCTCACAGAAAAGTTTTTAATCTGCGCAGATATGAAAAAGATCGCTCGCTTGAAGCCACAAATACCGGAAGTGTGGCACCGATCTCCATAAAATAATGAACTGTTTTATATAGGGACGAATCGCACACATTTAAGGTGTCTATAAAGTTGTTGGGCTGTTTTTATTTTGGCATACTCAAGCAATGTTCATTGGTATGCATATGCTTATTCATACATAAGTATATACCCTTTCCTAGTTGCCATTGTCGATCCCATTCTTATACAAAGCCAGAGCGACTGGTTTTTAGTATGTGTGATGAAATTTTAATTTTCGTTAGTTTTGAAGCGATTAATGCGGTGTGTTTGCACTTTGCAAATATAAGTAGGAAAGTGAATTTTTATATATTTCTATCGCAGGTCCCATTTAAACGACCCAATACTACCTCCACATCAACATATGAAATTTACTTACACTAGAAAAGGGTGATCATGCTAAAAACATACCAAATCCAAAAAGTCATTCCAAAACATATGAACTACCTGCAAATTAACTTATCGATAGAAATGGATTTCGCATTTGGAAGGATTTTTTCAAAAATTTTTGACAGAATGAAATTTTCAAATGAATTTTATGCTTCCATGTTTTATATTTTGATTTTTATTTTAAAAACTAGTGGTTATTTTTTTATTTCAAAAATAACCCCCCCCCCCCCCCCCGCGTTCGCCCCTGCGTTGTGGATGCAAAGACTTTTCAATTGTTAAGAATTCTTCAGTTTTGCGACCTCCAAGTGCTACAGTTCTGTCTTTTTTACTTAGCCTCCAATTTGAAAATGTGCCCCACCAGCCAGTTGACTTTTCAATGGAATTCCGGATCAAGTTGATACATTTCAAGAGCGAAGACTCGACGTTGTCGACACCCTAATGAATTTATATTTATTCCAATCTCAGTTAGAAAAACAAAAGGAATTTTATGATCATTTAAGAGCAGTCTTCCTATGAAGACATGTTCAACTAGTAACCAACGTAGGAAGAAGGTCTGTGCACTGTGCATTTCTCAATTCAACACATTCCACACAACCTTTTTGCTGTGGTAGCTGGCAAATGGCAGATTGTTCAACACCTTTTTTTATTTAAATCTTTACTTTAACACTTCCCTGTTAATGCTTTTAAAGTACCAATACAACGAAAAAATTGCACACTTCCTATAGCTTACCACATTGGGACTCACTTTTTCAATATTAATCTATTCACCGCTACGTGAATTTATTTTTATTTATATCTGAAGCAAATATTTGTCTCAATGGTGTTCCAAGTATAAACATCATTCGAAGCAACTTAAACTTAAACAACAAATTTAAATTACAACCAATTTCTCTGAATAACCTCTTATCCGTTGGACCATCGATCAAATTCAACATGAAAGCCATTTGATTTGCCTCATTCCATACCACTACCGTTTGGCGTTTACCCAGACGCCCTTTTGTATATGTTCACAAGGCGCCCAATAACCTTATCCTGAAGTCATTCAAAGTCATCCAATAACTCTTCCACTTTATTGCCACAAATCGAACATGCATTATCCATATCTCATTTGAATCGCATATTCAACAGGCTCTCTCTTCATGCACACGTAACCGGCTCCTAATAAAATTCTTTATACTTACAACCAAAAGGGTCACACAAGGGTCGAGGAAAGCTCTTTGTGTATATGGAAACTATACAACTCCTCCAAAACTAACCATGCAGAACAAGAAATCATGCAACCGATTATAGTGCTCCTGTTGAATAAATTTTGTAAATTCCACTCATCGTCATAGCCATTTGCTAGATCGTACAACCAAAGCCACAGCCGCCGCCGCCTCTGCTGCAATTGCCGCTGCCGCATCGCCATAAGTCCATACGTTTAGGTAATATCGGAAGGAAGTGGCAAGCAAACAGGTCCAATAAAATATATAAAATGACTTTGGAGAAAATTTTCCATTAAGCGCATACTAACATATAATAGCGAAAGGACTCTTGAAACTTTGCCAGCATTGCCGTTGGCTGTAACTTTCTCCTGCTCTACCCTCAAAGAAGGCCAATTCGAGGGCAATTTTTCTCGACTGCCTGTCAGCAGACAGAGGCAAGCACTACCGAGACTCTATAATTCCTCGGCCTGAGCCTGTTGCATTTTTCATATAAAACAATGCCAAACCACGTTTTTGTATTTAAGTGTCGATTTGATTTAGACTTTTGTTCTTCCTCTTTTTTTTCCTGGAATTGTTCTTCAAAAAGGGACGAACACAAACAACAAAAAGAACAAAAAAAAATCGAAAAGCCACACAAAAGCCAAAGAGGAAGGAAGCACGCTAACGCTTTTAGTTGCACACTGAGTACTCTGAGTGTTTGCTGAAGAGCCAGATTCATATTGTTCTACCATAAATTGCCATAAGGATATTTCGTCCTTCTTAACACAGAATGCAACGGGTTAGGGTTAGTAGCGCGGCTTTTGTTTGGCAAAAATCCATCCTGTTGCTGAGCGCTTCAAGTGCGCCCGTTGAGTACTCTTACTTAGTGATTATTTAACATTAAAAAAATATACGAGTTCTTTATGCATATGTGTGTGTCTGGGGGGATATATTCATCATTGAAGCGGAGGTAATAGCGCATTCAACAGGATTCAATTTCTGATTTCATAAAAAGGGATTAAAGTGTTTTATGCAAGACTTCTGATTTATATAATGATGTTGAATGAATTAGGGGCTGGAGAGGATAGGTGGTAATTTAAATAGAATTTCATGTGCGTGATTTCAATGCGAATGGAATGTTGTTGGAAATATAATTATGGTATTGTGTGATGCGGTGAGGTATAGGTATACCTGTGTTGCACATAGCACACATAACGGCGAGAGATGATTTTATTATAATCACGGTTATTGTGTGTGATTACGTTTTAATTAAAATTCAGTGCAACGAGATTAATAATCAAATCAATTACACACGGTGTTTAGGTATCGATTGCAAAATGATGTTTGTGACTGCTTGATGAAAGGCTAGCGAAGGGCTTGCGTTTTTCAGGAGTGTTTGGAATGCTGTTTAATTGGAATTTGAAATATATAGTTGGAGAAGTCTTCTATAAGCTTTTAACATACCCCATTGAAAGAAAATGAATGGTTTCCTATGAGTTTATTTATAAATTACAAAAATAGCTATAGTACCTATTCTTGAGAATTTCATTGATTGGATTCATCTGCAAGTTGATTGGTTCCCAGCATCGCAATATAAAAGGCACTGTAGGTCTATGGAGTATGAGTAATTATTCTAACGTAATTTGCCACAAATAATTTCCTTTTTTAAGGCTACCTAAAAGCAATTGGCTTCAGATATATTTTATTAAAAAGGGATCTAGAATTCATAAATTTTTTGAAGGTTGCTCGTCAATGAAGTCTTTAGGCTTTCATTTGATGTTTATTTGCAGCTTAAATCAATAAAGAAGAGAGCGAGAAGCCCCAGGGCCTAGCAAATTTCTAACAACCATTGCTTTTCTGGGGGGGCCTACAATTTTTGCCGATTCAGGAAGGTTAATTGAGGATGAGCGTGAAAGGTGATACCCGTAAAAAAAAAAATTGCTCCTGTTTAGGTTCGAACGACGAACCTCCTGGTTAAGAGTTCCACTATTTGCATCATGTTTGCTGGCTTAATCTTAGTTTATTAAGTATTATGCTCATATTTTCGTTGTGGGTATCGTTCGGAGAATATGTTGAGTACATGCCTTTTGTTAACAACCAAATTATTTCATATAGTAGTGCTAAATTACGATAAGCGTTTTTTCGGATTGCTTTCGCGTATAGTTCTTAAAAAGCGCAATTCTCCGCGTTGTCATCATTTTTTCCACAGTATTTCGAAATATTTCGTAAGCTATCACATTGAATGCTTGACAGAAGAGAAGTGCCCCCTGGCATACTCAATAAGCTTTATATAGTCTTTTCTGCTACGGAATAGCACAACTGCAGCAGGACTCTTTTTGGTGTTGGGGAGTATAAGGTTTTTGTAGATACTGCCATACGCGACCTTGAAATTGATAAAGAGATGGTGAATATCGATATTATATATCCTCGGGTTTTTTCCAAGATCTGGCGTAATGTAAAAATTTGGTCTATTGTGGACTTCTCTTGTTTAAAACTAAACTGATAAGGACCTATCAAGTTGTCGACGTGGGGTTTCAGACGTTCAAATATTACAGCAGACAAGGTCTTGTAAGTGACGTTAAGGAGGCTTATCCCTCTATAATTGGGGCTATTGTGAGGGTCTCCCTTTTTAAGGATCGGGCATACGAAACTGAGGTTCCATTCATCGGGCATGCTTTCTTCCGACTATCATACAGATCAGCTGGTGCATGCTCCTTTCCAACTATTCTCCAGCTGCTTTGAAAAGTTCGGCATCAAGGCCATCTGCACCTGCAGTCTTATTTGATTTAAGTTTGCAGGCTTAACTTCCTCTAGGTCGGGAGTACGGCATTCTTGATCATCGTCCAAGCTGAATGGGGCTATCTGCCTGACAGCGGAATTTGTGTTCTCATCGCCGTTAAGCAATCTACAGAAATGATCTTTCCATATCCTCAGTAGCGACTGTGACTCTATAACTATGTTTCACTGCTGGTTTTTACAGGCTTGAGTTCGGGGTATGCCACCCTGGCAAGATCTTTTTATTTGGTAAAACTATTTCAACAACAATCTCAATTTCCTCAAACGAGCGTTTCTCATGCTGCTTCTTTTTTTGAGAATTCGGTGTTCTTCCCTTCTTTTCTCCTAATAAATCTCGTTATACTGATCGTAAGCAGCCCTTGTTCGTTTTTGCATCAGCTTTTGTCGTGCTTTTTGTTTGGCTGCATTTGCCTGCCTGCATTCTTCATCGAACCATAGGTTTCGTTTTGGTGGCCGAGTGAAACCCAGAACCTCAGAGGCAGCGGTTCTGGTGGCTTCTTGGCATTGCTGCCACTGGGGTTCAATGTTTAATGCTGGCGGCATGGGATTCAAGGATAATTGAATGGACACTCGACTGGAAAAGCATTGGCAATCTCTTGCGATTGTACCTTTCCGACGTCATATCTCTTCACAGCGTTAGTTCGTGCTGGTCCTGAACAAGATATCCTCATTCGTACCTTGGCTACAGCAAGGTAGTGATCCAAGTCAAAGTTGGCTCCTCGGAAAGTTCGGACATCTAACACACTGGAAGAGTGCCTTGCGTCGATCGCACTTGATCAATTTGGTTGACTCTTGATTGATCTGGGGATCGCCATGTACCTTTATGACTTAAAACAAGATTTAGCCCCGCAGCAAAATCGATTAGCCTCAGTCCGTTTTCGGAGGATTTGTCATGGGGGCTATGCTTACCGCTTGTGTTTCCAAAGATGTCCTCCTTCCCTAGCTTTGCGTTAAAATTGCCAAGAACGATTTTCACGTCGTGTCTAGGGCACTGCTCATACGTTTCTTCGAGGAACTCGTAGAAACAGTCTTTGGAAACGTTGTCTTTCTCTTCTGTGGGGGCGTGGGCACATACTAGGCTAATGTTGGCGAGTTTAGCCCTGATGCGGATGGTCATTATACGCTCATTAACTGGATTTTGGCTTATCACCTTATCCCTGAGTCTTCCTCTAACGACAAATCCGCACCCAAATAAGCGCTGTTTCTGTTGTCTGTAGCAGTCGCCATAGTAGATGTCACAGTTTTTCATCTTCTTTATGGCTGTGCACTCCATCGTACTTCTAGGATGGCTGTTATGTCTGCTTTGTAGCAGTCCAGGGCGTCCGCTAATTCTGATTGATTTCTAACTGATTGTGAATAAATATTAAATAATGTTTCGCGATTCCTCTCCACAATAACTTGCCAAAAGTATAAGTATGTTATCGTACTCTCTGTTACACTCGATCTGAAACCTATTCAATTTCAGTGCTCTCATCGTTACACGACAATCAACCCTAAACATTTACTTAAAGACAAAGTCAAAGGTTCTGAGTGGAGATAATTGTTCAAAATATTTCAAAAAACCAAATGGCTAAAGCGCCCAATCCCTGTCAATAAAATCAAACCTCAATAAAGCCAAACCTAAAAAATATTGCATCAACTTCATTCTCTATGCTAGCCACAAAAAAATAACTGAAAATTAATTCAACTGATTCGAAATTAAGTTTATCCAATCAAATCATGCAAATCATAACAAATTCAATATTAATTTCATAACCAAATGATGTTGAATAAACTGATGACAGGAAAAAAAAACAGTTTTGAGTCCATGTTCCCACAAACTGAATTGCATGATAATGATACCCAAATGCGATTAAATATCCTTTTTTTTTTAAGTCTAGAGTGATGAGAATCGTACTGTGTTATTCTACAAATTGCATCTCATTTAAAATTCTCTCTCGGGTGAAAGGATTTCCAACTGCCATTCAACTTTAAGCAACCATTGATTTGGAAGCACAAAATCTTGTCCCTCTACCCATTGCCGTCTGCTGTGTCGAGAAATCACCATAAGTCATTGTATTAACTTATAAAAGTCTTAAATGTCATTTCCCAACACACAAAACTGTTCAAAATATTATTTGTATGGATTATTTAAATGGTGATGAAGTCGAAGAGCATCAGCAATGCCCAAAGTGAGCAAAGACGATGCTTTTCTTTTGGGATCTTGCAAAAGGTCTTTATGTATACATGTAGGTATGTACTTAGGGTTTCGGGAAACACAAAACATATAGATTCCTAACCGCATTAGTGTACAAACGCCAAAAAGGCTGCCAAAGAGAAAGTTTATTTCATCGTCATCGTCTTGATGTTGCAACATATTTAAAAGGATATATAACAAATCATTTTGGCAAATAGTATAACACAGTCAAAGAAAAGCAACAGCCGAGCCGTAGTCCTATAGAGTTGCTGACGATGAAATTCCCAATAGAAGACAAACACAGCTAGGGCTACATCTACAGCTCTGTTTGGAAAGTGAGCACTTTTTTCTTTTTGTGTTGTTAAGTTTGGTGAATTCCTTTTGCTTGAGTAAACCTCAGCTACAAGTCGGAGAGTTTTCTATGCCTGTTGAATATCGTGTGCAAGGCTGGTTGCTGCTTCCCTAATGGGACTTCGACTTGTTTGCAAGCCGACGACTATAACAAGAGTAGGAGAGAGAGATAGAAAGAGTTTCGGAGTAGAAAGGATACTAAACTAAATGCAGGGAAATCATCGAAATGGCTTCGAAGTGTTTTATAGAGAAAAGGACTGTATGTGGAAGTCCTTACTAATAGAAATCCGCAAGAAAGTCGTCCTCATCGGCATTGGTGGTGTGGTGGCAACATTGGTGGCAAGGTTAAACGAATTTACGAGATGGAAGCAGCTGCAGCTTGACTGTCATGCCTATGCGGTCCTTTCTTCTTCTGCTTTATCTTTTTTTTCAATTTGTTTTTTTTTTTTTGTACTCAAAGAGCTTGGGAACACGACAAGGGCGAAACAGTAGCTGGCTGCTAGTCCTAGAAGGAAGCAATTGGTATGCATTTGTGTATATGTAATCTTTTTGAAATCTATTGAAAAGCATGTTGAATCTTTACGCTTGAGTAGGGAATCCATCCAAGTTGGTAGGAAGAGCTTGAGGATAACATCAGGCACAGGCGGACGACTCATACGGAATGCAATGTGAACTTGTCCTCTGTCCTTACTTTAGTTCTTTTTATACATTTTTTGGCACCCAAAGGAATGATTTGAATGCAAATGTATCTTAATATCTGAAAGTGTTGTCTCCTGGAGATACAAGTCCTTTTTTTTGTTCAATCCACATATTGTAGTGTGGTGGGTGGTGGGAAATTCTTTTAAGTGAATTTAAAATGATTGAACTGAATGAGGGATGTTCAAACGATTGCCACATGCATTTTGAAGTGGATTAACCAATTTACTTCAGTGTGAGTGTTTTCTTTTTTCTCTCAAATTCGTTTACATTCGAATTTATTTATTTTTTATGGACGAACTTTAAAGTGAAATTAATTTTTTGACTGGCTTATTGCCTTTCTATCTCTTTGTTCCCAGGGCTAGACGATGTTATGCCAAGTGGGAACTGAAATAGTTGAAAGTAACAAGGTACCTAGCGCTGAGAATGAAAAGTTTCACATCATTTTTCAATTTGGAAATAGCTTAGCAGCTTGCGGATGAACTTTTTTAATTTCTCTACTGCGGTCAAGTTGATGAGGCACCTTTTTGAAATTTATTACTTTACTTCTGGTCTCTTATTTAGTATTGTTGATGCATTTTGTTGAAGTGAGAGGGATTACAGACAAATCAGTTGTTGGATGTTGCAGTGGCTATATGGGAGTGAAAGACTGTGACTTAATCTATTATTTTGGGTCTAACTGGGTCAAAGTCGGTACCATTTTTCGAATTAGTGAAGGAGCCTTAATTGTGGCCCAGCGCCGGCAGTAAGGTGAAATTCTGGGAAAAGGGTTCAAGGTTTTCTTTTTAACTTGCGATTTTTTATAGACAAGTTTTGCAATTGTCCAGACAAAAAAATTTGAGATAGCAATAAAACTTGACATTGCATTGATACGAAAAAATATGTATGTCCTCTTTGCATATTTGGATCTACAGCCTGAATCCCTTGACCTATTTTCCTCTAATAGTTTAGTTTAGTTTATTTTTAATTCCATATAATTAAAGTGTACAATTTTCATAATATAAATAACTTTTGGCCTTGGTTTGAAACCGTCTGCCAGATGCCAACTTTTTCATAAAATTTTGTTTTAAACATATGAGTTTTTTTATTTTATCTTTAGAATAATAATGCTTTAATTTTCCATGAATAAAATGTTATTGAAAATATTTCACAACTTTTTTTTTCTTCTTTTTTAAAATTTTTAAATTATAATAATATGCAAAGCATAGATTTATTTGCATAACAAAAATGGAGTTTTCGTATACGAAAGATGAGGGTGCACCTTAATGGGTTGAAATCTACTATTAATCATTAATAAATTCTTGTCGGTATTTGAGTGTTTCTATGCAATAATGAGCCAGGTTTTTCCAATTTTCACCATTTAAGATACTTATAGAATATTCTTCACTTAAAACTGTCTTTTGAAAGTATACGAATCGAAGTTGAAGTTTCTCTACTTCCTCATATTGTTCATACCCCCAAACTTGAGAACCATATGTCATTATAGATTTCAGAGCAGCTTCAAATACTTTAAACTTGATGCTATGCGCAACGAGTCTACTTCTAAACAGATTTTTCCATGTTGAATTTATTGCAGCTACTGCTTTTGCAAGCTTAATCTGCAGATGTTTTCTTGGATTTAGATTAGGTGTTAGTATCATACCCAGATAATTAAATTCCTCCACTACTTCAAGAGACTCCCTGTTTACAGTCCATCTTTCATTTCGGCAGTGTCTACCTCCCCCAGTTCGGAAAATCATGACATTCGATTTTGAAGTATTTATTACCAACTTCCATGTTTTGCAGTAACTACTGAATTTGTTTATCATTAATTGAAGGCTTTCGGGAGAATCTGCGAATAATATAATATCGTCTGCGTATAAAAGACATTTTATTGTTTGCCCTGCAATATGGATTCCATTTGGTAAAAAATCAACTATGTCATTTATATACAATGCGAACAACAATGGGGACAACAAACATCCTTGGCGAACACCACTTTTTGTTTCAAACCAATCTGACATTTGTTCACCGTCCCATACAGCCGATACAGTCTCTTCATACATATTTTTCAATAATTTTAGAATTTTGGAAGACATGCCAATTGAATTGAGCTTGTATAATAACGCTCGTCGGTCAATGCTGTCAAAGGCCGCTTTAAGATCTATAAATACTGCATACAATTTTTTCCTATTTGCTAAGTAGTGATCTACAATATTTTGAACAGAAAAAAGGTGATCCACTGTTGAGTATCCTGGACGGAAGCCTGCTTGAAATTCACTGAGTAATTTGTTTTTTTCTACCCAACGTTCAAGTCTTTTCAGTAATACGCCTGCAAATATTTTAGCTACTATATTCATAAATGAAATTCCCCTATAATTTTCCACATTGTTTGTGTCGCCTTTTTTATGTATTGGAAACACTATTGACTTCTTAAGACTTTGCGGTACTTCTGCTGTGTGTAGTATTTTTGAAAATACCTTTGATAAATGACCCAGGAAGATGTTGGGAGCATTTTTAAAAAACTCATAAGGAACTCTGTCTTCTCCTGGAGCTTTGTTGTCCTTTGCTTTGTCCAAAACACAGCGAATCTCTTCAAGATCAATATCCTGCTCTATATCTACTACAGAAACTAAGTTTTCAGCGAATTGTATTGGCTCGTCATCCGATATAGGATTCAAAAGATTTTTGAAATGATCAGCTAAAATATTGGCATCTAAATTATTTCCTATTTTAAATTTGGTACCATTCAATACCTTCACTATTTTCCAGAACTGTGAGGAGTTTTTTACATTACTTAAATTTTCTGCCAATTTGTTGAAAAATTCTTTCTTTTTAGATTTGCACAAATTTTTGTAAGAAGTATTAGCTTGTATGTATGCTTTTCGGAAGAATTCTCCATTCCGCTGTTTTGCTAGTTTGAGCAGTTTGAACGATTTCGCTCTTGCTTTTTCACAGTCAGTATCAAACCACTTCTGTTTTCCTGTTGCTACATACCTTCTTTCTTCAAAGGAAGTTGAGTTTTTTATAGCCTCAATGAAAAAATAAATTTCGTGGCTTGAGCTTGCTTCGCTTAGGTCAGTTTTTCCTCTAATATTGCGGTTAGGGTAAGAGGGACAGCCTAAAGAGGTGTTTTTGGATCAAACAGGTGGAAAAATTTTGATTGAATTTTCCGCGCTTATGTACTAGCAACTGCAAGAAAGTGACGTTTTTATGTTTTCGCAAAAAACCTTTGTAAAGTAAACTTTCTTCAGTCAAGAGCAAATTTTTTAAGTTTTTAGTTTAAAGTCAGCTAATTCACACTATGTCATCAGCATTGGTTCACTCTGTATTTGAAAAAGCGATACTGAAAAGTAATGGAGCCATCGGCCTCCCCTGTGGTACGCCACACAAGTTTCTAAGGGATTCAAATGGAAAAGGTCGAAAATGAACGAAGTTTTTCATCAAATGTCTTTAAAAAAAATTAATGCACTGAATTTTTTCTTTTCATAGGAATTCATAATCTAAGTTTCATTCATTTGTTGTATAAACTGATCAGTTAAGTCAGTATTTCCAGTTTTAAAAAGGTCCCAAAGCCCCAGTTTCTAAATATCGAAACCATAGCTAAGCTTTCTATTTCCACAGATTTTTTTGTAAAATACTTCCTTTCTGGTCTATGGTATCTTCAAAGCAGCATGGAAATCTACCAAAACTGATCTTGTTGGGGTTATATCCTTCTCACTCAGTGTGATGAAGTGATGCAGAAAGAAAACGTCACAGCCAGTGACTTGAGCAATTCATTTGACAAAATCTCTCTTTTTTATCCTCTTTGACATTTCTTTCCTCGGCTTCAGTCCAATCCTATTAAAGTGGATACCTCAATTTCTTGATAACCGCCAAAACAGAGTCCGATTTCTTTTAGTTCCTTCTGCTCCTTTTGAAGCAACTTCCGGTAAACCCTAAGGTAGCCATCTTGGACCCATCTTTTTCATCTTTGCCATTAGTTTTTATTTGTGACAGTGACTGCTCAGGTCTTTTAGACCTCATCTCCTTCATTACTAGTTACCGAAATGTAAGATTCCCTGCCTTTTTTCCCTTCCTGCTTAACTTACGTCTCCTCGAACTTCTGAGTAACATTTGTTCGGTCCTTTTTCATTTTGATCTGAACCTTCCAAGATTCTATCTATAGCTTTAATTTAAATTAGTTCTTAATCTTAGTTTTGTTTTAAATATAATTTCAATCTTGTAGTAACCTTTTTAAAAGATGTAAGTAAGACAGATCAATACTTAAGTAAAAATTTAAAAGGTGAAGGACATTTAATTGTCCATCGGCCAGTAATGTAATGGAATCTTTCGAATGAATTATCGCTCACCTACAGACATCTCAGTTACTTTAAATTATACGCAATTGTTAAGGACTCATGACAACGCAATAATTTTTCTACCCTGTCGCGTTATAATCGATTCGTGAAGAGGTAATTACATTACGAGTTCGAAACAGATGAGAATGGAAAGCGAGTGGACGGAGCGTGGAACTTCAGATTTGGAAAGTTTGTCTGAGACACTTACTCAACGATTGTAGTCGTAATCGAGTTTGAACATAGAAACATCTCATAACCGGTGCTAATACTCCGTCCTACCCAAACCGGCAGGTTTCTTTGTTGGACAAGGATGCTAGATCCTTAGCAAACAATAAACGAAAAATTGAGTTGATGGAATTTTTATTCTATTCCTGGTATTTTTGAGATTTCATCTTCGAAACAATTAAAACGGCCCCAATAATGGCACTGGCTGATCGCGTATGTTGCCACCTGCACGTTATTTCACAACCAGTAAACTAATCAGCAAAGCTTCATTTTTAATTTATTTGGTTTAGTGGTCTTAGATACAAAAACAATGGTTGGGTCTCTGACCTTACTCCCTATGTGGAAAATTCTCCATTAAAATTTCCTTTACAACATCCCTAATGGCATTTTAACAATACTGCACAACATACTTTTTCACATCTGAACTAATTTCAAAACCAAATATAACTTAACACACAATAACAAGCTTAAATACAAACTTAAAGCTTATTAAAACCAATTAAGTCTTCCATCTAGCAATGCTCAGTCACCTATAAATTGTCCTTCGCCCCCAAAAACAATTTAAAGTAATCCAATGAGCTTTCATATCTATCCATCCAGTAAACCCTTGCCACTTTCGTCCTGCTTTACGGTTTATAACAATTAGTTTAAAATATTTTCCTATACAACACAAGTGATGACATATTTACAACAAAATATGTCACCCGCTTACCCGTGCTCTCTTAGACAAATCCTTCTCTACCAACAACGATACAATACAAAATAATAATTAATTAAACCGATGGCAACTGGAGCGTATAAATACGTTTCTAACATTTTGTTACAAAATACTGAAAATTTACTGAAGCATAAATCAATTCCTTTTAACTAAAGCAGTGTTAAATGTATATAAACGCACACACAATGACACAATGCCGTATCGAAATTTTACCCACAAAAGGTTTATTCTGCGAATGCAAGCAACCATGTGTGGTTGTGTATGTGTATGAGAATAGAGGAGAGGAGTTCGTTCTATATTTGACACAAATTGTCCTCCGTTTCTATTGTTTCAAAAATAATTCATAATACTTTTGTATGATAAAGCGAAAAGGACGAACAACAAAAACAAACAAAAAAAATGATCAAGTTTGTGGCCCCTAAAACGCTTTGTAGATTTCAATTAGTCCTGGTGCGGAAAACTCATTCGAAAATGTTATGCGAGGCACTAAGAGCTTTACAGGAACGAAAGTATTCGAGTGCGAATATAGTTGAATGGTCATCGCAGAGCTACAGGGAATTTGATTAATGACATTCGCAAAATTTATATATTTATGAGTGTGTCGGGCCCCCAGTTACCGTTTTATTTATTAATATTATCGAACATATTTTCCAAAATCACTCCGCAATGACAATGAGGAAAAATTTTCCCTCATGGTTTGTGTGGTTGAATCGTAATCGTTAGCGAGTCGTAAAAGTTGCTGAGAAATAAGAGATTATGATGAAAAGTCTAATTGAATATAAATTATATGAAAAAAAAAAACAGAAAACGTTGTATACAACGGTCGTTGATGGCTGTTGAAAGGTATCACATTACATTTTCGACAATTACAATGTGATACTCTTGAAAGATTTTGCAAACCAAACCAAACAAGAGGTGGAGCTGTGTAGTAATATTCTGCATTGTCATTGTGGCGCACTATAATTAAATTTTGTTTGGGTACGGGATCAAGAGTATCAGGTTGTAATTACATTTTCTATTATAATTGATCTTTTTCCCATGATGATAATAATGGTTTGTTGTGCTTGTACAGCTTGTAATTGAAAAGCATAACACAATGTCACAACAAATGGCTTCCGGTAAAAGAAATAAATGTCAGGGAGAGGTTGTATGTAATTTAAAGTTTGTAACACAGTCATTTCCTTTCAAGGATATTGTGTACAAAAATGAATACATTTTGAAATTTGTCTGACTGAAATTGCAGTATTATTGGGACGAATTATTCTTTGTTTGAATTCATTTGTAACAAATAGCTGGGGCTTGATGCAGTTTATTTAAAAGTATCTTACGAGTGGTGCCCGTGCCGTGGCGTGATGGTTAGCATGTCCGACTAACCCAGAGGTTCGAGGTTGGAATCCCAGCTGAGGCAAAAATGTTTTTCCACGATATTGCCTTTCGCGAGGAATTTGCAAGTCCTCCGTTAGTAAATTCATTGTCATGAATAGCGCTTTCTCAATTAACCGTTCGGAACGTTCAGAAAATTGTAGGTCCCATCCATTCCCTCAAAAGGCATGGTTGTGGGAAATGCACTAGGCCCAGGGGTTCCTCGCTCTGTTATCTTACGAGTGAACGGATTTAACGAAACGTGCTTATTCTTTTGTGGGTAGGGAACTACAACCATCAGCCACAGGGGTTGGAATTGGGTGTCGATGTCGATCGGCTAAAGTGTTGTTTTCTTGCCGTGTGGTCTTTGATTTGAAAATTTTTTTTTTTTCGTTGTTCTTTTTGAGAGCTGTCACTAGATTTATGCCAAATGTTTTTTGCCATTTTGTAACAAATATTGTTTGTCAACAACGATTGCAAATCGTGCAAATTTATTACCAAATTAACCAATGCAATGGTTCGGTTCGTGCGACGTATTGCACATTGCGTCCAATATTCGATCGACTTATTTCCAGTAACCATGGACCGGATTGGCACCACGTCTGCTCTAGTGAAAAATTCGTATCCTCAAAGACGTCATACAGTGCGCACCGAAGGCGATATTGCTGCTGTAGATCAGAGTAACAAAGAAGACCCGAATCAGTACATCCGCCATCGCGTGCAGTAATTGGAGTTTAGCCCATCCACTTTATGGAAGATTTTGCGGAAGGATCTTGGTTTGATGTGTTACAAAGAACTCTTGCAAAAATTTAAGCCGAACGACAATCAATTGCATCACCAACCCAAAACGAAATCGCCACCGAACAGGGAAATTTTCTTCTGCGATGAAATTCACTTTTTGTCGATTGGGTACTTAGAAAAACTAGATTGTTGCATGACATTTGACGACCTTTGGTTCCAATGAGACGGAGCGAAAGCACCCGAGTCGATTGATGCCTTGGAAGAGCATATTCGTTACGTTATTACTAACATAAGTCTCCAAATGCTGCAAACAGTGGTCGAAAATTGGGCACTTCGGAATTTATTCGAGCTAGCCACGGCAGCCACGGCAGCCACTTGCTCGAAATCCTCTTTAAAACATAATTTAAAACGCTTATCTCAATAATTTAGCTATAGATTCTTGATCATTACATTAAGTCATATGCTTCTTGAAAACCACACTTCTTATGAAACACCCTTTATATAAAGCCAGAGATAAACTTATCATATCTTCGCGAAAGGCGATATCAGTGGACAAGTGGACGTCTCTAGTGAATAGTGAGCTCTGAAACTGAACTTCTTCGAAGACTAGTTCATCATCACTCCACACGTAGTATCCTGTACTTCCATTCAACTTGCAAAAGCCAAATTTCGAGTCTCCATCTCCAAACATTTCACAGTGATGCGCAGGCCCTGATTCAAATCCAATGATTGATTCATTTTGCAAAAGCTGCTTTTCCAATTTTTATTTTTAATTACTCTCCTCTTACAACTCTTTTTGATCAAAAACCATCTCAAACGATAAGCTGATTAAGCACCAACCCTAGTAATTTTATACAGAACCTTCTGAATCATTCAGCTATTCTCATTACTGTGAATCAGTAAAACATGCCCATTACACATCCATTACATTTTTGATTCATAATTTACAACGAAGAAAAAAATAAAACAACCGTCAAAATCCCTTTTGGCAAATTTTGTTTACCAATGCACGTGTACAAGGCTAAGTGCCTTTTCTGCAGGATAATTCATGTACAAGTACCGTTCATGTAAGGATTCATCCCAGGGCAGCGCACTCGCCAACCCTGTTATAATCTGAAAACTAAGTGCATTTCCTGTCTGCGACTTTTTGCATTATTACCGACCCCTTTTCGTTTAAATTATGGCCTCAAAATCCCTGGAACAGAACATAAAAAAGGGAAGAAAAAAATAATCCACGTCCTGTTCCTGGTGTGTCCTTCTTCAACATTTTTTTTCTTCTTTTTTTCGTGTTTTTCAGGCTGATTTTCATTTTTGCCGTACGACATGTGATATCGTGTTAACAATATTCTGGGTGGGTTAATGGTCGGTTGGAGTTGAATTTGTTTCTTTTTTTTATTATGTTCGCTTCCTTTCAAAGTCTATCGTCCTTGTGGGCTTCCATTTTATGCAACACGTACACTTCAACAGGTATTTTTGGTGTAAAACCATTTTTCCAGGCTTTCAGTTTTTCTTGTATGTGCTTTGGGAAGGTTAAATTGGGTTTCAACATTGGAGTGTTATTTAAATGGCACCAAATAGAATACTTATGCTTATGTATGTGTGTTTGTATAGAAAATACCCTTGACACCTATGATAGATTTATTATAGTCTTTTTTTGACACATACCACATGTCTGTGTTTTATAACTAATGTGTTGGTGATTTTATTACAGGGTGCATCATCCAGCCTTGTAGTTAAATTTGCTGATACTGAAAAGGAAAGGCACATCCGGCGCATGCAACAAATGGCGGGTCATATGAATTTATTAAATCCGTTTGTATTCAATCAATTTGGACCTTATGGTGCTTACGCTCAGGTACATAACTAGTTTTAAAATCCATTTTTGGACTTTTGCCTTTTCCAGATGAACAAACAAAAAACAAATAATTATAATAATAATAATTTTATGTATATTCAGCAACAACAAGCCGCACTAATAGCAGCTGCAAACGCCCCAGGGACTTACATTAATCCAATGGCAGCATTAGCAACGCAAATACCTCACGCTCTAAATGGTAATGGTCAGCCAGTTAATGGATCGATTCCATCACTACCATCGCCGACAATGCCAACATTTAATATGGCTGCACAAACTCCAAATGGCCAGCCCGGTGGCACCGAAGGTGTTTATACGAATGGAATTCCACAAAGCTATCCAGGACGTAAGTATAAAAAAAAACTAATTTTGTGCATACTATTTGCAAAATTTTCCTATACTACGTAGGTACTGTTTTTTTTTTTTGCATTGTTCCATACCTACTAAAATGTAATCTCCATAAAGTGCTGTAGATGGGGTGGCCAAAGATTTTAAAGGGATTGAAAAAGGATTCTGCTAATGGACGAAGGGATTTTAGAGGAAAATGTTTTGCAACAGCATTTATGAATTATAATGTACTTGCCAGTTAATAATAAGTGCAGGTATGCCGAACAAATTGTATTTTTACGAAGAGCTCCTGTAAAGCCGGATAGTGTTCGGTACTCTGAGTTCAGGGTGAACAAATGGGGCTTCTCGCATTTTGCATGGGTAATAATTGCATTCGAGTGATTGTTAAGTCTTAAGTGATTTTTTGCTTTTTCAGCTTTATCGGAAGATTTTGTGCATAAAGCATGGAAAGTGAAATCTGTGGGTTTTATGTTTCACAAGAAAAGCTTTTGCATCGAAGTAAAATTCTCGATGTGGTACCTTTAGGAATTCCGAACCTATACTTGGAATTATTCAGAAATGCTAAAATCAAAAGTTTGCATTGGTTCACTTGGTCTGCTTAGCGAAAACCTTTTAATTTAAACACAGAGCTTATCGCATTGCTAATTCGATGTTGCACTCTTTTCTACTCCTTTATCTTTACATGCTTAATCCAAAACGCTTCAAAAAGCTCTGTACTAACATCATTACTTAAGTGGGCATTACAGTTCGGGGTGAACCTGGGCCTCAACCAACATCCTTCTATAACGACTTCGATTTCGGGCGAGCTCTCTCCAGTTTCGAACTTGAGGTTTTCATCCACTTGATTTCGCCACCTAATACGAGGTCTTCCCCTTCCGCGTTTTCCCTGCAATGTGCTTTCGAACACCCGACGAGCCGGAGCGTTTGGGTCCATCCGCTCTACATGGCCCAGCCATCGTAGCCTCGCGATGCGTACTCTCCTGGCTATGCCCATGTCGCGGTACAGCTCATATAGCTCGTTGTTGTATCTTCTTCTCCACACATTGTCTTCGCTCTGTGCACAAAAGTTGAAAATAGCAGATGCCTTTACTCCCAAATAGCTTCCTCCAACATTTGGGCTCTGTCTTTGTTTATAAAAGTGCAAAGAATATAAGGCGCCCTTTAATGATAAATATCCTAGACAAATACTCCTATCTCGCAGAATTGGTAGGGTATCTTTCAACCTCTTTTTTCAGTTAATGGAGATGATTTATTAACCAAATTCAACAGATTTCAACATCACTTTTTCAGATAATTATAAAGCAATTATCCTAACGAATCGAACACTTATACCGAAAAGTCTCGGATCAATGCAGTCCACATACATGTCTTGTTTTCCTTAATACAAGTGGGGGCTGTTCGTAATAAGCTAAGCTTACCTACTGTAAAACGACGTTTTACCTCTCTAAATGCATTGTGCACTTTTCTTTATACCTACTATCATTGCAAATCAATTGTTTCTCCATTTCAGAACGGTTTCCTTAAGTGATCCAATTTGTATCAATGACTTCTTTGGCTCTGAGAAAGGGCAACTAGGTCGATGATACTACTATCGTTTTCAGCAACATATTTGGTAAAACTTGCCATCAAATTATAGACCTCAGCCTCAAAGCCATCGGTTTTGTACCACTGGATCAAATGGATCAAATAATATCGAGAACCTTGTAAAGGTTTCCCTTAGAAAAGTGGTATCTGACCCAATTTTTTTCTCCTCTGGAGTTCCTCAGGGTAGCCATCTAGGACCACTCCTGTTTATTCTTGCCTTTTATGGAATTTTCCTTCCCTTCTGTGATCTTTCTATTTATGCAGACGACATTAAATTAATTAAAGTTAGCTCCTTTACTCAAGATTCCTCACTTCTTCAAAAAAACCTAAACACTTCTCTCACACTCTTGCATACACTTACAAGTTTTCCAACTTATAACTTCTACAAGATGCCTATGATCTTGGAATAGGCTATGATAAGGATTTGAATTTTTTTACTCTCACTTTAACCATATTATTGCAAAAGCAAACTCTTTTCTTGGGTCTATTAAACTCTGGTTACATACCACATTTGTCTCTCTGTCTAGACTATCCTTGAACATGCTTGTTAGGCTTGGTTTCCCTACCAAATAACTAAATCTCGTAGACTTGAAGGTGTACAACTAAGGGTTTTGGGGGTCGCCTTGCGTGATTTTCCTTCGCCTTATTCTCTTATTGTACCTGCATATTAAAATTGTTTGCAAGTAAATGACTTGCTTACTGTCTTTACTCTTTACATGCCTTCATATTACTGGCCTAGTTCTCATCTATCTAGGGTAACATATATTTTCGGTGCGTACCTTGCCGTCCACATTGATCAAACGCTGCATGACATTTTTGGTAACTTCAGATCCAGTAATTTAATTTAATTTTGGTGGGGGCATAACCCCCATTTATTCGGCTTAATACAAGCTATTACTTAATCTAACTTACAGACTAAAACTTAATAGCTAGAACTTAACTAGTTGGAGGGTTTAGGAGACGGAGCTTTAGGCAAGGAGTACTCATGTTGAAGTCAAAACTAGAACAGTGAGAATTGACATTCCTCAGCATTCGGGAAATGGTTTCATTGGAGCCGTAGGAGGTTCGATGGGTAGGAAGATAGAAGAGACGGGGATTCCGCGTGTTACGAGGGTTAGTATTTAGAAAGATGGATTCGGTAAGGGCTGGACAGTCAATGGAACCTGTAAAGATTCGGTGAATGAAGAGAATGTCAAATATTTCCCTTCGATCTTTCAGCGTATTGAGGTTGAGGAGTTTGATTCGGTCTTGATAAGGAGGCAATATCAAAGGATAACTCCAATTAAGACCACGAAGAGCAAATCGGAGGAAACGGACGAACAAATGAGATGTAAAGGGAGCGGGTTACGTAAGGGTCTACAAATTCTTTGGACCATCGTTTCACGAAGCCAAGTGCTGAATTTGCCTTAAGGATTATATCGTCGATATGCTTGAGGAAATTTAGCTCACGGTCGCAAATAATCCCAAGGTCTCGAATCAGTTCAACGGAGGAAATGATTTGACTGTTGAGTATATAGAGTCGGGGAGGAGATTTGATGCGTTTCCGTGAGAAGGTAATTGATTGGCACTTGGAAACATTAAGCTCCAAGCTGTTTTTGGAGCACCATATTGAAAAATGGTCGAGATCTTGTTGGAGGAGGGAAGAGTCTTCAGAAGAAGAAATGACCCGGAAAAATTTTGTATCGTCCGCATAGAGAGAGATAGAGGAGTATTTAATGATCATTTCAATGTCGTTAACACTAAGAATGAAGAGGAGAGGACCTAAATGGCTGCCTTGGGGAACTCCGGATGTACCTAAAAAGCGGCTGGATAAGGCGGATCTGAACCGAACGCTGTAAAAACGGTTTTCCAAATAAGAGGAAATCCATCTCAACAGAATGGGTTCAAAACCGAGGGTGGAGAGTTTAAAAAGAATAAGTTTGTGGGAGATTTTATTGAAAGCTTTACTGAAGTCAGTTGAAATTACGTCGACCTCTTTCCCATTCTCCAAGGCTGAGAGGCAAAATGAGACAAAGTCAACGAGGTTTGTTGTTGTTGACCTGCCTTTGAGGAAACCGTGTTGTCTAGGGGAAATGAGAGATTTGCAACGAAAACTTAAATTTTCATACAATATGCTTTCGAAAATTTTGGGTATATGCGATAGTTTAGCGATGGGACGATAGTTTTTTACGTCGCACTTAGGACCTTTTTTGTGTATAGGGGTTATAAACGCCGTTTTCCAAGCTTGGGGGAAAACTCCTAGGGATATGGACAAGTTAAAGATTTTTGAGAGAGGAAGGGAAAGATTGGAGGAGCATTTCTTAAGAAGTATGGCAGGTATACCATCGGGGCCAGGAATATACTCATCATTTAGATGATTTAACTTTTCTTCAATTAGATTGGAGTCGAAGAAACGTGGGAGGAATGGATCAAAAGAAAAATTCGGTAAAAACGAGAAATACGCTGAGTCGGGAACAAAAGAATCCTCCGTGAAAGACTGTTTGAAGTAACTTGCGAAATAGTTTGCTACCTCGAGTTCATCGGATGAGGTTTCGTTATTGAAAGAAAGGGAGGAAGGGTACCCATCAGATTTTCTTTTGAGGTTGACAAATTTATAAAACGACTTAGGGTCATTAATAATGTTAGTTTTCATTTCGACTAAATAGCGTTGGTAAAGGGAGTTGAAAAGCTCACAGAAGTGCAAATAAGAACCAAGGTAAGCCGAATAGTCAGAAGGAGATCGAGAACGAAGGAAGATCGTCCACAATTTGTTCCTTTTATTTCTTAGAGTACGGAGCCTATGGTTATACCAAGGTGGGGAAGTAGAAGAAGTTTTGAGTCTAGAAAGAGGAACGAAGAGGGATATAGCATTATGTATTTCTCTGTAAAAAGCGGATGTGGCATCTTCTACAGTTAGATTATCAAAATTATAGTGAGTTCTATTGAGATAATCATTAATTTTGCGGAAGTTTGCTTTGTGGAAATCGTATGAAGCTGGAGGTACGGGCGTGTTAGATGGATTTGAAGACTGGATAAAAAATGAGAGAAGGAGAGGAGGGTGTAGGTTATCTATGGTTGAGAGAAGCAGGGGTGAGAGTGAGATTGAAGAATTAATGGGATCTGTTGTAAATACATGGTCAAGTTGCCTACCCATATAGTTGGAGATTCCACTTACTTGGCAGAGGCAAGAGTCCGCAAGGCGATCAACGAACAGACATTCTTTGGCAGAGATGGGGCTGGGAGCAGTGTAAAACGATTGGTCATCTGACAAAGTCCAGTTTAGATACGGCAAGTTGAAGTCACCGAAAATAAGGATCTCATCATCTGGTTCGCATGAATCTGAAATGTCGTCAATCGTTTTGACTGTAAATTCATAAGATTCGAGGGGTTGCGATGGTAAAATATAAAAGCAGATAATGTAAAGCGATTTATGGGGTAGTGTAATTTTGATTGAGACAAAATCAAGGCTTGGGGAAGAGGATGTTGAAAGAAGAGATGAGTCAATTGAATTGGTGACAGCTATCAGGACACCACGACAAGGAGTGTTATCAGTGTCACTGTCTTGATCATCGTCTCGATAAACATTGAAAGTAGAAGGGAACAGTTCCTGGTTGTTAATGCTAGGGATAAGGTTAGTTTCAGTCAGGGCATAGACATCAAAAGGCAAAGCGTGGGATTGTTGAAGGACTGCTCTAGTTTTAGAGCGAAGTCCTCTTACGTTTTGGTAGTAAAAGGTAAGAGGCAGATTCTGAGATGCTGAATTATGAACGAAAAAACTTTTCATGGTCCGCTCTGCTACGTTGAAGGTGAGAAATGCGTTTCTTTTGCTTCTTGAGACTAGTGACGTCAGTGGGGAGACCTTCTTGTTGAATAGAAACCATAACACTAGTTCTAGTCTTACCTTCATAGCAAAGGGAGTCCGATTTGTCGTGAAGATAAGACAAAAAGATTCGTATGTTCTCATAAGTTTTTTTGTCTCTAAGTCTCGAGAGAGCATAACGCGATTCAGTTGAATCAATATTTTGCTGGGTAAGTTTGACTGTGGGTGGTAAAAGGGGGTCAAAACTGGAAGTTGAAGTGGACGGTGGTTCAGGTATGCCAGGATTAAGTATGTGGGAGCTAATAAAATTAGGGTATTTAGCTCCAGATGTAAGGTCGAAGCATGGGAAGGGTGAATTATCCAGAGAAGAGGGTGATGAGAGGGGTTGATTAGAGGGTAGAGATGAAGGGAGAGATGTGGGAGTTAAATTAAAAGAAACTCTACGCGGAGGCTTAGGTTGAGCATGGTTGTGCTTCGGTTGGGATGTAAACTGAATATTTTTAGTCTTAGATTGAAGTAAGGACTGTCTTGGCATAGGAAGGGGTTGGGACTTATGAAGAGTCTTAGGTTGGTGCTTAGGTTGGGGCTGTGACTGAGGTCCAGGTTGAGGGGTAAGTTGGAAATAATGATGAGGACGGCTAGGGATATTAAATGGTGGTGCGAAACTGGGCATGATCTGGGTTTTGAAGGACCAATTGGGACCAGAACTCAGGCGCTGTTTTGATTTCAGCTTATTTACTGTCCTGGGATATTTGGACACAATCATATTGGCCAGATTAAAAGCCTCACCTGATGGGTTTAGGAAAAGCCATTCATATTTAGAAGGCATGGTTATTATAAATGCTTTGAGTTTCTTAAATCTATTTGAAGTGGTTAGTTCTAAGTGCGTATTTTAGACGATTTCTTAAGAAAATCATCAAGGGAAGTGATTCCCTCAACTTGTGTGGGCCTGTTGATATACGAGGGCAAAAACTCCTCCCAGTTTGTCCAACATCCATGCTTTTGGTGCTGCTAAACTTTTCAAATGTTTTTTGGGTTCTCGCGCCATCTTGCCAGAGAATAAAAAAGAGATTCCCGACGCTACTTAAGTGAATGATTTAATAAAACACAATGTTAGCTTAGCTTTGGTCAGCAGTTTAGCTAAAAAACTAAAGTGGACATAGAAGCTGAGGAGTACTTTGTAGTAGGCGGTCCGAGGATTTGCCGAAGTCAAATACAGTGTCCTGTAATGACACCTATCGTAGCCATACTGTGCTTTCTCTTGAGAGAGATCAAACTATTTGATGGCTTTAGGCTTTCTTAAGACAGACTTGTTTTTTTGTATTACACGTTTTTTTTCTGTTCAAAAGATTGGTGGTATAACAATCCGATAACGTATCATATCAATTTTGACGAGAGAATGGAACTTCGTTTCCTCCTAACGTCACCACTTCAACGCTATCTTTGTCAACCACCCCATTGCATCTTAATGAAAGCTATTTAGAGTGTTGCCATTGAGAAATTCAAATGCCTTTTCTTAGAACTTTTATCAATTCATTTGGGTGCTATGACTTTGAAAAAACTGCAGTTGAAACAATTATTTTTTCTTTATTTATAGACAATGGAATACTGCAGCAAGAATATTTATGTTTTCCAGATGCGTTGCATTTATCAATTCCTCCCCAAGGCTTACCTAATGGCGATACTTCACTGCAACATGCTTCCTATTCCGGCATGCAACCATATCCTGGAGTCGGTAAGTTTATTTGCAAAACTTTAGCAACAAAATGCAACTCCTAAGTGCAAACCAACTTTATATTTAGAAAATAAAAATCTTTTATTCTTAATTATCAAAGTGCAAAAGTTTCCTTTTAAGTTCTAGTTATCGTTTTTCATATTTTTTATTTCAAATTAAATTTTCGTTTTATTTCCTCATTGCAAATAACATTTACTTTTAGTTTCTCTTTTTTTTAATTTTTGTTCAAGTGTGTATAAATTCATGAATCAATTACTATAGACTGTAGCTTCTGTTGGGTGTTTTGTGTTCAAATTGATATATTTCTTTATACAAAAAAAAAACAAAACTTTTTGGTGTTTTTATGTATAGACGGTACAAATAAAAATAATATTTCTACATTGAACTGAAAAAAAAAACTTATAAAAATTTTATTTGGCAAAAAAAAAATAAAAAATTTATGTCTTTACTGTTTAAGTGTTAAATGTTATTAATTGTGTGTGTTTGTTTGATGTTTCTATACAATAAAAGAGCTTGTTGCAAATTCAAAACTAAACAATTTACTATTGTCTTTTGACAAAAAAAAATAAATACGGAAATTGAGTATATTTGCAATAAACTCACAACAGTGCTATTTGCTTTAATGGAGTTTGTAAATGTGATTTTTTTTTCTGACAAACAAAATTCAGCTTAATTTAACTAATTTCTTACCAGAATGGAAATTAACTCTTTTAAACATTTACAGTACACTCTCCTCTGTATTTATTAAGCCTAAAATAGTTTTGAAGTGTAAGTGGTAGGGTGATCAGAAAGCATACGCATATAACTAAAGGGTGCTTTTTAGAGGTATAGAACTTTGAAATGGAATAGAACCTGGTTGATTTTTTTTATTGATATGAAATTTACTTCATTCGGAAGACAATATTCTAGCTCACACGTGGTCTAATCTGGAGGTCGAATTTTCGATGACATTTTTCAACATTAGTGGCCGTATATCGGCAATAACGTGCACAACTCCTGCACATCGTGGTTGCTCAATTGATGAACGAAAAAATCAGGAATCATCGCTCTATAGCGGCCACCATTGACTGTAACGTTCTGGCCAGTATCGTTTTTAAAGAAGTACGGACCAATTATACCACCAGCCCATAAAGCAAACCACACAGTTAGTTTTTCTGGATGTGACGGTATCTCAACATACACTTGAGGATTATCATTACTCCAAATACGGCAGTTTTGTTTATTCACGTAAAAGTGAGCTTCATCGCTAAACCAAATTCGCTTTTGAAAATCGGGATCGATGGCAATCTTATTTTGCACAATTTGGAAGCGTTTTTCAGGCGTCAGTCTATTCATGTTGAAATGGCAAACCAAACTTAACATAAATCACTTGACAGCTGACAAAATGGCCACCAGTTAAAAAAGTGTTGCCAACTTAAAGTTTTATACCTCTAAAAAAAACCGTTATAAACAGAAGTGAATTATTTTGATCAGCCGATTATCTTTTTCACCCGTTCTGCTAACCTCTCTAGATCTGGGGAGTAGGTTTGATGTAACGTAATTATGAAAGCAAGTGTCTTTGTGCACCTACTCTGTTGCTTGTGTTAGGTAGTGTAACACGTTGTCGATCGACTTTTTTAGAAAAAAATATATTTTGAAATTTTTAAAATAGCATGAAAAGTACTTCCTGGCATCACTTTTATCTTTCTGATATCGGTTTTTCTTTTTTGGAGTGAAAAGGTAGTTTGGTGATACTCTGTGTTTCTATACAATGCAAGAACTACAACTCAGGAAACTTTAGGAAATATTTTCTTTACCTTTGCTCTTCGCATCTTTTCGGCCATGTTATCTGCTCCCAGTATCTGCATCCTAATACGAGAAAATGCAGGACATTCACAGTGTCATCATCTTCTCTACAGGGTTCCCAGAGTGTGGTGTCACTAAAGACTAACTCGTTTAAATGCTTCGCAAAAGAGAAGTGCACCGTGCAACGCCAATATGCTTTCTATATTCTTTTATGCTACGAGATAGCAAAAATGTAGCAGTCTTCTTATTAACGTTGGGGAGCATGCGTTTGGTGTATCTGCATCAACCCATCAACCAGAGGCAAATCATCTAAGATTGTGCTCTTGACAGATCCATTCATTGATTGAAGCCCTCACTGAAGATACAGGCAGACCAAGCGACGGTATAGGTCCTGAAAATGCGATATTTTCGCACTTTTTTTAGGAGGACGCCTATACTGAGCTGTAGCCCTCAGCTGTGTGTGGCCCATCCATGGTACCTGCAAAAGTAGACCTTTCCTTTTTTCAGGGCTTTCTGTTTCTTATTTAACCCTTAGGGTGGTGCTGGTGCGGCGTCGAAATGAGACTTTGAGGCTGAAAGAAAAGAAAAAAATTTGCGGGTCGGTATTATATTCTACAACTATCGCTTAGGAATTTTTCGCAGTACTTCCACATTGAACCAGAGTCGCCTCAGATCTACTGGCAAGGTTTTTACCTCAAATGAAGGTTTATATTTTTGGGTACTCTTCATGTGAACACAGTCAGAAAGATGTTTGTACCAAAAAGATTGTGTTGTAAGTAGAAACAAAAGCTCAATCTTCATACCAAAGTCTTCTGGAAAATTTGTTGGTTGTTGCAGGGTTGACAACAAATAAAAATTCCATCAATTAGGGGAACTCCACTTACTTTTCCCGAAAAAGAAACTAACATCTGGACCTTATCCTTGATTCAAATCTAACCAGGAAACATATATGAAAAAGTCAGAAAAGACACATTGGCTGCTTTCTGTTGCAAAAAGGCTTTTGAAAGCAAATGTGGTACGTCAAGGCTGATTACCCGCTGACTTTACAATGCTTAAATTACTTACATGCGAGGTACCGGTATGGTGGACTGCTTTGGATAAAGTAACTTGCTGGGACAGTCGACGCTTGTTCAGTCTAGAGTTAAGCATTCAGTCGCCTTAAACACATAATACTATTTGGTCTTATACCACTCGAAAATTTCAAACGCCCGCATAGGACACCTATTTGGCTCAGAGTCATCTCTCAATCAATGAAAAATCATATCTGTAAATTTTTACCCAATTGGTTTTTGAAAACAAGCAGGTCACCGTCCATTCAGGACGAAAAGGATTTTTTGAGTGATGAATCGTGACTTTTGTGAAAATGGCTTTCCTTTCAACAGTATGAGTAGTGGGTGGGGGTTTGCTCTCTAGTCTCTCATTCCATTCCCATCTCCCAAGCACGTTACGGCTATAAGCGGTAATTTTTACGAAGAAAGATTTTCTATCGCGACTTAACTTACTTGAATTTCCACTATCAGTTAAGCAGCCTTAATATCACCCTGCTCTGTCTTGAAGTGCAAGTGTCGAGCAGAAATATTTAACATATTCCAATCTCTCTCAGCAAGATTTGTAATTTACAGTCTAAATTAAATGCTAAAGCGGAATGGAATAGACACTACCACCTGTCTAACGATTGAACAGATCTCATCCATTCCAAACTGACTTTAAGAAGCACTAAATATTTGTTGCATCCAAGTGGATTGCATCTAAAATCCTTTGTCGAAACCTTAAAGGTAGACACGTCTCAAAACTTGGCAGGTTTTCAAATGACTTCTGTGGAATATGCAATTTTCATATCATGCACTATCCTAAGGACGCGAATTTCATGTAAGAAATGCTTAAGTTCGCATTCCTTCTTCGTTATGTATCATAATGTACCTTGTATTGGTCTAAGTGCTTCACTAGTTTTGTTCTAACAGCCACTTCAACGCTACGTATTAATCTCGGACAAACCACTTAATTTTATAAATATCACTTGTTTTTAATTTTTTCTAAATATAAATGCAAACTCAGCTTATAAAACACTTTCAACAAGTGCAGAACTTCAGTTTCTTTTCTTTTTTAATTTATTTTTTGTAGAATATTGCCAAGCAATCACATGTACATACAAAGTACCCGCCTTTAAAATACTATAATTTCTTTGAATAATTTCTCACAATAATTAACAGAAAAAAAAACAAAACTGTACTAATTTTTTTTTTTTTTTTTGATATTATATACCTAAATGTTTTTTTACGTTGTGATGTCTCCTAAATGTGTTTTTGACTATGTGAACAAATTATTTATAATGCAGCATACCCAGCCGTTTATGGACAATTTCCACAGGCTATACCAGCACCAATAGCTGCGGTTGCACCTACTCAACGAGAAGGTAAGACATAAAGTAAAACCTGTGTTAGCCAAAGCAAAGACCAAAACAATAAACAGAATATTTATTTATATATATAGCGACTTTCAATAAAACGAAATTACTTGATGTTTATTTTGTGTTTTTATGTTACAAAAAAAAGAAAAAAATTATTTAGTTTGCAAAATTGTGCGCTACTATTTAGTATACATGTATGCAACAGTCGAAATGGTGTAAGGGTTTTTTATTGCTGAGGTATTAGAGGAAATGTTTAGAGCCATAAAACCAGTATATCTGTTTGAAATATAAAATTGAAAATTAACACAAAATTGAAACGTAAAAAGGGTTGAAACAAAATGAGCGTGGTTGAGTTTGTGTGACTCCGTCGCCCGCCGCCCGCCGAACGACCTTTCGAACAAATACAATCCTTTTTACGATCAAGATTAAGAAGATGTTGTTTGAGGAATTGAGAAAATGAAATGCGATTTACCATGGGTAATAAAAATACGGCTTTATTTAAACTTTCTTTTATAGTAGCTTATAAAAAGCCTCCTTATTTCTTCACCATTTCGACTTGTGCTATCATAAAAAGAAACAGTATTTAAGTGAAACGCATTTTGTGTTATTGTTTTTTGTTTTTGGATTTACGTTTAATGTGCATGACGTATAACTTTCGCTCCCCATTCCTCAATTTTTTTTTTCAAACATAAATATAATAAAATATAATATATTATAGTATATATCCTCATATTTGTTGATATTTATGTGTTATGTAGCAACAAGTACATATTTTATGTTCTCCTTTACAAACTGCACGCTTTGACTTCAATTTTTATTTTTATATGTAAATATATACGGAAAATATTAGTTTTATTAATTTGTTGATTTGTAAATATAAAAATATTGATTTGTCTTAGCTTTGTAGGATATCTTCTGACAGATATATTGTTTTTTTTTTTATTCTTCTTCTTCTTTTGTTTTTTTTTTTAATTTAGTTTTTAGTTTTTGTATAATTTGAATTGTTTTATATTTCAACGACATATAAAAGTTGTAAATTTAATAAATAAATAAATTAGTCGACAAAATAGTTTTTCAGGGTTCAGTGGTAAGAAATGAAATTCAGTCTAACTATGAAATGGTAAGTTTTTTATGCTTCAGGAAGGATTTTAACTCGGTAGACTTCGATGGTTACGTGATCTCTTTACATACCCCTTATTTTATTATTAATACTTTTTATTGAGTATCACCTTGGAGTTGATGGAGGTTGTGTTTAGGTTTAAACTAAGTCAACTTCTTTGCTACATTAAAGTAAAAAAGCATAACAATAGCGACAGGCAGATGCCCGAAGTAGTGTCTTTACTAATAGCCCAATTCGGTCTAAACACTCGAAATGTGATGTGGCTCTCAGCAGGTCACAACTTTGTGACTTATGACTTTTTGTCTTAATCGTGCTGTAAATATTTTATTCTAAATATAACGTTTTCATATCTTTAATTTCGCAATTCCACAAAAATGATTATCAGTTATCAATTTCTCCTAGAAATAAAGCTTCAAAAATTCAAATTCAATATACACTTTTCTCGCTATTTTTTCGGAATCGATGTTTAGGTGAAGATGATTTTAGTTTGATTTGATTTAGTTTTGCTGCTTCTGCAGACAATAGTAAGAGATCATTTCTTGACCCATTATAGTTCATCGGAAGCTTTTATCAGTTTTAATTTTGAAAAACTTCTTTCAACTATTGTGGTTGATGCTAAAAAGGTCAGAAACAGAAAGCTTGCCACCTCCGAAAAAGCGAATACAAGACTATTAAATCTTAGCAGTAATAATTTAAATGATGTATTTCAAAAGATACAATCAGATTTAAAGAAGCTTACGAATTTTTAATTCACCCTTTTCATTGGTAAGGAAAAATCCCAAAATATCATTATATTAGTATAAGAGTGATATCAAAGTTTGAGTATAATTTCTTAATATCAACATTAAAACTTCGCAAAACTTTTTCCTTTTGTCTGTAAAATGCACTCGAATATTTATACTTCCAAGGAGTTTTGCGGGCATAGGTAGTAGATAGTTCTTTTGATTCGTACATATTATGCCATATATCCATACATATACCAAAGAAATGGAAATTTCATACAAAATCTTTAAAAAAAACACTCAGTTGAATGAGTGAAGACTTTGATATAGCAAGAAAAAAGAAGCCTCCTGCCTCTATATTGATGAATCTAAACAAAGACAGATTATAATCTACCTCGCTGATCCCATTGACAATTGTTTTCTACGTTCAAGTAAAAACTGATGAGGAAAGACGGCCACCACTGAATTCGTGACAAAATTTGCTATTTATATTCCCTGTTGGAAGTCTTTCGTAGCAAGGACATGTTATACTTTTTTGTCCCCGACAAAAAATTTTAAGGCTTCTACATATAATGCAACCATCTGGTGCCAATGACGTAAAACGTAGCATGTCTGCCTGTTACATTGGACTTCAATGTTGTAATCCCAGAAGCCCAAAATTGCTTTTAAACGCTTTCTGCGAAAATTTGGCAAGTGCTCCGAGAGAAATTTTATTGCCAAAATCGCCATAGAATAATAAGACTTTGAACCTTTGAAGTCCTCTAAGACTCGAGTTTCTTAGAGCTTTATTATGGCAAGCTATTTATTAATTTTTTTATACTTCATTCATTTTACTGGGCTTTTTGGGGACTTCGTATGTCTCACAGCTACACTAACATTAAATAAATTACATATCTGAGTGCCTCCAGAAGTTGATTTTATCAATTTAAGCACAGGTCACACATGGCTGTTTGCAGCGGCTACTAAAACAGAAAATGCTACTACTTGCAGTATTTAATAAATTTTTCTTTCGAATTCTGCTGCTTATATTAATACTAGCTGAACCCCCCGGCAGCGGCGTGGCTCGGCACTGTAGTTTTAAGGCTCCCGTTCTCGTGGGAATCTTCTGTTCCCGTGAAAATATGTGAATAAAATGTAAATCTATGTCACTGAGGGATAATGTAACATCCTAGAGTTGAAAGAATTTTAGAAATCGGTCAAGTAATACCGTTCTTGTTCTCGTTTCTGTTCCTGTTGGATTATAGGGATGATATATACTTAAGTTACTGATGGAGGCTGATAATGTAGCATTTCTAATGCTGAAAGAATTTTTGAAATCTGTCCAGCAGTTTCTAAGTTTTCGTTTCCAACACCGTTCCTGTGGGAATATGGGGATCAAACCTTGACAGGAACCATCTCTCGACTAAACTATGTCTACCCTGAAAATTTCATAAGAATCTGTTGGGTGGTTTAGGAGTCTATACCGGACATACATACATACATACATACATCCCAAAATTCAATATAAGGTTTTTAAGGTTTTCTGTAGCGGTTGGCGAATAGTAGTGTGACCGGGATAGCAACTGCTTCTGCTTCAGCTTTTGCAAGCCGCTGCGCTGGTAAGAAGCAGTTGCCACGCAGCCCTGGGTGATTCGTAGTTTGGCATTGCGATCGCAACAAAAATCAAAATATTGAAAGTCTCTAAACGAATCACAAAAGTCCACTCCTTTGAAATTTTATAAATATATAGGGTGACGCAATAGAGCGAGGAACCCCTAGTTATAGCACTACCATGCCTTTTGACACAATGGAGGGGACCAACAATTTTCTTCCGGTTCCGAACGGCTAATCGAGAAAGCGCTTTTCATGACAATGAATTTACTGACGAAGGACTTGATAATTCCTCGCTAAAGACGATACCCGTTGACAAACATTTTGCCTCTGTTGGGATTCGAACCACCAACCTCTGGGTTAACAGCCAGATATACTATACATCACGCGACGAGAAGTTATCAATTAGAATTATATTGAAGGATGTAGTTTGCGTTCAGACTTATCTGAAGTGTCAGACACTCCCAAATCAAACAAATCGAAAAAGTGATTGCTTTAGGGTTCATCATCATTGGTCTTTCACACCAAAATTTGCTCAACTTTGTATAGTAAAAATGTATTCATTTGAAAAATCTGTCAAAGTAATCCGAAACTACGAATTTCAGTCAGTTTTGCTTTTAGATTTTGCTTTAAGGTATGGTTTCCACCCAATGACTTGTTGACCAGGCCTATGTCTAAACGGTCAATGGTAATGTGAACCGGTTGGAGGATATTCAAATGTGTTTGATAATTTTAAAGTCGGACAGACAAATCTGATCTGATGTGAACTAAAGACCGTTAAATTTCATTTGAGAAATTCAAAAATGCGGTATTTTTTGCAGAAAAGATATTGGGGAACTTCAAAGAAATGTTGTATTTTGTAAGGGGTCGCAGCTTTCATTTAAGTTTGTAATTTAATTATGGTTTGTAAGGTTTTTTTACTACAATAAAGTTCACCCATTTCTTACAGAATTTTTTACAACCCATGTTCTTAAAGTTGAGTTGTACAACACGGACTTATTTTGCGTAAAAAGATTGAGAAATTATACCTACAAATAAATAGTTTTTATAATGGTTAGATCAGTTCTTAAATGTAATGAAATATTTTTAGCTCAAATGGATTAGAAACTAAAGCCCTTAAGTTAACTATAGACTCTTTTCACTTTTGAAATCCTAGTTTGCACAACGATTCTCTTATAAATTGTAAAAAAGCTTATTCGATTTTGATATATCTATTTTTTCCTATAAAAAAGCCTATTAAAGAACATTTGCGCTTTTCAATACTACAACAAGTAGATTTTGCATAAGAATGTGCATTTATTTTAAAACAAAATATGTCGACACATAGCTAACATAACATCGTTTACAGTTTCGTAAAATCAATTCGAATGTATTCAATCAAACCCACTCATTTCAAGTGATAAGAGAAATTAACTTTCACGTTAGTGGAATCTCATTTCACAACCACTGGACCTTATGTAGGATGTACTAAGCAAATTATCGCCTCTCAAAAAAAAATCAATAAAAGGATCAAATATAAATCTCGATATGACAACTACTGCAATATTCTCCCAAAAAAAAAAAAAGAAATACACACAGTTGACGATAAACCCTTTTTTTACTATACTTCATTTTAGATTTTCTGATGTTCCCGGGATGTTCGATTTCTGGCCCAGAGGGTTGTAATTTGTTTATCTACCATCTACCACAAGAATTTGGTGATGCTGAACTAATGCAGATGTTCCTGCCATTTGGTAATGTAATCAGTTCGAAAGTTTTCATCGATCGAGCTACAAATCAGAGTAAATGTTTTGGTAAGTCAACTCAACATATATGTATATGTATATATCAGGAAAAAAAGGAGGCTGGATTATGTACTTAAACTTTATTTCGCAACCTTCAATCCTTTTATTGACAATATGTATTTTTTCTTTTCTTGTTTTATCTATACCGCTATGTTCGTTCTTTCTTTCCTTTGACCTTCTATGAAGATAAATGTGATTTAAATGTGAATCCATCACACAGGTCTACAATAATAATCCATTATTTCCGTTTGCCTTTCTTTATAGGATTTGTATCATTTGATAATCCTGCCAGCGCTCAAGCTGCCATTCAAGCAATGAATGGCTTTCAGATTGGCATGAAAAGACTGAAAGTTCAATTGAAACGGCCAAAAGATGCTAGTCGACCCTATTAACAACACGAGTTCTCGAGAGTGAACGAAATAATGCCAGGTAAGATTTTCTTCTTAAGATTAAACTTCAAAAAGTTAAATGTCTTTCTCCTACATATTCGTACTAAAAGACTCTCTCTTTTAATTTACCATCTTAATGCGATTTGTTTTCTTTTCAGATGAGCCTCCGGAATGGAACATTCAATAAAAAGAAAACGATTTAAAAAAAAAAATAGTAAAGTTTGCCAAATATCGTATAAAAATTTATTAAAATATAAATAATTATGAACAAATGCAAAAAAAACTTTAAAAATCATTTGTTAGCATATTATTAAATAAAAGATAATTATAATATTTAAAAAAACAAAAAACAAAAAAAAAACAATATTATATTGTATAAAAATATATATATTATACACTGACTGGAGAGCGACCAATATGATCTGGGGTTTTCAAACAATTTTTTATACAAAAAAAGAAAAATATTAAAAATAATAAAAAAAAGTGGGATTTTGAAGGAATTTAATATATCTTTAAACATAAACAAACAAAAAAATCTAACAAAAAGAATGTATTATAATTATTCACTTTCATCAGCATAATTGGGAAGCTACATTATTAATAAATATATGCATACATATGTATGTATGTGTAGATATATATATAAGGGAAGAAGTTAATGATAAGGGAGAAGTAAAAAATACCAATTCGAATTTACCTTAATGTTGTAACATTTATTTATTTAAAAAAAGAAAAAACAATTATTGCTTTTAGTTCAAAACAAATTACGTCGTTGATTTAAGAATTTTTACTAATCTGTTATTAAATTTTTAATCGCAAAACTTTTAAAAAACAAATAAATCTAGTTAGATTTAATTTCAAATTAAATTTAATCATAATAAAACAGAAATAACAAAAATTATGAACAGAAAAGGAAAACCGAAACAAGAGTTAAGACGGAAATAACTGCTTAAAACTATTACATTTAAGTAAGGAAAAAAAATTATAATTAGATATTACACTAACAAACAGGAAGAACATTATTCATTATATTATAAACAAAAATATACTATATTACTATACATATACATACATTTAAACAAAAAATATCTTTAATATTTTTATAAATGCATAATGATTATGCCGTTAGTACATATTTTCAGTTCCTTATATTTTTAATCAAACACTTCAGTTTGTTTTTTGATTTAAAGCGAAATCAAATAAACATATATACACATATATATATGTGTGAATAAAATTTAATTAAATAATAAATTAGAGAAAGAAATGTACAAATTAATTTTTGAAGAAAAAATTAAAATTCAAGCTACAGCTATAAAGCCAAACAAACAGAAATTTCACTGAATAAATGAGTATTTCTCTGATAGGAGAACAAAATAAAAACACAACTTGTAGATATAAATTATTAAGTTTGTAAAAAGGTAGAGTCGAGTAGAAGCATTTTTATTTTATTCGTTTCGGTGAGGAAGTGTGCTTTTTTAAGCGCAAGGGTGCAGATATCTTGTTTAGAAGTTTTTCCCTTTTATATTGCGTTGAATAAAGCATCCTATGCACTTTGAAATCAGACTTACAATATCCGAAAACAGTTTGTTCTGTATGTATGTATGTATATATATATGTATATATATTTTTATATGCAAAACTAAATTTTTTTGTATAAACCAAAATATATACATGTGTATATAAGGCGGATGAAAGTCCCCCCCTAAGTAACACAATTTTTTGTCTGTGCGTTTGTAGGAATAGTTAAACAATATAAAAAGCCTATACAAAATAATAAGAGCCATTTAAACTTTCTGGATTATAATTTAGAGAAAAAAAAAATTTAACTAAAAAGAACTAATATTTAATATGCCCTGATAAATAAAACATCCAAATTTGAAAAATAAAACACAACTCTAGTCAAATTCTATTAAAAAATTTAATCTTTTTCAAACTATTCGTTAGAATTTAAGCCAATAATGTTTAAACTAAGAGAAAACCAAAGCAAAAAGCATTGATTTTGGCAATATTTTAGATGTTATTTTTCTTTTTTGCATCAAAAAAATTCTTACAGCTTAAAATTTCAGTTTATGTAAATGTCAAATTGGTTCGAAAAAGAAAACGTTTTTTCTTGAAAAACGAAAACAAAAATTATATGTATTGTGTATGTGTATGATTTTTATTTTACATTAAATTCCACGAATGGGCTGTGATTTGTCTAAAAAAAAATATGAAAAAAAACATAAAGAAATCAAATAACTATTAAAAAAAAAATAAAGTCGTAAAAAACCTTAAAAAAGTATACACTTTTATGTCATTGTACAGTTCGTTTGTTACTTGCGTTACACAAATTGAAGTTCATTCATTTCTTTTTTTATTTTTACTTTTCTTTTCTGTTTTGTTGATTGTGGCATTGTCAATACGAATAAAATATGAAACAAATAAAAACTAAAATTGTATAAAAATAATTTTTAAAAAATCGGTGTCGTGAAAAGAACATATTTAAACCAAAATAAAAAAAAAATATTTTTAAAAAAACAATAATGAAGAATGCAAAAATTCAAACATTTTTATTATGCATACATTTTTAGCAAAATTTTTCGAACCAAGTTAAAAACCCATATAAAACAAAATAAAACATAAGGATAAGAATAAAATATCATTAAATAAAATATATACGAACAAAAAGTTAAAACAAAAAACAAAAACATAAATTGTGTGTAGTATATTGCGAAAATGTACCTTTTTACAAAGAATTGAAGTAAATGAACAAAAATTTCAGTTTGTATAAAAAAAAGTAACTTTTAGAAAAACATATTGGTTCGTTTTTGTTTTAGATAGGATAACGTTGTTAACACAGGAATATGCTCAATTTTCTTTAAAATTTTTACCATAAAGCCTCTTTTAAGTGTCTTTGGAACTTTGTTGCCTTGTGAAAAATCTCAAAACTATGATTTACCTTTCGGTTTCCCCCCTAAAATTGCGAGAAGTATTATATCTGTTGAACTAGAACCAGAATTGGTTTTCGTAAGAAACTGGCATGCAATGAGGTGAACAATCCTATTGCCCTTTGACATTCATTTTCTTTTAGTTCGAAATTTAAGTCCAGATAGCCATGCCGTCAATTGCCAACTTAATAAAATATCTTAAGACCATACCAAGAGTGAAGTTTTTGAAAACTTTTTTTTATCTAAATTGATTATTGCAAATATGATTTTGCCCTCTGTCTTAATTTGAAAACAAAGAAATAGAAGACAGTATGTTTTTTTGAATATGATTTTTGATGATGTTTTTAAGTAGATAATTCCGTTCATTCAAACACTAAAGATACCTCCAGCCTGAATGTGTTCATGAAAGAGAATATTACAAAGCTAAAGACAAAGCTTGAACCTTTTTTGTGATTGCAAAAAACTTTTTCATACGTCTGCTTAAACTATCAAACTATCAGGAGGGTGAGCAATAAAGTTTTGATCTTCCCACAAAGAAGACTCAAACCCAAGCTCCAAATGAATTTCCGAATGACTGTTCCTGCTCTCAAACTGCCATCAAATTGATTTATGTTGGTAACGAAGTTCGAGGATTTTTTTTAAACTAAAAATCATCTTATAGGCTCACATTCCGATTTGAACTCATATTTCTGTTCGCGAATTTTGAGGAAAGTGTTCCAGGATAAGAAACAATCCGTGATTAAGAAATCGGAGTAAAGGATCAAAAAGAAAGTTTGTGGTTATCTTCTGGATCAATCATTTGTGTACATAATAAATGGCTATCTTTGTGTACTGAAATGGGCAGTTCATCGTATTTTAAGGAGGAAAAGTCAAGAGTTAAAAGGGCTACTTAAAATTGTTAAGCATCAGAACACTTCGGAAAGATTTGCACAGACTTAAAAGTCAAAATAATAATCTTAAAATTAATATATTTTTTAACCTGCTCATAACTGCCAGTCTTTGAATTCACAAAAAAGTAAAATACGAAAATAATTGCTCAGATTGGTTCAATTGTTCTTACTTTTTTTAAGGGTCTTTACAAGTATTTAATAGTATACATTCCTTCCCATAGACATTTTTTGGGCTATAATGTGCAGCATAGGAGAACTTGTTTTGATCTTTAAGAGACGTGTGTTGGAATATGCTGGCTTGGACAAAAAGTACAATCAGCGCGGCCTTGACGATTCCGGTCAAATTTAAATTGTAGGCAAAATGGAGTAAGCTGTCTCTCTCTGCTACCTTTTCTGTTGTCTTGAAAAGATGCGCGACCGCCACTCATAAAATTGGTTAGTTGAGCTTTACCCAGTGATGACTGGGTTCTCGGTTCTCGAAAAACGTTCAGCCACGATATCACCACACATCCCTGTCATTTGCACCTGCACGTGCTTTTCCGCCATTTTGTTATTTTGTCGTTTTGTTTGGTATAAAAAGTCTAAAAAAATTAGACCAAGGGGCAAAGGCAAACCCTGGGCTTCAACTAACAAACCTGTAAATGCTGTAGTTTTTTTCTGTACAAAGAAAATCAAAAGAGGTAGTAATACTAGCTGCTAACTTGATCTAAAATTTTAGTACAAAAATTAAAAAAACAAACACACACATTTTTCTAGACCAATGAACAAAGACAATGTGTCTTTAAAGTAAATGGAACGTGAAATGTAGTTACGGAGGACGAAAGTCAAACTTCATTTAGTGGAAATGAGTTAAAATCTACTTTGTGGCCAGGCTCGGCCAAACCTTCACAAAGTTTTTTTCTTTCCCCCTATTTACTAATTGTAAACTAAAAATGTGTAAGAAGATAGAAAACTGGCTTTTAAAGTTTCAAAACAGAGAGTCCCTTCACAAGGCCCAGACAAATATTTTTTGTCTGAAAAACAAAACTCATTTAACTTTCCAGCAAGCAATTATGTTAACAGATTCATTTGAGTGGCGCCCTTTTGAAGCACAAAATTTCTATTATTACCTATTTCAGGAACTTAATCTGTGCAATCTGCCAAATGGGATAGACAAGTCTCTTTTTCTACAAACGTTCTAAGAAAAAGTTCTTGAAATAAGCCACAGGACGGCAGCAATGATATTTTAAAATAGCTTATTCAGTGGGCTGAGGAGAATGGCCACCAGGCAATAATAGTTGAGATTAATGTTTGAAACAATAAACGAACACACTTGACACAAATCAGTTTTTCATTCCAAATCGGTTTCTTTTTAATTTATTTTTAAGTATGAATGGTTGTTTTTCAAAAAAATCAGAAGTGGGCTTCAGAATATAAACCGACAACAAAGGATTCATTTGAAATATTGCCAAATATCAATTTTTTACACTGTAAAGCTAAAATTAACAACTTTCTATGTAATTTTAGCTATCGCATTTGGACTCTCCGTTCATCATATCAAATATTTATTTTTCATTTTTTAGAAAGGAACAACATTTAGCGAATTCAAATTAAATATACACATTATTTAGCTAAACTAGTCGAAAATTATTATTATATTAAAAAAAAAAGTATAAACATCGGATATTTGGTTATAGGTTTTTTCTCTTTAATTTTCAAAAAAAAAAAACAAATATATATATAAAGTTTTATCCTAGATAAAGCTCTTAGAAATCAATTAAATCTTTAAATAGATACATATATTTAAACGACAAACAAACCAAAAAAAAGCATCAACAGCAAAATATATTGTAAAAAATTAGAAAAATGAAATTCAAGTAAAGTGCGTCCGAAAACAACATAAGAAAAATTATAAAACCTTGTGTATGTTCCCTTTGGGAATTAAATAATTTATTATTATTATTATTATTATTATTATCATCATTAACACATGCAACAACAATTACAACATAATATTTAATTATTAACTAAAAACTTGCCTGTATTAAGCACAAGCACATTTTCAACAATAATAAAAATTTGAATAATAATAATAACAATAATTAAATGAAAAAAAAACATACTTTCAAATAAATTATTTATACATTAAGGGCTATTATATTTAAGTATAAATAATATTATTTTTTGGAATATAGAAATTATCAAATTAAACAACAACAACAAAAAACAGGAAAATATTTATTATTGTATTATAATCTAAACCAGAAAAAAAATTAAACAAAATAAAAACAAACCAAAAAAGTTATTTATATATACACGACAAGCATATACATACATATTCTAGTCTATTTAGAAAAAAAAAAACAAAAAAACAAAAAACATAAATAATAAACTAGAAAAAACAAGTACCAAGATTATAAAGGAAACATTAAGTTCAACTATGATTTGGAAATATTAATTGCAGTTTTTCTAAATAAAACTGAAAATTAAAGAGGGACGTAGCTGAATTTTCAGGCAATGGAATATTATTTCTGCTTAGTCACAGTGAGTGTTTGTTTTTTTTTTTTTTTTTTGTAAGCATACTAATACAAAATAAAGCAGTTCCTATGATATTAGTTGCAAGTAAATCTATGCAATTCGAAACAAAAAAAAAATAAGCAAAAATATAAAACTTCAAACTCTTTCTCTCTCTCTTTTTTTTTCTCTCCCGCATTTAATCTCTTCCAGTTGCGTTCCAATTTTATGTTTCATATTGTTCAGCAACAAAGAAAGACCCTCTTTCAGGTTTAAAAGAAATATCTCATCTCATCAAAACTAAACATAAAAAAGTAAAAAAAAAAATGCATTAGCTTTAATGAGAAAAAAATATGAAGAAATAAGTAAATAAAAATCATAAGAAAGTGGATGATTTCGTTAAGGTTTCATCTTTTTTATTCAATACCTACTTACAGTGCAATATCACTTTATTTTTATTTATATATACATATATAGAAGAAATGCTTAATTTTTATTTATTTTCAAAAAAAAATGATAAACCGTACGCTTAAAAAAAAAACTTAAGATAAAAAATTAGACACTTACTATTATTTTAACTTAAAACATAAAACCAACTAGTACATCTCCATACTGTGTATATCAGTATGAACAAAAAGTTACAATGTATTATTGAAAGCAAAACTAATTTAAACAAAAGAAAAATTTCATAGAAAACAAATAGTATTAAATAGTAAAATTAAAATTTTCCAAAATAAAAGCATAGCATTAAGGCTTTCCCACTTGTTACCATCCAAAGTGACTTAATAATCGATTTATGATTAGTTTGGTCTCTCTTTAAGTTTAACTTTATTCATTTATATCTATTATTTAATTTCATATTTTTAATAACTTAACTTTTTTAATAACCAAAAAAGAATACACTTATTGTATTATCTGAATTGCGATAATGATAATGAAAGTTTACATCAACAAACAAAGAAACTTGTAACTATATTATCGATACAGTAAACTACAAAAATTATATTATTATAACATATTAGTTTAGAAAAACCAAAAAATGAAGAAAAAAAAACAAAAAACAAAACCAAGCTTAATGATAAAATGTTTGCAGAATTGTAATTTTTTTACAAGCAAGCATTGAAACCCAAATTATATTATATTTACAGGAACTTTAAAAACATACAATATAAAACTATATTATTATTAAATAATTTTCGAGAATAAAAAATTTTTGTTAGAAGAAAAGAAGTAATTAATAGAGAGAATGAAATTAAACATTAAAGCATATTTATATAAACGCACATTAAAAATAAAATAAATATAAAAAAAATAACATCGCATTAATGATTTATTTAATTTTCGTTTTAATTATTCACCCGTTTAGTTTAGTTTTACTCTAATTTTTCTGGGTTTTCTGAGTTTTTTTTTTGTTTTACACAGGACACGAACATATATGTAAATCTGGCCATTTTATCTCAACGACAATGTTCTCACGAAATTTGGCTGTCAATGGCATGACATAGCTATGAGAAAAAAATTACAAAGAGCAAAATTTAAAAATTTCTTTCGGGAGGGATTGTAAAGTATGAACTATCGACTTTCCTGGATTTATGAAGGACCAGGGGCTTTCAATTTTGTTTGCAATTTCATTACTATTTGTATAGTATTGCAGATCCCTAGGATGGGTTGTTATAATATTATTGGACCTTCAAAAACCTCAGCATTGAAAGGTATGAATGTTTCCTTAGTATACACACTTGTGCTAAAAGCGTGTGCAGTTTCTAAACTTCTTTTTATACGCACAATGTACAAAGGAAAAGATATAAAATGTGTTTTATTTATATTTCAAACATTATTTACACTCTAGAAGCTGTCCACTCATTCACCAATTGGGAGTGTACAACAAATAGAGTTTACGTGAGAAAATCCTCTGCAGAAGCGTATTTTGACAAAATATTGACTTACGATTTGAGACACATTTGACAAAGACGAAAAGATGGCCGATACACTGCAATGAGCATATGGGCTTTTTTAAAATTTCGAGAGCATTACGAAAGTGTTGAACGCTCATTAAAACATAAAAATTTTGCAGTTTTTTTGAGAAAATTTCAAAAATTACACGTAAACACTTAATTTGAAAACGGTTTTCCATAGTTAAACCTGCGTTGACGGCTCGGGTAGCTAGCTCATGGGTGGAATAAAGCACACGAATGGCAAGGAAGCGTACCTTACCGTGTGCCGTTAATGAAAAATTTGGGTCAACCAAAATAGTTTAAATCAGAATCATATTTACTCTGCTAGCGTAGTCAACTCTTTAACATCTGGAATAGAATAGTTTTATGAAATGTGCAAAATGAAGTAATACAATTGTGAAAAAGTTTTTGCTACTGAAATTGATGAATATCAAATGAAGCGCCAGGGAAAATTAAACAGAAGTAATAGACACAAAGATCTATAGTCAACCTAAATCACCCTAAATTTTTTTTTTTGTGTGATTCTGCTTAAAATGACTCTTGAACCCGTTATAACTCACTTTTATTTGACACTTTCACTTGCGGGGCTTTTCATTGAAAGTCATCTTTATTAAACTTTTCTGAAACACACTCAAGACAGCTGTTTTTATGAAACTCTATTAAAACACACTTAGGCTCTGATTAGTAACGCAGGGAATAAGAACTTCTTCGGCCCTTATTTGTTAAATAAAATTGCTTCTCCTTATGTAAAAAGAAATTTTAGAGGGTAAATAGACCCTCAATAGACCTCAAGTGACAGAAAAGCTATATATGGCATTTAGATACTTGCTAGCTAATCAGCCTCTAACATGCCTTCATAGGTATGGGCGCTCATTTATAACACAGTTTTTGAAGTGACGCAGACCTTTTGTCAACAAAAAAGCAAAAGTAGAGATTAATTTGCATTGAACATGTTAAAACCTTTGGAAATAAAACCATCTGGTTTTTTAATGTAAAACTGACAAGAGGGACTTGTTTTTGTTTTCATTTTCTTCATATAATCCCTATCAGATCGTATGAGATTTATTTTTTCACCATAGTGGCTTTCGAAGGAGTGAAATTTCGTTTGTAGAATTCTTCGTCAAACTCAATGGGTGTTTTGCTTGAAGACTTTTCGTAGACCACTTGTTATGCCTATCCATCGATTTTATTTAGAAAATAGTTGTACTGCTGATCCATGAACATAGTTCATAAAGCTTTTAGGATTCTCAAAATTGGTTTCTGAGTTGATGGTTATAAATACTTACATATTCTTGTCTTGAGCAATGAGTAAATCTAATTTGAAGTTTCGGGTGCTCTAAAATGTGATTATCAATAGGGCTGTAAATATATACAGCGAAGCTCGTGATGGCTTGGTTACTTGAGAGCATCGGGCTCATTTAAAACACCATAGATAAGTCGACCTAAGCGGTATTAGTGCATGTTTAGATAAGGACCAGCCTGCCTCCCAATTTACGGTTTGTTGTAATTTTGTATGTGTTTTATTTAGTTTCTGTCTTGTAAGTAAGTCTGCTTATTGTGGTGTATCCGATTGTAGTCTTTGTCACCCATTCTACAGCCCCGTATGTCGTAAGGAGGGTCGTTTCTTACTGGTCACTTTTTCTGCATTTAAGTCTATCTTAAAGTTGATACTGGTTAGTGAACGGTATGCTGGTACTTGTAACTGGTATGTATTTAATAACCTTGCTTTAAACTTAGTTTCATATCGCCTACAGCCAGCTCTCAAAAACACGCTTGTTGTAGATTTACGGTACATCGAGCTTTAGTCCAATGACTTTATAAGTCAGTGCCAATGTGTTACTAGGATATTAATATTTTTTCTTTGCAAAAATTTTTTTACTGTTGAAACTAAAATACACAAAAAATCATTATTCATGTTGTTTGTCCTTATCTACAATCTTACTTTATTCTTTAAATTTCTGTTAAAATAGATTTTCAAAATAAAAACTTGCTTTTTTAAATTATAACTTTAAATGCGTAGATTATTTAATAGCCAAAAATTGTGACTGTACATTGTTAAGCATTATATGAAAAAAAAATAGAAGAAAAACTAACTTATGTGCGTTTTTGAAATTAAAACAGTTTTTAAAGTCAAAGCCTTTCTTCAAAATATAGGTATGTGTATACATATATATACAACATATATAAATAAACAACAAAAAATTAGGACTCTCAAATTTGGATGAGCATTTTTTATTAGATTTTAATCGGAGTAGAAATAAATAATTTAAATTAAATATATATAAAATATTCGAACAGCGTATGGACATTTTTTTACCAAAGAAAATTTAAAATTTTAAGAAAATTTTGCCTTGAATTGATATTCGTTTTGGTCGTTTTTTCTTTTCTCTTTATTTGAATGTCCTTAGCTGTGTTATAAATGAAAATAGGGGATACAGGGTATTTCATGCAATTATTTAAGTAAACAAAGAAAACAAAATCAAATGACATATGTATTACTTGTATTACATAAATAATAATATATTTATATACATAGAGATTTAACTTAGAGCAAAACAAAAAAAAAAAAAACAAAATTAAATTATGATTAATGAAACGCATAACAAAATATTTTCAACATTTCATTTTGCGTGTAGTTACATTACTGTATTATTATTATTACTTTTTTCATTTTTTTTTTTTTTTTTTGCTGATGAAAAGCTATTTCTCAAGGAGAATAAGAGTAAAAGAAAAACGAACAGAAACGGTTGACAAAATGTTAATATTTTTTCATCTGAAAAAGGAGAAAAAAAATTGTTTAGAAGTATCGATTTACATTATAATAGAGAACCAGTACGTTGGGTAGTGATGTAGCTAATAGGAAAATAATGAAACAAATATGTGTTTTTAGAAATAGATTGGAAAGGATATCCTTAATTTTATTTAAAAGATTTTGTTTATAAAAATAATAATTTGAGTAAATCTCATTAAATTGCCAACATTTATGCAATAACCACTTCAGAACTGTTGAATTACAATATGAAAGTTCGACTGCAGCTCATTATTCCTAGCACAAATAAGTAATTTAAGTTGTGAAAGAAACAGAATTTTTTTGAGAATCTGTTGAGCTTAAGAAGAACGTTTTGAATTTTTTAAATAAGTGGTGAGTTTTGTTGCAATCAAAAAGTATTTTGTTTATTTTTTTGAAGAGCATGTGAACTAAATTGCAATGTCACAAAATAGGATGGAAATGCAGAATGAATATTTTGATCTCGTCCTTGTTAGGCAGAAATATAGAAAATGTGCCTTGAAAAGAACCTTCTGTATCAATGCTTAATTTTTTCGTATCAAAATGATTTTGGGTATGAGTATGAGTCTAAGTTGGATCTGCGTTTAGGATGTGAGGTTTTATTTTTCAAGACTTTTCTGCTTGTAATTATTTTCAAGTATTTCCTTCTTTTTTGAACATCTTTTTGATTGAGTAACCAGTTTAGTACGCAAGTTAAAATTTAAAAAGAGATCAAAAGGTTGTTCACACATGATAAACGTTGCAAGGGCATGAACAAATTGATGGCTTAGTTCTATAGAACTCCTAGTAGTTCCCAACGCCCTTAATTGGAGGACATTTCAATTTTAATTTACTATGTACTTTGTATTATGCTGCGACTTCTTTCTCTTTTAAATTTATAGCACAACTTGTGATCTCCAAGGGATTGCAAGCCATGGCAGCTACCCGGGTTGGAAGTGCTCACTTTGTTGCGGAAATTGTTTCCTTTATAGGTTTTTCCTCTCTTTTTTCTCAGGGCTTCTCCTTTGACAAAAGCCGTGCTAGTAGACATTGTTGCTCTTGATATAGTACAGTATACCGGTAGGAAAAAAAACTCTTACCCAATTTTTGGCCAGATGGTATTTTTAGTCGTTGAGGCTTACACGGATCTTGGCATTTCAACAGAACTTAGGTATTTCATTAAATTCGCTTCAGCTGCCGACAACTTGCTTTCACTTCAGGGGCTGAGCTTAGATCCGCATGGAAGAGACTTCGTTTCTGTTTCGAATGAATTCATTCTTGTCTAAATTTTATAGCTTAGTGTTTTCCCCACATAAGTAGTCTCTTCATTTCATTTTGGAAGCATTTTCTTGAAAATACATCCCTGGATCTAAAAACAATGATTCTCAAGTCTCAACCTCCAATCAAGCATTCAAGAACATCAATACAGAGTTAGGGACTTAATACGCTTCCTTGAGGTCCACCTACTAAATTGTTCAATGACTCCAACTGGACATCAATATTTTCTCAACGATCTTCATGGTTCATGGTTTGGGCGTTTAACTTAATTAAAAATACATCGTTTGACGCAATTACATTAAGGACCTTCACAATAATGTCCTTCAATTTCTCCTGCTTGAGTGTCCTTTTTTGTAATGATTACCTTTTTGTTCAAGGTGTTTCAATGTGCCTAGTCAGTACTAAGGAAATTTTACTTGAGAGTTTTTTTTTTAGTTTGTGGAGCGTGGTTTAATCAATAAGCACTCATTTGGGATATCAAAGCAAATGCAGAACTTGTGCAAATAGAACATTGTTTTCTTTATTTACACCTTATTTCACAAAAATTCGTTGGATGACTTCGACAAAGTGAGTAGCTTGATTTTAGTTTCCTCTCCGAATTTCATTCATGCTAATTTCAATAGAAAAAAAGTTTTTATATTGGCATTTAAGAAATTGTTTTTGAGTACGAAATTTCGTTGTGAACACACAGCCGTTAAGTAGACATTCATGTCAAACTGGAGTTTCAAAGACTGAATAATGTAAATACCTTTACACACATTTTCTCACCATGAAATTTGTCTTTTATTAAATGTTTTTTTAGGTGTATTAATATGTGCTCAGTACCACTTTGTTTGCTCATTTTTTAAGTTTCAGAAAAGAAAAATACCAATTATCGCATTGGCACTAGTCTTCTTTCAGGGACAGAGCCCTTCAGAACTGAAGAATAATTTCAATTTGAAATGCACTTATTTTATGGTTCATATCGGTGCCTCTGAAAATGCTGGTGTGAAAAATTTTTGCAAGCCCTTAATAAAAGAAGTTTATCACAACAACTAATCCGCTTCTCTTTTAAAGAGGCAATTGTTAGAAATCAAAAAAAAATAATGCGAATCCACATTGTATTTGTTAATCTTTCGATTGTTTAACGATTATTATTATTCCATTCTTTCGCTCTGTTCAAAAAGCTAAGAATCATAAATTAACAATAAATTAGTGCTTGTAAAAAGCTGAGAAGTGCATTTAACACGAAATTAAAACAGTTTATAATTTTTAAATTTATAACCTAAATTAAAAGTTAATTATTCAACAATTTTGCTGTAAATAATATAACATAAGCAGTATCAACTGGACAAACGCGAATTTATACTGTAAATAAACCAGATAAATGTTTATAAAATTATGTAAAATAACTAAATTAAATAAAAACTCTTCAGTAGATATCAACTATAAACAAAAAATAATATATTAAACTTTTGATTTTATATAAATATATATTTAATTTTCAACTACATGCACCCTTCAAATTTTGATTAGTTAATGAAAGATAAGTTGAAAATAATTGAAATATAAAAGAAATAGTTTAAAATCTAGTCCTGCTTTTAGGATATCTACAAAACAAACAAAACACTAGGGAATATCGAATAGTTCTTAAAACAATGTAAGAAAATACAAAACAAAACATAAAAAATTTCAACAAAACTGTAGAAGATGAATCTCAATTCACAACTTTGTTATTGAAACAAAAAAAAAGTAAATAAAAAAAACATGCAACAAGCTAGGCTTTGCATTATTTTATACTATAATCATTTTCTATTGTAGCACAGTTCCTTTAATTATTTAGTAAACAAACAAAACCATAAACAGAAAACAGATGGAGATCAACAAAACATTATAAATTGTTGAAAATATAACAAAGTACATAAATATTTTTAGACTTCTCAATCGATAAATAAATAGTTAAGGCTTAAAATTTTAGGTATATTGATTTTCGCAAGTGTGTGGGCATAAGCAAATAGTATTTTTCTTTTTTTTTCAAATTTTTATTTCCAAATAAATAAAGCAAAATAAAACTTTTGTATTTTGAAGAGCACCTTTAACATGAACAATAAAATTAGAAAATAGTATCGAACAAAAAACATAAATGCAAAAAAAAACACATAAAACCGAAACATTTTTATTGACAAGAAAAATTTTGTGGTTTTTGGTTTTCAGCCTTTAGTGATAATTTTAAGGGAAAGTTTTTAAACAAGATATTGAACACAAAAACATCTTTTTTTAATGAAACGGAGAGTGATACGTACTAACAGCACAAATTAATGTTGTTAGTTTTATAAGAAATGAAAATTTAATAGAACTATTTATTATTGCATATTCAATTCAGTTTCCGTTTTACTTTTGCAAATTATTTTTATGTGCTGTTATGGTAGAGAATTTGAATTCAACGTGATTTGAAGGATGTGTTTTTTTAATTTGTTTCGAGAAAAATTGCCGAGACCGAAAGTGTGAATGAGAGCGATTTCGTCGACGATATTTTCATAGCGATAGTTTTCTAGTACTTGTTTAACCACTTGACAAAAAACAAATCTGGAGGTCCAACAGAGCTTAGCATAACTAGGTGACAAATGAATGGAATGATATAGAAATTATTATCGAAACACTTGCCAATTCCTTGCAAAATAAGATAACCGTAGAAAAACAATTGGGAGTTTCTGGTATTCGAACGTCGAATTCAGAAGCAACAGAAAGAAGTCCGTGGTTAGTACGCCACTGGCACCACTCAGACATTTTGATAGATCAAAAGCATATTTAGCTTCCATTTGCTTTATTTCTACTTGCCACCTAAGCTAGTGTTGCGGTTTGCCATACAAAATGAAACCCTCTCAGCCAGTAGTTAAAAAAAAAAAAAAAAAATATTCAGACCTAAAGGGCACGTTCAAGAACCTATTGGGTAGGCTATCTCAGATACCCGCATCTTAAATACCTTTTGAACCATCCGGATATCTTTTTCCAAATTGCTGCAGACAACAGCTGTGAAATAATTAAATTCGACATTTAAAAACAGAAAAATGTTCAAAATACGATTAGAAACTTAAAAAGTGTATAAGCTGATCACTTGAATAGAAAGGGTGTGCCTATACCAAAAATACTAGGATACCTTTGCATTCAGCGCACATGGTTTCAAGTAGGTTGAAATGAAACCCAATAACTAAAAAGGTTTCAGGCTTGGTTATCATGTATGTTTGGGATAGTTTTGAGTTGAACATGTTTTAGTGCCAGGTGGGGACTTAGCATTATGCTATGTCCGCACCTGAAGTTAACCTGGGTTTCGTTCCAGGGTGGTTTGAGTAAACCAAGTAGTGTCCGCATATGCCAAAAAGTTTTGAGTTTATCTTTTTGTCTTAAGTTAAAAATAGACAGACATAAAGTGTGAGCAGAACGTCAAAGACGTATGAGAGAATTCATTCTCTCTAAACTTACTTCCATTCTCTTAAATGTCAAATTCAATGGAATATTGGAAATAGTGCATTCAGCGCATTTGGTTTCGAGTAGGTTATCACGAAACCCAGTGACTAAAAAGGTTTCATTTTGTTTAGCAAACCACTTGGTTATCATGTTGGTTTGGGATTGTTTTGAGTTAAACAAGTTTAACTCTCAGGTGCGGACATAGCATTAGACTAGGCTCCATTCCAGGATGGTTTGAGTTAACCTAGCTGTGTTCCTACATGAAAAAAGCTTTTAGTTGATGTTTTTGTCTTAAGTAAAAAAAGAGACATTCAATGTGAACATTAGCCGCGTTTTATTATCACAATGATCCAATCCGGATCAGATCTTGATAATAAAACAGCTTTGGATCATCATATTTCCAGTTGGAAGTTGTGAGAGACTCGCTCTTTCAACTGACTTTTCAAAAGAGTTGCAGAGTTGCCCTACAAAATTTTTTTTCAATGGTTAATTTTTTGTTCTTCTTTTTAAGGAAATATGATACTCATGCACTTTGTCAAATATATATTTTTTTACACTAATTCTTATTAATTTCACGAACATATGTTTTGTTTTCTAAAACTTTATCATTATGTCATGTATTATACAAAAATGAATAAATGTGAAGTTTCTCGCTTTCTATCTAAAATATATTTCATTTCACACAGATAAAAATGTTCATGTGGCAATACTGTTGTTATTGGAAATATTGGAAAGGATACCAACGTTTTCAATGGAAAGTTTCCTCTTGTGTGAAATAGAAGAACTAATTTTTAGATCACAAAAATAGATCCAACTAAAAAGCAGGATTTCGCTTTGTTGTTGTAACGCTAATAAACCCATGATCTGATCCGGATCAGATCAATAATAAAATGCGGCTATTACCGACGTATGAAAGAAACCATTCTCTCTCCACTCACTTCCACTCTCTTTAACGTCAAATTCACTGACTATTGAAAATAGTGCTGCAGCGCACTTCGCTTTAAGAAGGTTGAGGGTACATACCATAAGGTGGGTACATACCATAAGATTCGTTCACACTATACCGACCGGTTTTCAGTAAAAATGATGGCCTTTCGGACCGTTTACACTAATTCGGTATTGACGATTTTCATGTGCCAACTGGTGGCGTTCGACTTAGTGTGGACTTACCATTATGGCTATTCACAAAGCTTTTGAAAGGACTTCGTTCGGAAATGACTATAACTTTTGCGATCTTATGTATATTAAACTGAAGTACATAGATTCTTCTTTTGCAAGCTGGCAGTGATAGGCAGTGTCAAGTTATGTACCAAAGTCTCTTGAATTTTTCGGTATTTTATTGATGTTCATTCAAAATGCACCACAAATGCTGGAAAAATGTTCCAATAATTGAAGTTGAGGCTTAAGAAGAATTCCAACTTTATGAAATTTTGATCAATCAAAGCCTATAATGAGAAGTTCAAACGAGTCAAGAAAACACTAAATCAATAAAAAAAAAAAAAACTTCAAGGAAGCAGTCAATAACCGAAACTAAATCCTTTTTCCACCGATTGCAAATACAGCTGACATTTTATGTTACCTACCACAACATTAATAAAAAAAAAAACAATTCAGACTACCTACCGTCCAAGCAGAGATAAGAGTTAATGAAGATTGTATATTATTCTTTATTTATTGCAATAAGCTCAAAAAATAGTTATATTTTATTATTATTGAAGAGTGAAAAATTATTTTTCGTCATTAAACAAAAAACTAACAGCATTTTCAACTCAAAATCAAATGAACATGTACTGTGTATGCAAATAAAACATCAAAATTGTAATATGTAACCGATCCCAACGTCCAAACATCAAACTAATCCCAAAATACCACATCAATTTAATTTTGTAACTTAACGAACAAAGCAAAGGAGATTGCATAAAATTGATTTTTCACATAAATTAAATTTTACTTACATGTTATATAATCTTTCATAATCCTTCTGATACTATATTCTGCTTGAATAACATAAACAAAATGTAAATACACTTTAGATTATTATCAAAGCAAAGTCAAAAACAAAAATCTCTTAAAGAACATACAATAAATAACGATTCTAAATAAAAATATTATAAATGAAAACAACAAAAGAATGTAAAATTAATGGATACATACACTTGAGTAATGGTTTCAATAAAAATAAAATAAAAAAGAAATAAAACATAACAAAAATAACAAAAAAAAAATAAACTTTTTTGAGCAGGGACGCAAAAAGAAAAAAAAATCGTTCAAATAATAAAAAAATTTATATTCAAAAATATCGCAAAAAAGTCTTTTTTCCATTCAGTACTATGCAGTCTCTGTATTTCTTGTTATTTAATTCAAAATCAACACCTTAAGTTTATTAATAATTTAAAAACAAAAAATTAAAAATAATATCATTAATTTAGAAAGTTCTCTTACACATTGTACATTACGCGGAATTCTACCGCAATTATACTGATTATGTTTTTTATTTAACAAAACACCTTTTTTAATTGAAATCGTTTAAGCAAAAAGCAACAAAAAATGTGGAACACTTACAAGAAGCAAAAAAAAACAAAAGAAACTATTTAAACTACGGCTATTATTAACCATATCAGCAAATTTAACTTTAAACAAAACTCTTTAAATAAAAGTTAAAAAAAAAAAAAACAAAGTTTACAAAATATACTCTCGATCAAGTAAGTTACTAATTTACACAAAATATTATACACATGCATACATTTAAAAAAAATCTTCACTTAAAAAAATATTTGTAATAATAGACACCTTTTTTCCTTTAGTTTTGTTTAAAATGTATTCAGGAATTGTATAAAAAAAACTATATTGCTCCAGAATATTCACGAAATCAATTTAGTTTGTATTATTCTATAAAAAGACAAAAAATTATTTTTTTGAAAAAAAGCATAGAAAAATTAAATGAGAGTGTGTATATAAAACAAAATACAAGGAAAGCTCCAAGTCACGCGTAGAAAAATTTATATTAAAAAATAAAAAGACAAAATTTCATCTCATGGCGGCTTAGAAGAAGAAAAGCATTGAAGATGAGAACTAAACAATAAACCGTGTCAAACTTTACTTAGTATTTAAGTGAGAACTTGCCATTTTTATTATTTATTTAGTTTTTACCACTTATTATTGATACTTGAAATAAAAAAAAGTAAATTATTACTTAACAAGCAAACAAAAGGTGAAATAACCAACAATTAATGTAAATTAGGGCCGTTATTTTAACGGGGAACAACAACATATAATGATAAACCGAAACCATATAGATGATTGTATAATAACAAACAAATAAAAGTTTATATTTAGTGATTATTGCGTAGTTATGAATTAAAAATTCCAATTATCCACAGCAAAACAAAACACGTGCGTATGTACACAAATTATAATTTATATTTTTATTTTTTATTTTGATTGTTTATTTTTAACTATAATAGAAATGTAACATCTCCTCATGGAGTAAATAGATGCACATGCAAGACATAAAAGAATAAATTATAGGGAATTAAAAACTAAATGAGAAAAACAAAATATTTATATATACATAGCTATAGATTATACAACACATATTGTAAAAAAATAATAAATAAAAGAAAAATCTGTATGTAAAATCAGACAAAAAAGGATGAAGAATACACCGACATTTTTTGAAATATAATAAAGAAAAATCATATAAGATATATATGAAAATATAGTTTTTCAGTTCGTTTCCTTTTCCTACTTTTATTAGTTTTACATAAAAAAAATATATATACATATATATTTAAGGCATAATCATTTCCAAAAAGACAACAAAACTTTATAAAATATATATACATACTATATATTTAATAAACAATTTTTATTACAGAACAAAAAATAAATGATAAATTAAAAAGAGAAAATAACAAAAAAAAGTATAGTGAAACAAAAACATTATGATTATAATTCTTCTTATTATTATTATCATTACGATTATTATTACTATCGAGCAAACAGAAAAAGAAAAAACAAACAAAACAAAGAAAAATGAAAACTTAAAACAAAATGCATAAAATATTGAATTGAAAAAGTAATGAAAGATAAATGAATTTATAAATTGTTGTGTTTGCTGTTGAAGTAAACACCCTAATTTACAATTTGAATTAACAATTATTATTATTATTCTGACTATAATTATTATTATATATACATAAAATATGATGATATAAAAAGTAAAAAGAATATATATATATATTATATATACTTTATAAACAAAATGAAGAAAACCGAGAAATAAAGTTACAGATACACTTTTAAAAAATTACAAACCAATTGTTTTATTTGGAGGCTATATACTTAAACAGAATTGCAAGCCATTTGTTTCAGGACATTTTTACCATCATTCGCAATCTTTACCATTTTCAATTTTTGTTTCCTGCAAAGTCTACTTAGCGAAAAGTTGGCATGTCTTCCAATTGTGAATTTGTTGATAAAAAAAATCGCTTTCGCGATTGGCCGTTTGTAATCGGCAGAAAATTGTAGGTCCCCTCCATTTTCTCATACAAAATGGTTCTGAGAAATACGCTGGGGCCCGGGGCTACCCGTTCTGTTACCCTATTTATTTATTTAAAAAAAACTACTGCGCGAAGCAAGCATAAACTAATGTTTGGAAAATCGGTCTAAGCCTTAGAAAATTAACGGCAAACTATAAAAAGAATTCGCTGTTGGTCGAGGTCTATTAGAATAATAGGTTTTTGAACCCTTTGTTTTGCCTGTGGTCGCCACAAAGCCTATTTTGAAAAACTTATGGCCCCGGCCCATAGAACGCGTTGCGCGCGTGCGGCACCGCTTCCAACTGACAGCTCGATTAAATACACACGATCTTATGAGAGGTGACCCATAAGCACCGCGCGCAACGCGCCGAACGCGCCGAGTAGCCCAACTTTCTACTTTGCCGCGGCTCTCACGCGTTGACAGAAGAGAGACATGCGCAGTCACAACCAATTTGAAGTTTTCTCTTATATGGAAAAAGTGACAATGGGCGCGTTCGAGAACCTATCGGATAGCCTATCTCGGATAGCCGTATCTTAGATACCTTCTTGAACGATTGATAACAGACAACAGCTGTGAAATATTAAAACTCGACTTTTGAAAACAGAAAAACATTCAAAATATCATTGCTAGACGATTATAACTTATTTTTTTCGATTTCCCACACGTAAACAACAACAACAAGCTATCCGGATACGATTCTTGAACGCCCCCATTTTGACTAAATTTAACTGTCAAAACACCGCAACGGATTCTATGGGTCACCCCTATCAGTTGCGCGCGGCAAAACCTACCGCATCAGTTGCCGCGCCGCTTCTACCGCGCGCAACGCGTTCTATGGGCCGGGGCCATTAGATCTGAATATCAAACAAAATGGTTTTTGAGCACTGGGTTTGCCTTAAACTCGCCCTTAATTAGCCTCTTACTAGGTCTGTTCGTTGAACTTTCCCCAGGGTTGACCCAGGTTTTCTTGACAGCCCTGTGAATTATCAAAAAAACCTGGGTTTACCAGTCCTCAAAAAACGCTATACCACAAATCACCACACAACCCTGTCATTAAAAAAAAAGATATATGCCATTTGACAGCCCTCAAATCGCCACAGCAAAAAGCTAGGGCGAGTTTGGGGAAAACCTATGGCAAACCTATGGCTCAAAAAACACTCAATTTGACATTCAGGGTGAATTTAGGTTTCTCAAAAAACGCTTTGGTGCGACCCTAGGGCAAACCTAGGGCTTCAACGAACAGACCTACTATTGGGGCGAGTTTAGGTGAACAACAGGGCTGTCAAATGGCATGTTTCTTTTTTAAGTAACCGGAAAGTGTGGTGATTTCGTGGTTTGGGGTTTTTTAAGAGCAGAGAACTCAGTGTTCCTGGCAACTTATAGGGTGGTTCAACAAACATGGGCTAATTATTTTTTCAAGATTCACCTCTTTTCTAAAGATGTAGAAAGAAAATAAATTCATTCTTTTTTCCAATTGAATTTGAATTATATGGTATATTCCATGTCAAGAGCATCGTATAAATATTTTCGTTGAAACAGCAAGAGTTCCTTAATATACAAAAATTCAAAAACATTGAAAACTCCTTGCAATTAAAAAACTTGTTGAAAACTCGATGGACAGATAGAGTTCAAGCAGTAAAGGCTGTGTGTGTACTTCGCAAGTAAAAGATAATTTAACTGATAAAAAAAAGAAAAGGCAAGCCAAAACACTCCTGGTACAAGCAAATGCAAAAACAGCAGCATTTGGTTGGCCTCAGACATGGAACAATCCAAAACCGCGTAGCTTGCCGACGCTTTCTGAGGTCAATGTGGCGTACCCGGTACCCCACAGGCGAATCACTATCGCTTCAAGATCACTACTCGTAACGCCGGAAATGAAAAACAAGAAAAGAAGAATTGGACAGCCGTAAATCAACTGTTATACAGCTCTATTCTGCTATTCATCGGGGGGAATTTTTCTGAATTTTCACTAATTACTATTCATCTATTCATTCGAAGTGAATCTGTGTACACTACACAATCTGTATACACAGATTCACTTCGAATGAATAGCAGAATAGTGATTGGTGAAAATCACAGAAGATAATTTCTCTGGGCTTGTATGAAAACTTAAAAAATATAGTGCGTTGAGTCTCTCCGGCGCGGAGGAAGTGAAACTTCATTTAAAAAACTAGGTACATATTTAATATTTTCTATTATTTCATTTGAGAAGAAAAGAAAACACAACACTACTTTCAATTAAGCAATCAAAATTATTTTTGTAAGCACAGACGCGATTTTCACACACACGCACAAATTGAAAAACTATTTAGAAGAATTAGTTGAGATCTTGAGATTTTTCTGAAGAAATGAATTACAAACATATTAAATGCATTAAAAAGAACAGAGAACTAGTTTCAATAATGACGCGTAATTAATACAACTGGTATATCAACAAATTGCGAGTAGTGCCGGAAAGTATGCAATCGATAATCCGCTTTAAACATGTTACGCATCCTTGTTTGCAAGTCGCATAAGAAGTTTTACTTCGAAAAACTAGCTTTAAAATATAATTAACAATAAAATTTCTTAATTGTACGATATGTACCTTTTGAAGGCGTTCCTTAAAACATCAAAGAAATTTTTGTGTTTCGATGGAATTTGAGCATGTTTTGAATTTTTAACGGCTAAGCTAAGGGACCAATTAAAGCGATAAAGAAAAACCATCAGGAAAAGTTGAAACAAATGGAAACATGAATTTTTTCCTGATGAGCGTTTATAGCGAACAAGAAAAATATGTCAGTTGCCATGCTCTCAACCCATCGCAGCCACACGAAAAAAATCTGCTGCTGTGAGGTTTTCAGTGGAATACATTAAAAATGGAATTCAAACAATTTATTCAATTTTGGCTGAAATTTCAATCCGCTGACACGAAAAATAAAATTGCATCAGGAAATTAGAAAAATGCAATTTTGACAGAAAATATTTGTTCAATTATACATCTTCGGGTCGTAAAAAAATTCTTTGAGTGATTGGCAATCGATTGATCTAACAATTGTCTTTCAAATCGAAAGAAAAACTAGATTTTATTCCACTTGAAAATGTTTTATGATTCGTTTTCCTTATCGCTATAACTGGCCCCTAACCCAAGAATTTTATATGCAGCGTGTAGCGGTAGCCTTATCCACAATCAAAATTTGAGAACTATTTTTGCAGACTAGATGCCGTCATTGGCAATCCCATTCATATTTAGTTTTTCTATTTTTGGGAGTGACGATATAAGAAAAAAATTATATTCATCTCCCTCCCAAGCAACCCTGAACTTGATTCGACTGTCATTTGGTCGAAAAGGTACAATACAAAACTTCACGTCAGTTTGATTTGAGTTTTTTCTGCAGTGAACAAAGCAAAAAATCTATTCTGTCTTTCGATTGGACGACTGGACAAATAAAGAAAATAATTGGTCTAAATCAGCTGTTTGAAGCACAGTTCCAGTTTCCAGAGTTCCAACGTGTTCTGGCCGTTCGCCGTTCCATAACCAGCTCCATTGTATATACAAAGGCGCAAGCGAGGAAGAAAACCTATTTTTTTTCTTTGTCAGTTTCTGGAAATTCTTGCAAAGTGGCGGGTGACGGAACAACAGTCTTCGATATGCTGAAATTTTTGGTATGTCAAAAATATCCTAATAACTTGTTTTATTAATCAATAAATATATTATTAAAGTCGACAATGAATGACACAAAGCACTTATGTAATTTTCCTATTTTTAGTTAACTTTTGGAGCGGGTATATACACAGGAATATACATAACTCAAAATTACGATGTATGTAAATAAAGAATTAAATAATAATAAGATAACCCCTTTCTTCACAATAGATTGTCTTTCTTTCAGGTTCCTCGGGTAGACGAGCCTGGTAAACTTATTGAAAAATTAAAAGACTACGCTGATGAGCACCGAAAAAAGTGATAAGATTGCTTCATAAAACAAAAGCAGAGATAATGTAATGATGGCCGGTTTTCATTGTTTTATTTGTTCTTAGAAAGCTCTACTTTATAATGAACACAGGTGCATAAACTTTCTTTATTTTGAGTAAAATAAAAATTTTCAAATGTTAAGTTATGAATCCATTAACATACGTTGCTTGTAATGATTAGTTGCAATAGTGATTTTCTTTAAATTACAAACTTACGTGATTCTTGAAAAAGTTGAGGAATATAAGATCTTAAAGCATAGAAAAAAAGTAGCCAAATGTTTTGTCTAAATTGTACAGTTTTCATGGATTGACTGCCTTAAAGCGATCTTTTAAACTTCAATACAAATTGCTTGGTTCCAAAAGTCGGATATTTAGTGAAATTTTGCTTTTAGACTCAGATTGGAACTTTTAATTCAGTAGCAGTAGTTCAAAGCCAAAGCCTTTTCTACGAAGAAAGCAAAAAAAAACCACTAGTTCTTCATCGTTGTCCCAACTCAACTTCTTCACACTATAGTGATTCCTTCGTGGGGTACGTCTTGTTAAGGTCAAGAATGAATCGGTAATTTTGGATTGCTCTATGTCTGAGGCCAACCAAATGTAGATTTCTTGACATTTGTACATATGTACCCAGTTTTCGTCTGTCGTTTATTTTGTTCATGTTGTATGATATTGCGTTTTTGTCTGGGTTCTACTGGTCTCTCATTTGCATATGAACATTATCAAGTGTTTTTGAGTTGAAGGTTCCATGAAGCTTGGTGCCTGATTGTTTAGTGATAAATTATAATAATTTCCGGATTTTTTACAGACTTCTCATCAGAAATTGTTTTGCCGCAACGGACTGAATGGATTGTATACTCCGGGCCCCCAGCTCACATTACCTTGAAAAAAAGTATGCCAGTCTGGGGTCGAATTGCCACACACGTGATCGAGTAATACGTGACTGAATTATGGGCTTTGAATGACTACCTCACGTTATCGAACACCTAAGTACCACAATTTGACATTCTTTCATCAGTATTCGAACGAATTGGAGTCGATAAATGAACAGCAGAATGCTGTTTTGTAATATGGAGTGAATTTTGAAAGAAAAATATTATTCACTAACTCGATTACTGAAGTGGTAATTTGGCTCTGATCTTGTTTAAAATTTGCAGAAAATGCTTTCCCTAGGAAATAATGTTCAAAACAGCCACATTGAAAAAAGATTAGAGAAGGAGAAGGCCTACTATGTAACTGAATTCTGGTGCGAATACGCAAAATTCAATCTTGGTAATTCTAAAGTATGAAGGAGTAAAAACGAACATTAGAGAATCTAGTTTTTGTGGAAAGCAGTTGCATGAATTCAAATTCGATTCCAGATACTTTTATTGTTAGTGGCATTTGAAAGTACATTAAATTAAAATCGCTGCTATTTTTCGCAAGTTTTTTTTTTTGTTTGTATTTAGGTCTTTAGTCTGTTACTTCACACTTCACATTCCCTCACAAGGCATGGTTGTGATGTGTGGCTAGGCCTAGGGGCTGTTCGCCACCCTATTTATTTTGTTTATTTTAAATTTGTCGCTAGTGTGATGCTTATAAATTGTTTGTATTTAATGACCCCATTTTAAATTAAGATTGATGTTAAAAGCCAACAATCCTCAATCTCTTTGCGCTGCAATTTCCACTTAATGACTAAATATAGGTATTCACAATTCACGTACTTTATCGGTCCGATTCAGTTGCCAAAACCGTATCGGATTGCGTCATCCTATTAACGGTTCGATCTAGGTATGCAATTCGAATTAGAATTTGACTCAATCACTTTTTGTCGCAACTCAGTAATTCTATGAACAGCTCAGAAATGAACTTTACCACTGAACACAAAAACAAGTCATACTGCGTTAAACGGCTAAACGGATTTATCTCATCTTGATCTTGAAATGTTCGTGTAGGTCTCGAGAAGGCTTAAAAGCTTTTTCTTCATCCCTATAATCCTACGGGAACAGAAACAGGAACGAGAACGTCACTTGACCGATTCCTAAGACTTTCAACTCTAGGATGGTACATCATCCCTCAGTGGCATAGACTAATGGCACTTTCCATTGGTTTCACTCGGGGAAGCACTCATTTTAAAAACCAATGGAACACCTAAAATTGTTTTTGCTCAACTTAAAGTGTTGGCTTTGTGTGAGTGAAACACCAATAGCAAACGAAAAATATTTCCTGTGGAAAATTTTCTATTTGACATTTGGGTAACATGTATTAGTGCTTCTTGAGCGGATCCTCATTTCAAATCGAGAAGCGGCTGTCACTTCTCAGAATCATGAGAAGCGATCTTATTGCACCAATGGAACGGTTTGAGAATAGGTCTGTTTCATTACTTTCTGGGTAAAGCTTGGGTAAAAGCCCGTGAAAAAGTTTGGGTTCGAGCTTTTTAATGTTGTTTTTGTAATCTCCATCCGAAAATGAAAAGTAAAGATACACGTTTTGGGATGTTTCTGGCTGAATGACATTCATAGTAGAGATAGCAAACAAACATACAAACAATTTTGTTTGAAAAACGTGTTAAAATGAACTCAAAGCAATATTGCATTACATATTTAACATTATTTTGAATTTTCAAACCAATAAAGAGAGATTATGTTTTTCATTTGTCATTTAATTTCAAAAATAAATTTGAATTCAATCGAAATGTTTCGATCAGCTGATTTCACAAACAGCCGATTTGACAAGCAAGAAAGTGCACGAGCAAATTGTTCGGGTAAATTCTTGCTGGAGGGGAAGTGACAAAAAAGCAAAAGCTCTGCCACTTTTACGTCAAATAAAAGTAAAGATACACGTTTCGGGATCCCGCGTGTGAGTAAAGATACAGACCTAATGCTTCTGCGCGCTCCTGGACGGTTCTTTTCGTCCAATGGAAAGTGCCATTATATTTCATTCACATATTTCCACGGTAACGGTAGATTCCCTCAGGAACGGGATTGGAAATGGAAACCTAGAAACTACTGGACTGATTTCAAAAATTCTTTTGGCATTGGAATGCCGCATAATCCCTCAGTAACCTAACGTATATTTCATCCTTATAATCCCACGGGTACAGAAACAGGAACGAGAACCAGAACCTTAAAGTTACTTGACAGATTTCAAAAAATCTCTCTCTTGTTAACATGACTCCAACTTTAAAACATGGTCAATGAATACAAACGATCTATGAACGCCACACTTACTAAATACCACGTTTCCAAGGGCCACTTTCAATTATTCCAACATGAGTTGGAACATACAACATGACTTATTTTTCCTTTTTTTTTTCTTAGCTTATAAATTTATTCCTTGAAGTATGCAATAATTTAAAAAAAATATGGTAATACTGTAACGTGCGCTTAGTTCGCAAAAATAAAACTCTACCTTTCAATTTAATTCTACCACTTTATTCAGTATCTACTTTCGATATACACTCAACTCAATTACGTTTATTCGAACTCAACTCGACTTTTGGACTATCACTTGTATTTACTAAACAAAACTGCCCTCTGGTTGCCTCGGGCGGGCTATTTATATCGAATGACATGCCATCTAGAACTCTCCAGTAACTTCCACATGGTCTGCAACTCTCCACTGTTTTGGCTGTCAAACATTTTCTCTCCTAGAATTTCTACACTTACACTAGTGCTCCCAGATGTGTTTTTCGGTTGAACGTTTTCGATTAGGAAATTGGTATTAAATGTTGGGTTCACGTTACACTGCCCCCTCCTTAAGATTGTTCGTCCCGAATAATTCCATCTGCAGCCTCGCCATTATATCGATGCAGCCTGTCACAATGAACTACTTTTAACTTGCCTCTTAGTCCTCTTTGGATGCGGTAAACCACGTCGTTAATCCTCGTGACAACAGTATAAGGACCTTCCCAGTTTTGCTGAAGTTTCGGTGACAATCCCTTTTGAAGATGCGGATTATAGAGCCACACACGATCTCCTGCTTGGAATCCTGACGTTGTCGCTTTTGTGTCATACCGTCTTCATCCGGTCGCTGTAGGTTTTCATCCGTTCCCTTGTTCTTTTATGGATGTCAGCGAGTCTCTCCTTGAGGTCGTCCACATACTCGTTTGTGTCCTGTGGCTCCTCTGTGGGGCATCCAAATTTAAGTTCGCTGGGCAGCCGCATGGTTTTCCCGAACAGGATGTCAGATGGTGTTTGTCCTGTCGAGCTATGTACTGCACTTCTATAGGCCATCAGGAATAGCGGTACGTGCCTATCCCAGTCTCTTTGGTAGTCGCCTACGACCTTGGTAAGGTGTTCTTTCAAGGTCCGGTTGAATCTTTCAACCATCCCATCAGATTGTGGATGAAGCGGTGTGGTTCTCGTTTTCTTAATGCCAAGTAGTCCGCACACTCCTTGGAAGATGTTTGACTCGAAGTTCCTCCCTTGGTCGGAATGGAGTTCCATAGGCACGCCAAACCTACTCACCCAGTTAAACACAATCTGGTCGACCACCGTTTTGGCTTCTTGATTTGGGATGGCATACGCCTCAGGCCACTTGCTAAAATAGTCCATTACAACCAGAATGTATTTGTTTCCAGCGTTGGTCTCTGGAAAAGGCCCAGCCACATCTACTGCAATCCTCTCAAAAGGCGATCCAACGTTGTACTGATGCATCTTACCTTGAATCTTCCTACCAGGGCCTTTGGTTGCAGCACACTTGTCACATATGTTCGGCACCACTTCTCCACGTCATCTCTAGCATGCAGCCAGTAGAACCGATGTCGCACCTTCTCCAGTGTTTTATTAACTCCCAGGTGACCTCCAGAAGGTCCGTCGTGCATCTCCCGAAGAATTTCACTGACTTTCGATTGCGGTACGATCAGCTGCATCACATATGATTTACCATCAGCGGACTCCCATTTTCGCCTGAGGACACCTTCTTGCACATATAGTGAGTCCCACTGTGCCCAATAGGCTTTGAGAACTGGACTCCTGTCGGAAATGTCACCCCATTCAGGTTTCTCCTCATTTTCTTTCCATGCGAGAATGGGTTCGATATCTGGGTCCTCCTGTTGAGCAGTCCTCACTTCCTCATTGCTCCATCCGCATATTGGGTCAGCTCTTAGTCGCTGAGCGGTAATATTTTCTTTGTCTTCTTGCCGCCTACAATGCTTGCAATCCACTTTGCAAGGTCTTCGGGATAATGCATCGGCGTTTGAGTGCAACTTTCCTCTGCGGTGTTGGATCTGGTAGTCATAGGTCTGCAATCTTTCTATCCACCTTGCGACTTGACCTTCTGGATTTTTGAAGTTCAACAGCCAGTTCAGAGCACCATGGTCTGTCCGCAGAAGGAATTTCTGTCCATAGATGTACTTATGGAAGTGCTTTGTTGCCAAGATGAGAGCTAGCAGTTCCCTTCTGGTCACGCAGTAGTTTCTTTCGGGTTTCGATAGGACCTTGCTGTAGTATGCCACCACTTTCTCCTCGCCATCATGCACTTGGGATAGTACCGCCCCGATTCCAACGTTGCTTGCATCTGCGTCGACGATGAATGTTTTGCCAGGTGTTGGATGTGCCAGCACTGGAGCGTTACAGAGGCGGTATTTGAGTTCCTGGAAAGATTTCTCACACTCACCTGACCATTTAAACTGCTTCCCCTTTTCGGTGAGCTGATGCAAACTCTTTGCAACTCCAGCAAAGTTCTTTACAAAACGTCGGTAATATGTGGCAAGTCCCAGAAAGCTTCGGAGTTGATGTTTGTCCTGTGGTGTTGGCCAATTTTTGACGGAGTCAAATTTTTCAGGATCAGTCTTTACTCCTTGGGATGAGATGATGTGTCCCAAATACTTGACTTCGGTTTTGAAAAGTGCACATTTTTCTGGATTCAGTTTGAGGTTAGCCTCTCGAAGTCTCTGAAACACGGCTTTTAGGTTCTTGCAATGTTGGTCAAATGTTTTCCCGTAAATAATGACATCGTCCAAGTAGACTAGGCACGCTTTCCACGTCAGTCCTTGAAGAACGCACTCCATTAAACGCTCGAATGTTGCCGGAGCGTTACATAGCCCAAACGGCATAACTTTAAACTGCCAGAGCCCATTACCTGTAGAAAACGCCGTCTTTTCCCGATCATCAGAACAGAGAACTGTTTATCACATCGGCTTTCTACGATTTCGAAACGATTCTCTACAACAGAAAGCTGTTTTTCCATACCTTCAACGCGTTCGTCAAGGGCAAACACATTTTTTTCAATGTTGCCCAATTTGCCTTCTAGAATGTTTTTCTGACCTTCCAAAACATTCTGTTGCGCCTCAAGTCTTTCGAGAATATTCTGCTGTTCCATCTTTTGCTCGTTTCGTTGTTCTTCAATCAGCTTCTTTTGCTCGTTTCGTTGTTCTTCAATCAGCTTCTTTAGTTCATTTCGTTGTGCTTCAAGTTGTTCCAGAACATTCTGCTGTTCCTTCTTTTGCTCATTTCGTTGCTCTTCCAGCTTCTTTTGTTGTACTTCGAGTCGTTCGAGAATATTCTGCTGTTCTTTCTTTTGCTCGTTTCGTTGTTCTAACAAAAGTTTCATCATGCTAGAAAAATCTACATTTTCACTTACTTCCTCTTTTTCCACTTCTGTTTCAAAAACAAAAGTGTTCACGTCTTCCCCTTGCTGTTCCAAATAGTTACGCAAGCGCAGGACGAGCTCATTTTTCGATCCCGCTCTAGAAAGATTTCGCTTACCTAACTCACTTTTAAGCTCAATGCAAGTGAGCTCTTCTAACAACTTACCCATTTTCGCTGTATATAATTATTATTTTCTTTTTACTTTTTTTTTTTTACACTTTACTAGTCAAATAAGTTTTATTTACACTTCTGACACCAATGTAACGTGCGCTTAGTTCGCAAAAATAAAACTCTACCTTTCAATTTAATTCTACCACTTTATTCAGTATCTACTTTCGATATACACTCAACTCAATTACGTTTATTCGAACTCAACTCGACTTTTGGACTATCACTTGTATTTACTCTTAACTTTATCACTCTATAAACAAAACTGCCCTCTGGTTGCCTCGGGCGGGCTATTTATATCGAATGACATGTCATCTAGAACTCTCCAGTAACTTCCACATGGTCTGCAACTCTCCACTGTTTTGGCTGTCAAACATTTTCTCTCCTAGAATTTCTACACTTACACTAGTGCTCCCAGATGTGTTTTTCGATTGAACGTTTTCGATTAGGAAATTGGTATTAAATGTTGGGTTCACGTTACAATACGTACGAATTTACAATATTAATAGGCGTGTTTTTTCGCACGCGGATATAAACTTCGACCAAAAAAACGTCTTCCCCAAGTTATTCAAATGTTTGGCAGCACTGCAATTTGACATAAATGAAAAAAAATTTATTTAACTGTTTGTACTAGGCTGTACGCTGTAGACAATGGTGGTCTTTTATTTAGGGAAAGTAAATTTCTTTGATTCCATGGCGAACTATATGCAAAATAGTGTAGTCAAATTCACTTGCTGCTGTGGCATTTTAAATCCCATCATGAAGTTATATTTCTGCAGACATTGCTTGAAAATAACGTGTGGATTTTGCGTCTGCCACGAAGTGAGTAATCTCTTTATTAATTACTTTTTTTTCAATAAGATGGAGTCTCATTTCTGTTCGAATTGTTTGGAAAACATACCTTCATCAGAAGCGAAACGTATGAAAAAGCGATGCATTAATTGTTTAAACTGTCCACAGTTGTTGTGCCAAGGTAAGTGCTTGTCGTGATATTCACTTTAGATTTTGATAGATACTTATTTTATTTTTAGGAAGACAGGTGAACCCCCTAAAGAAGGTGAACCCGAAGCCAATGTTATCACCAAAATGATGTACTACGTGTCTTGTTTGGAATGTCGTCGAACCTCAAGAGATGTGGGTATTCCCAATCAATCTGTTGCAACTGGAGCATGGCCAGAGAAAGAATATGTCCATCAAACACACTTTGATTCTCTTCTTGAGTACTATCAGACTGTCGTTCTTCAAGAAAAGCAGGAGAAACACTGGAAATGCTAGACTTTTCGTTTGTCTTGAATCAGCGAGACGATTCAATTGAATTCCACTAGGATTCTCATCAACGAGATCAACGAGAAGAGCCGAAGTATTTTTTTTTTTTTTTTTTTCTAAAGAAAACAAGAGTCAAGGACTAACAAATTTTATTTCTAGATTCATTACTTGGCGGAAATCGAACAAGGTCACAATTGCACACCGGATGCAACTCTCAAAGCAGGTGATGATGTCACTTTAGGATTCCTGATGCAGTACACGTATGCGAACACAGTTACGAACACTCCCAAGGAAAAGGAGCCTCAAAAACACGCTCTATCATTCAAAGTCTATGCCAAAGTTGGATAGATTGAGGGTTCATAGTTAATACGAATCTTCGCAAAAGAAATCCACAAGCAGTTTATCTGTTTTTGAATTTGCGTTCGTTCTTCCAGCTTAGCTATTTATTCAAAAACTATTATGTCTGTGGTTCTTTTTAGTTTACTGATTCAATAATGCTTTACATCTCATGCAGTGTTACTAAATTTCTTTGCAATGTTCGAAAGTTTTTTTTAAGAGTAAAAAATAATAACAGCTAACAGTGGAATTTATCTATGAAGCAGAATATGAATATGAATTGACCTCACTTTATTCTTACTCCTATATAATTGTAATGGACACCTGAAATGAAGAGGACAAGTTAGCGACAATGGTTCGGGGAAATAAAAATACCTTACCTTCTACGTGTGGTCAATCGTCACGGCAAATGTTGTGTATCTTTGGGTTGGAGATTTCCGAGTTTTTGCTTCTATTAGCGTTATTTTGGAGTAAGAACGTAATGGACCTTACATCGTCTTTGCCATAGTATGAACTACAGAACAATTGCCGTCCATCTCGTCCTGCTCGCCCCGATTCTTGATAGTAGGCAGCGACATTTTGCGGAATGTCCCAATGTATTTCAAACCATACACTCGCCTTACTGACACCCACTCCAGAACTGTTTGTTGCATAAACAACAGTATGCCTGCCTGACATCTAATGTTCTTGAGTTTGAGATTTGAGTTTGAGATCGGCATGATAGGCTACTGCCTTTATTTTTCTTTGCTAGGACACTTCATGTGCGACACGTTCTACTGCTTCCCTTGTTCTGCAGTGGATGATACCACATCCGCGTTTCGCAGGGGATAGGTTTTTGTCTTCACCGTCCAGGCAGTGGAGAATGGACTTGGCTAGGTGCGCATAATCGTTCTCGATGGAATTTTTAAAAAGGCAATGTCATAGAAAAAGGTCCGTTCTGAAGCAAGGCGTTTTGAATGTTGTCACGGGGCACTATAACTTTGGTTGTGTTAGAATGTCAGCTGCCTCCTGTTTTGAAGCAGTGGCAGCGAGGGCGATCCAGGGAGTGTGACACAATGTGCTTCATTGACAGCTATATACGCTGTTTTGTCGTATTTAACCATGTGCCCGAGTAAAGCCTGAAAGGAGTCGGTGGCAGCCCGTTCAGGTGTGGTGTGTAGAAGCCGTGTTGTTGGGTTACGCTTTTGAGACCTACCAGCACTCTGTCGCGATCTTTAATGGGCATCTTTGAGTTTGACGATTCTGAGGATATCCTAAACTTATTAAGGGAATAAATACTTCATTGAGAGGGAAACGAAAAATACTTTTCATTTTGTATTTGTTTATTTTTTGCTGTCATCGGCATTTCTAGCGGCGGATGTCATTTTGAGGAATGCCATTTCGATTGGTTTTGACGTTTAGGGTTTAGCCGAATTCGAATTTCGAATCTCGAATAGGAACTGACTCTCGTCGGGGGTCGTGATGGTCGCTAGGGAGAAGCCAATGTTCGAGTGAGCGCGTCCAATTAAAGAAAAGGACGCAAAATTAAGTATAGAATCGGCGTGGACGTTTCTAATTGGTGGAAGCGCGGTCGAACGATGTGCGTTGCTATCGCGTTAACGGAGACCAAAGAAAAGAACCCGTGACGGTGATAGCCAACGTAGCAACAGAGACTTGGCATCGGCATTCGACAGTCACAATACGAACGCCACCGAGTGAAGTGAACACCGGCAAAATAAACGCTGCCAGCAGCAACAACAAAGATTTCTTCTGGTCGCCGTCAACTATTGTCGCGATGTACCTTGTATGTGCTCCTCGAAATTATTTTTGAAGTAAAGTTTAATTAACTAAAGTTTAAAAAAATAGAAAATAAGAAAAAAACAATGAACGAAAAACTATCACATTTGTGTATTGTCTCATTGAAGACAACCCTAGTTGGATTGATTATCCATTCGATTTATTGAGTGCTAAAGATTAACAAAAAAAAAAAAACAAGAAAAATCATCAGTGCTGAGGGTATTCGCACAAAGGGTGGAAAAATCCCACAAAAAAATTGCAGTGCAAATTGTTCGTCTTTTAAGTAAAAGTGTTGAAAATAGTCGGTGAGTGTATCCTTGTTCTTTGTGTATAGTTTTCGTATATCCAATAGTTTTGTCAATTTGTTCCTTCACGTTTTCCTTTTTATTTTACACCTTAGAAAGCTCGACATCGGCGATCACCGACCGTCCTACGGAAGTCGTGATCGCCTCTCTTTTTTAATTGAATCCCGAGAACTTCAATCAAGATTCATGGCAAGAAATCAACGAATTAAGAACTTCAATCAAGTTTTTTTTTTTATATCAGCCAAGCGTTATCCCCAATACAAAAAGTGTCAAAAGACATGGTACTTGTTTTAAACTCAATGGAATTAAGATAATTATATAAAAAAAAAAAAAAAAAAAAAAAATTAATACTTGTTTGAAACTAAATTAAAATTATTAAAAAAACATATTACTTGTTCGAATCTAAATCTAAAGTCTGTAAAAATTCGTAGTAATCGGTCGATAGATCGAAACAGTGATTAAGGCGTAAGTATCCGGTTTCTCCCTGTTTGATTTTAACCTGCAACAAGCGTTTTTGCGCTGTGTCTGAATCCGTAGCCCCCCCATTGAGCTCAATTGAGGTAGGATAGGATTGGACAGTGATAGTTCTGAGACACTAAGAGTGTATAGTGGAAGGGCAGAAGCTGGGTAAGGCCCAAGCGTTAAATCCTAGTCCTGATTACTCGAATTTGTCCTATTCGCTTTTTATGTTCAATATAATATGCTACTTGTTTAATACTTAAATTTCCATACTTAAAGTGAAGTATACGACTTGTCTAAAACTAAACTTATAATACTTTAAATATAGAATGATACACGTTCAAAACTTAATTATATTACTTAGATATAGTATGCTACTTATTTAAAGCGGAAGCATCATACTTAAAGAATAGTATACATACTACTTGTTTAAAACTCAACTATAATACTTAAATAAAGGGTATTACTTGTTCAAGACTTAAATTAATGATACTTAAAACATAGTATGCTACTGATTCAAAACGAAATTTATAAAACTTAAAACATAGTAAACTACTTGTTGAAAATTAAATTATTAATACATAGTAAGCTACTTGTTTGATACTTAAACTATAATACTTAAATAAAGAGTATTACGTGTTCAAAACTTAAATTAATGATACTTCAAACATAGTATGCTACTCGCTTAAAACAAAATTAAGATACTTCAATGTTACTTGTTGAGTACAATAAAGTGTAATATGCTTGTATGCCATCATGGTTGAAATTTGGTCTTTTTCTCAAGCGTATAGCTTGAACATGTGCTGATTTTTTCTATTTCAGGGGATGTGAAAGGTGACGTTTTTAATTTGGCGATGATGTGATGACGAGCTGAGCAATTGTAGAGGTAAGCGAAGGTAAAAGGGAGAGGTGAAAATCTGCCGACGCCTCTCATGGTAGGGTGGGTCATAGGCATGTCGAATAACACCTCGACGCCCTCTGGTGGTAATGTCCGTCCGTTTTTTAACAGATTTTTGTTTGAATGTTCGCATTCTTTGGTGGAATTTATTATGGCATGATTGTTTTGCTAATAGGTTGAATCCTCTGTGGTTGTGGACAAGATCCCACACCGTCCGGCGAGCTCGAGCCGAGCCCATACAAGCATGCCAGTTCGCAACCACGGGGAACAAAAAGTTTTTTTTTTGATTTGTTCAACACGGCCTATAACAAATGGCGCCCACAACGTTAGGCGATTACACATTACGCCCACAACGTTAGTCTTTGTTTCCGTCTACCTTTTCCCAATTTTAACATTCCCTAATTGTTTGTGTTATCCTCTTTGGAAACTCGTATGTCATGATCGGGAAAGTTTCAAACATACCACTTTCATTTGCGACGAGATAACAAGAAGAGGATAACAACAACAATTAACCTTTGTTTAATTGTAATTACCCATCCCTTAACTTAACAAATTTTACTTTTCTATCTTCTTCTTTTTACTTTTCATTCCCTTTTTTTATTGTTTTCTAACAAAGTTTTGTGTCCTGTCGATGACGTAGTGTCGCACAGTCGCACAATAACTTTCTTTTTGTGTTCTGTTATCCAAATGTATTAAGTCTTCTATCTAAGGTCACAGGCCAGAATAGAATTGCGAATACATTTGGATAGCAACAATCTTTTTGTCTTTTGTCTTGAATGTTTGTTTGCTCCTACTTACCACTCAGAGGGAATTTCAAATAAAAACCAGTCCGTCCGAAAGTCTTTTAAATCAGAATACGTATACTTACCTCTCGCTCAGTTCACACACATCAAATCATCAATCACCAGATAAGTTGCCCGAAGCATCCCCACAATGTTTCATGAAATAAACAACAATACAAGTTATTTTTGAAAAACATTTATTTTTTCAATACAATTTGGGTTTTTTTGAAAAAAAAAATAAAAAAATTTCAGATTTCGGTTATCGAAACCCGTCGTTATATTTTGTTTTTGTTGCTTTGTTGTCTTTGTTAGTTCGAAGACTTAGAAAAAACTTTATTTTTTTTAGAAAATAATTTTTTTCTTTTAAGTTTTTGATTTTTTTTTTGTACCTTTAAGTTGAAAAAAAACAGGTTAACAATTTTTTGTTCGATTGTTACCTAGTTTTTTTAAATTTGCTTCGTTATTTTTTTGTTGTTTTTGGTTACTTTTGGTTTTGGGTTCTTTTCATTTTTCGTTATTTTGTTATTACATTGTTTTTGCTTTGTTTTTTTTTGGTTTTCATTTTTTCTAGTTATTTATCTATTATTTTTTTTTGGTTATTTACATAATTCCTTTTTTTGTTTACATAATCCTTTTTGTTTTGAATCGTTTTTTTTTGTCACATTATTATTGAAGTTACCTAAGTAACATTTATAGTTATATAATATATCACTCACGGCTTAATTTATCAACTTTCCGCTTTTAAAAACAAAAAAAAAAAAAAAAATTTTTTGTTTTCAAAACATCGTTATAAATAAATAACATTTTTTTGCATCGTTACATATTCATTTTTGAGTAATTAACTCAAAAACCAAAATTCTCGATTAGAAAAAAAAATTTTTCTCTCCGTTGGTGACGGGGGCGATATTACCAACAATCTTGCTTCATGAAACCATTATTTTTGTTTGTTCGCAATATGCAAATTTCAAATAATGCTAACGCAGATGCAAACATGGAAAATCGAGAATTTAGTTCAGTCCCTAATGATTTTAAAGCATATATCAATTATGCGATAGTGAATGCTTTCAGTTCCTATTCCCGATCCTTGAATTCAAGCATATCCGAACAGGTTCAGAAATGCATTAGGGATAATTTTATCGAATTTCTCGGTGATATTAGGAAGACTACTTCTCCCTTGAGAGGAGAAGAACCTATAAATAATACCGACCAAAATTACACCGCTAGTAGGATACCCTCTACGCAAAACCCTCACCAACAAAAAACTAAACCGCAACAACCGAAGTCAAACCAGCAGAAATCAACCCTCCAACATAATTCTTTAATCCCAAACAACCCACAACAAAATTTCAATAACAACACCACCACAACCTCAAATAACACCTGGAGTGAGGACACGTGTCCCAATGATGTATCATTCCCAAGTGTAAGTATATCTACACCAATGATAGCATCTGTGCAAGATGATAACGAGGACGATCAGACTTCAATGGCAATTGACCAGTTATCGTTCCGAAACAAGGACGAAATGTACGACTTTGCGGAAATAACTCCCACGAACGAAACCCAACCCTTCGAGTCACTGTCAATGCAGACTATGAATACGGTGGAGGAAGTCGGAACATCACAACCAAACTCTTTGGAAACAGAAACTGACACTTTGGTAAACGACGAGATAGCAGACATCGTTTCAGAAAACGAGCAGTACCATGAACTATCACGTGAGGGCATTAAATTCCAGATGGGCGGAGAGGTGAAACGCGTTCCATTAAAAGTATCCTCTGCAAACACATACTTACCATCGAGATTTGAATTTCCGTCAATCAAGACCAACTCAACCATTATCGCATTTGAGGCCAATCGGTTAGCGGACAATTTGCCGCAAGACATGACTCAAAGTACTCATAGTCTGGACTTGTATAATATTCGTCCACCTTCATGCATGGAATCGCTGAGTATGTCCGGATGCTTTGAAGTGCCACTAAGCCCACAGTTGTCGCGCTTAAGAAAAAAATCCTTACCACCAGACATTATGGCAAGAAGAGCAATCACCCCAAAACAGAAAAGAAAACTGGTTAAAGATCGCTTCAATACCTACACAATTGCAGCGGACTTTGCTCTCAATGAGAACTACAACGGAGAGCTGCAAGAACTCAATTTTGATGCGGAGGACGATGAAGTGTTGCAAATTGAAAATGTGGCTGAACAGGCAACACAAGAAAACCGACAACTACAAAAAATGAGTCCGCCTTCGATTCAAAAAAGAACATCCAATCCCGACCGTTACCGCACACGCACCTTAAGTTATACGTGTGATCAGGAAATAAGTAATCGTGATGTCCAATCTATTGATGCGAGCAATGACCTCGGGAGTCTTACATCCACTGACGACTTATCTGGAGAAATGTCTTACATATCACCATATCGTAGAACGGCACGCCCAACATTTCCTAGCAAAGCACTGGTTAGAAATATCACAAACATCGCAGTCAGTAAGACATCACAATTGAAGAAACTGCTCGTGACCAGCATCAAGCAAAAGAACTTAAAGCCGCCGACTACTTATGCTACCGTTCTGAAGAAATCAGATACGCCATCCAAATTGAGTTTAGGCTCAAATACATGTTTGATTAACAAGGAAGCAAATCAAGCTGAGGTAGTTGCAGAACTAGGACCTCCACCATCACTTGAACGCCAGGAAACTTTTGTTCAAGACGAGCCAACAATCACTGATGTGCCAATACCTGTTGTAGATGTTGTGTTCTTACCCTCACGTGCTGCTAAGCTACCTTCGAAAAAGGCGATTGCTAAAAAGTTGAAGCCACCCTGGTCAAAAGTTGCTCCCTTAGTTGAGAAACCTCCGAGACAAGTATCTATGCCCACCCGACCTAGCATAACAGCATCAGCAGGCATCGAGAACAAACGCAAAGGCCTTACAGGCATGCGTAAATCTCGTCTGGTGTACCTACGGTACTACGACGTTCGAACAGCAACGCGACAATTCGCGTAACACCGTTGATGCAATCGCTGCGAGCAAACCTTCCATCGACAACTCCACCATTACGCAGCAATTCTAATTTGACCACGGCAACAAAAATAAATCAAATAAGCAGTCGTATAGCGGGTATATGGAGGAAGGTCGATGAAGCCAAACGCACCGCAACAAAGATATCGACAGTGCCATCGACAAAGCAGTCGGCTTTGGCAGCTAAAACGCCTTCCCAGCCAAAATCAATAGGAAAGCTGAATCGTAATTCAACAGTCCCCAAGAGGCAGCCAAAAAAAACAACCGCCTACAACTACAGTTGCTACCGATTCGAGAGGTGCTAGTTACCTTCACATGTCTCAAACGAAGAGAATTCTTTTATCACCATTTGATTAATTAGTTCATAACTTAGTTAGTATATACTACTTACTTAGCTAATAAGCACTACGAAACCCTCTCAATGTTGATGCTAGTAATTGTCTGGTGGTGATGTACCCATTGACCTTGTCTTGCAATCTCCAATAGCATCAACGTTGACAGTGTTTCGTAAACTCGATAAATTTTTTTTGGCTAACCTATCTATAATTCCACTTTTCTTTATATGTCGTTATTCTATACGAATAATTGCAGTGACCGTAAGTCAGTAGCCCGGCTTTCGAGGGTTCTTCCCCACATAAACAATTAATTTTTACGCGCAGGGGTAGTTTACTTAACAGAACTAACTTCCAAAATTAAAAGTTGGCTATTCTCTTCTATAACAATGTTTTTTTTTTGAAAATACAAAACTCGGTCTGTTCATTTTACAGCAAAGAAAAAAAAAAAAAAAAAAACTCAAATAGTTTGCAAAGATAGGACACACTTTTACGTCTAAAGTGTTACGACAGAACTGTGCGTCGCAATGCTAAGCACTCCGCCGGTACCTCCTAATCAAATGCTGTTTGCCTAAGATCACCTGTGGGTCATAACGATATCGTAACCCATCGACACTGTCATAGTCGGACTTGTAAAGAAACACATGTGGTAGCGAACCAATTACGATGGTAATTAAAACTTTATATTTAAAACAAATACATAGGTCCATAGGAATTTTACACTCTATGAAATGGATTCAAAACTCGTTGGAAACAAATAGCGTCCTTTTCACTGTCCTCGGTGTCGTCAGGTCCTCCATCTAGTCCAGTGCTTTGTAATGGACACCTGAAATGAAGAGGACAAGTTAGCGACAATGGTTCGGGGAAATAAAAATACCTTACCTTCTACGTGTGGTCAATCGTCACGGCAAATGTTGTGTATCTTTGGGTTGGAGATTTCCGAGTTTTTGCTTCTATTAGCGTTATTTTGGAGTAAGAACGTAATGGACCTTACATCGTCTTTGCCATAGTATGAACTACAGAACAATTGCCGTCCATCTCGTCCTGCTCGCCCCGATTCTTGATAGTAGGCAGCGACATTTTGCGGAATGTCCCAATGTATTTCAAACCATACACTCGCCTTACTGACACCCACTCCAGAACTGTTTGTTGCATAAACAACAGTATGCCTGCCTGACATCTAATGTTCTTGAGTTTGAGATTTGAGTTTGAGATCGGCATGATAGGCTACTGCCTTTATTTTTCTTTGCTAGGACACTTCATGTGCGACACGTTCTACTGCTTCCCTTGTTCTGCAGTGGATGATACCACATCCGCGTTTCGCAGGGGATAGGTTTTTGTCTTCACCGTCCAGGCAGTGGAGAATGGACTTGGCTAGGTGCGCATAATCGTTCTCGATGGAATTTTTAAAAAGGCAATGTCATAGAAAAAGGTCCGTTCTGAAGCAAGGCGTTTTGAATGTTGTCACGGGGCACTATAACTTTGGTTGTGTTAGAATGTCAGCTGCCTCCTGTTTTGAAGCAGTGGCAGCGAGGGCGATCCAGGGAGTGTGACACAATGTGCTTCATTGACAGCTATATACGCTGTTTTGTCGTATTTAACCATGTGCCCGAGTAAAGCCTGAAAGGAGTCGGTGGCAGCCCGTTCAGGTGTGGTGTGTAGAAGCCGTGTTGTTGGGTTACGCTTTTGAGACCTACCAGCACTCTGTCGCGATCTTTAATGGGCATCTTTGAGTTTGACGATTCTGAGGATATCCTAAACTTATTAAGGGAATAAATACTTCATTGAGAGGGAAACGAAAAATACTTTTCATTTTGTATTTGTTTATTTTTTGCTGTCATCGGCATTTCTAGCGGCGGATGTCATTTTGAGGAATGCCATTTCGATTGGTTTTGACGTTTAGGGTTTAGCCGAATTCGAATTTCGAATCTCGAATAGGAACTGACTCTCGTCGGGGGTCGTGATGGTCGCTAGGGAGAAGCCAATGTTCGAGTGAGCGCGTCCAATTAAAGAAAAGGACGCAAAATTAAGTATAGAATCGGCGTGGACGTTTCTAATTGGTGGAAGCGCGGTCGAACGATGTGCGTTGCTATCGCGTTAACGGAGACCAAAGAAAAGAACCCGTGACGGTGATAGCCAACGTAGCAACAGAGACTTGGCATCGGCATTCGACAGTCACAATACGAACGCCACCGAGTGAAGTGAACACCGGCAAAATAAACGCTGCCAGCAGCAACAACAAAGATTTCTTCTGGTCGCCGTCAACTATTGTCGCGATGTACCTTGTATGTGCTCCTCGAAATTATTTTTGAAGTAAAGTTTAATTAACTAAAGTTTAAAAAAATAGAAAATAAGAAAAAAACAATGAACGAAAAACTATCACATTTGTGTATTGTCTCATTGAAGACAACCCTAGTTGGATTGATTATCCATTCGATTTATTGAGTGCTAAAGATTAACAAAAAAAAAAAAAACAAGAAAAATCATCAGTGCTGAGGGTATTCGCACAAAGGGTGGAAAAATCCCACAAAAAAATTGCAGTGCAAATTGTTCGTCTTTTAAGTAAAAGTGTTGAAAATAGTCGGTGAGTGTATCCTTGTTCTTTGTGTATAGTTTTCGTATATCCAATAGTTTTGTCAATTTGTTCCTTCACGTTTTCCTTTTTATTTTACACCTTAGAAAGCTCGACATCGGCGATCACCGACCGTCCTACGGAAGTCGTGATCGCCTCTCTTTTTTAATTGAATCCCGAGAACTTCAATCAAGATTCATGGCAAGAAATCAACGAATTAAGAACTTCAATCAAGTTTTTTTTTTGATATCAGCCAAGCGTTATCCCCAATACAAAAAGTGTCAAAAGACATGGTACTTGTTTTAAACTCAATGGAATTAAGATAATTATATAAAAAAAAAAAAAAAAAAAAAAATTAATACTTGTTTGAAACTAAATTAAAATTATTAAAAAAACATATTACTTGTTCGAATCTAAATCTAAAGTCTGTAAAAATTCGTAGTAATCGGTCGATAGATCGAAACAGTGATTAAGGCGTAAGTATCCGGTTTCTCCCTGTTTGATTTTAACCTGCAACAAGCGTTTTTGCGCTGTGTCTGAATCCGTAGCCCCCCCATTGAGCTCAATTGAGGTAGGATAGGATTGGACAGTGATAGTTCTGAGACACTAAGAGTGTATAGTGGAAGGGCAGAAGCTGGGTAAGGCCCAAGCGTTAAATCCTAGTCCTGATTACTCGAATTTGTCCTATTCGCTTTTTATGTTCAATATAATATGCTACTTGTTTAATACTTAAATTTCCATACTTAAAGTGAAGTATACGACTTGTCTAAAACTAAACTTATAATACTTTAAATATAGAATGATACACGTTCAAAACTTAATTATATTACTTAGATATAGTATGCTACTTATTTAAAGCGGAAGCATCATACTTAAAGAATAGTATACATACTACTTGTTTAAAACTCAACTATAATACTTAAATAAAGGGTATTACTTGTTCAAGACTTAAATTAATGATACTTAAAACATAGTATGCTACTGATTCAAAACGAAATTTATAAAACTTAAAACATAGTAAACTACTTGTTGAAAATTAAATTATTAATACATAGTAAGCTACTTGTTTGATACTTAAACTATAATACTTAAATAAAGAGTATTACGTGTTCAAAACTTAAATTAATGATACTTCAAACATAGTATGCTACTCGCTTAAAACAAAATTAAGATACTTCAATGTTACTTGTTGAGTACAATAAAGTGTAATATGCTTGTATGCCATCATGGTTGAAATTTGGTCTTTTTCTCAAGCGTATAGCTTGAACATGTGCTGATTTTTTCTATTTCAGGGGATGTGAAAGGTGACGTTTTTAATTTGGCGATGATGTGATGACGAGCTGAGCAATTGTAGAGGTAAGCGAAGGTAAAAGGGAGAGGTGAAAATCTGCCGACGCCTCTCATGGTAGGGTGGGTCATAGGCATGTCGAATAACACCTCGACGCCCTCTGGTGGTAATGTCCGTCCGTTTTTTAACAGATTTTTGTTTGAATGTTCGCATTCTTTGGTGGAATTTATTATGGCATGATTGTTTTGCTAATAGGTTGAATCCTCTGTGGTTGTGGACAAGATCCCACACCGTCCGGCGAGCTCGAGCCGAGCCCATACAAGCATGCCAGTTCGCAACCACGGGGAACAAAAAGTTTTTTTTTTGATTTGTTCAACACGGCCTATTACATAATAAATCGTCTTTAAAGACGTGTTGAGGTTCGGATGTAAAGAGCACAAATGCAATCAACAACTTGCAGTTTCTTTTTATTAAATTCTATTAGAGAATTAATAATAAACTAGTAAGAAGATACGGGCAAAATTAAGAAGGTCAATCGGCCATATCGAGGTAACCGTCGAAGCGGCATTACCTCCGATTTCTCACCATTCGGAAACTTTTTGCTTACTGGTAATTCTCCGATCGGCCGATCCAACGTCCTCCGATAAAGTTTATGTTGCGGAAAGTTTTAGTTTTGGGAATGCAATGCGTTGCAAGTTGGTGGTACTTGACAAGAACAGATATTTTGCCCATAATTGGCATTGACAAGTTTAAAAGAAAAAAAAAACATCGGAATTTGTTTTTATTTGTTTTGTCAAACGGATGAATTTTGAATGAATTTTTTGACATTTCCAAAAATTCATCTACACCATCTTGGTAGCACTTGCAGTTTATATTCGCTTCAGAAATAAACTTAGATGTTTATCTTCGCTATTCGCTTATTTTGTTGTTGTTTCTAACATGCAAAAATTTTAACAAGCGTATATACGCGTGCAAAAAAACGCACCTAATGTTAGGAAATTGAGAAGTGGAAGTATAAAAATTCTTCAGGCAAGTGTTTATGTGCGATTGATTTTCGTATGCAACAACTTTCTACATCGCCCGGTGAGCGGGGCTCATTGTTTTAACTCTTTTTCCGCAGTGCTAAGCAGCTCACGCTAAATATGAAAACCAATTGTTCTTCTAACTGCAAGTTATTTGATTGAAATGCAAAGTAAAATTAATCTTATTTTTCAATCAAATATCTTGGAGTTAGAAAAATTATGGCTTCAAATTCGCGCGCTCGTTTCCACTTAGAATTGAATCACACTTCAATTCGAATAAGTGCCAGTGTATATCTAAATCGAATTGAAATAGGATTGTGCGATCCGAAACTGTTGGTAGAAGTATTTAAAGTGGGGCTGCCTGCTTTCAAATTTAGAGTTACTAAAAAAAAAGTGTGAAGTTAAAATCATTTATAAATTGATTCAAGTGTCATTTTTAAGCTAGTGTGGCACCAATGCTCTTTTTAAGGCGATTTTATATGACTATAAATTTTGGCTAATTGCTGAACTGATGATAGAATTACTGAGTTTCTACTAAAACGCTCTTAGAAAAGGTTCTGTGAACAGCTTAAAAAACAGCGCAAAAAACAGAAGGCACTTTAGGTAGACTTGCCAGCCCTGTTTTATAACAATCATTTTTATTAAAAAAAAAAAAAAAACTTTCGCGTGCTGTCAAAAGTGTCAATTGTCTTTTAAAAACATAAAAGTTTTGTTTATATTTTAATTTTTAAAGCTCTAGTAGAGGTTTTGCTTTTTCGCCATGCAAAACCCAAACGATAAAACTAACAAAAAAACAACTAAATCGTCATATAAATCATACAAATACGAAGAAATCGGATTTACAGTATCAAGAATAAACTACAAATACGTAGCCATATGTAAAATGTGTAAACGAGTACTGGGCAACACAGCCTATGCCCGTTTAAAGGGTCATCGGTAACAAAAATCAGCTTATTTGTCTCATTCAATGGTCTAGGTATCCTCACCTTTTCACAGCAACATCTGCAAAATGAAGCCTGTGGAAAAATACGTTCCATACACTCCTACCAACGATCAAACATCAGTTCCAAATCCCATTGAAGAGAGCTTTTATATGAATTCAACAGAACCCGTTTCTTTAGAGTGTACTTCCCAGACATCGGACGATAGTTCCAGGGTTACTTTCAATATCGTAAGTTTACAACAAGAGCGGGCTTGTGAGTACATACTCATTTTGAATTCATTTCAAAGGTGACTCCAAATATTGAATCAGTGGATCCCCAAAACGGTCAAAATGTGAGCAGAAACTAAAATTCCTGAACGGTGCATTAACTTCATTTATTTCCAGCTGAATACCACCTATACCCATCATTATAATCCAATTTTAGATCTAGAAAATCAAATAAATCTTAAAATACTCGAAGTTCTTTTGCTGATAAAGTTGCACAAGCACAAACTCTTCGAAAGCGGATGCCCCAAGGAGACTTGCAGCAAAGCATGGCTCGAAGTACTTAGAAAAGCCCAATCTCTTGGTCTGGCACCCGAGAATGCACAATGGAGTTATGCGAAAGATTCGCTCTATCCAATATGGAAACATCGCACCCTTGTACCTATGATAAAATGGTAAACGTAAAACAAAACTTTTTATTTTTATTGCTTTTCATAGACCAAAAAGGAGGCTATAGATTCTAATGAACTGAATACAGAACTCGATATTGTTGACCTTACTATTTTGCAAATTGAAAATTTTCAAACACAAGATCGAGGTTTTCATCTGGGGTAAGTATCCACAGACAGACAAAAAAGGAAACACTTATTATTTAATGTTTTTTTTTTTAGAGATGAATTTTTTCAAATAGATGGACACAGAAGTGACCTTGAAAATGTATCCAATAAACAAATGGAAATCTCAAATTTAAAAAGCCATGAAAAATCTAACTCAATTTCCACTCAAACAATAGATGAAATGTACGAAGCGGAACTGCACCTGAAATTGCTACAGTGTGAGGCAATGGAAATTCAAAACTACAAAAGTAGTTTAGAGGCTTTAGAATTGGAAAGAAAGTTAAAAATTCCACCATCAAAATTTACTGCTAAGTTCCTTGTTCCTAACTCTGAGCAAAAACAAGCTCAAAATGTTGTTAAGATCGAATTAGACGACTAACAACAGTTCAATAACATTACTTTGCATACTTTTTATTTATTTAATAATAGCAGTAAGTAGCTTAAGTAAATATTTCATGATAGGTTGTGTTTTTGTGCCTATCATTTGTTATAAGGTTTTGAAGATGAGTAGAAACAACAACGAATGCCGAAATTTAAAGATAAGTACAGATGTGTAAAACCATGCAGTAAATGTAGCAGCTATATGCAAAAAGTTTCAAAGCTGAGATTCTTATTATCAGGAGTGCAGGCTATGTGGTTTGTTTGGCGTACCTATCTTAGTTCTTAAATCCTTTATTTTTAGTTGCCTAAAATTTGATATTGGGCAAGTACTGAACCGAGCAATACTCATTAACCAGAAACAATTGATTCTGATGTTCTAGCTTCGGTAAAAATAATTCTAAAACTTCTTTCCTTCCCTTTCACTTGACGTCAAAGCGTCAAACTTACAAAACGCTGACTTACCGATAGAGACTATGTGGGGTCAAATTAAGAGCACTTTAATGGAAACTGGATCTAAAAATATACCAAGACTGACAAGAGCGAGAGATTCCTGGATATCCCTCATGTTTGTGGATTTTGAGAAGGCATTCGACAGGGTGAATCGATCACTTATTGCGAGAGGTATCCCTGACAAAATTGTTGCTGTTATTAAAGAGTCGTACATCAACGCAAGGTGTTTCGTTTTGCACAATGGACAGCTATCCGACTCCTTTGATGTTCGCCAAGCAGTGAGACAAGATTTCCTGTCACCAATTCTGTTCTCGTCTTAGGTGGCGCAATCAAGTGGAGGATGACCTCAACCGACTTGGAGTGCGAAACTGGAGAGAGCTCGCCCGAAATAGAAGTCGTTATCGAAGGATGTTGGTTGAGGCCCAGGTTCACCTCGAACTGTAATGCCCACCTAAGTAAGTAAGTAAATTCTGTTCTTGCTAGCAATCGATGATGTAATGAATGCCACTGTGAGTACAACTGAAAGACACGGTATCCAATGGGGTCTGTTTGACAAACTTAGCCACATAGATTATGCTGACGATATATGTCTCATGGCAAACAACACGGCTAATTTAAATTAAATATATCGTTCGCTGCAACTAAATGGAGAAGTGGCTGGCTTAAGGATCAACGCAAATAAGACCAAAATAATAACCACGGCCAAAGCACACAACAAGTTATTCTAAGGCAGGGAACCATAGAGAAGGTCACGCAGTTTAACTATCTGGGCAATTTTATTGCACTTGATGGCGGAACGGACCATTTGGAATCCTTTCTCCTGTGTGGAACTCAAGCAAAATATCGCTACGCACCAAGTTGAAACTCTGCGAAACCAACGTGAAATCTGTGCTGTTATATGCTTCTGAAACATGGAAATGCTCTGTCAACATCTCGAGCAGGCTACAGGTTTTCTTCAACCGTTGTCTGAGCTACATTCTGAAGGTTTGGTGGCCGCAAACCATATCAAACGTTGAACTATGGAATAGGACCGGACAGACGAAATTGGATGCAGACATCACCCAACGAAAGTGGCGTTGGATAGGCCACTGAGGAAACCTAACGACAACATAGCGAAACAATAATTCGATTGGAATCCTCAGGGTGAGAGACGCGTTGGAAGATCAAAAACAACATGGAGGTCATCTGTTTTAAAAGAAAGTCAGTCTCAAGGTATTCAATCGTGGTCATAGCTAAGACCCGTTGCGGCGAATCGGGACAGATGGAGGGATCTGGTTGCTGCCCTATGCTGCAGGAGGAGTTAAAGTGCTGATACAGTTGCAGCCGGACAACATGCCTACTTCTTTCCTTCCAAAATGCTAACCCAATAAGCATTTTTATTAAAAATAATCAGAACCACTCATTCTTGAAGGGCTTTGTATTGATTGGGCGCAACCGTCTTTACATTTTACAGTAGATAAATACTGTGACCTAACTCGTGTAAATTGGCCCCTATCACAAGGACCGCGATAACAATTTCGAACTACGAATGTCAAAAAGGAACCGTCGTTGACACCCTCGGAATAAGTGTTTTGCCACAAAGATTGTTACTATTGATGAAATGTTTTACAAGTTCTAAATACTTGGCTCAAAATATTTACTACGAAGATGTTTTTAGTCCATTTTTTTAGCATACGTAATTCGAGATTGCTACGACGGGCCTTGTGACGGCGGTGAATGACATTGGAGCTAGTTTTGTTTATTTTCCCCATACCTAGTCTGTAAGAACCATTTCAGTGTCACAAGCTTCTCATTACAATTTAAAAATAAGTTCAAATAGTCATAAACATATTTAATTCGAAATATGTATTTATATTATTGACTATACCCATACAATTTTCAGTAATTTTTTATATTTTAAATAAATTAAATAAATGACACCCCTCCTCCATAATACTCAAGTCTCGTTTGTGGTTCAACAAACGCTAACCAATCAGAAGCATGAGTCGGCAATAATCCCATACTCTGACACTTATATAGCGCTAAGGCCACATTCGCTAGATTCCCCAAAAAATAAACCAATTTCTGTCCACTACCTTGAGCTCCATCTGCTAATTTGGAAGTAGTTTGTGTTGAAAACATGGCTTTGATTGGACGAATTAACATCATGCCGACCATCATGATGGGAAATATGGAAATCGAATTGCCCGACATGTACATAATGAACAGGTTCATGGGAATCTGAAGTAGAGAAAAGTTAAGAAAATTTTACTACATTTTTACTTGTGAGCGCTTTACTTGTTTCAGTGGCCCTAAAGCTAGATCCCATGTTTTCTTTATAATCAGATGATTATCTTTTACAACTTCAGTTTGGTTAATCAATGCAGATGGATTGTAACCTGGTGGTGACGGTAGATCTGGATTTTTGCTAAGAATCAATTGATTAGACTTATATAGGCACATGATTGAATTGTTTACTTACTTAGCAGTGAAATCTAATGACCACTTGGATTTTTTTGAAGTATTTTTTGATGACATTTTCTTTGGCTAGTTGTGCTAGAAAAAAACCGAGGGTTGATTATTTGTTTCTGGAAATTAAAAAAATTATTTTTCTCGTACGAGAACTATAAACGTCAAAGTGGCAGTTTTCAATTGGTATAACATTTTCACCATTTTTTAAGGAAGTGTCTGGAAACTGATAACATAAGACCCCGTGCAGACTACTAGTATCATAAATAGAGTTTATACGGAGACTTGTCTTTTTTAAGAAGTGATTTGAAGTTTTTGAGGTCCTGTATGTACATAACAAAGCAATTTGCTTCATAAAGAGAGACTATTATTTTTATAGCAATTTTTATTAAGAAATAAATGCATCACACTTTTATGTTAACATTTTAGTACAACTTAGATCTTTGACTATTTTCTTAAACACTTGAATTCAACCCCTCACTAAGCTACCGAATCGATTTGATAAGGTACTGTGCCGAGTACTAGCAAGCCTTCACAAATTTAGCTATAAAGAACCCAATGCTGTCTACGTTTTGTTTTCTGTTATATTCAGGAGGGCCAAAGCGTTGGACATATTTTCTATGATTCAATAAAACAAACATATTGCAAAACTAAAAATCAAAATTTTAACAATACTCTTCTTACCTCTGCTCTTCAGTTAGGCCAGCTCCTTCTATCCCAAGTCCTCCAAAGATGGGAACAGCGTCAACCAATTCGATTTCAGGAAATTCTTCTAAGATCCACTTAACCATGCCTTCGTTTTCAGCTTCAGTTATACTGCAAGTGCTATAAACTAGTACACCGTTCACTTTGAGTAGACCGACTGCATTCCTCAAGAGCTTTCTTTGCACATTAGGGTACGATTTTAGCATTTTCGGACTCAAGTCACTAGACAATAATGGTCTGTTTCCAATCGCACTACATGGTGCATCTAAAAGGATTCGATCAAACGAAGCTGCTTTGAAAGCTGGCGTTTCTGAATCAATTTGAAGACTTTCGCTCAATGCTTTCGTAGAATCAAATGCAAAAACTTTTACTGACTTCAATTCATTACTTTTGATTTTCTGTCGTACTAAGTCAGCTTTGTTTTCAGTTTTATCCAAAGCTATTATAGTTCCACTATCTTTCATCAATTCTGCTATATGTGTGGTTTTGTTTCCAGGAGCTGCACACATATCAAGGACTCGTTCACCGGGCTGTGGATCTAAAACTCGCACGCAAACTATGGAGGGGAAATTCTGCAAAAGTGCATCTTTCGACGAGAAATCACCAATTGATGGAACTCCGGATATTGTCGAATGCATTTCAACTGCTATGCCATGGTTTGAAACATCTTTCCCATACAACTCGTACCTTTGCATTTTAACTTCTCCAATCCCAATAAACACCTTGTGCTCCGATTCGTAGATTATATTCGTGCCTTTTTTACATTTCCCGTCAAAGTCAACGAAAACGTTGACCATCTCCCCAATTTTTGTTCCAGTTTTCATGGAAAGAACTCCGGGTGCATATAGATGAGCACCGCGCAGCAGCGCAGCACCACAGCTCGTGTCAACCATTACTTCTTTGAGATCGCTTGAAGGTGATTTTGAAATTTCATTTACGTTTCCTATGCAAATGACTTCAGGGATTCCATCAACGCAAAAGATTTTTGGGGCATTTTTATATCTTGCAGATAATACCAGTTGGAGTCGGTCACAAAAGTTTTGAACTGAAGATGAAAGGAGATTCACCCGGTATGTTGTTGCAGAAGGAGTTTGGCAAATCCATTCCAAAAGACGACACGTTCCTGGTTGCTAGCAAGAAAAAACACAAATTTTGACGGATACTAGGACATTCAAATAGAATCATTTCTGATGAAAACTGACATTCAAGCACACAAAGAACTTTTTGATGCATAAAAAAAATCAAAAATATCAAGTGACAAAACGGTGAACGTATTGCTTCATGTAAACGAGATTGTAGTGTCATCTATCCATTAATTTTTCGGCACATTCAACACACTACGTCAACCAACGCGTCAAAAACTTTTTTTGACATACTCAACACGTCCCACTTTCACCATTCCCACCATCATCGTGGCTGCGGCTGGGTGACATTTTGTGTGTGTGGTGCAAATCTGTTATTCGTCACAGTAAAATTGTTCCTCCCATCCAAGTCAAAAATATATTTTATCAATAGTTTCCATAAGAATTCTGTGTTAAACAAAAAGTGAAAACAAATAAACTGTGCAACTTACATTCCGTGTAAATAATTGTGATTCAACAAGTTGATACTTTATAAAAGGTGATTTTGGATAAAACATTTTTCTGTGGTGCCTGGTGGCCCGAAGTTTCTAATAAGAGTACTTTTTACTTCCTTCTGCAAATGCGTGGTCACTTATTCATATTTACAAATTATTTATTTTTTAAATAGAAAGAAAGACAAGTTAAATGAATCTGATTGAAAGAAAACTTAATTTATTCTCAAGAAGTGGGCAGTGGGCTAAATTTTTTTTGTTGAGTTTATGAAAAGAATTTGAGTTTTTGCCAAAGGGGGAAATTGCCAATGTGGTATAAAAATGGTATGTAAAGCGCCATCTGGATGTTCTTCGTGTCAACATTGACATACGCCGGTTCTCTGTCGAATTCAACATTCTCTACACAAATACATTTCGACGTGGCAAGTCTTACTCCATTTCAACTTGTACATACTTTCGACTCATTCTATCCACAGTAAAATTCCGCAAGAAGCCATTTTGAAAATATACAGACTGAGATGGGGCTAATTGGATAGTTGGCAACTGTGGTGAATTTCCTTTTGTACTGTGCGTTTCAATCGAAGAAAAGTAATTTTTCTTAGCCAGTTTTTTCGTTGTCGTGTTTGCTGTAAAATCGCATGAATTATTAAACTTGTTTGGGATTTAAATCCAGTTAGGTAGTGTATTTAATCAGTATTAATTGAAATATTATCAAAAATTTTATGTTAGCATTTGTTAAATCAATAAAACGGTAGTTTTCTTCATCAAAGATTTGCATGTGCATATTGTGTGAAAAGAAATATTCTTATGGACACATTGCTTTTGTTAGACCAATTGGATATTTTCCAACTTTTGATTAAGTTCAAAGTTTTCCAGATGCTGTGAATAAATTCATATAAAGAAGTGTTTCTTCATAATTAAAAAATTTGCGTCTTTTCTTTGATTATCAATGGAGGAAGATTTGATTTCTTTGAAGAAAATTAAAGAAAGAAAAAAGTCACTCGCCGCGTCCCTTTTTACGTGGTGAAAAAAAAATACTGAGATATTCGATAGAATGAGACAAGCATAAACTGCAAAAAGGAGGTGGTGGCGACAGCGAATCGGAATAAAGTAGAAAAGTCAAAAAAGTTGTAGGAAGAAAAGAAAGATAGGACGAAAAAAACTTTTTCAATAAATTTCTTGTTAATTTACAAATCCGACAGTGAGTTTTTATATAAATTTGTTTATCAATTAAAGCTGATTGTGAATGTTTTTTCTCTTTGTGCCACAAATTGGGTGCACTTAAAATGTGTGCACTTTTCAATATGAAAAATTCGGAACCAGCTTTTAATTCTCCATGATGGTCATGGTACATAATTCGTTTCGTAAATTTTTTTTATGTTTGTGCAGTCTTCGCAATCTAGCTGCTGCTGCTGGCTGAGTCACTTACAAATGAATTACAATGAATAGTGAAAACGGTTTGATTGTGATGTGCTCTTTCGAATGCTGACGGTAGTTTTTTCATTCTTATTAACTTGGGTTTAATTTGCTTTTTTTTGTCTTGTGTAGCTATAGTTTCGTTCTTCTATTGATGTAAGGGCCTTATCAGGAATTGGAAAACCATTCATTTTCTAGATTGTAGTTGATCAATCAATACCTTATCGCTTTTATAAAGAAATCTCACCAAATATCTATAAATAAGAAAAGTGAAAAAGGAAAGTGTGCTTGGCCGACGACGTTTGTTTCTCAGATTTATGTGATACGTACACATTTATGTAGGTTGAATGTATCTGGTTTTATGACGATGTCTAAACAACGTAGTTCCCTTGTTATCGGGCTTGGAAGCTGCGTTTACCTTCATTAATTCATAACAACGAGTACGAATTACACGTTTTCAATATTTTTTGAGAAAATTTAGTTTTCTCTTGATACATCTGAAGATCTAATGGTCTTTAATAGTTTTCAGGGTGAAAACAAATAAAAATACTAATAGAAATTTCTTGCAAAGTCAACTTGTAGGATTAGGATACTTCCGATAAATTTTAGTTAATCTTCTCGATATTTTGTTGTTCCAAATATAAATGATGAAATAACGTCTCAGTTTCATCAGATCATACATCCTCTGATGTTTGTGCCAAACCTTAGATCACTGATCTCAACCCTAACGTCAGCATTAACTCTCAAGAAAGCTCCCACACTCAGTTCGGGTTAACTCCGCTGATAGTGAGATCAATTACATAAACCGATTTCTTTATTCGTCAAATTAATGTAAATTAAGACACGTCGCTGCGAACGAATATTTTTGAGAACATGTTTTTCTCGACAAACAACGCAGAAAATTTGCACAGGTAATCAGTTGGTTTCTTTTTGTTTTTAAATTTTATACGCGCATATGAGCAAAGTTCAAATCCACTCATAAAAAGCAACTATATTTCAAAATATTTTTATTCAGAGAGGTAAATTTTTGTAATCAATCAGACAGAAATTCAGAACAGCCATTATCTGCAAAGTTATGGAGGACTATGCACTATGCAGACGCAAGTGCTCAGAAGAATCAAATCCTTGCCAAGAGAATTACAATTTTGTTCTAATTTGTTTGTAGAATATGAATAGTATGAATGCGTGAGGTCGATATTTTTGACACCAGGTTGATTGATTTGTTTTTAGTTTGTGGTTTGATTTTTTACTCAAAGTTGAAAGGCACAACTTACTTTTGCTTTCTTTATACGTGTCGATACAAAATTTTATGCTTTCAGTTCTTTTTTCTCATGCATTTTTCTTTTCCGCAATTTGTGGCACTATCAGTTCTTTTAGTTTTATTTATTGATTTATATTTTGAAGCGTTGTTTTTTACCGTCCCCATCTGTTTTTCTGGTGTATAAAAAACCCATTATTCTTTTTTGTTTGCTAATTGCCTACAATTTTCAATTTTCCACTTATGTGTGCAAAATTTGTTTTCTCTTTGACGGTTTGGATATCAACTTTCGAGTTAGGTTCCTCAAATATTCGAAAGCAAACAAAACATAGTTGGCGTTACTCGAGTTGTTCGATTATCGCACTGTATCGTTCTTATAGAATTGCAGAGTATCGATTTGGGGAATACAATTGGTTGCACAGACTTCGTTTTGATGGATGTTGGATGGTCGGATGTAGTTTGCGTTCAGACTTATCAGATTTGCCGTCCAATATTATGTCATGTATTCCTCAACTTCAAAGTTTTCGAAATTATTTGAAAACCATCCAATAAGTTGGGCAAGCGGTCGTCTGAGAGTTCACATTGCTCGTTCAAGCCAAAGTCTGTCCAACTAATTGTATAGTTTGAATGGTCTTAATTGGACCATTTGATACCACCCTAATTTATCTGTGTGGAATGGTAGAAGAAAACTGACACGTTTAAGAATGTAAGTAAAAAACTCCGTTGCAACCACACAAAATTTGTTTATTTTACTAGAAATTTGTCTTAAACAAAGGAAAGCTTAAAAATACTGCACAGGACAAAATATTCATGAACTTAATTAGCCAACATAAAGATTTTGCCTGAAATTCACGAAAAGAGATCTTGTCGTCACAGATTCTTTGTTGGAAAAACAGAAAGACAACTGGATGGAAAAAAGTCAGTAATAATAAAAAGAATCATTTGAAACAAATTTATCAATAAAAACATGAAAATACTTCATTTTTACTTGCCACATATCAATACACATCTGCAATTTCTTATGGATTAGAAATGTCCAATCTACGTCTTTTTATTTTCTCTGTCGCATATCTTTTCTCTTTGATTTCCAAACCCGAAGCAATAAGAACAGCACTCATATTTAATTTTCTGATCAAGGAAACTCAAGAAACTATTGAAATCAAATAGGTAAATTGAGTTTCAGATTAGATGACAGGTATCAGCTGTTTTCAATTTCACTTGAAGTGATTTCGAAAAGTTTTCGAGCTGATGAAGTTGATCGCAATGCAGAACACTGAAAGTAAATTCACTCGATTTGCAATTTCGGTTTCGGTTTCATTTCACTAGATTTCTGGACCCTAGTTAGTTACATGGAGTACTAGTAGAGCTCATTTTCTGGAATAGCTCATTGAACAGTACTGAAAACAACATTTCGTTAGTCTTAGTTATGTCACTGTCCATTGGACGAAAAGAACCGTCCAGGAGCGTCCAGGAGCATTCTCAAACCGTTCCATTGGTGCAAAAAGATCGCTTCTCATGATTCTGAGAAATGACAGTCGCTTCTCGATTTGAAGTGAGAATCGACTCAAGAAGCACTAATGCATGTTACCCAAAAGTCAAAGAGAAAAGTTTCCCCAGGAAATATTTTTTCACTCACACAAAGCCTTAGATGAATAAAGAACAAGATGGAAAACTACACTAACACATTGATACCACCCCACAAGCTGCTGCACGCACTCATTCACAAAATTTCACTAGCACCACCTTATATTCGGATCTCAACACTGGGCTTACACAAAATTTCACTAACACCACTTTATATTCGGATCCACACACAGGGCTTACACAAAATTGTACCGTAGTATTGGTATTCTCGTCTGGGAACCGGATTTTTTTTTTTTTTTTTTACTTTTAGTCACCTTAAGGCTACGTCTGGCAGAATTTTTGGATTTAAAACTTTTTTTTGGGTTTTGTAAATAAAATTTATTTGTGATTATATACTTTTTAAAGTATTTGGAAATAAAAATCTAAGCATCAAAATATTAAAATATTTTCTTTTTTGTTAAACATTTCTCTGAGTAGTCTCCTCCCTTCTATTTCTTCTTTTTTAAAAAAACGTTTCTTAAGAGAAATAGACAGAAAAGTATGACTGTTAAAAAAATATATACTAAAGCAAAACAGTAACCTATAAATATGAATTCATTTTGCATTTGTTTGATGAAAGAGATTCCAACTTAAGCTTTCGATTCTCTTCTTGAAGCTGAGTTGAAAATTTAAGCAGTTAATTAATTGAATTAAAAAAAAATCAAAAGTAAAAGAATTGAAAGCGGATATCAAACTATGTAGACATTTTTTTAAAAACTTATCTCAATCAAAATATTGAAATGCAGAAATCTTGTAGATATTATGGAGAGCTCAGAAAGCCTTCACTCATCTTTGTAGCACAATTACTTACAAAGCACCAACACTTTAATTTTTCAGTAGTATGGTGAAAATTAAATTTCAGGTTATGTTTCAAGGTGGTTTCAAGTTGCCAAGCAAAAAAAAAAAAAAAAATTCACCACGCATATACAAAATCAGACTTTTGATTAATACAGACTTTAGGAGTGCATTTCAAAAATTTAGAAATTCTCAGCAGTTATTTGGCCCTGTCGAGGTAACCGTCGGAGCGGAATTCTCTCCGATCGGAAACATTTTTGCTTCGTGGTAGTTCTCCGATCGGACGATCCGACGTTCTCCTATAAGTTTTTGTTGCGGGGATTTTAGCTTTGGGAATGCAATGCATTGCCACATTTGAAAAAAATTTTACAACGAAATTGAATCTCAGAAAAAAATATGCGGTGCAGAGAAAACTCCGCTCCAGCGGTTACCTCGATAAGGCCGATTCATTTCTCTGTGTTAGAAAAAAAATGAACTGACCCGTTGAAGCTCTTATTTCAATTCAGCTTAAATGATTTGAATGATTGAAAGCAATACGCTTGGCCCTGGAGCTCCCTAAGCTCTGTTGTTGCACCATTTTTATTTCCATGTGTGTACTGATCTCTGAAAAACAGATTATTTTATGTATTATTGAAAGAATTTAGTTGCTTTTATCGTAAAGCAAATTCCAAGATACTTATTTCTTTCTACCACTTCGAAAGCCTGGCTAATAGTTATGTTCAATGAGAAAGAAGGCACAACTGGGTAAGAAAAATGAAATTTGATCTAGACCAGACTATTGAACAGAAATCATTCCTGCACCGAGCGAAAAATAGTCATTGAACTCCAACAGCCTTATTTATTAGATTTCACTAATACTCGTTTCAACCTCGGATTAGTTAATACCAGTTGTAGCACGTAATACTCCCTTACGCCACGTCGAGCGAATCCTTATTTATAAAACATTTTCCAACCCGTATAAGTTACGCTTTACTTATGTCAAATTTTTTATTAAAAAAATGACCCATCTGTAGTTCTGGTTACTGTAAACGTAAACAAATACCAACTGTTCGGACTTTGATTGGTCAGAACTTCATTTCTTCTTTTGGTACGTGACTTCTGACCAATCAGATGTCGAAAAAAAGTTAGATTATCTGAAAAACTAAATTGCGTTGAACCCGAGAATTGTGATTTATTGTTTTTTTTTTTTTTTTGTGGTTTGCGGAAATTTTTCTAAAGTGGAATATTAAACAAAGCAAATCAAAAAATATTAGTTCTCATTTATAAAAAAATTTAAATCATTCACAAAATTAAAATAATTTTTTACTTTTCCTCCAAAAATTTTAACAGTATTTTTCTTACACTTTTATCCTCAAAATGACATTTAGACAATACGAGCTTACGCCGGCTTTAATACTCCTTTGAACCAGTATTAGCTTAATCGGCCTCTAATACTGGTGTATTTTTTTTTATAAATAAGGATTGGAGTATTAGAGGGGTATTAAATTTGTAGCAACCTTAATCCGCCGATAATACGAGTTTATAAATAAGGCTGCGAAAATTTATTTTTTTTCAGCTCTAAATCGATCTATAGAAAGAAAGCTAAAGAAAGAGCAGAAAGAGCTAAAAATTCTGAATATTTATTCCTTGTTTTCAATAAAGTCCAAAAACGTTTCGTTAAAGACAGCGAAATTCTTAGCGGATCCGCTTGAAAATATTTTAAGTATTTACTTTAATCAGTCCAATATCGTTTATTGGAAAATTTAAAAAACTAATAATCTAACAAAAAACGTGCCATAACTCGGAAAGTGCCGTTTGCAAACCTTTCTTGAATCTCAAATACCTATTTAGTATTGTACTACATAATATACAAAGGCATAGTAAAACGCCACCAAAAAGCAGCCTATTATCACTGATATTCAACAGCAAACAAAACAAAAAATATCTGGCTATTGACCCAGATTGCTATGATCATTCGTCACATATAAAACAACCAACCCGAAATCACTCATTTCATAACCAGGTCAAAGAAACAGGAAAATACTTCTTTTTTTTTTCTCAAAGCAATCGTCAGCATTTGAAAGACAATAAGAAGCATTAAATCAAAGTAAACATGATATAATAAATTGCAACGCTAATATTTATTCGTGCGTGTTTTTGTTTATGCAAAACAAAACAAGAAACTTGAAAGCCAATTTGAGAGTCCAAGTCATCTTAGTAACAATTCTGCCGAATATATACTTCAAGTAAACTAATTAAACCCATTGGAAATGAGTCATCGCTCATCACCAAGCAATACCAATCGGATGTTTCCTATTACTCACTCTCTCCGAATAGAGTACACATCAACTCAATTGCTCTTAATAAATTCTTTTTTCTGATCTCTTGTGCCGAATCAATATGAGTTTAGATCAGTCTGAAGTCTGAATAAAAAATTGTAAATATTTAAAATAAAAATTATTTATATTTTTAGATACCACCCTTGGCAGCCGATCCACAACAGGACTTCGGTTTTACATTCGACATTCGCAGATCCGTACTATACAACACAAAAGTTTAATTTTATTCTAAAAGTAAAAAAAGATGGGGAACGTTTTTGCGAATCTTTTTAAAGGACTCTTCGGCAAAAAGGAAATGAGAATACTTATGGTCGGATTAGATGCCGCTGGTAAAACCACAATTCTGTACAAACTCAAATTAGGCGAAATTGTAACAACGATACCTACTATTGGTAAGTTTATTAAACAACAATAAAAAATAATAGCAAGTATTTAATTTTAATTGTGTTTACTTTTTCAGGTTTCAACGTTGAGACTGTAGAATACAAGAATATTAGCTTTACAGTGTGGGATGTGGGTGGCCAAGACAAAATCCGACCATTGTGGAGGCATTACTTCCAAAATACACAAGTGAGTTTTGCTTGAAATTTTTTTCTTTACTTTTCAATAATGAGGCTTGTTCGAACAACGTAACCGCTATAAATTTTACAATGCGCTGGTTTACAAGAACGAACAAGACCTCATTGAATACTTTGATGATGATTCAAATGTTCCCAGACATAAATGCTGATGGCTGAACTTGTTTCAAGACGGATCTGATTAAGAAACCTTACTTCCCTGTGCTTAAGACTTTTTAAAAGAATCTTTAAGCTTTGGGTTCTAAGTTTTACCCTAATTTTTTAAGTAAATGCATTTAAATTTTGGAGCTGATAATTTTTCTGTTTTCAAGGGTCTCATATTCGTCGTTGACAGCAATGACAGAGAACGTATCGGCGAGGCGAGAGAGGAATTGATGAGGATGTTAGCTGAAGATGAACTAAGAGATGCTGTATTACTTATATTCGCCAACAAACAGGTGAGTTGGTTGTTATTTAAATATATATACAACTTTTATGACATTATAAAAAAAGAAGAAATATTTAGTTTTAACCCTGAAGCGGGAGCGCGGCTACATAACACACTTGTGCAAATAAATTATTTTACCTTTATTAGAGCTGGTATATGTCGAAACTTGTTCAAAACATTTTGATTTTAAGTTTGAGCTGGTTTTATTAAAATATCCGCTTTCGATAAATATTTGCACAGCCTTCATATTTATATTTTAAAATTAAATTCGGTAGACATTGAAAACAGATTGTGTATAATTTTCATAAACATGTACATAAGTTGTGCTTTTATGGATATGTGTTTCAACTTAACTCAAGTTATACAAACTAATGACTACTCAAATAACCACTACCATCTTTTATTTCGATACGTCAACATATCTTTGTCATTAAGTCAAAATCCAAAGACTTAAGGAAAACTTAGTAGACTAAATTAATGGCAAGACATTTTTGAAGTTTTCTTTGAACAGCAAAAGAGGTCTGTTGATTAATCTGTTGTTTCTCCGCTAACATAATGAAGTAACCTTCTTTTTAAAAGTTAGTATTTGCCAATCACAAAATCCAGTACTTAAATCTTACATAACGTTGCTTGTCTGGTCAATCAGAAAGGCATCCAAGCTTTGCATGACAGCAGAACTTTTTGAACCAACTGATCTCTGAACAAAACTAGTCTTTCTAAGAATCAGCTAGTCTTGAATCTGAATGAATCTGGTTTTCATTCACAGCGACGAGTTTGATTCCTGGCGAATTGTATTCAAATCCTCATTTACAAGTAAATTTATAAGCCCAAAATTTCGAATGTGTGATCTTTTCGAGATCGCGATGCTCTTAATGTGCAAGAAAAGAAAGAAGTAACAGGGAGATACGATTAAAGCAAAATATTTTTTTCAATTTAGCCTACACTTTGTTGAAAGCCGTCTTACATGTTTGATATGTTTTTCTTTTAGGATCTGCCAAATGCAATGAACGCAGCCGAAATCACTGACAAGCTTGGTCTGCACTCACTCAGAAACCGCAACTGGTATATTCAAGCGACGTGTGCAACAAGCGGTGATGGTCTATACGAGGGTCTCGATTGGTTGTCCAATCAACTTAAGAACGCCAACCGCTAAGATTGAATTAAAGAAAAAGAAATATATAATAATAAATAAAATAAAATTAAAACAAAAGAAAAAAATCAATTTAAATTAACTTAAAAAATCAACCAACAACAAAATAAGAAACTTTTAAATTTATATATATATATGTTAAAGAAGATAAAAAGGAAAACACAAAGGAAGAAGAAAAAACTAAAAAGAAAATGCTATTTCTTTTGTCTTACTATACAAATTTTGATGGAGAGAAGAGCAAAACAACACGAAAAACTGACATACAACACAACATAAAACAAACCAAGCAGAGAGAGTCCGAAAATAATTATAAATATTTATATTTATATATTAGTTCAACGGACCGGACATCTTATCATTTATAAATATTATGATAAATTACTTAGGAAAGCACCACGAAAATAATAAACAACTGCATAAGGAGTTTGTCCTCTCCCGCAAAATTTAAACTTTAGCATAATGTTCTTATAAAATAATAACCTCACATTTCGTTACAAGGCATGAGCGAAATTTGTTGCCCCTTCTCTACTCAATAAATTCACCCGACATCTGTTTCTCCTACTTCGAAAAATTAAAATATAGATAGTAATGTTGTCCAAACTCAGTTTTTATTTTACTATTTTATTATGATTTTATAAATAAAGATAATTACAAAACGAAAGCAAAAGAAAAAACAATTATTTATTCGTGAACTTATAACCTAAAAAACATAAACATACATATATACGTCGACATAGATATTTCTGCAAAAAAAATGAGAATTATAATATTCTCTCCGCTGAATTATCTGAAACAGTTTCTTTGTCTTTGTTTAAAATTTTTTTATTTCTTAAAATTAACACACGTAAATAAAAAAAACATGTAAAATAAGTATATATATATATAATGAGTAAAATAATAATTAAAATGAGAACAGACAATTTTTAGTATTGTAAAACTATTTATGATGGTAAAAATAAAACTTTAAACAACAACAGAAAAAAAAACAATATATATACTTGGCTTGGGTAAGCTTTTCTATAATAATTATATAATTAAAAACAACAAGTAATATTACATCATACATAATGAAATATTCTTTATTATTTTTTTTCTTTTTTTGGATAAGTTTGTTGATATTTTCCAATTTGTGGCATTTAATTTCAGATTAATTTGTTGAAATAATATTTGACGATGGAAAAAATCATAAAGTGTTGTTTTCAATTAAGTATGACTGTACATATTAATCGCAGCCATTTTCATTCTTCGTAATTGAGAGCCCAAAACTAAATGTTTCGATTGAAATTTTGCTGCGCTTTTGAAATGGAACTTGTAAGATCAGGTTTTCTTTATTCTTCGTTTTCGCTAATTCTATTAGTTAGTAAGAAAACAAGATAGTAAATTGATAGTGTATAATAAGTTATTCTTAGGATGGCGACCTATTGGTTTTCGAAGAGGGCCAGTATCAATTTGAAAACAAAATACGACGTTGTTATTACTTATCAGGAAATATGATAAAAGAAGATAAGTATACATCTTCCATTTATGTTAAATGTGTTTATCACAAACTTGATCCGATGAAAGCCGATGCGACGGCGACGGTTGCTAGAAACTGTTTGATAAGAAACGTTTTCTCCTATTTACCAAGACTTCATGTTTACAGGAATTTGCTTAAGAAACGAGAAAAACTAAGTATGTAAAGCAGCTTACAAAAGGTATCATAAAAGTATGGAAAGCTGTTTCTCGAACAGTGCATTCTCGAATTTAGACCATCGCAACTAAGGGTAGTTGCAATAAGAAAAATTGTTGGAGAGATCGAAGAGTTGCGTTTATCGAGAAGGTACTGTACGTGTGATAGTCGTATTTATGTATATTGCCATAATTTCGGTTGTGTTCGCATAACTCACAGGGTGTTTTGTATAAGATGCAACAAAAGCTAAAAACGAATTGGTTGGATCGGAACAACTTAAAATCCTATGTGAGCAGTGGTCTATTTTCCTCCGTTTATGCGGAAAGGACAATTTTGTAAAAAATTGACTTAAAATAAAAAAAAATATTTTAAATTTTTGTCAATCTAGTCAGTAGTCGCTACCACGTGTCATACATGCTTAATTTTTGAAATTCTATTTCGATATAAAGTTACAGCCATATTATGGTTGTCAACTATCAATCAATTGATACACGATAAGTGCTATCAATTAATTGATAAATCGGTATTATGCATGCCAATTGATAAATTTACTTCCATTGTGAACAGTGTGCTCGTACTAAGCGTTGACACACCCCACATCTAGGGGGTGCATTCAATGAACACTAAACACATTTAACTTCAAAATTCAATTTGGAATGAATTTTTGCTATACGGCACAAAAAAAACACTTCACGATATAGCTCTTATACTAGTCAACCACGTACCTGTGTTTTGGCTACACATTTCCAGTAAAATAAACCAAAAAAATGTTCATCAACGACGAATTAATACCACTTAACCAATTTCATTGATAGACGAGCAAATTTATCAAGTATCGTATTGATATTCCATAATAGCCCTGTTCACACTGTACAATTAGTTGGACAAACCTAGGTTTGACAAACCAATGTTTGACAGTGTGAACTCTTCATACGACCGCTTGTCCAATTTGTTGGATGATTTTCAAAAAATTTTGAAAATCTAGAAGTTGGAGGGAGTTGATAGGTATGTGACATAAAGTTGGACGACAAATTGGATAAGTGTGAACGCAAAGTTCATCAGACCATCCAACTTCCATCAAACGAAGTCTGTCCAACTAATTGTATAGTGTGTACAGGGCTAATAGGGCTGTTAGTCGAAATCGAAAAATGGGCACTTTGAGACTCGAATGATTTGAAAGTTAACTACCGTAAACTTTCGAATCTTAGTGTCAAAATACAACTCATATGTTTTTGAAAGTTTAATTTTCGTTCTTTAATTAGCATTTTATTTCAAGCTGCTGTAGTGAAAAATTGCTAAAAACTTGGTTAAAATTAAAAAAAGCATTCAAATTTTGTTTTTCGTCCTATAAAACAAATGGGCTGTACGACCGAAGTACTGACAATTGAACTATCACCTATTATTATTATTTTCGTTGCAAGAAAGTCGGTATTTTTTAGCTTCCTTACAGTCTAGAATATAGAAAAACCCATTTAAGTATCAGATTAAACTTTGTTTTCAATTTTTCCCAATGAGCCCTATCATAGATTTCATCGTAATCGAAAAAAGCCTAAGTTTCCCGATGTTACTATCACATAATCCATTCGGAGTGGAATGAATTTCGAAATTCGTAGATTTGGTATCACCAAATCCAGGTGGAATTTAAATTCATCGTCTTAATATACGAAAGAATATAAAATATATGCAGAAAAATGTGAATGATCTTGCACATTTGGCGTAAAACAGCTGATTTCAAAAACCAGCATGGTGGTTTTTAGTGTTGCTATTGGAAATGCTTTCTTCGATTACATTCGGATTTTGTGATCACAAAATTTCGTAATTCGTAACTTAGCTTTCCGTGTGGAAGTTTTCTACGATGGAATCTGTGATCGGGCTGAATATTTCACTCAAAAATTGAAAAAATTTACAAAAATTAACTAAAACCACTGAGAATAATTAACACTAAACAAACAGATGGAAAAATTGAATTCGACATTGAGGGCAAGTTGAGGTCTCCAAAAAGCCTTAGATCAAATATGTACTCCAAATCAATACTAATCTTTAATCCTTAAAACTTTTAAAATGGTCTCGAAGACTTCCGTTGGGATTTGAAGCAATTGAACGACTATCATTGACATACATTAAATTTAAAGTTGTTTCCCAAAGGTTTTAATCATCCGGCCCTATCGTGGTAACCGTCGGAGCGGAATTCTATCCGATCGGAGACATTTTGCTTCGTGGTAGTTCTCCGATCGGACGTTCCGACGTTCTCCGATAAGTTTTTGTTGCGGAGATTCTAGTTTTGGGAATGCAATGCATTGCCGCATTTGTAAAAAATTTCTTACGACGGAAACTACTTCGAAGCAAAATTGCGTTGTTGCGTTGCGGAGAAATCTCCGCTCTGACGGTAACCACGATAGGGCCAATCGTTTTCAATCGCTTAACCGTCATATCGAAATTGGTATGTGAAATTTTTTCGTTCTTTGTTTTTCTTTTGTCTCAAAATTTACTGTATTTAAAAAATCAACGGTTTGTGTTTTCAACACAACTACAAACTATACGAAATTTTAATGTCCCTTTTAACTCTCAAAATAAACTTTTGCTTTTAGTTTTGGAAACGGTAGTTGTAAAGTTTTTCTCGAAAAGATGACCCAACGAAAACGAGGAACCCTTAAAAAGTTCATATTTTGAGTATTAGTTCAAAACAAAAATTTAATTAAAATTAAAACTAATATTATTTATTAAAAACTATATATAAGCTCGCCCAGTTTGCACTTATGTCTTCTCACTGATATGGCATTTAACTCTGTTTAAAAAAAGTATTTCCAACATTTACGAAGTTTATGAAGATTCTCCGCATGACAGTAGAAGTTACAAAGCCTGATATTAGAAGTGGAAGCATTCACGTCGAAAATACCTTTTTTAAAAAAAAAAGCACGACCGGCTCAATTGGTATTCATTCACATGTTCAAAGGGCAGATCTAGAAAACCCCATCTCTAAAGCATCATACAACGTTTAGATTATCGCAGAGGAGAATAAAATACCCGACACTGTCCCACGTACTACCGGTTTTATGTTAAGTATATCATCAAACTTTTTAAGGCTGAAGAAAAGGTTCTTGTTTATCTAAGTATCATTTTTTTGTTGACCAAGACCGTTCTTTTCACTTTTTGAATTTGAAATTAAATTAAAAAGAATGAAAAAAGATAAATCAATATCAGAACTGTAAGGGTTGAAAAAGTAGGTATGTTCTTATTTCCGGACGGATTCATTAATAATTTTGTATCACAAATGTTTTAAAAATTATATTTTTGTTTTCATTCGACCTTTTAACTATTTTAGTACATGATAATGCTTTGTATAATATTGGCCCATATCACAATGACAAACATAACTATATAGGATGGTACAGCCATGCCGTGTGAAGGAATGAAGGTTGGGAGCAGCGGGTCAAAATTCTGGCTTCAAAATTAAAATTTAAAACGAAAATTCTGCTTTTCAACATTCTGGTTGACAAAATTCTGCATTTCAAAACTCTAGCTATTAAAAAAGAAAAAATTCTGCTGATTTTTTTATAATATTTTTCATTTACAGAAGAACTAAAACAATAAAAAAAAAAAAACAAAAGCATGAAAAACAACACAATGACCCCTGTTCTGATTTTCGTTCGGATACCATATCCTCCCGTTTTATAATTGTTGCGGTTTTCACTTCTCAATTCCGAATTCGTACGTTTTCATTTCGCTTATCATTTTGTTAGCGGAATTGAATTCGCTTGATGAATTCTGTGGGAAATTATTAGCTGCTCAAATTCAAAAATAATAAAATATATTAGCATACTTAAGTTGTAAACAGTTTCAATGGACACAAAAATTCAATTGGCAAGACATAAAATCAGTAGTGAATCCGTTCGGGAATACACACTTTTTAATTCCGTACGGATTCAATTTCGGTTTCCGTTTTAAATCCGAATACGCAATACGCATGAGATATCCAGTGTAGCTTAAATCTCTTAATTTTGTGATTCTTTTGAATAGGAGAGCGACTATGAGGAAACCAAAGAACTACTGCTCTACTTTCAAATTCTTTAGAAAGTAAGAGTTCGCAATTATTTGGTCCTATCGAGGTAACCGTCGGCGTCGGAGCGGAGATTTTTCCGCAATGCATCTTTTTTGGAGATTCAATTTTGTTTCGAAGAAATTTTTCGTAAGAAATTTTTCACAAATGCGGTAATTCATTCAATTCCCAAAACTTGAATTTCCGCAACAAAAACTTATCGGAACCTTAACTTATCCAAACCTTCTTTTCTTTATACTCGTAATTGGCAGAATATTGAAAAGAATATTTTTGGAAAGCAGAGCTTTAAAAATCAGAATTTTGACCCAGGCAAAATTTTAACCCCAACCCATGAAGGTTACCTACAATTTTCTGCCGAATTCGAACGGCTAATAGAGAAAGCGCTTTTCATGCCAATAGCCAATTTTACTATCGCAGGACCGTTAGGTTAGGTTAGGTTACAATGGCTGTCAGGAATACACCCGACACACTTAGACCAATACTAGGTCCATTGTGATACCATAGAATTATGCGAGGGAGTACCTCGCTTAACAAAACCATTTGGAGCTTTCAATAAAGCGAAGGAGATGCAGGGGATCTGTGTGCGCCAGATCGCTTGGATCATCGAGAAAATATTTCCCCAGATGCCTCTTTCTTTTAGAAGAGAGTGCAGGACATGAGCAGAGGAGGTGTGGGATTGTCTCCTCCTCCTCCTCATCTAAGCAACTTCTGCAGAAGTCATTAGAGGGAACGCCAAGTCTTATGGCGTGTCTTCCTATCAGACAATGTCCGGTAATGACACTGATTACGGAGCTAACTTGCAATCTGGTAATGGATAACAAATGTCTAGTGCGTTTTGGATCTGGCTTTTCATGCCAATAGCCAATTTTACTATCGCAGGACCGTGCAAAAACATTTTTGGTTTCTGTCGGAATTCGAACCACGAACTTCCCGCGTAAGTTTTAACAGGCAGACATCCTAACCATTACGTAATGGGCACACCACCTTACACAAGGTCGTAACAATTTCGAACTACAAAATTTTTAGTACACATTCGTAGTCCGAAATAAAAACCGAAGGATGTGGTATACGAACGAAAATGCGAACAAGGGCCTTAATTACTTTGATTGTATTCACGATGTAGCAAATCAAAAACTATCCACTGGGTTTCCTTTTAAGCATGAATTTATTTAGACGTCTAAATAAAACAACTATCCTTAATTTGGTTTTCAGTGTTGCATAGTTCAACTACGCAGCTCTATTCATTCTCACATCATTAATAATAATCTGCCCTAGCGAGGTATCCGTTCGGAGAGGAAAATTCTCCGATTTGTACGATTCGGAGGTTTTTGCTTTGAAGAATTCTTCCGAACAGTTTTTAGGAATTTTTATCCAATATTATTTCAACACACAAGGCGAACTGCGTTGAAGTGCGATCAATTGCTTTATTTGTGAAATTTCTTGACAGCTTATTGCAATAGTTTTTCCGATTTCGTCCGACGTTGCGGACAATTTTCCGCTCCGAACGGATACCTCGCTAGGGCCGAATCTTCATACTTTTGAATCACAAAAAATAGGAAAGTAGAATTGAATGATGTGAACATTCCCTGCAGTTTGTTTTGTTAAAGTCTCTTATTTATTTTTTCAATACCCGTAACACATATCTAGTTTTACCAACAAGCATGAATTTTATGGCATCGAATAACTGGTATAGCGGCAGCTGTTTTACTTGAAATTCGACAAAAGTTCCTGAGCCGACCTGCTCTGGTTTGAGTAATAGTTTTATAGTTGGTTTGATGTTGGTTCTAAAAACAAACCTGTTTCCTGCTGTTGGAAAATAAATAGACTTGATTTTTATTATTATTCTTTTATTCCTTACATTAAAATTATACATTTACATATAAATTTTTTATTTAACGATGAATGTTAAACAATTTGCTTTCATTTTTTTTTTATTTAATAAAAATTGATTTAAACTATCATTTTCAAAAAAAAGATTTTATATATATTTTTTTCTTCTTTTAAAGTTATGGGTTGAAAATGAATGAAAATTGAGAAAACTTTGTTTTGTTGATAAAAATAAAAAGATTTTACAAATTATTTGTAAAAAATAAAGAATCGCGGTCAATTTCTAGGAAGGCTAAAATTTAAAAAAATAAATCGAATTTAAAGTAATCCGAATACCCATAATGCAATTGGGTCTATCGAAGTTTAGGTATAAATATGCGATTAAAGAATTCTATGTAGTCAACTTAATTTATCTCAATCGCTCACAAATATATACAACAAAATTTTTCCAAGCGAAAGAGAGTGTAAATATCATGAAAGAAGGGCTTAGAAACAAAACAAAGATAATAATAAACAATAGGTAAAAGAATACATTGTGTATATGTTTCTACCTAGATCTGAGGAAGCAGGAAGAAATAGGGCCTAACGCGATGCTTAGATGTTTAAATAATGTTAAACCTACTTAAGTTACATGATTAAAGAGTCACCTAATTACATTACGACGCTATATTAAGGGACTTATATTCTTCGTCCTGCATTTGAGTAATCATAAAAGTGCCATCCTGCAGTAAGAGCACAACGCGTCTCGTGCCACCTGAAACAAAAAATTATGTTAAAAAATATTAATCAAAAAAATATTAAATGGACATACCAGGTGATGGCAGATCAGCTTGGACAACTTCTGCAGGGATATTTTGATCTTGTGATTCACCACTTTCGCTGCCTGTTTGAATGCACAGCTGGCCTTGTTGCGCGGGATTCATTTCGCTTCCTTCACCCATGCTTACAAGTTCGCCAGCGTTGGAGCCATCATCTTGTTTTAAAATGAATTGGCCACCTTCAGCAGCAGCGGCGGCCAGCGCTTCAGCTTGTTGTTCGGGTGACAATTGGGCCACTGCTTCAGCTACTGCATTGTCTAGAGTGAGCACATTACTATCGTCACCATCAGCGGCAGCTACATATGCATATTGCTGTTCCCCATCCGCACCTTGAGCAACTAGTATTGTTTGGCCCTCAGCATTCTTACCAGCCACTTGATAGACTGTTCCGTCCTCTCCAGTGACAAGCAATGGCGAGCCATCTTCGTTGGTCATAAGTTGCTGATCACCGGCAAGCTGTAAAAGGCTACCTGATTGTTCCATTTCTTGGAAATCCGCCTGATCGTGATGTTGTTGCTGATCGGCGGTGGTAAGCAGCTGCGTTTGTAAAACACCTGACTGCATTGACGACATATGATGATGTTGTTCTTCGTGTAGTTCCGTACTTTCACTCTGACCTAAGATTTTTCCTAAAAAGGTAGGATATGAACATTTAAATTTGAGATTTTTCATAAAAAAGACTATTATGTTAAATCGTTTACTGATTAACTTTTGATTTCAAGGCAAATGACCGAAAACTCACCTGTAATAGGACACAACGTCGGCGAATGTTGTTCTTCGTTGCCAAACGCGGACACATCCATTACAGCTGTTTTTACCTGCGACTGCTTCTGTTTTAAAGATGTTCCCACTTGTCTTATAGGTGGAGCTATTTGTTGTACTTTTTGAATCTGCACTTGCGATTGGTGCCGCGATAGTGCTTGCTTTGAAGTTTCTTTTGACATTACCTTCTTGGTAACCTTCAAATCTCCAGATTTCGAGAGTTGTAAAATCTTTTGCTCAGGTGTTTGATTTCGTACTAGCCCTGAGGATTGTGTATTCGAACTAATTGGTTTTCCACGGGGAATTATCATTTTTCCAGATGTTGGTGATGTCTGTTGAATACCTGGTGATTGGGATGACCTTTGGGCAATAGTCGCAGTTCTTGGCTGACTTTGTAGTACACGAGTGTTTGTTTGAACAGCCTTTTGTGTTACAGTTTGTGGTTTGGGATGCTGACTTGGTGTTCGGGCTATTGTTGTCTGACTATTTATAAGCCTTGGGCTCGAACTTCTCACATTCGTGTTGTGTTGAACTTGAGTTATTTGTATGTTACCAATGCTTGTTGGAGTACTTGACAAAGTGGTTTTGTTTACTTGCGAACGGTGCGTCACAGGTGTCGATGTTGTAATAGGAGTTGACAAAACTGCTGCTTGTGATAGCGATTGGTTACTAACTACAGGCCCGTTATCGCTGCTATTTGCAGGTATAGAAGCAGCAGCTTCGCTTCCCATTCTTACTATTCCGCTGTTAACAGTCTCACCCTTAGGAAGAACCCGAATGTGAGCTTCGGTTTTTTGTGAAGCCTACAAAAGATTAATATTTAATTGGGTTCATTTTGTATACCAATAATTAAATTTAAACGTTTTTTTAAGATGCAGATGGTTGAATGTTCAGAAAACATACAACAAGAAACTATTGATAAGCTGAATGTTCATGAACTATGAGTGAACAAAATTGAAATGAAATTAAAAGCAATTATGTACAGAAACCATTTTTTTGGATCGTAACTAAAATTACACTCACGTTATTTGTGGTTGTCCCATTGAAGCCGGCCTTCTTGACCACTCCCGAAGCGTTGGTGTCTTGTGTGATAATGACATCAGCCGAAAAAGAATCACTTGTATTCAACATGTTCTTTAGATTTCCATTAACTTTTATAATTTTAGACTAAGAAAAAAGAAGTTATTAGACGCCAAGGTAAAAAAAAATAAACTTCTGTACAACTAACCTCCACAGCGCGTTCATTTTTTGTCTCGACACGAACAGAGACCGTGTCGCCATTTTTCATTCTTTTTACCGTGTGCGATGGAATAAGATCCTCTTCCAAATCTTCGTCGCCTATCATTGTAGAATCATCGAAATCGCTATCATCGAGTTTTCTTTTTAATGCCGCTATTATTCCCGGTCCTGAACCAACTGTCGGTAACGTGCTAACTGGAGTCTGAGTAACCAATGGAGTTGCTGCCGGAGTTGTATTTGTTGCAACGAGACCACTGTTTGAAACGCTGTCGTTTGTGTCGTCTGCACACCACTGCTTAACTTGGTCTAGTGCTCTGCTTTTCGATGTGCGTGATAATCGGCTTGAGTCACTGCCAGGTGACGATAAATTCAACTTTGGTGCCTCTTCTGCTTTATTTGGATCTTTTATAACATCTTTCTTTAAGTCGACAATCTTTACTGCCGCTGCAAGGGTTGCCGCTTGTTGTTTAGCTTGTTGTGCAGCTCGTTGCTCCTTTTGACGAGCCAATTGCTTTTCAAATATATCCAATATTTGAGGTACATTTTCCAAATGTACTTGTGGTTCCCAAGTATTGTTGTCGTGTGAAAAAGCTTCCCATTTCACTAAGTACTCGTGCATCTTTCTTCTTGGATTGAAACGTTTAGCTACGATTTTTTCAACGGTCTCCTCTTCTACTTCACCATTTGAATTGGGAACTGTTCTATTGGCACGACGACTAAAATATAAAAAAATTACTTGTTATAAGATCAACAATTTACGTTATAGTTTTGGCATACGTTTGGACACGCTGAATGGGAGTACTTGTAACTAATTTATTAGCCACAGGTAGTACTGGGGGTACCACAGCTTTTTTAACAACCGCATTACGAATTGGAGAGAGATCATTTTCTTCTTCTTGTTTCTTCGCAACTACCGGCGTCTTCGCTGTGGCAACAATTGGTTTGGACTGTGTAAGTAGCGGTTCTAAAAACAAGTTCAATGTTATAGAATATTTATTATAAAAAGTTACGTTTCTTCTTACTTTTAACATCAGGAATAACTGGAGATGAACTATCCACAACCGTCTTTGTAATTTTAACTGGCATCTCTTGCAGCCCACCGTGTCCCATTTTTGCAAAGGATTGTATTGTTTTACCAGCAACAATCCATGTTTCCCGAATACTCTCTTCCATTTTTACCCATGTTTGATAAAGGGCCCATGAATTCTGTTGTGTTTGTTGGTTGTTGCTGTTGTTCAAACTACTGTTGTTGCTGTTCGCGCTGTTGTTGTTATCTTTATTATTTAACTGTGTTGCCTTCCACAGGAGAAAAGCCCAGATTTTTGGTTTCGTGTCCGGTCCGTCACGAATTTGCGTTTCTTTGTCACATACAAAGCGCTTGTGGTCTTTAAATTCTTCTACAAAATGGAAGACGCCCAGGCACCGACCACATACAAGTACATCGATTTGGGACATGTCTTCTTGAGCAACTGCAAATTGACATAAGACCAGAGTCAAAATAAGAAAAGTTAACGTGACTCAAAAAGGAAAAAGAAATTTACCTCGAATAAGCTTTTGATGCTTTCCTATATCCGAAGGATCTATTCCAACCATGATTTATAGATTCTAAAAGAAAGAAAATTAACATTATATATTGTAAAAACTTGTGAAAGCGAGGCAAATAGAAGAGGAGCGATATGCACGTACTATTATTCGAGTTCAGATAAAACTCATAGCTAAAAATAACAAAATATGTTTTTTAGGTCAAAGTATATATAAAAAAAAACATTTTTGTAGCAACCCCTCTGGCTTTATATAAAATCATGAGATCAAGATCTAAACGAACGGTTCAGGAAAAACACTTTCTAGATCACAGAACAGAACAATCATGGACGATGGTGTCTAACACTATTTCAAACAATTTGTTTGCCTTGTTCTCTCTAAATTCGTATAAACATATTGTTGGAGTGTGAGCGTGAAGAAGTGTATTATTCCGCTGCAATGAAGAACAATGTATCTTTCTCCGGGTAGAAACTACTGTTATATTTCCAGTTACTTAGGTAACGGTAAAGCGGCAGGGTTAGAACAAAATCGAAAGGCTATCGACTTCTGCATATTTCTGGTTTAAAATAAATTTTTTGATTAGTTTTAAGGAATTGTATTCAAGGAACGTAGCTGGATGGGAGAGTTGTGATACTTTTTTGTATGGAAATTGTTAAATGAGGATGGTTCCATTAACTGCTCAGAACTTGGTATATACCAGTGGCACGGAAATCAGTCAACATGAATGACTTCTATTAATTTTTCGTGCAGGTTCCCAGGCAAATGTTTGCGTATGATGAAATCGGCGAAGGATATTCTAGAACCTGAGAAATGATATAGGCTATGTTTCATTTCCATATTCTTACGGGAAAGAGACGGGAAATGAAACATAACCGGGAACTTAAAAAATACTGAACCGATCTCAAAAATTCTTTTAACTTAGAGTGCTTCAATATCCCCGAGTAACATAGATTATATTTTATTCCCATATTCCCAGGGAACGGAAACGTAAAGTGGTACTCAAAGCTGCAGAACAAATTTCTTAAATTTCTTCTAACATTAGAATTTTTCAATATTTCTAAGTAACATGGTAACATAACATACCAAAATATTGCTAGCACAGTTGATTCTATAAACTAGATCACCGTAGGAACCGAGCTACGAAGGCTAGGTTGGCTAGTTAACTAGTAAGATAGCGGCTTAATAATGTTCAAAAATTATATAACCATAATAACATACAGTTGTTTGATAACTGGAGATGTTATTGTAGTTTATAGTCCTCTTTAAAAACTTCAGTCGGAAATGTACAAATTGGAAGACTGTTTTTGAACACCGCAGTTCTCTGGGAAAAGTATGTTTTACAACAGATACTTGAAATTTTTCTTGTCATTAGGTCTGTTCGTTGAACTTTCCCCAGGGTTGACCCAGGTTTTCTTGACAACCCTATAAGTTGTCAAAAAAACCTGGGTTTTCCACTCCTAAAAAAACGCTAAACCACAAATCACCAGTTCACCACACATCCCTGTCATTAAAAAAAAAAAAATACATGCCATTTGACAGCCCTCAAATCGCCACATCAAAAAGCTAGGGCGAGTTTGGGGAAAACCTATGGCAAAAAAACACTCAATTTGACATTCAGGGTGAATTTAGGTTTCTCAAAAAACGCTTTGTCGCGACCCTAGGGCAACCCCAGGGCTTCAACGAACAAACCTATTATTGTTAAAAACAAATAAATTAATTATATGAATTTTCCATTTTGACCTTGTGAATAGCAAATGTTATCCTAAATCGAAATTGCTACAAAACTTCTGATTGTTCTGAAAAATATATACACTTGTAGGTACAGAAGCAGCCGTTTCTGATGGATCTATATTTGCAATAATAAAATCTGCCCATTTATTTTCACTCTAACTGTATTAGGAAATGGGAGTCGTAGAACTATTTGCCAGAACCCTTAAGATAAATCCGACTCACATTGATTTTACTTCAAATTGTTTGGCCAAAAAATGCTCCTGAACTATTCAATAAGGACTTGGAAACTCAATTTCACACAAACCTTGCAATAGTTTTTTGCTTTGAAAGCGTGTTTGATATTAGCTAGTGATGCAAACAAAACAATATGAGAGAAAGTTAAAAATTTAAAATTTAACAAAAAAAAAAAAAAACAATTTCATTTCATTCAATTCGTGCAGGCTTAAGTTAACATTTTTCGAAAGAAAACAAAGTTCAAGGACAAAAATAAGTATGCAGAGTTTATGAGGCACATGTGTCAAACCAAATGTTTTTATTTAAATCTTAACACAAACAAATTTATTAGTAAAATAAGGTTTCGACCTATTTCACAACGCGGATGCTGATAAAGTTTATTGTGCGTGTGCCGGACCTTTCTATCAAGATTGATTCTCCCACAACAACTCTCTAGGGATTACAACGAGTGATTGCGGCCACCATAACATGACATGAAATATTTCTGACGAAATGTGTCATTGTTCCACTGTATGCATTTTTGCCCAAACTAAGCATTTCACCTTGTTTTGTCCTTGAAGGAGTTTTCAGTCAGCAACTCGTCCAAATAAGTCGACGTATCTTTGTCTCCGTTCTCCGGTTTTCCACCAGATTGTTTAGTGTTGCATTTATTCCGGTACGTATCGGGTGCTGTTTTTCGCCTATGTCGTCGGCTTGTAGTTACTAATAGCAGATGTTCCTATTTGGTAGTCCTGAGCCAAATGTACTCAACATTGATTTGTTTTTGTGTTTAGTGGTTAGACCCATTTCTAACCTGATTATAGGATTAAATATTTGCCAAAAAAAACCCCACCTTGCGCTGTTCTATTTTTCGAAATATGTAGCCATGAGCTTTTATGTATATGCAATTGAATATGCAATTTCGAAAAGGGCACATCTTGGATGTTTTGGCAAAAACATTTTTTCATGTCATTGTGTTCTTAATATGTACTTGTATGCACCTATTATATTCGAGAAAAGCATATAATATAAAAGTTTCGCTAAACTTATAGTTTTTTTCTTTAAATTATGAATACTCAACGTGGTAAATTTCGAAAAGGACACATCTCATGAATTCATAATATCGAAATATACATATATAATAACGTTAACATCGAAATATTTCTGTAATTTTCGAGGGTTACGATACCCTAAAAAGTAACTCAAAAATATTTTTGCTAAATATTATACTTAATTAGAAAATAATTGGTTTTTTTCATTTCCTGGAAAGTTTAAATATTTAGATATGTGCCCTTTTCGAAATTGCATATTCAATTAACTTCAGACATTTTGAATAGGGTATATACATAGGTAAAAGTCATCTAGATTTTCTATGCGAAGAACAATTAGTTATTGTTCCGAAAACTGCCCAAAGTACAACACTCCCATGTTCTTTATTGAAATTCATAGTATGTTAGGTCGAATACTCTACGTTCGTTCTAATGCTGACCAAACAATTGTAACTGTTCGTCGAGATGCCTTAAACAACGCATATTCGGAATAATTGAATCCAACAAAATTAAACACAATATGAGGGTTCCAAATCGGCAGTTCAGTTTTTCATGTTGAGCGGACGAAATTGATCTAAAGACTTTTTGCATCTTTTCAAAAACTGATTCTTTGTTCGCCGACTGGATAAAATTGTGAAGCCAGATTTTCAAATAGAAACAAATGCTGCGCTAACAGCCTTCTCCATGTGTTAAGGATGTGGTAATTTTGGGTTTGATCGTATTTGCTTCGCTATAACATGTACATATTTAAAATAGAAAATTTTCAACTTTCAGAGAAGTGTTTATTTTTTAGAGAAAGATTAATCGTTTATCAATTTGCCCCAAGGTCAAATGCTGCAGAGGCAGACGGTCAGCTTGAGCCGGTAAAAGGTTAAATGGTGTGAAAAGTCAAGCGCTATGAAGAGGACAATAATTCACTTAAAACCACAGAAATATGTCTTAAAATGTTTTTAGAACTCATCTAAAAAAATTAATATTGTTTTCAGATCACTTTTTTAAATTTTTAGGGACGGTGTCAAATGATATTTGCCAATTTTGACGTCAACAGTGTTTCAGTGTGTGAGTACTTCTGGCTTCGCTTCCTTCTTCAAATCAAGAATCAAATTTCTCTTTTTTCGAGGAGTGGAACTGTCATTTGGTGCCAATGGAATGGTTTGAGAAGCTTTCAGAAGGCTTCCGAACGACCAATGGAAATCGACATAAGTTTGACATTCAGTGCGACTTTAGGTTTCTCAAAAAACGCTTTGTGGCGACCCTAGGGCTTGAACCAACAAACCTCATTTTAGAGGCGTCCAATGGTGATTTATAAAGGCTTTAAAGACCCTGGGGTTGCTCTACCGCCACAAAGTGTTTTTTTTTTTTTTTTTTTAAACCTGAACTCACCTTGAATTTCACACTTAAGTGTTTTTTAGCCCTGGGTTTGCCCTCAACTCGCCCTGATGTAGCACTGGGTTTTTGCCGGGGCGAGTTCATATTTTGAACAGGGCTGCCAAATAGCATGTTTTTTTCAAAAGGATGTGTGGTGGTTAAGCGTCTTATGAGAACTGAAAACCCAGTTTTTTAACTACTCATAGGGCTGTCAAGAAAGCCTGGGTAAAGTTCAACGAACGAGCCTATTTTTGACACTAACATTTTTGCTTTTGATAGTATGGTTACTAATAACCATAAATTCTATAAACAATGATATCGTAATCGCGCATCCCTCTCCGTGGGGTTAAGCCGCTGGCGCTCATGAGCTCCGCTAAGACTATGACAAGTCGACACGCAGTTACTTATGTGGCATGATATTCTGCAACCAAGTTAAATATTTTGCATCTTTTTCTACAAAATAAAATTAACCTTATGTGCCAAGTAGTAAAGTAGTCTTTTTAATTTTGGTTCTACCATATCACAACAAGGTCCTAGATTGCATAAGCCTACGAACAACACAAGACATACTTTCAAACTAAACTAAACTTGCTGGATATGCGCAAGTCTTGTAGTGAGCGAAGTGGCTACCTAACAACTTTCATACCCCTAAACCTATAACATAAATTGTGAAAATTAAATATATGAGCATAGAAAACTAAAAACTTATTTTTAATACACACGCGGATTAGAAAAAATGTTCATGCAAATTGATGATCATGTTTTAAGATAACGCAAGTAACTTTTATTTTTTATTTTTCTTTATCATAACCCCATTCGTTTAATTTTAACAAAAAGTACAGTTTCCTCGTATATTTGCACCATTTTATTAACTTTAGTAAGCTATGTAGCCATTCACCTATAAAACTGTGGAAATGCATTTCTCAATCTCGGCAGCTTAAACAAAATATCGGCATATTTTTTTCTTGTATACCTACGCCTGGTTTGTATTATGAAAACGATGATGGCGCAAAGTTATGATTTCAATAATTTCTAGCCCAGATGCATAAAAGTTCGGACGAAGACAACATGAATTAAAAATGTTAAAAAACACAACACATCACTAGCTGAAATTGACAACTGGAGTTGTCAAATATTTTGTACATATTTTTACCACCAATCGGAAGGAGCCCCTGCGGAATGTATATACAGATTTTCTGCCGCCAAATTTTCCAATTGCATAGAATGAATTCTTATCGACTATCGAGTTCATATTGGTTGGGTATTGAGAGTACCTTTTACGAATATAGCAATTATGGTATATTAAAAAAAAATACAAGCTTCCCACTGATAACCATTTAAATATTATAATTTATTAGCTCTACACTGCTATGTAGGGTACGCGCGTCGTCGACTACTTTCATTTCATAGAACCTACAACCTATAGCAGCTCGGAAGAAAGAAAAAAAAACCAAAAAACGAAAAATCCACTTTTCACAATAGTGTAGGAAACTCAAATAAAATAATTATATAAATTTTCATATTTTTAATTGTATACTAGAATTGATTTACCCACCTTTTAGGAATTTTACTTGCAATTTTGTAAATCAAAACACTATGGAGTAATCTTTTTTTTTCTTTATACTGTTTTCGTTATTCCCTTGTCATGGGAATAGCGCGAAAATCACTGTGCCTTTTAGAGTGGATATTTTTTAATCAGTCACATTTAATTTTTATACTTCGGTTTGATTAATATGTTTAATTTTTTAAAATTGATACGCTTAATAGTATCTTTTTGCGATATATGCAAGAAAAAGTAGATGCAAAAGGAGAAAGAGAAACCAAATTAAAATTTGTAGTTTTTCTCGTTCGTTTATTAAAATGTCGCAGTCTTTTGGCCAATAGGCGACGCGTGATAGAGTTGACAGCCTGCTCGAAAAACTAAACGAAACAAAATGGACGACTCTGGCATGGCTTGTAAAACGCATTTTGTGCATTCTAGACGGGGTGCTAAGGTTGTGGTACGATTAGTGGAAATCGAGTTGATGCTCTACTAGTAAAATTTGTCTCCACACTACAAAGGATTTTATACGATACTATAAAGAAACTAACTAATTTTTTAAGACTTTGCAAGCATACAAAATTATATACATTGGTGAGCATGATAGTTCGGAGTGAAACTGGGCGTGACTCAATTCGAATGGTCGATTTACATGCATCTGCAAGTGCAGATGAAAAAAGGAAAAAGACACAAGATGTAAAATTCATACTTGTCTGATAGAGAAGGAAGCACATAATTTTCCATCTGCAGCCATAATTCTATTTGTCTCTATTTTTAACTTTGTACTATATAATCTTCATCCGTCCCGCTTTACTTTTCTGCTCTTCTGCAGCTGCAGATGCATGTAAATCCAGCATAAGTGGAAACCTTAGAGGAATAAAGAACAAGAGGGAAACCCATTACTTCTCTTGCCCCGCAACGTCCATTTGTTTACATCGTTGCTTTTGTAACACGAGATTTATCTGTGAATACACGTATTCAATTAGCCGTTCGGAACCGGCGAAAAATTGTAGGTCCCCTCCATTCCCTCACAAGGAATGGTTGTGAGAAATGCGCTAGGCCCAGGGGCTCCTTGCTCTGTTGCGCCACCCTATTTATTTATTTATTTTACACGTATTCAGCTGAATATAAAGTTGTGTCAGTGAATTAACTAATACCTTTTTACTTTCGGAATTCAAACTGGTTTTGAAATCCGAAAATAAATTGGTGTTTGTAAAGTCAGTTTGTGATCGGATGAAGTTGTGTGTGTGAGGCTTGCCCTCTTGTTCTTTATTCCTCTAAGCATTATTTTCACAGTTATACTCCTAACCAAACTAAAAACAACTTAGTGTTGCAAGATTGACGGGATGAGGGTTCAAAAGAACATTATACGAAACACGCAGCATACAGAATGTCATGATTCAATTCGAATTAGTGCCAGTGTATACCTAGATCGAATTGAAATAGGATTACTCGATCCGATACTGCTTTGCTAGCTGAATCGATTGAAAAGAGTGTGTGTATACCTAGATCGAGTAATCGGTTAATCGAGTATACACACACACCTCGATTCCATTTGAATTCGATTAGCCGGTTCAGTGAAATCTGAGTGGAAACGTGGTATATGCTTTTCCAAATTACAAAATTTATTTTTTAGTTTGTATTTCGGAAAATCAAAACAGTTCATGAAATCGATGGTTTTGGTACTATTTTCGTCAAAAATATTTTTAAATGCGTTTTCAATGGAAAATTGAATTATTACAACTAAAACGCTAACAACTTTTTTTCTATACTTTTCCAAATTACAAAGATTTTTTTTTTAATTTTAGTTTGAAAAAAGCTTGAGTTTTGAAAACCAAAACAGTATCCCCTTTGACAGTTGTTGTATTTGTTTGGCTGTGCACCTTTTTGTCCAGCTAAATTTTGGTGACAGAATCAAGAACATCTCTCGTGAACACTCTTTTCCGTACACAACTACGAAAAATAGGTGTGCATAGATAGAACTAATTTTCGGTGATTTTCGGCCAACCTCGTGATAATTTATACTTTGCGAACATAGCTGGCAATCGCAGCAAATCGCAGCTCATCGCATGTGAAACTGAACGAATACAGTGCTCAGATACGTTTGATTTCACATTTGTGGTGAAAATAAAACTGTTGAATTTGAGCAGGATTAATGTCACTTTTGACAGTGCAGTATTTGTTATTTTGTATTTTCTAACCGGGTTAGATTGCATTACTAAATAAATAAAACTATTTGAAAAACTAAGCTCTTAACATGGAAAATATAGACGGAGAAGACCCTAAAGAGTACCGCTGGGAAACTGGCTACGAAAAAACATGGTAATAAATTATTGATTTGGTGTTAATAAGCCGAACCAAATTATAACCTTCTCTTCTATCAGGGAAGCAATAAAAGAAGACGACGATGGACTCCTTGATGGAGTTATTGCCGATATTATCAACAAAGCCAAACGTAAGCGTCAAGCGGAAAAAACAATAAAAAACCGTCTTGGAATGATGAGGCATTTATTTCTCATAATTGACTGCTCTGAAGCTATGACCATGCCAGACCTTAAACCAACACGGTTTCTGTGTACATTGAAGGTGCATAAACACCAATTTTCTAGAGAACTATTTACAAAGTATGTCCTCTTTTTAGCTTCTAGAGATTTTCATTGAAGAATTCTTCGACCAAAATCCCATAAGTCAAATGGGTATTATTACCTTGAAGGCCAAACGAGCTGAAAAAATTACGGAGCTTACTGGAACAGCGCAATGCCACATGGAATCTCTCAAAACGTTTGTTTTAAAATTGAATTTTCTATCTGAAATCAGTTGCTTACATTATTCATTTCTATTTTTCTCAATGTAGTTTGAGTAAACTCAATCTGACGGGGGAACCCTCCTTGCAGAATGGCCTAGACCTCGCCATGAAATCACTTAAGGTAGTTCCTTCTCATGCGAGTCGAGAAATTCTCATTATCATGGGCAGTCTTACAACCTGCGATCCCGTGGACATCAACCAGACCATTGAAGAGCTCAAGAACGAAAGTGTTCGATGTTCGGTGATAAGTTTGTCGGCAGAAATCCATGCATGTCGACGATTAACATCAGAAACAAATGGCACTTTTGGAGCAGTTCTAGACGACTGCCACTTTAAAGATCAACTTTTAGCTCATGTTGATCCCCCGACTGCAGCACAACTTCAAGAAAACTCTCTCATCAAAATGGGCTTCCCACATACAAAAGTTGAAGAAGGCAAGGATCCGGCGCTAACCATGTGCATGTGTCACGTTGATAACGCTGACGAACCAAGCAAATTAACCTCCGGGGGGTATCATTGTCCACAATGTTACAGTAAATACTGTGAGCTTCCCGTTGAGTGTTTAATTTGTGGCTTAACATTAGTGTCTGCTCCCCATTTGGCTCGTTCATATCATCATTTATTTCCAGTTATGCATTTCACTGAGTTAGAATTCCAGAACCAGGCGCAGCAGTGCTTCGCTTGTCAAAGAGTATTCTCAACGAGCGGTGATAAAACAATTTACCATTGTGGGACGTGTTCTCAGTATTACTGCTCCGATTGTGACGTATTCATCCACGATACGATGCATACGTGCCCGGGTTGTAATACAATACCGGGGATAGCGGAGATGGTTGCAGCAAGAAAACCTGTGGCGCCGAAGTTTTGAAAATAATAATGTGCTACACCATTGGGTTGGTGAAATTGAAGTATAAAATATAAGCAAATAAAAAAAAAAGAAGCTGATGTTGCTTTTGATTTATTTTATACTGATGCAAGATTTTCTTTCTAAAAGTCGAAAGTTGGGCTCTGAACGTACAGTGAAGAAATAGGAATTGAAAAATTTAATAAAAAATCCCGGATTTGAGGAAGAACTTCGAGTGAAGAAATTATTAACGATCTATTGGAACCCAAAAAAAAAAAAAAATTATAAAATTAAAATGTAACGCCACTTCATGAGGCTGTTCAAACACTCGGAACGTTCTGACGTATCATTCCCATTTTCTATTAAAGAATGATTTACTTCCATTTGTAAAAAGTTAATAATAAACTAAAATAATAAGTTGATAATAATTTGCTTACATAATTATAATTTGCTTATATAAAAATAAAGTCAAATGTGATTGCTCTGGATGAATTTTCTTAGAAATTCATTCGTTTACTGCTCCTAGAAGTCGTCGCAGGAGCTATCAATATTTAAACTGAGTGAAAACTACATAAAATAATACTTCAATCAATCTATGGAACAAAACACTATTTACTCCTTTTGAGGGCTTGGAAAAATTGATAGCCCTGTCACTTATTCACTCGGGTTTTCTAAAGGTGTTTTAAAAGTGTAAGATCCATTGAATACTGATAAAGTATAGATACTAAACCTGCTTGAATTCCTTCAGAACGGGAAACTTAAGGACCTAACGCATTACAGAGTAGGTATAGGTACACCTCATTAGTTTCGGAGGACTTGTCAAATTCTCGTTGAAGGTGATAACAGTGGAAAACAGCATCATATTTTTGCGATTCGAGTCTCAAACTCCCTAGCAACAGGCAGACATATGATAGTAATTTTGCACGGGCACCACTTTAATCGAATTGGCTCTTTCATAAGCTTTTTCCCAGTTGAAACATGAAACTGGAAAATGAACTTTGATTTGATTTTTCATCGGCACAGTTCCGCAATTTTTTGCCACTGCATACGTTTCACATTAAAGGCATCTTCTTCAGAAAATAAAAATCCTAATATGTAATATAAATGTGAAATTAGCTCTGTTTGTCCGTTTTTCTATGTTACCGTCTCCCACCCAAACCACTGAACCGATTTAAATACAATTCGGTACAGACATAGTCTGAGAAAGGCTTTAGGCTATATTCCATTCCCATGTTCCTTCGGAGGCGGTAACTGGAATGTAAACGTAAACCTAGAAACTACTGGACCAATTTCAACAATTCTGTCAACCTTAGAATGCCCCGAGTAATATGGTAGCATTTATACTGGAACAATTTCAAAAAATTTTTAAAGTAAGGAAGCTATATTATCCTTCGTTAAGACATACTACACTTGGTCTACATATCCCCGAGAACGGACAACTTTAATCTTTCAGGTAATCTTCAGCTTAGCCCAGCGGGATTTCCTGACAATATTTGGTTTTTTGGCAGTTTTATGTGAACAGAGATTTGAATAAGTTAAACCCGAGCGTCAGCGCGTCGAGTGGGTCGGGTCAGTTAGTTTTAAAATAAAAATTCATTAGGTTCGTTCGTTGAACTTTACCTAGGGTTGATTCAGGTTTTCTTGACAACCCTATGAGTTGTCCAAAAAACCTCGGGTTTCCAGTTCTCAAAAACGGCTTAGCCACAAAATCACCATACATCCCTGTCATTTGAATAAAAATAAATGCCATTTGACAGCCCTCAACTCGCCACAGCAGGGTGAGTTCAGGGAAAACCCAGGTCAACCCCAGGGCTTAAAAAACACACAATTTGCCATTCATGGCGACTTAAGGTTTCTCAAAAAACGCTTTGTGGTTACCTCGGGTCGACCCCAATGTTTCAACGAACGATTAGGTTCGTTCGTTGAACTTTACCCAGGGTTGACCCAGGTTTTCTTGACAAACCTTTAAGTGGTCAAAAAAAACCTGGGTTTTCCAATTTTCAAAAAACGTTCGGCCACAAAATCATTACTCACCCCTGTCATTTGAATAAAAATACATGAAATTTGATAGCCCTCAAATCAGCCACAGCAAAATAACCTAGGGCGAGATGAGAGAAAACCCAGGCCAATCCTGGGGCTCAAAAAACATTCAGTTTGACATTCAGAGCGACTGAAAAACTCTTTGTGGTGACCCCAGGGCGACCCTAGGGTTTCAACGAGCAAACCTATTAGTGGAATCAGTTACATTTACATTTTGGCAGTTTGACAATTTTTTTTGTGACAGTCAGCTGATCCAGATCTCTTACGAGTCGCGTGGATTTAGGTTCCACAGATCGCTCCCAGGCGCGGATCTAGAATTTTTTTCCGGAGGGGGTCACGGGATAAAAAAAAAAATCAAATATAACAAAAATAAACTGTTGTTAATATTAAATTATAAATTAATTATATTAAAAATGTATTTTTAAAAGTAAGAAATGTCTTAGCCAATAAATTTTTTTCTAAAACGTTTCCTCGTGTGTTTTTAAATGGCTTTGTGCCGTTTATGGCATCGTGGCTAACTTCACATCAGTTTGCAATCAAAACATTGAAAGCACAACAGTTCATTGTTGATTTCAGTGTCGTTGAAATCAGGATAGTTTTCATTGTGTTTTGCAATAAACAAAGAAGGAAACGGAACAAAAACCAGAAAATAAACAACAAAAGTAAAAAATATAAAACAATGATTCATTTCACGGATGCTTTAAGGTAAATTAATTCGAATAATATGGAGTAAACATCAAGAGAACCGCATGTATGAGCATATTTGTCTGATTTTCAAATTTAAAAAAAGGTGGTTTCTTTCATAAAATCTAATGTCGAATTCCCTTCAACAAAAAAATCGACTGCAGTCGACTGCAGTCAATTTTTTTTTCAATGGAATTCATTTAGGAGGAAAAAAAAATCGACTGCAGTCGATCTCTTTTTTGAGACGGATTTGCCCACGGATTTTCACACACACAACAATTTTGACAGATTGAAAATGGCAAACAAAAACGTCGGCATATGAAAAAAAATAAAGAAAACAGGATTTTTTAGTATTTAGTTGTGAATTTGGAAAACAATTGGTGAAAAAAAATATAAAAATTGTGTGCTTAACAATATGAATGTAATTGTTTTGTTCCATGGTACTTGTTTTTCTTCATTAGTCAGTTGGACACACATACATTCATAAAAAAGAAAATCGCTACTTTTTTAATTTCCTAAATACCCAAAAAGAATCGAATTTAGTAGCGACTGCAGTCGACTGCAAATTGGTGAAAGGAAATCGACATAAATAACCATTTAATGACAGTTGTTTGTTTGCAGTTTTCTCTACGCAGCTTTGTACTATTTGTATTTTTGATTGGATTTTGTGTTATAAATTGTTTTTACTTAAAACTTGTAATCAAATGTTAAGATATTAAGTAAAGTTACTATCCAAATATAGAGAAATTGATACAAAAGTCAGTATTGTGTGAGAAATTTATTCAATTTTGAGTCAGTCATGTTGAGTGAGCCATTTTTTGATTGCAAATTTTCCATAGTGCAATAAAGTTAGTTTATTTTGGTCGCTAGGTTAGTTTCCGTTTTTCAAGTTTACAAAAATTAAAATGGGTTACACTTAGAAGCGCATTACTATTTTGGGGTGAACCTGGACCACAACCAATATCTTTCCCCAAAAATATCGATTTCGGGCGAGCTCTCTAAGGTTTTGTCTTAGTCGGATGGGATCCGTTTCCACTTGATTGCGCCACCTAAGATAAGGTGATCCTATACATAAGATGATCTTCGTTGGAATGATCACATATTTGAAGTCACCAAAAACGCTGCTAAATGCTTAGGCATCTTAAGACGATGCAGGAAGTTCTTCACCCCTTCTGATCTGGCTGCAATTTATAAGGCCTTCATCCGCCCAAAACTGGAGTATAACTCCCATATCTGGAAGGTGCTTTTCAAACATTTTTGCGACTACTTCTTATTGATAGGGTACAAAACAGAGCGTTGGAATTGATAGGTGATAGTTCAATCGTAGAATCGATTGATTCTCTTGAACATCGTCGAAACGTTACCTCTCTTTTTTATCGCTTTTTTCACAAACTGTGCTCTAGTAAAATAGCCAGTTGCATTCTTGCCCTGAAACAATTTAGCTGCAACACCCGCTTCGCTAGGAGGGGGTTGATTCTCACTATGCCTTCGTAATCTAAAGAAGCAGCGATAGGTTAGGGAAATTCTCCGTTTGATCTTCGCATTTATATAATTTTCTGTGTATGATACGGTGGTGCCCATGGCGTAATGGTTAGCATGTCTGCCTCTTAAGCGGGAGGGTCGCAACAAATGTTTTTCCACTGGTATCGTCTTTCAAAAGGAATTGGCGGGCCTTCCGATAAAAAACCATGCCATGAAAAGCACTTCCACTAATTAGCCGTTAGAGTTCGACAGAGTATTATAGAAGACCCTTCCATTACCTTACAAGGCATGGTTGTGAGGAATGAGGTTCCTAGCCTCCCCGCTCTGTTGCACCACCCTGTTTATTTCTTTTATTCGAATTGCTGTACTAACTCGAAGTCATGCCTGTCTATTGTGACTTTTAACGGTTATGAATTTTCAAATTCAATTTCATCGATCAGCCAGCCTCTCAGAACTATCGTCATACTCTTCTTTATAACAGTCATTGATTCCTATGAATAGAACTTTCCCAACTATGATTCAACTATATCGTTGGTGTAGGTTTAAAAGTTTATCTAAATAAGTCTTTAAATATGAATGTAGATTCTACTCGATTGTCCATCCAAAATGACATAACTATGTCATGGATAAACTGTATATTTTACAGAGCTGTGTAATGCTTTGTAAATAGGTCTGTTCGTTGAACTTTCCCCAGGGTTGACCCAGGTTTTCTTGACAACCCTGTGAATTATCAAAAAAACCTGGGTTTACCAGTCCTCAAAAAACGCTTTACCACAAATCACCATACATCCCTGTCATTAAAAAAAAAAAAATACATGCCATTTGACAGCCCTCAAATTGCCACACCAAAAAGCTAGGGCGAGTTTGGGGAAAACCTATGGCAAACCTATGGCTCAAAAAACACTCAATTTGACATTCAGGGTGAATTTAGGTTTCTCAAAAAACGCTTTGTAGCGACCCTAGGGCAAACCCAGGGCTTCAACAAACAGACCTAATATTTGTTTTTCTTATTCCGACGTTTTTGGATCGCACTTAGAAGGTACATAAATGCAATCGTACCTCAAAATTTCATTGCTAAAGCTTCAAACAAAAATTTGTCTCTCAATAAAGTACCTGTTTATCTTTATATTCCACATGCCACATTCTCGTGTCATAACACGGCCAATTAAAACTGAAACAACAGACAGACAACAAATCAGAAACGGAGTTATAAACTCGGTTGTATACACAAAGTTAAAAGTTTCACAAAGGCGAAAACGACCCAAACGATCAAAACGATCAGATGCTTTTAAGCTATCGATCTGCTCGGTGTACATCGTTCGTAACGAATTGAGTGTTGTGGTAGATTTTAAAATAATTCAAAGAATTTTTTTTTTTAAATTAAATATGAAGTGCAATTTTCTTGTTTCCCAAGAAACATAAAAAATACCAAATTTTATACGCGAAATTGTGTTCTCCGTTTGTGAGTTTAATAAAGTTATCAAGTTCAATCGGTTGCTAAGTATGTAAATGATCGTGTAAAAAAAAAATTAATAATATAAATACTCTCAAGGCAATTGAGCCAGAAATAAAAAAGGAGAGGCTTTCCATCACAACCGCCCACCCTATAGGAAAAGGTATGAACTTTATGGCCGGATATTAATTTTTACAATTTTGATATCTTAAATTGGCAAATTGTTTTATTGTAAGCTTTTGTTTGACTTTTTGACTATTTGACTGAATGAAGGTCTTAAATCTGCGCAGTGAATTTGTTAACCTTACAAAAACCGGATGATTTTCCTGAAAATGAAAACAAAAATTAATTCAAAAGCCGCTAGTTTCTAGTTGATGTCTGATTATTCCGATTGTTTCTGCAGTGATTCTAGATGTTGTGTAACTACCCGCGAGTTGATTAAAAAGCTACAATTTTACTGTCTCGGTGTGGTTTTATGACTGACAAAGCAAAGCAATTATCTAAATTTGTCTCGACTGCAATAGACAAAACAAAAACAAGATAAATCTATTTACACAGCTGAAAGACACACAGAATTTTCTATTCGTGGAGATGGGATTTGAGTTACCTAGTGACAACCTGACAATCTTGATAAGCAAAATCTATCGCATTAGGTATTTGGGTTATTAAAATTTTGAAAGAAAGTACGAGTGAATTTATTATAAACCGAAAACGTTTATTGCAAGTTTATGACCTACCTGCTGCTACCTACCTTAGTGAACATTTCATAGCCACTTCGGACACCTTAACTGAATCTGAAACCTGATTAAATCTGTGCGTTTAGACTTAGATACATTTAACTAGTTGTCATGGAACTTTTAATGTATAAACATTTATGTAAACTTGTGAGACAGATACTCAACGGAAAATCACCGTCACCAGAGTGAACTTCCGAATTTAAATTGGTTAATAGTTTCGAACTTTACAAGTTTCCAATAGAAGTTGTTGATCAGGTAAAACTAATGAACAAGAACTAGTTTTGTTTCCAATTTTAGATATTGAAAGAAGAAAACTTTTTAGTCTCCCGAATAAGGTAATTTAAGTGCAAGTGATTGTGATTAGTTAATGCATCATGTGAAATCGATATTTGGTTTGAATTCTGTGTTAAGTTGAATGAAGGGAAATCTGATATAAACGCATAGTTTGGCGATGCAATATGGAGTAGGATTGAAATTCAGAAAAGATTGACCATAACTAGGCTATGGTTGATATCTGTATGTTTTTGATAAAGAATTCTTTACACGCAGCTCGAATTATGTATAATAGACTCGTTCGTTGAACTTTACCCAGGGTTGGCCAAGGTTTTCTTGACAACCCTATGAGTTGTAAGAAAACTGGGTTTTGCAGCCCTCCGAAAACGCTAAAGGCTAAACCATAAAATTACCACCCAACAAAAATATATGCCATTTGACAGCTCAGTTCATTACCCAAACTCGCGCCATCAAAAACCTAGGGCTACTTGAGGGCAAACCCAGGGCTCAAAAAACACTCAGTTTCACATTTAAGGTGAGTTAAGGATTTTTGAGAAACGCTTTAGGGCGACTACGGGGCAACCCCAGGGCTTTAACAAACAAACCTTTAATAGATCAAAAAGAACTATTACAACACTGCAATGATTTATCTTTTTTTAAGCCTTGCGCAAACCGGCGCGGCCAGCAATTGCGATATGTGGAATGTGTTTTTATTTGTTTGTACCGGATCGCAATTGCAGGATAACAATTATATGGTTCCAACAGCATATCATTGATAACACTGAAAAAAGTTGGATTAATTAATTTTATAATGATCACGATTCGGATCTTCAAAAGCTCACAAAAGTTGATAGTCTGGCTGAGCAATGATCAAGCAAGAATAAAAAAAATCTTTATACACTTTGAACTTTTAGAAAAGGATAACCAGCTTTTATTCGGCGATTAATGAGACCATATCATTTATGAATGTTATGAAATTTTTAAAAAAATTTATAAAAACACACTCCGAAAGCACTGCGGTGGTGCCCGTGGAGTAATGGTTTGCATGTTGCAAGTCCTCCTATAGAGTATAGTTGCACAGCCATGAAGTTTTTTTTACTGAGCCGTTCGGAATCGTCAAGCTGCTCCTCTTTTCTTTTAAAGTTATTGCAAATGCTAATATGATGGATTCCTTCAGAAGCATTGCAAAGAAAAGGACAGAGTCGGATAAGGATGGAATACCTTATCCGAGAGAGTTGAGAGGTTGAGAGGCTAAAATATGAATCTCTATTTTCGATTGCTAGAATTAAGAAACACTTTATTAGCGTACAAGATGAGCTTCTAATTTTTTAGGTTGAGAAATGCTAATGGCTAAACAAAAAAAAGGTAGTCCTAGCGCACTACTAACAACCAACCCTTGTGAGAGAATAGAAGGGACCTACAGTTTTCTACCGGTTCCGAACGGCTAATCGAGGAAGCGTTATAGGTAAATGGCAACGAATTTTCTAAGGGAGGACTTGCCAATTCCTCGCGAAAGGCGATACCGTGGGAAAAACATTTTTGCCTCTGTTAGGATACGAACCAGGAACCTCTGGGTTGACAGGCAGACATTTGCCGACGCGTTCTGAGGACAACACAGCGCAACGTACCCATGACAGCAACCTGCCCCGGACAGCATGTCCGGATACTGAAAATACATGATAATCACACATTTTTTAGTATCCGGACAGCAAAATCTAGTATCTGGACGCTTTTGTTTCAGTATCCAGACACAATCATTTTAAGAAACAAGCCCTGTCCGGATACTGAAAATATATATGTATGTACAAGTACATGATAATCGCTCATTGTTAGTATCCGCAGCCCCCGGATACTGAAAAACATCTTCAATTTTGGTTTTAGTATCCGGACACCACAAATAATGTCATAGATTTTATTAATTTTTTTTTGTTCTTGCAAATTGTTTTAGTGAATGATATTTCCAACGACATCAATTACTTACATCACAATTGTACACAAATCGACAACGAGACCGCACCCTCAAACCTTAAACAATTAAATGATGCGTAGTTCTTAAAATACGTATTTCGAGTACCTGAAACCTTGCATGCATGTGTAGGACAAATTGAAGGACCCATGTTTGTAGACGTTTGTGGATTCTTTTGAGTGATTTATCTAAATATGTGTGTACATTAGGTTGGTCCTTATTTCACTTTTTTGCTAAAATTGAGTGCGACGCCCCCTAAATCGACTAGTAAGTAAGTAAGTAAGTAAGTAGTGATTTTATTTTTCAATAATTTAAGGTTTTAACATATTTCACAATAGAGCATTGGCTTTTTGCCGTCAGCCGAAAAAAGAGTTATTATAATTTATTTCAATTTTTTTGTTTTTTTTTTTGTTTTTTAGTTAAGCATATTTGCATTTTTGTTGGTTTCTTCAAAAAGCTTCATTTATAATTTGGTGGCGGTATTTGAGCGCTTTCTTCGTATAGATGTACAGGTGTACTAAATCGACTACAAGAAATAAAAAAAAAAAAAATCCCTAATTTTTTTATACCTATTTTTATCTCGAACCCTTCCTGGCCCTATTTTCCTGTCATTTTTGAACTAATCAGCAGAAAGACTTCAAATTCGGCTCAAATGAAGCGTCTTTGAACACTCTACAGCCTCGTGTATGTTTGGTAAAATTTACATCATTTGTTTATACTCTATTGTTAATAAACAAAAAGGCTGATTTCTTATTTCGCAATCCGCCAAAAGTAAGCAACATTTTGACATGGATTTTTTTTTTCAAAGATATCTACGGCAATTTTAATGACCTAACATTGAATTAGATTTTTTATTTATCATTTCATTTGTTATTGACCAAAAAACTCGATAAACAATTTTCTTATAACAGGAGCCGTTTTTGAACGGAAGATCGAGAAAACAAAAGCTTCTTAATGAAATAGGGCCAGGAAAGGATAAGAATAAAAATTTGAAAAAATTAGGGAATTTTTTTTCAGATTTAGATACTAGTGCGTTTAACCTAATTTCGAACTTTTTCTTAAGTTTTGATGCGCACTAAAAGCTAAACTACACTTTATTCGAACGAGTATTTGAAAAAAACTATTTATTTTAACATGAAGGTGAAAGCTCAAATCAATCAAGTATCTAACTTGACATCGTTTGTTCTTCTAATGGCAAGACACAATAATGGATGAAAGATATGCACGTGCGTTGCCCATTGTCCTTGCCTCCAATATTCATGTATAAACTACTCAAGAGCTCATTCACGTTATGAGCATTTTTTGTATGTTTGTTTTGCCTGAACTGGTTTAAACCCAATTCCCAATAAGAATTCGAGCGGGGAATCCTTCTGGAACTTACCAGTGTCATTTGAACAATACTGTCACTACAGCTCGGAAACAAAACAAAAGATTTTTTCATGCACATAATATCTGTGCAAAATTGTTTAAACTGGCTTACATTTCTCTGCTGAATGAGCATCATTAATTTGCACGTTTGTTTGTCGATACCTACATGGTGAATACCAAATGACCCATCTTCATCAAAAGTCAATGCACTGCCTCGGTTCAGATACCGATACATAATTCGGAATCTGGTTTGATTGGAATATACCCCAAATTTGTGACTTTAATTGTTTTTTTTTTTATCACCAGAATAAAGTTGAAATTCCAAAGTTGGAAGTACATAAAATAAAACATTTTAGCCAAGGTAAACAACAACTACATAAATACCAGTGGCGTGGCGTCGATATTTTCAAATGGTAAGTCGAGAAAAATGAATCACCTACACAAATTAATAAGGAATAAATAGAAGGTACCTTAAATTCCAAACGTGGATTATTCGAAGCCAAATTTTTCTATACCTTAAGTCATTTAGGTTAAAATTCACAATGAGCTTAAAGCATAAAAAAATGCACGTTACTTAAAATTCACTTTAAACTTGCAAATAATCCAAAACAATGATCAGTAGAACAAAACAAAACAGTAAAACAAAACCGAATTCGCCATACATTACTCGAAGGCGAAAACTGTATTATTTTTTCCAAGCAGACATTGCAGTAAGACGAAAATTATCGTCTTATTTTTTTCAATAAGAGAACGTGTATTGAAAAAGGAAGCACCGCGGTGCACCGGGGTGGAAATATATCGTAGGAAAGACAGGGACAAACACAAAATATGTACTGCGCGGCGATTTTCATTGCTTTGTGTATTGTGTCAATTGTGTGTGTATCTCGCAAATTTAAAAGTGCTTGAAGAACATTGCGTGTATGGGCAAAGATAGGATGTTGACTGCTTAGTTTTAGACTTATGTTGCTGGTTTTTTTTATGAACAAGGGACACATTTTAAAAGGTAAGACGATAGGAATCGTGTTATATGGACGCCACGCCACTGATAAATACACACATAGGCAAATAGAAATACTGACCGATGTCGACCAGTGAATTAATCTTAACCAAGTCAATGTCTAATAACAAGTTGCCATTTGATATGTGAGTTGAAAAGTACCCATGTGTGGCCATCATACCATATGTATTTATTGAACAAATTATTGCATGCATTGCAAGAATCAAAGCATATTATATTTATGGAAATTTATGAACAACGCACGCATACATGTACTGTTGTAATAATTTTCTTGTTATTTGCTTTGATTTACAAGGTTGGAATTTATCTTGTTGATGTAAAATGTGTGTAAAGATTTGATGAGATTGTATTTCTTTTCTTGCAAAACAGTTGTCTTGTTTAATGTACCAGCGATAACTCTCAAGTCTATGAGTTAAAAAGGGTGTTAAAGTATTTCAAAACTCTTCCTTTGGTTGATAAGGGTTGATAAGCTTTTATTACCCCATATTTTTGCTTATGAGAAACAATAGCCGAGTTTTATTGGGAATTTCTATATTTACTTACTTTTATATACACTTCACATGCGAGTCTCAATAAAACGCTTTATATGGCTTATGGCCATATTCACTCACCAAGTTCACTTTCACATAAACTCCATTTACTCCAGTGACAATTCTCTTCAGCGTTCAGACCTTGCTCCGTTCCTGGCAAATTTGCTTCACTTCTGAAGAAAAAATAAAATCTACTCTGACGCTCCGACTTTTTCTAGATTTAGGTACTCCACTTTTTCAATATATGTAAAACATTTTGGATAACCAAAATCCATACAACCGTGGATTGAAATGCTTGAAATCGAAAATATAATTAAATGTGTGAAAAAACAATGGGGGTGCAGCAAAACTCGGGGAGTTTCGGAGCCTAGAGCAATTCGATGATCTACAATTTTATGGCAAATTCGAACGGTAAGCTGAGATGGTGGTTTTCTTGGAAATGTAGTTCTCTTCACTTGCCAATTCCTGGAAAAAGGTGATACTTGCTTTAATTGGTCTCCAAATTCATGGCATGTGGTACCGATGGCGCGATGGTTAGCATGTCCACCTGATATCCCAGAGGTTCGAGGTTCGAATCCCAGCAGGGTCAAAAATGTTTTTTCAGGGGTATCGCCTGAGGAATTGGCAAGTCCTCCGTTAGTAAACTCATTGCCATGAAAATCGGTTTCTCAATTAGCCGTTTGGAACCGGAAAAAATTGAAGGTCCCCTCCATTTCCTCACAAGGCATGGTTGTGAGAAATGCGCTAGGCCCAGGGGCTCCTCGCTCTTTTGCGCCACCCTATTACTTCACAGTACCCACAAAAAATAGTAGAAAGAAGCGGAATTACAGATCCGGGGCGGACAACTGACATCGTCAGTACGACTGATAACACGATTTGGCAATTTGAAATGATGGCCGCGATTAAAGATTTATTTCGGCAAAGGCTGTGTGGCATGACACCTCATCTTGAATAAACCCGAGCAGATTTCCTGTGAACCTCTGTAACACCCATCAATATTCGAAGAGTGGAAACGTTATCGTGGATTGAGTCTCTGACTCTCCGCTTCAGTAACCACATTCCAGTCTGTGCAGACCGTATGACGCAGCCGCGAGGGGTGCTTTTGGAGTATCCCCTCGCATCACTTTTTGCATAAACATTCTTCTTTTTCATATCCGGCATTACGAGTAGTGATCTTGAAGCGATCACAACTCTCCCACTTTTCTGCTTCACACTAGTGATTGTTCCATGTCTGGGGCCAACCAAATTCTGCTGTTTTTGCATTTGCTTGTACCAGGAGTGTTTTGGTCTGCCTTTTATTTTTCGTCGCGAATTTGTTGAAATGTTGTACGATATTGCCTTTTGGACGGTGTTCTGCGGATCTCTCCTTTGAACATGACAATACCAACTGAGCCGGTCGTGATGAATTTTGTCCAAGATGGTACTTTTGACATGAAGGCTTCCACGTATCTTAGTACTTCTAATTCGATCAAGCTTTGTTACTCCTGCTGTCATCCGAAGCATCTTCATTTCGGCTGCCGTCAATTTGCTCTCATACTTTTTGTACATTGTCCAACATTGTGAACCGTATGTCAGAGCTGGACGGACAACTGCTGTGTAGAGTCTTCCCTTCAGCTTAGGGGGCATTTTTCGATTACAGAAGATAGCGGAGTTTTCTCGCCACTTCATCCACCCTACGCTTACTCGATGATTGATGTCGTCATCACAAGTTGCTTCACCATTGATCATAGATCCCAGATATTTAAACTTTTCACACTTGGGAGGCACATTTCCATTGAAATAAATGACTGGAATAGGTTTGTCTGGATCAGAAAAAGGGCAGCACAGTATTCAGTCTTTTTAGCGCTAATACGGTACCCATTTCCTTCCAGAACATCAATCCAAACTTCAAGTGCTCCTTGCAGGGATGTAGAATCCTCGCTTATGATGGCTCCATCGTCAGCAAAGAATAATTGTTGTACTTTATTGTCCGTTACTTTTCCTTCGAGCAAATAATCCAGAACAGCAATAAAGAGCAGTGGACTCAAGACTTCCCTGATGTACACCTACTGTTATTTGGAATTCTTCGGTGACTCCAGCTCGGCATCTCACTTTTGTAACCGCTCTCTCGTACATGTCCATAACTATTCGCACATTCAGGAACTCCTCGGTGTCTGAGGGCCACCCATATCATTTGCATAAGCATATACTTACACTAATGCGGTAGTTCCCTCACTTCGGCTAAAGCCATCGCTTGGGTACACACAGTATTATATATATCATAAGTTCAAAACGGGAATCAGCTGTCGGTGTCAAAAAAACTATATTCTGAAAAGAAACCATTGCCCACCCTTTACTTGAATAAATTCTTTTTTACGATAAAGAAAATATTTTCCTATTGCTCAAAAAAAACTCCGGAAATTTTGTATTAAATCCACTTTTTTTCTTAAATTGGCAACATTTCATGACTGGGGTCCGATCACCCTGTAACTCTTCAATCTTCGAAGAGTTACACAAGCTGTGCTTAACAATTTTCCCAATTATGTTATAAACAGTAAATAGGATGTATTAAAAGATCAAACATAAGATTTACCTAGGGATTCTTGAAATTCCTACATCAACACATACACATAATACGTGCCAAGATAGAAAATAAAACTTTTTCGATATTGCGTTTCACAAATAAACCGCCGTTTTTGCTTCATACAAAATAAGTGCATAAAGAAATGAAGTGAAAAAGGCCACTGTTTTTCTTTCTGCGGCTCCAAGGTCCAATACACCTAATTGTTCCATAAAATAGGTGTTTTCGATATGTGAAATCCCCGCTTATATTATAAGTATATATGTTAAGTATCAACATATATCCATTCTATTTTTCCATAAATTAATTCTAATTTCAGATACAAAAATATTTTTAGATCCCTAAATCCAAAACAAATTTCCTAAAACACTAATAAATTAATTGAAACCATAGCCATATTACCCAAACCCCGATCATTTGCCGCAGTCATTTTCATTTATTACAAATGCCATCAGATGTTTGTTTTCATTTCAACTGTGCAAATATGAAATTCAAAAACACTTTGTCAAAAAACAACACCCAAAAAGTTGCGGTAATAGCTTTGCTGAAAACGAAACCAACATTCCTATTAATTAAGTCGATAATTTATGCATACAATCATTTCAAAAATATTCTATTAATATTCTATTAAGCCCGCGTTTATCGGTTTTCTAGTTTAGAGTGTACTAAGTAATCAAAACATCAATAAGAGAACTGAGACGTGTAGAATTTGTGTATTATTTGTTTTTATCTTTCAATGAGGACCTTCTTTGTCAATGGCATTGGTATTATTCCTTTAACTGAAAATTTGGACCCGGAGGCTTAATGCACTTTTCAAAGGGAATAATTGAATTCATTAGAAGTTGTGTACAAGACATATAATTTGCTCAAGCGAATTACGTACATTAATGTGCGCATGATGCTATTGTCATTTACAAATTTGCTTTTAAGTGTTGACTATAGCCTGAGGTAATTTTAAAAATGAAGTGTAGGTTGAGTATTGATTTTGAGTTGAATCATTATACTGAATAGGTACACAGTTATTGTTTTCTTGGCTTTGATTGTTCCCGAATAAATTGCGTGAACAAATAAGGTGAACGATAAAAAGGTTTGCTTGGTTAAGGTTGCATCAAAGTTAACTAAATGACGATTGAGAAGTAACTTTTTTGTTGGCTAAAAATCTAAGTTAACCTGTACGTGTACACCTGTACCTCCTTAGTCCCTACCATTTTTTTTCAATTATCGTAAATAATGGAAAAAAAACAAATAGGTATTCCAGTTCACTCAATCAGTGGCTAAGGTCAGTAAATCTGTTTTATTCATTCATTAACCAAGCAATCGCTCTCACGGAAATTGCTAAATAACAAAGTCATGACATATAAATTCTACACACAGTAGAGGCCACAAAACGCACTCTTAAAAATAATATACAGATTTTTTACCTAGTTTTAGGGTGTATGTGATGCTATGAGACAGATTCTAGGTACGATTCCCAGAAGCATCGAGGAAATAAGAAATTGTTTTTCACGGGTATCTTTTCTCGTGGTGGATTGTCAAGTCGCCCAAGAGAAATTAACAGCCAATAAAAACGCCTTCCTAGCCGCTCGGAATGGCATAAAATTGAAGATCCTGGAAGTAGTCGCGGTTTCGTTGTTTTTCAAAAGCAATTTTTCAAATTGAGTCCTAGACTTGGCGTAGTTGATCTAGTGATCTGCCAGCAAATTTTTGAAACTCCACATCTTCCAAGATGTCCGTTGTGTTTCTCTTTTTGTCCGTTTCGTAATGTTTAGTTAGCATGTCTGCCTGTTACGTGAGAGGTTCGTGGTTCCAATTCCAACAAAAATCAAAAATGTTTCTCCACGGGTATCACTCTTCGCAAGGAATTGGAAAGTACTCCGATATCAAATTCATTGTCGTGAAAAGCGCTTATTTATTGAAAATCGCATTTTTGTCCCTTTCGGAAAAGCCTATTAAACAAACTGACAAGAGAAATGCTTCGGTAAATTTTTCTCTGACTAGGACACTGCTGCAAGTAAAATAAAATCATCTCTTAATCGATTAGTTTTTGATCATTTGTTTTTAAATTTTATTTTACTAAATGTAAAATTCTAGTGGTGGTATTACTTTTGAAATCGGTCCAGTTGCTTATGAGTCCCCGTTCCCTTGTGAATATGTGGATAAAATATGCTTATTTAACTGAAAGATAACATCGTATTCTAATTAGTAAGATAGGGCCAGTATGTTTTGCACAAAATTCTTACCATCTTCTTCATGTCACATGCAACCACAGTATGTGGTTTTTTGGGGGCTTAGCCATTTTTGAACAACGCTCCAAAATAAGTATAGCTTTAAAAAAATGTTTGTCAAGTTCACGCTAAAGCTCTGAGACAATTGGCCGAGAGATCAGTCATAGTCATTTTAATAAGTATAACCACAGTTGAAAGGATAGTAGAAATGTTGGTTGGTTAATGTTAGTTCAGTGATTTGAAGACTTTGAGTCCTAGTCATAAAATGAAGGACAATATATTTTTCTAACAAAAAACCTGACATATAAGTTTTTGGCCTGCTTTTCTTCTTTTTTTTATGTTTGGCTTTGTGATTATATCGGAAGTTCGTAAAACATTTTGTGTTACCTTTTTGATGAATGCGTTCTCTGGATGAATGCTTTGAACATGAAAATACCAGGTGAGATTGTGCTCTCTTTTTCAAATGTTGTTCATAGATCTTGAATTTTTTGCCGTTAACCAATTTTACCATCTTATTATTTATTTGAACTTTTCAGAATATATATAATACACTACCGGACCCGTCGCTGCTCGGGTCTAGTTCACCCGAATTCGTAAGAAACAAAAAATTATCGGGAACACACCTTGCGCTAAGTTGCAAACTGCCTAAAAGTCTTAAGTTTGCAGTTTCCGATCCCGTGTCAATATGGATATGAGATTTAATTTCAATAACTGAGATAGAGTGCGGCACCCTAATATTGAAAGTTTTTTGAAATCGTTCCAGTAGTTTGTAAGTTTTTGTTACCGGTCCCGGTCCCCTGGAATACGGGAATCAATCGTTAACAGAACTAAACTATACTTAGGGTAGTATAAATTTCATGAAATTCATAAGATTCTAGACTATTTATTTGGGCGGTAGCTGATAACAGAAAAGACAGACAGACAGTCACTTTCGCACTTATAGTAAAGATTATTTGAATGTTTTTGCCTGTTCAAATTTCCGCGCTACCACTGTTGGGAAATAATCTCGCTTGTAAATTGTGTATTTGTTTTTATATTATTCATTGAGGTGGGTGAAAACTAACCACGTTTATACCTACCTAACCGAACTGAAATCGAAGGTGTGTCGAGGAATCTACTAAATTCTTACCCAACCAGCTTTCACCGACAACATTTGGACATTTGGCATGAGGAAGAAGCGAAATGACCAATTTATTTTTTGTGGAAGAAGAATCATACTCTCACCGATATGTCTTTTGTTGAAAAGGGTTCAGTGTCCTCAGCTAACGGACATATCAGACTCTTAACATCAGTTTTTTGGTGAAAATAAAAAAAAAACACCATTAATTGACTGACTTTATCAGATTGTTATTTTTTAAAGAGACCAAATAAGATACTCAACGTCCACTTTCTCATCTTAAAAAAAAATTTAATTAAAAATACAATGAGTATAACCGAGGTGGTGTCAGCCAGTTAAAACAGTGTTAGCCACCTAAAGTTTATGAAAATCGTCAACAAAACGATGAATCAATCGACTAAAATTAATATCTATAAGCTTTTATAGTTTTTGAGAGCATTGAAGGCCTTATATTGAACTGAAATTAAAACCAATTTTGTTTATTTTTTGCACCATTTTCTTTTTTCTGAAAGTAATTTTTTAATCATATCGTTTTTATTTTTGTTTTGCTTTTTTAACCGAACATCAATATGAATGTACGCTGTTGTGAAAACGAAAAGCTTTTTGAACCCATCAGTATATCGTGTAAATAAAATAAAGCATGCATTTATCAATAACAAAAAAAAAAAAAAAAGTAAATAGATATACTGCAAAACAGCACAAATGATTTAAAGAGAAGGGGGTTTTAACAGACTAAGGAACTTTCTGTCAATAGAATAATCCAATCAGCAGGTATCAATGGATTTAATTAGTCTTTCAATTATTCACAAGGTTTTATTTTTGTTTTTTCGAAACATGAAACTGAACGGAAACTCGTTGTAATTTGTTGGAAGGATACTTAAATTTGCTCACTCGGAAACTAAATTTTTAATATTTATGAAAAATCAATTAAAAATATATATTTTTGTGTATGCAGGTAATATACAAACAACGTTTTGTAAGACCATTAAGAGGAGGCTAAATTATTTGTTGGGATTTCTACGTAGCGTAGGCAGTAGGAATGTACCGTATTGCCTATAAGCTTAAGAGTATTACCGGTAATATTTCACAAATGAAATATATTCAATGCAATGTAATGTAGGACGACAATTGACCCCATTAAATATTTGTAATGACAAAATTATCCAGGTGAAAACAGTACAAATTCACTTAGCACTTTTCGAGCAACCAGTGCCCCTGTTCTGTAACTATCGCCCCGATAAAAGCAGGCGATAAACGATGGAAAATGGAACGGAATCCTACTAAATTCATAGAATTTCGTTCCATTTTCCACCGTTTATCGCCGAGGCGATAAAGTTACAGAACCGGGTCACAGGCAGGGTTACCTTTGGGACTCTTTTGCGTCCTTTTGACTCTTTTTTAAGGTCTGGACTCCAGGACGCCACTATTTAAAAATCATTGAATTCGGACTCCTTTTACAAATCGAGGACTCTTTAAGAACTGAAATATTTTTTTTTAATACAACATTTCCGTCGAATACATTTGTTCTGCTTTTGTTTACATCCTATTTTGAATTCAGCCATAAAAGTTAATGTCAATAAGGTAAAAGCATGTTTTCTTTGCTTGTAATAGATATGACACATGAGAAATGAGATACCTACAAACAAATTCTTTTAATTGAAAAATAACTGAATTTGTTTATGTTTGGTAGGCAATAATTTATATTTGTTTTCTTTTCTATAATTAATTAAAAAATGATTGATTATAAGAAATGTTCAGTCGTATTTATAATCCCATTCCAAAGTATGTTTAACTTTGGACAGCTCTTAGAACAGTGTCCAAGTCCCAATCGTATTTATAAACACTTTCATCGCTGTCTAAGAAATGTCTAACTTTAGACACCGAAATTGGTTGTCTAAACTATGGCTAAAGTGACCATTGATACAACAAAAAAACAATTTTGATGAACATGTTATAAAACACTGTTAAGATTGTTAAGATTGAAAGAAATAAGTAATTTGAGGTGCAAAAACACTACTTTCAACAATTTCATTTATAAATTGCACACATTTCTTCATTTTATGAGACTTGGAAAAGCTGTAACACAAAGTCAAATCAGCTGTTTTTTTGGTCTTGTTCAAATCATACGCCACACTGCTTCAGAGCCTTTTAGCTGCTGTACTCGTATACTAAAACACAAACAATGGTACTGAACGGATACATCATGAACGCCACCATTTAGTTTTTCGTTCAAAGTTGACAGTTTGAGAGGTTGTTTAGACAACTGTTGGAATGCATTTATAAATACGAAATTGGCTGAGACTTTTCCAACTGTTTACACACCGTCTAGTTGGACAGCTGTCTAAGGATGTTCTTAGCAAATTTTATAAATACGACTGGTTATTTCTTATAGTTTGTATGGGACTCTTTTTTTTACCCAGGACTCTTTTTTCTGACTCCTTCCAAAAATTTTCAGAGGTAACCCTGGTCACAGGTGTCAATCGTGTACCTATACTATCGCTAGATATCACGAACCTCAGGAAAGACGAATATTTTTAAGGTTTTAAGGTTAAGCTATGCTGCATATCAAGTATGGAACTGCTACCTACTCTGCAAAATACTTTCCCGGTGAGCCTTTTCCACTGAAGTCACTTCAAGAGCACCCCAAAGTTGCCACCTTAAGTCCCGCTTATTCTCCCTAATATTAAGTTTGAATTGTGTTTGTTAACCGTTTGTTTATGATTCTAGACGAGAGCTTAAAAATGAATTTAAGCTACTCGGTAGGTGTATTAGTAATTTTGAGCTCACGTTCAAATTTATTTGAACTAGTTTGCGGGTGACGAAACATTTGCTTTTTTTATATCTGTGGTGTATCGCAAGACGAAATGTGAAGGATGAAAAACACGTTTTTTCCCTTTGATGGCTGAATGACAAGTGGTCTTTTATTCATGTGTCAAATTACATTTTCTCTCCACTAACTCTACAATGACAATTCAGTGATGCCACTGTTACAATACTTTACAATGACAATTCAGTGATGCCACTGTTACAATACTCTACATGTCCTCCCCTAAAATATAAGCTTAAGATATAAATTGACAATTGTATTGAGAAGTAACATGAATCTTTGATAGGTTAAGCACTTCTATTCATAAATTACAAAAAGATTCGTGTTATTTTTCAATTTCAATGTAAATGTTGATTATTCCGTTAAATACAATTCATTCTATTATTATTTTAAATATAATAAATTCTTTGTACAGTACTACATATATAAGTGTTTGTTTAATTCATTCCTTATATGATATCCCCTCTTGTCGTGGTCTCAATATTCTACTGTGGGCAACTTTTGGAGTTCGGTCTAAAGTAGGAGTAGCAAGATTGCTCTTTGTTGACATTGAATCGGTGTTTTGTATGTCACTTGGTTCCTCCTGAACGTTGGTTCCATCTTCATGATCTTGGTTGGTATTTTTATTTCGTATTTGATCCAAATGTCGTTTGATTTCTTTGCTGTTGTGAGCAATGATGCAAGAGTATGATCGAGGTCCAAGTTGTTTCTTTATAGTAGCTTGAGTCCAACTAGGTTTATTAGGGTTTTTATAGTCTCTTATCATGACGCATTGCCCTGTCGAGAACAGAGTATTGCGTTTGCCTTTGTAATTATTTATGTTGTTATCTTGACTTTCAATTATAGTTTGCCTGGTTGAAGGAGGCTTCAACCTGCTTAAAGGTGTTTTCAAAAGTCTTCCAAGAAAAAGCTTAGAGGGTGACTCACCTGTTGCACAATGTTTGGTGTTGCGATAGTCAATCAAAAATCTATTTATAATTGTGTCTAGACAAGAATTGTTATCAATTTTAAGATTTGCTAAGATTGATTTTTTTATCGTTTTTATGATATTTTCTGCCTGGCCATTAGTCGCTGGATGTCCAGGAGCAGTGAAAACATGCTTTACACCATTGACTTTTAAAAAAATTAAATTGTTCTGATGTAAATTGTCTCCCGTTGTCACTTACGAGAACGTCTATTAAGCCGTATCGACAAAAGAGTTCCCTCATTTTGGATATTGTAAAGGAGGTTGTAATCTCTTTTGTTTTAAATATTTCTACCCATTTGGAGTATGAATCAATCACGACTAATAGATAAAAATTTTTAATAGGGCCAGCGAAGTCTACATGAACCCGACTCCATACTGAACTAGTTGGATTCCATGGTATCAAAGCAGACTTCTCCGGACTTTGCTGCAGCTCTTGACAAGGGTTGCAATTGCGGATCAGTGTCTCAATGTCCTTGTCCAGACCTGGCCACCATACATACGAACGAGCTAACATTTTCGTTTTGACCATTCCTAAATGGGAGGCATGAAGTTCCTTGAGAACTACATTTTGCAGCTTTTTTGGAACAATGGATCTGTATCCCCAGAGAACACATTCATAATCAACTGAAAGCTCATACGCTTTGTTGCGAAAAGGAAGAAACTCATCTCCTTTCAACATGTGAACTGTTCCATTTAGAATAGCCTCACTTAACTTAGACAAAATCGGATCGCGTCTGGTCTCTCGTGCAATGTCTTTGAAATTCAAAAAAAAACCGAAACTGTTCTCCTTGTCTATTAAATTAATATAATTATTTTCAGTGTAATCTTTTATAACTGAGAACTGTGGCATCCGCGAGAGTCCATCTGCATTGTTTAAAGAACCTTTTACATATTCAATAGAGTAATTGAAACCTGATAAGATGAGTGACCATCTTTGAATACGAGCAGAGGCCATGATAGGTAGGCCTTTATGCTCACCAAATATGCCCAGCAATGGTCTATGATCAGTGCGCAAAACAAACTCATTACCCAAAAGATATTGTTTTAGTTTTGTTACGCAAAAAATTAAGGCAAGAGCTTCTTTTTCGAGTGTGCTGTAATTACATTCACTTTTGGACAAAGCTCGTGAAATAAAGGCTATTGGCCTAAGACTGCCGTGAATTCTATGACATAGAACTCCAGCTACCGCATTATTGCTAGCGTCTGTAGTTAAAACGATTGGTAAACTTGGGTTGAAGTGCACTAGAACTTGATCAGATGCTACTTCAGCTTTTATTGATTCATATGCTTTATGGCATTCCTGTGACCAACAAAACTTAGTGTTTTTACGGAGGAGCTCATATAGAGGAAACATTTTCTGGCTAAAATTATCTATGAATTTTGAGTAATAATTTGCCATTCCAATAAAAGCTCTTAACTCAGAGATATCTTTTGGAATTGGTGCCAACTCGATACTTGACGTGCGGTCATTGTTTTTGCTCAAGCCATCTTTGTCAATTGAAAATCCTAAATAACTTATCTTGTTCTTAAAAAACTCACATTTACTTGAATTTAGCTTAAGACCGGCTGAGCAAAGTTTCTTCAGAACTAACTTTAAAGTTTCAATATGCTGTGACATGTCTCTACCGGTTATGGTTATGTCATCTTGATATACTACTACGTTTTTAATTCCACCCAATAAATTCTCCATTACTCTTTGAAATATAGCTGCTGCTGTTTTGATACCATAAGGTAATCTTTTCACTTTTAGTAAACCTATGTGTGTACTCCAGGTACATAAAAGTTGCGATTCTTCATCCAGTAGTAACTGGTTATACGCATTTGAAAGATCAAGTTTACTAAACAACTGTCCTCCTTGTAAAGAAGCAAAAATTTCATCTATTCTGGGCAATGGATGAACGAAATTTTCTAAATGTTTGTTAAGTGTGACTTTATAGTCACCACATATTCTTAAATCACCGTTTGGCTTCAAAATTGGAACCAAAGGTGTACCCCATTCTGAATTCTCTACTAGTTCAAGCACACCATCCTGAATCAGTTTCCGTAACTTATTTTCTAACGTACTTTTCCATGCAAACGGTAATGGCCTTGGCTTAAAAAAAATCGGTTTGGAATTCTCACAAACTTTCAACGAAATTTTGTTCCCTTTGTACTCTCCTAGTCGTTCTTGGAACACTTCTGAAAACTCATTTTTTATTTGATTTATAAGAGTTGATAAGTTTTCTTGAGTATTAATTGAGCTCACTTGAACCAATTCAAAGTTAAATTCTCTTAAAAAGGACCGTCCAAGCAATGGTGGACTCTTTGTGTTAGTAACAACTACTTCTATTTTTTTATCTGTACCTCGATATGATATTATTGCATCGTACTCACCCAAAAGTTGGATTTTTTTGCCACTATAATCGATGTACGGAATTCGACATGGTCTTAAGGACTTTTTGTTATGACTTTTTTCATAAAATGAAATTGGAACCAGCGTACACGGAGCTCCTGTGTCACAAGCAACTTTTATAGGCATGCCGTCAAACATAACCTCCAAGAAATAGATGCCCGCAGAAGAATTTGAAACCACGCTGTAAATAGAAAGATCAAAAAAATCGTTATTCATATCTTTATAAGAATTGCTATCAGAATCTGATACGTAGTTTACAGTTTTGAATTGTTCTTTTGATTGGCACACTGGTGCTAGATGCCCGATTTTTCCACACGAATTACACTTGCTCGATTTGTATTTGCAAGTATGAGATTCATGGTTGCGCCAACCACAATGCGTACAACTTCTTTTCTGCCTTTGCCTGCTTCCACCTGCTCCACCGCTACCTGCTCCACCGCTATCTGCTCCACTTCTGCTGTTGCCTGCATTTTTAGAATTAACGCCGCCGCCGCATAGATGATTGTTTGAACGATTGCTTTGGGAATTGTTCTTTGGCCACGTGCGTTTTTTTGTAATGAGGTTAACAGATTCTTCACTATGAGTTTTTCCGATCATCTTGGTCTCCATAATCATCGCCTTTCTTAATGCATCTGCGACTGTTAACTTCTCGTCTTCTTCACACAGCTTTTCGAATATTTTATCTGGTAAGCTCATAACGAATTGATTTAGCACAAATTCATCTAAATGTGCACCGAATTTGCAATTCAGTGCCAGGCTTTTTACTCTGGCAAACCACTCAGCCACTGTTTCACCTTCTTTTTTTGTCGAAGAAAAGAAATTCTTTCGTTCGCGGAAAACTATTGTTGGTGGGTCATAATGTGTGCTTAGTATTGCACACAAGCTTTTATACGTTTTGCTGATCGGTGAATCTGGGCTACACAAACTGTGTAGAATAGTATAGGGAGCTGCACCCACTGATTTTAGCAAAATTGCCTTTTTTTGGTTGTCCTCAGTGCAATTAATTTCGCAATAGTAGATGTCCAGCTTCTCTCTCCAAATCGAAAAAGTTTCGTTGCTTGGGGAAAATTCGGGAATATTTGCTGTTTGGAACAACGTGATCGCTGTGCTCGTATTTGTTTCCGACCCAGCTGGCATTTTTACGAAAGATAATGATAATGACTCTTTAATTGTTTAAAATGATATATCGTACGTATATACGTATTTTAGATTTTTTTTCTTTGGAATCCTCGTCGCCAATTGTGGTGTATCGCAAGACGAAATGTGAAGGATGAAAAACACGTTTTTTCCCTTTGATGGCTGAATGACAAGTGGTCTTTTATTCATGTGTCAAATTACATTTTCTCTCCACTAACTCTACAATGACAATTCAGTGATGCCACTGTTACAATACTTTACAATGACAATTCAGTGATGCCACTGTTACAATACTCTACAATATCCAAAGTTTTGTCAAGGAGAGGGTAATGGTTGATCCACTAAAAACCAATGAAACTATTCGCATGCTAGTTTTGCCAAACTAGCATGCAAGATGCAACATATTAAAAAAAGGACAAATCAGTGCAACAACGTGAATTTCGTTTCTCAATTGAATATTTTATTCGCAACTGCTCTTTAATACGTTTCCATTGCTTGGCCAGCCAATGGTCCCGTTCACACTGTACAATTAGTTGGACAGACTTCGTTTGATGGAAGTTGGATGGTCTGATGTAGTTTTCGTTCACATACCTATCAAGCTTGTCGTCCAACTTCTCCCAACTTCTAGATTTTCAAAAATTTTTGAAAACCATCCAACAAATTAGACAAGCGGTCGTATGAAGAGTTCACGCTATCAAGCATTGGTTTGTCAAACCTAGGTTTGTCCAACTAATTGTACAGTGTGAACAGGGCTAATGGAGCTCATGGACGCATATGGGGAATTCTTCTTGTTACCAATTACATATACTTATTAAAAATGCAATAAATTGAACCAAAGTGGCTGCATTCTGTCACTTCAATTTTCTGAGATCTTGCAAGTAGATAGGTTCGGGCTGTAGCTCGTGAATTGCTGGCATAACATTAGTTCTTGACGAATCCTCACAGCAAATTTCTAAATTTCTTACTACTCGTACATTCTATGACTATACAAATTTGTAAAACCTGAATTATATTAAGAAATAAACTTACTAACTACTACTCCTATGCCAAAAGACATCGCCAAGACGGCTGCCAAAACACGATTTGGGAATTTGATGCGCAGAGGATTGATTTTGACATGGGTTGTTTGTTTCCATTCCACAACAATCAGCACCAACCACCAAACTGCCACCCTCTTTTCCTTTACGTAACCGCCTAGATGAAAATTCTCCTCGTCAAAAAAAAATAATTTATTACACCAAATTTTTGTCCAATTCAAATTGCTCTAAGGCCCACAGTACGAAGTCATATAGATTTGCATGGTCAAGCGCATTCAATCGCTGAGTCAATCGGACCTTGAAAGCGAATAATCTAGACCTTTACTTAGAATTCTCTTATTCTTCACTGTCTTAATCTTGTCCGTGCCGTACGAAGATATGGCCATGACCCATAAGTATAGTCCACTACAATGTCAGTGTCACGAACTTTGTGCTCAACCTAGGGTATTTCTTTTCGGCCAAAAGCCAAAAAGTCAGGGATAGCCCCAAAAATAATCTTTCTGTAGTATATTTCATTTCTATTCTTTTAATTTTCAAAAATTAAGAAAAATTTTTACATTCGGTTTTTAGTTTTTTACTTAGAACTAATTACAGTATTGAGAGCATTTGAAAAAAATAACCAATTAAAAATTTTATTTGAGGAGCAAAAATTAATTTTTTTTTTTAATTTTGACTTTGTGACTTGATTACTTGAAAGCCATTCACTAAAATAACTTTAACTAGAAAGTTAATTAAGGATCAAAGCACTAACTTTCGTGCAAGGTGACTTAAGGGTCATTCGCTTGTGACGGGTGGGACATTTATATTCATTTTTTGCCTACACTTTGCTTCATTTCTTTCAAACCACAACGATTTACGTACTGAATACGACATTTTCACATACTTGCATAGTCATTCCATATTGTACCATCGAAAAAGGTATGAAAATATCATTATTATTATGAGAAGTTAATGGTATAAAAAGTGTGATGGTGGGACATTAAATTACCTCTCCTTTTCGAGTTGACTTAAACCATTCGCAATAGGCAAGAAACTATGAAAATTTTGTTAAAGAACTTAATTTTTTACGTTTCCTGATATTGCACAGATTAAGTATTAGTATAATTTACGCAAATATCTCGTTAAACAAAAATAATAGGTTTCTCAATGCTTGTGACGGGTGGGACAGTACTTTTGTAACGGGTAGGACGAGTAATATTTGGCCATACAAGTGTACAAAGTTTTTTTTTGTATTTACTTTAAATCAGCTTTTTAATGAATTATTTAAATGTTATTTAAATAAAAATTTCATTTTATAAGAACGTATAATGTTCTATTCTGCAGATATGGATTTAATTATAAATTGAGTTATTTATTTTTTAGGCGCACGGTGTCGGTTTCGCTGGAATGACCCTTTAATGGATTTAAATAGACCCCCTCCTATATAATTTCTGTTTTGTCTCAAACCTACACATGACAGTTTTACTGGACAACCTGTTTAGCAAGTTTCTTTTTAAGACTCGGTAGCTGTAATTAAAAAAAAAAAAAACCAAACAACAATAGTTAGTATTTTATTGGAAAAATAGCATCAATTAATGTTAACCGAGCTTCAACTCAAATTCACGTATACATACTCACAGCCTTCATCCAAAATGTATTGGGCATTGGGCTGAAATCATAATTCAAATTATTTTCGGAACACAATACTTTGTGTCACGCAATATTATGTTCATTTCCATGTTTTCCTAAAATTTTCCAATCAACATTTTCAATCGATTTCCGTCCGTCGGTCGTCTGTCGTCAGAAATAATAATATTCTCCATAAATTCACTGTCCAACATTGCGTTTTATTACTACATCCTGCAAAACAAAACAAAGTTTTGTTCCTACGTACATAAATGTATTTCTTTTTTTTTATTGATTAGGATATGATGAACTACTACAACAATTTATTCACAAAGGATACACAATTCTAGAGGCAAAAATGAATAATTGTAAGTGAAATTGACTGTTAAAACGACTTTCCTGTGCGGTGAATACAATGAAGTTACGTAGCATGTTTTACAATAATTGCGTCCAGGATGTCAATTAGTTCATTATTTCGATTTCAATTAATAGTAATTGATTGGTAATGGCCTATGGTGTTCTCCTTCCATGGCCAATTACAACTTAACTTTAGTTGTTTCTAATATAAATTTCAGCTAGACATCATAGCACATATATTGGATTGTGGTTTGGGGTTGATATTCGTGTTGTGAATGTGCAAAATATGAAGTGATAAAAGTTTTCATAAATTCCCAACTCAAAATGAGGTTTTTACATTTGAACACATTGGATATTATTTGGACAGGCACACAGGAACGAATATTGAAAATGCTTTGATTTATTTATCAAATTTGGAGTTGGGGGAATTTTGTTTTCAAATGCAATTACGGGTGAGCTAAAACGATTTCGTCTGATGCAACCATCTTTGGGGGCACACCAATGTCATAATACAACCAAATATGAATAACTATTTGAAATTCCACACCAACTTGGGCTTACAAATTAATTGAAAGTCAAATCACATAGCAGCACAGCTGAGAGTTGATATGGTAAAATCATGGATGGCAAGAAGGCAGGAGGGCTTGATGTTGAATCTGGTTTAGTAGGTAATGGTGTGTTTTTTTTTTGATTGGGTTAAGTATAGCGGAAAGCAATTTTTCATATGACTGCCTCAAGCTGCAAGTCATCGAACAAGGCTTTACAGTTTTTAAACCCATGTGTGGCCTTCAACACTTTTTTTTGTTGTTGATTCAAGTTCAAATGTTTTTACCGCCTCAACCAGGTGGTAGGGGTATGCATGGTGGATATTGGAGTTTTTCCAGCGCATTGTCTTCTCTATTATGTAAACAACAGTGAGGTGCCAGAAAAAAATCAAGATTCTTAACGAGCTGCTGTTGTGGCGCTTCTCCCTCCCGCAATAGAGTGGGTAGAGAAAGAGATAATCGAAATGAAATTAATCGTGTGAACTTGATGCATCACCCGTTAATATGAAAATTGTGTTTGACATACAGGTGCGCGTTGTGTGTTGGTGGAAGCTAGCGTGTAATTAATTAAAATATTGAATTTTATGATCGGTTTATTTGTTTTTACGTGGAGTTTTTAAATATTGTTTTTGTTAAAAGCTTTTTGTTGCTTATTTTATAATCTTGCACTGGGAATCGAAGTACCAAGGTACTGCATAAATGATTTTTTTCTCTTAATTCGACGTGCACCATCAGTTTTGTTGTTAAATTATTTCGTTCACGTGGTTTGAGTGACACACTTTTTGATATTTTAAATAACAATTGAAATTACACAAAAGTTGTGAGGTAAGAAGTTGTAACTTGTAAGAAATGTTACAAGGTTAGGAGGTGGACGCAAAATTGTATTCAAGTGAAAGTTGTAGGAGTAGGCATGGGTATAGGTACATCTGTCAGCAATTATCTGTTTCTTTCTTTTAAGTTGAAATAATTGATTTGGTTTCACAGAATCTGCTTAAAACTAGGGTTGTAAGCATCAAGTTTCACTCATAAAAGAAAGTAGTGGTGTTGTGGAAAAAATCAAAAATATTTTAGTCCAGCAATTTTATGAGTGCTCATTCAAACACTGCCTCATTCAGCAGCCTGAAAGAGCAGCAGGTACGTCGTTCATGACTGGAACTGTGTAATTTCACTACCACTGGGATCAAAATAAGTTTCGAAAACTGAACTCTAAGCTCATTGAAGCCCAAGACTTAAGACGATAACCCCTTAGTATGAGTATTGAGTAGTGAATGGAAGCCAAGCGCGTGCTGTAGAGAACTCCGTTTGGAGCATTATTATCAATAACCATCTCCCATTCCTTTCAATGGCGAACTCTAAGCTTCAAGAACATTTATGTGTAAGTTTTATTTAAACTGCTATTAACTAGGAAAAACATACGCCTTTAGTGGAACGTTTGATTCAATAATCGTAATAAAATAAGGGCCTTAAGACTGTAGTACTCGGACTAGTTCAAGCCTACGGAATAGTTTAAGCCTACTCAGCTCACCGCAACTGAAAATGGGACCAAAGCACACCCAATCTCGTAATCCCTTGATGTGTGTAAGTTACTTCTAATTGGATGTTTAGGCGAATCAGATTACGAATCAGCAAATCTTGTTGCAAACCGAGAAATGGGAACAATTGAAAATGCAAAGCAGTTCCTCAAGTCTGCAACCATGCAACAAAGTTTGCCTATTTGGAATGAGACTTTATTATTTATAACAAATAATACCGTACTAACTTTTAACCTGATTGACAAAAACGAATTTAACTTATGGCTTAAGAGCATCACTTAAACTCTATTCAGAGAAAAGGTTTACGACGGAGGTATCATTTCGTAAGTTAATAAATGAAAGCAAAGGTTAACTTTTAAAACAAAATATGTAAGTTAAAATCAGTATGAATTCAGTCTCTCATCGGAGATGAAGAATTTCAAGCCACTGTGAAGGAAACGCTGTTTTCACCATGTTCAATAAAAATTTTTGGGTCAATTAAAAAGATCTGAAAGTAATTTTCTTAACGGCCGGGGCGTTTCAGCCAGGGCACTTACATATACCCACGCGTGGTCTCTCAGAGCGAAATCTTACCTCATTTATATTTTCGTGAATATGTGCATTCTATGTATAAGCAGTTTTGCCAGGTATACTATTCATTAAAACAAATTGAAAAATATAGCAACTTTTCATTTATTTAACATTAACAAAACTGTTTGTTACTTTCTTGGTCTTTTGTCCTATAGTTATGATTTGCGATCTTCACGATCTTTCAACATGTCTTAAATAAAATTTATTTCTTTTTAGATTTTTGTATTTTTATAGCAATTTTTACTTTGTTTGATAAAAAATTCCCAAAATGCAAGGTATGACTTTCAACAAAGAATTAATGATTTGTCGGTCTGAGATACCAATGCGCAAGTTTAGGAAGGATATACATATAGAGGATCATATAACTAAAGCCTGAAAGAATTTATACGTAACGACTTCCTCCGCGGCGTAAAATCGAAAAGATAAACAATTCCGCGTTTATCTATCTCCATCTCAATCCATCGGTAAACGTTTGGTAACAACTAACAATGTGATCTTAATGCCAAATATTAAAGCAATACTTACAGTCGTTTTATAACTTTATTATCATAACAGGATCACGTTCCGACAATAGTCTTGCTCCAAATATTTCTGCAAAACGATTATCTTCAAAACGATAGTGAGAGTTATATAAGGAATCCTGTGGAATTGTATATGGGTCATTCCATGGTGCAACAGCCGAAACGCTCACTTTTCAACCCATAAGACTATCAATCCTTATGCTAAAATCTACAAATCTTACAATTATGATAAAACAACTAAAAACGTAGAAAGTAAAAAAATTTAAAACGCTAAAATATCAGCCTAAGGATTAACAGTTTTATGAATCGAAAAATGCGCGTTTCGGGCGTTAGACCATGGAATGACCCATATGCGTACCTGCCTGTATGTAGAGGAACCCTTCTTCCTATATTATTCCTTCAACACGTACTGACACAATATATGATACTCATTGTTTTACCTTCCTCCTAATCGACATCTCAACAAACTTCTAGGTTTTAACTCGCATGTAAGGTTAAGTCGATTCTCAGATTCTTCTTCTTTTTTGGCTTTCGACCTTCCAAGACTGTTTTCAAAAGATCATAAAACGAATATGTTTTTTTATCAAGTGACAGTTACGTTGACCGGCTATTGTAATTCTCTTGCTTTCACATCTGACAATTAAGTGGGAGGAAGAGATTCAAACATAGTAATTTTCAAATTGCTTTTCGAAATGAATTGTCTAGTCTTCTGAGAATACTTCAATAAAAAGAGTTTTCACACTTGTAGAAGAAGGAATGGATGAGACTAATGCTCTAATTGCTGGACCAGTTTAATTCCCTGCACCAATCTATAAGTTAAGTGAGAATTCCAATAGCGAAAAACTTAAATTCAATAATAATTGATGAGATTTTGTTAGCCTTATGGTGACTTTTGTTTAAAATGCAAGAAACTCAAAAAAAAAAAAAATAGTCAAGTTCTATCAAAACCCATTTTCTCAGACTGATACTTGCCATAGTATATATTTAAAAAAATCCAATTGTTTTTTGATGGATATTGGTGAGTAACTGGCAAATCAACGTAAGTATTAAAACAGACATGAAAAATCTGGGAGTTCAAAGTTCGAGTCCCGAGAAGATAAATTTGGTTTTCTATGGTATCGCCCTTCAATAGGAGTTGACAATTCTTCCAACAAAATTACCATCCGCCTTGAAAAGTACTTTCTAACTTAGACGTTCGGAATCTCCAAGAAATGCGTAGGATCCCGATGTTCCAGAGCCTTATTTCGATATCTTATATTATTGATTCACTTTATTACTTACTTACTTACTTAAGGTGGCGCTACAGTCCGGGTCGGACTAGGGGTTCAACCAACATGCTTCTCCAGCCAGGTCGGTCCCTAGCTAGCTTCCTCCAGTTTTGCACGCCAAGCTGGTTGAGGTCCTATCCTACTTGCGTGCGCCACCTGAGTCGCGGTCTTCCTCTACTGGGCCGTCCCTCGGGATTGGGTTCGAAGACTTTCCGGGCCGGAGCGTTGGTGTCCATTCGCTCTACATGACCCAGCCATCTAAGCCGCTGGACCTTGACTCTTTTGACAAGGTCAGTGTCGCTGTACAGCCCGTACAATTCGTCGTTGAATCTTCTTCTCCATTCTCCATCTATGCAGACGGGACCAAATATCGACCGAAGAATTTTTTTCTCGAAGGATCCTAGAGCGTTCTCGTCTACCTTTGACAAGGTCCATCCCTCTGCGCCATATATAAGAAGCGCGATGATAAGTGTCTTATACAGGGACACTTTAGTTGCTCGAGAGAGGACTTTACTACCCAATTGCCTTCTTCGTCCAAAGAAACAGCTATTGGCAATAGTTATTCTTCGTTTGACGTCAGCGCTGGTGTCGTTGTCTGAATTAATAGCGGTGGCTAGGTAGACAAAGTCCTTAACTACCTCAGAGTTATAGCTGTTTATTTTGACGCTTTGGCCAAGACGTCGGTGTTGCGTGTCCTTTCTTGATGACAGCATATACTTGGTATTGCCCTCATTTACCACTAAACCCATCTTCTTCGCTTCCGTCTCAATGCTCATAAACGCCCCATTGACATCACGCTGCGCGTTTCCAATTATGTCAATATGGTCGGCATATCCGAGCAATTGAACGGATCTTTGAAAGATTGTGCCTCTTGTGTTGACGTGGGAGTTTTGCACTATTCTTTCAAGAACGATGTTGAAGAAGTCGCATGACAGGGCACCGCCTTGCCAAAAACCTTTTTTGACATCGAATGTATCGGTGAGATCTTTTCCCACCCTGATGGAGCAGCGTGCGTTCTCCATCGTCATCCTACACAATCGGACAAGTTTGGTAGGGATGCCAAAACTAGACATGGCTCTATATAACTCCTTCATTCATTTCACTTTATTAATTCAACAAAATGTGAAAAATAATAAAACATGTCCAACTGATATGCATAAGCGATTGTGACAAACTACTTCTCAGAGATTTTTGAAAAAAAACCTTTCGTCAAGTACGCTTTAGCTTTTTGTTGATCAGTTCCGGTTTCAGTTTTTGTATGACTAATTCATTGAACAGATTCTAAATGATATGTTTTTAGCAATTTATTTTATTTGTAATTTTCTTTGGGCATTCGATAAATGTTCAACAATTGTGTTTTTAAGGATTTTATTTTATTTCTTATTCAATGGATATATTCCCTCTAAAATCTTAAAACGCCCTGTTCACATTATCAGAGCACTACTGTAACTTCCTTATCAAAAGATGATGTTATATCAGCTAATATATTTATATGATCGAATTAACATATCTAATTTCTTCTTATATTCAAGAAAACAAAGCTTATTTTTAGATTAATTTTTATTCTCAAAGCAAATATTTGTAAGTATATCAAGACCAATATTTATTAGTGATGAGGTTAAAGCAATCTGGAGATAACTTTATCTTAGCTTAAGCTTATATTATGACACTCTATGTGTCGACTATCACCTCGCATTAACCTTTATTGCGCTTTAATTGGCAGCAAGTCTATATAGTAATATAAGAATGGTACATGGAGAACATATAAGTGGAATGGTTAAGTTAGATTAAAAAAAAAACTATGTATTTTGTTTAAACACCTCTTTTGTTTGTTGTAAGAACACTCTGTTGTGAAGTTGCTCTATAAATAGAACGTTTGATTAGTATTTTGTAATTTCTGCTTCATTTTTGATCAAAATTTAATATCTTAAAAGGCTTCTAGGCTTTATCGTACTTTATCAGGAGACGACTATTCTTTTAGGTACTTTAAAATGGAGGTATAAATGAATTTTAAACTATCTGAAGCAGTATCGCAGAACTGGTCAATGAAATATAATGAACCTATTTCTGGGGTTCGTTTAAGATCCTCATCCCCACTTTCGATCCAAAAGCTTATTTGCAAATGTGAATGGCGTTCTAGATAGTGATAACTGATAAGCTTAAAATTCGCAACAAATCACAATATTTGCTTGACTTTTACGACAACACAGGTACTGATTTTTAGATAATCTCAAAATAAAGTCGTATAAGTTTTAAACGATAGCCACGCGATACAATTTGAACCTTCTTGAGCCATAACGAAGTCGTTATATTTATTATAATTATTATATTATGAGGGTTGTATCAACCACTGGGGTCTTAGTGCTTTGTTTTTTTAATTTTTTATTAAATTTAATGAAATGCTTCATGAATTATTTTAGGAGATTTTTATTGTGAGTAATCTTGGAGTGACAAGCATATACCGCAAAAGTTCAAGTCAATAATCACCATTCACATTTTTATATTTGCTTTGAAATCGTATGTTGGCTTAAGCATAAAATAAATCTAACCCAGCACATGTTGCATGGAAATATTTCTGCGGTCAGTAGCCATAATTAACGCTTCGCTTGGTAATAATACTTTAATTTATGATTTGTGGTTGTGGCAAAAAACAGCATTTACATCAGAAGCTTTTCAAACAAAAGCGTTCTTAATCCAAATTACAAACTAGAAAATAAAATAATAATTAAACATGTACATACATATTTGTGTATGTATATTTGATTATGGTATATCTAATTAATTATGAAGAAATACCCATTTGACCATGTCATGTTGTGGTTTCTATTAGAGCTATGGTTTTCATCGAACATTTTCATTTGCACTGCATGGTTAGTAAATTCCTGGGTAGATGCGGTTGTTTCTAAATTAAATATTTATTTTTTCTAAATCGGACTTTAATAAAGTTAAGAGTAGCCATAAAGTAAAAAGTTTAACAGTTCAAAATGGATCGAGAAGAAGGCCGATTGTTATTCCAGTCAGGAAACTTTTCCCATATCAATTTTCCATTTCCGGCAATATAAAGTCATTAATACCTGAATCACGAAGCTGCTATAGCTTGGGATTCACCTGACGTTTATGAATTTAATCAGAGCAAATTAGAACATCCTATCATGTCGATTTTTGTACAAGGCAATGCAACGTAACTCCATTTCAAAGCAAAAAATTCAGTTTAGTTGAACTTTTGACAGTAAAAATATCTCTGTACTTCTAATATGGTTCAAGTTTTGTTATTCCTGCTGTTATATGGAGCTCAACTGTCGTCCACTCTCGTACTGTACTGTATGTTAGTGCTGGACTAACATTTGCGTTGTAGCGTCTAGCGTCTTCCCTTTACCTAAGAGAACATTTTTCTATTTATAACAGAAGATGACGGAGTTTTCTCTTTCACCTTTTTTTCTGTTAAAAGTTTTCAAAATACCAGCTGGAGGCTGGAGCACGCAGACCTAAATACCAGTCCATTGTACTACCAAAAGCCAAAATACACTGCCATGGCAAGGAGCCTGAGCTACCAGGAGCCAGCTCTCACCATCATGTCTGCGCGGAGTATTAAAGGAAGTGCTCCGCGGTTTCCTCATCTTCTTCACAAGATTCACAGAGTGTGGTATCACTTAAGCCTAACACTTTCAAGTGTTTGGCAAAAGAGAAATGCTCCGTGGCAACTCCAATAAGTCTTCTGCATTCTTTTCTGCTACGGGATAGCAAAACTATTGTAGTTAACGTTGGGGAGGAGGTATGCCATCTACGACAGTTGATTGGAGCCCTCACTGAGGACCCTGGCAGGCCTAGCGACGGTTGAGGTCCTGAAAAAGCTGTCTGTAATCCTTGCCTCGCAAGTTAATCGGCGATCTCATTTCCAGTTATGCCGTGATGGCCTGGAACCCAAACGAGATTAAAAGAATTTAGTCTTACGACCGCATTTACAGAGTTCTTGCATTCCTGCACCACTTTCGAATTAGTTAGAGGGTTGAGAGAGGCCTTAAGCACAGCTTGACTGCAGCTGCAAATACAGATACTTCTCCTTATCCAGCCGTTGCTCGTAAAGTAGATAGCCACTTGGATAGTATACGCCTTTGCTTGAGAAAACAGATGCGTATGAGCCTAAAGAGGCACGCAATCGTGTGTCATCACTCTCCACAAAAGCACCAGCGCCAGATCCATCATCGGTTTTGAAACCATCTGAGAAGATTCGATAACTATCCCTTCCTGGTTCAGATTCTAGAGTGGGCCAGTCTTAAACCGAAGGAAAGTTGACAGTGTATTTTTGATGCAGTTTGAGCCTTGGGATCATCGTGTCAGACGTCATATCCATTATACGTGAGTCAAAAGATATGCTGCTTGCGAGTTCCTCAAAACTTCAGTGAAAGTTGTGCCAGAGACTAAATCTCATTAAACGAGGAAAGGTCGTGAGGGTACACCCCATGGTGTAGGTATCAAGGGAAAGAAGATTCAACAGTGGGTTAAAGTCCCAGCACAGCCAATACAAATTGTTCTTTAAAGTTTGACGAACAAGGCAAAAAACTTATTTATTGTTCGATGTTCGATGTTTGATGGGATCATAGATCCCAGACATTTAAGCTTTTTACATTAGGTCAACATATTTCCAGAGTAGGCATGTCGTTATCAGAAAATGGGAATACATAAATCATCAACTCTGAAAGTCCTCGCTGTCTGAGGGCCAACCATATTAGATTAGATTATTCAACTAGCACAATATGTAGATTTTCAAAAAACAACGATGTTTTTCCATTACTATCATTATACTTTGGTTCGCATCAGTGACTTGCCTTCCATTGGTTATCAGGTAGCTTAGTTAGACAAAATAACGTCTCCTACAAGCTTGGAGATAAGAAACTTGAGATATCTAAGCCCGATGTTTCCATTAGCATTAAAATAAGAAAGCTAAAAACCTTGGCCGAAAGTTTTCAATTTTTTTTCTCAAACCCTTTTCGGAGTTCTTAAATTTATCACTAAGTTTTTGATTTTACTGTGGAGATTTTTCGTCAAAGCAGGTTCAACTTCTGTAAAGTGCTCTCGAAAAAACTGTTTGCTTAAAAGGCCATCTATACCGTCTCCACCTTTGTCATTTGGCGTCGTTAACGAACTTCGGCGAACGATTTTCCTAAGCATTTTGCTTTCTTTGAGCAGCTATTTTGACGATGGTTGCCTCCCTATTAAGATGGTTTGCCGTATTTTTGAATGCCGTCCAATACAAGCCCCCGTGCTCTTTGCATTTAATTTGGTGCACTTCATCTTCGCATCTTAAAAAATTTCGACAGCAAATAATTGCTATATGTTGGGATTGAAAAACTCTGTTTTCGGACTACTAGTTTTGCCAGAAAATAAATTCAGAGTCAGACTTTTCACCTAGTTTTTCACTTTCTTATTATGATAACGCTTTTCCTAACATTACGCCAGACAATCCATTTTGTGTTTCACGAAAAAATGTTGGAAATAAAAAGAATTCCACATAAGTTTTCGTCCACTGAAATAAAAAAAAAATCAGTTTTTTGTGTGGTTGTTTCATAGCAAAGTCAACAGACGCAGATAAACCAACTTCAACCGTCTGTAATTATGCATTCCATTTGTTATTTTTAAACCGCAAAAAAAAGCAACAGTGATCCAGGCAAATGCATTTGCTCGCTGACTAAGCTAAGCCTTTAACCGGATCAGCAAGAAAGAATGGATGTATCATGTATGAATGTATGTACTTATATATAAACAGTGCAAATTTCCAATTTAAATTAAGCTTAAATCTTCAAAAGGCTTTTTCATTCAAATAACGTTATAGCCTGCTTCAATAGAGAACCAATCAATACATTTCTTTTTTGATAGTTACCACTTCAAAAACAGTCCAAGTGCTCCAAATAGTGGAATTAGCATTTGAATTATATTAGTGGATGCAAACACCTGGTGCTTCACTTCCTGATTCTTTATCAAATAAAAAAAGTAAAAGTATGCGAAATAGGCGGTAAATGGCGTGGCTGTGATGTGCACGTTCGCAGGCTCTCCCAAGCCGACTTCCTATACCGCCCACACATGCACAAACAGCGTGCTGTAGGTCGTTGAAATTATACATAAAATTAAAAACGTGCTTTGCATTGAGAAATTGACAAACAGTGTGACAGAAAATAAAAAAACTAAAAAATATTTTCATTATTGTTTACACCACTTGTTTGACCTTTTATGTGGTTTTGAAATGGGGCAATAGGTAGGAATGCTTTGACAATAAAAAGCTTTATAAAATTATCCTAAGTATAATTGGATTAGGAGAAAATGTGGTTGAGTGTGAATGTGAAGAGAGTGAACAGAGAAAAATATTCATTTTGATTTTAAAAACAATCACCATGATAGCAAAATATATCAATTGAAAGTTTATCCATGGACAATTGTGAATTCAAAGTTTTACTGCGTTAATATTTCGTTAATATCGGGTGTTTTTTATAGAGGTAAAAAACTTTATGTTGGCAGCAGTTTTTTAACTGGGGGCCTTATGCCAGCTGTCAAGTGATTTATGTTTAGTTTTGTTTGGCATTTCAACATGAAACATGAATAGACTGCCGCCTGAACAACGCTTCCAAATTGTGCAAATTAATTTAAAAAATCATAGCCGTCGATCCCGATTTTCAAAAGCGAATTTTGTTTAACGATAAAGCTCACTTTTGGTTAAATGGATAGGTACGTGAATAAACAAAACTGCCAAATTTAGCGTAATTATAATCTTCAAGTGTATGTTGAGACACCGTTACATCCAGAAAAACTGACTGCGTGGTGTGCTTTATGGGCTGGTGGAATAATTGGTCCGCACTTCCTTAAAAACGATGCTTGCCAGAACGTTACAGTCAATGGTGACCGCTATAGAGTGATGATTACTGACTTTTTCGTTCATCAATTGGGCAACCATGATGTGCAGTCGTTGTGGTTTCAACAAGACGGCCGGCGCAACATGTCACACAGCTCGTGCCAAAATTGATTTATTGAAGGAAACTTTTGGTGACCGCATAGCTTGAATTTTCGGACCCGTGAATTGGGCTCCAAGATCGTGCTATTTAATGCCGCTTGACTATTTTCTGTGAGGATATGTGAAGTCGCTAGTTTACACCGATAAGCCCGAAGCGATTGACAACTTGACACAAATGTTGGAAAAAGTCATCGAAAATTAGATCTCCAGATGAGACTACGTCCGAGCCAGCCGTGGCCGGTCATATGCCAGAAATCATATTGAAATTATAATGCCAGAAGATTGTCTTCCGAATGAAGTAAATTTCATATCAATAGAAAAGATCGTCTTCGTTTTATTTCATTTCAAAGTTCTATACCTCTAAAAAAACACCCTTTATTTCAAAATGAGTGATTCAAAGCTCATTGCGATCCAAAATTCTTCACAAAATCGAAAGAAAATTATGTACATAAATATTGTTTATGTTTAAGCTTTAAGATCAAGTTCAGCTGATGCACAAATATGATTTTGGTTGATTGATAAATCAATTGACAGATATGTTATTGAGGGTAAGATAAATATTCTAATTAAATATGTCCACCAAATCTGTAAAGCAAAATCGAAATAAATTTGCCCGCGCGTCTGGTAGTTTAAGTTCAAACTACAGACAGACAAGAGCCTACTTATAATTACTGTAGGCATTACAATTTACAAGTAGAGATTAGTTCTTATCATCCAAGTACTTTTAGTATCATTTATTTTACACTTGAAGCATATCAAAGTACTTCATATTCCTAATCAGACATAATCTCCATTGTACTTGCAACTTAAGCTAGAGAATTAGGGTGAGGTGCTTCGAACTCTTCAAATGGGTTTATTGTTGCTCATACGTCAACACAGTCTTTGCAATCTAAATGAAACTTGATTGCCAAATTATAAAACGCAATGTTTAATCTAAAAAAAAAGTTAAAACAAGTTTAGTTGAAAGAGTTTGTCAACATTTTCGATATCTTTTGCTGGTTTGTCGGTTTAAATAAATAAATAAATAAGCCAAAAAAAATTTACTATAAAGATAAGTATTTTGTACATGAAATCTAAATTTGATGACAGGCCGTCTGTCAAGCACAATACGACATGTGATTTAACTGATAAGGCATTAAAATGGAATATATTAACAAAATAAATCAAAGTTCGGTGTATATTTTTATCTTTTCTTTTTATATTTTAAGACTTGACTTCCTTTTGATTTAAAGAAAATCTATTAATGGATTACTACTTTCTTACGAGCAATCTACGAGCTGACTATATACTGTGGAAGTGTAGACTAGCGAGGGCTAAGGCACTCGCTTACTAGCCGTTTCTATATTCACTTCACTTTCGAGTCTCAATAAAACGCTTTTTTGGCTGTATTCACTTATCAAGTTCACTTTCCCACAAACGCCATTCACCAGCCATTCCTGTTGTTCACTTCGGCAAGTGAGCTATTTTTGCCCACTTACGCTATTTACTTTAGAGTTGTTGTTTTTCTATGAGCGATGTTTTGTGATGTTTTGCTGAAGTGGATATAAATTCCCAATAAAACACGGCTATTAACATAAAACCATGTATGAAGTATTTTGCATTTGAGATTTCGAGAAGATATCTCAACAACTGTTGATAAAGTTCTGCGCAACAACAATTTTAGAACTGTCATTATTTTGATCTTAACAAGAATATCAGACGGGTCGAATTATGGCATCATTGATCGAGTGAGTGAATGAGACTTTTTTCTTCAAAATTTCAGTCGGTTGTTCATCTATCGAATCGAATTCCATTCGATTACTCATGAAACAATATCAAACTATGTTACTAGATTGCTCGATTACGTGATCGATAGTGCCATACTCACGTAATGTGTGGTAATTCGGCCACTGATTTTTTTTTTTAATACGAAGAATTGCGAATTATCATCTCAGTAATTAGAAAGTCAGCAGCTGCACACATGAAAGTATAATGTTTTCAGTTAACTTCTCAGCAATCAATTGTGGTGACAGATTCGTCCAACTGGCGCCATTTTCCTATTTTGAATTTACACTTCTGCTAGCTTATGTTCGACGTCCTAAGTAGGTTAATAGTAGGGAAGTTGTATTAGGGACTCCCTACCCGTTGGTCAAAATCGATTTAAAAGTCCTTTCCTTGCAACGACAATGTTCATTGATGAGGTTATTCCTTTTTATATATTGACTTCTATAACCAGTTATTTTGAAACAGAGGTAATCAGCTAAACTTATATTTCCTGGATTTCTCCATCACAAATTTTTATATGCTCAGTTTTAGTTTATTTTTGTGTTCAGTGGAAATGTGCACTGCCGATCTGATTTAAGAACTGCTGCGATGGCACAAGAACGCATTATTCAAATCTGTATGCGTCCGTCTCTATGATCTTCTCAGATGTCTTTGTCTCAATGTTCTATAAAGGAAAGCAAAGTAGAATTTATTTTACGTTCAAACACAACACTCAATTATTTCGAATCAAAACTGTAAACTGATTTAAAGGAATCTACGCACCTTAATGTTATAGATTAGATTTAATTTTGATATTCAAATAAAAAGTTGAAATATTTATTAAACCGTTAACTTTCAATGGTTTATTTGATGTCGTTAAATCCAATGACGGCCGCTTTTGAAAAGGCTTTATTACCTTCTGGTAGTAATGTGAACAAACAAACCCAATTTCGTGTCTGAGATTATGTACAAGTGATTAAAATTGGAATGGTCTAAATTTATTGTAGTTTTACAACTAATTTCGTTAATTGTCACTGCTGTCAACGTTAAACGTCATTCCTTATCAATTCAATATCACATTTTCGTATCGTGCTTATCAACATGGTTGTAACAAAGTTCAAAATCGTTATTTTTTGTTTCTATGTCTCAGCCATAGAAAAATGTGTCGAAAATTAGATGACTGTATACAAAATGCGTAGGCATAATATTTTTGTGATACTAATCCATGTGATTGTAGGATTTCCACCAGTTAACTATTATCTACATACCAGCTTACGACTGATTAAAAAAGGGTTACAAATACCGATACTATATAAACCAAAAGTATGACTAATTCATCAAAAATGTCTACTTGGCAGGCATTGAAAGATTAAAAAAAGGGTTGGAAATAGCGATACTATAAACCAAAAGTATGATTGATTCATCAAAAATTTCTGCTTAGAAGGCATTGAAAGCAAAAAATGATATGGTTTAAAAGCCACCATTGTCTTAGATGTCATATCTTGGTAGCTTGAACACTCTTAGAACATTGCTTACGATTTCTTATTATATCGAGTAGGTTATGTACTTTAATGCCCAGTGTTTTATCTTCGAGCAAGTAGTCAGGGACTGTGAAAAAAAACCGTGGTCTCATAAAATGTGACGAGGAGGGACTCTAGGTGGATATCTTACAGTCGTCACTGCTCTTTCATACATATCCTTGACTATTCACTCATAGTCCATCTGGAACTTCTTCTTGTCTCAGAGCAATACATATCAAATATCTTGTTAATCAAGTACTTAATGGAAGTCTATCAGGACAGCATACAAGCCTTCTAAGGAATCAGGATTTCTACATAAGATCCCTATACTTTGGATTGCATTACTTACCAAAGAAAAACGAGCAATGTTCATGTGACAGGGGCCTTATTAATTGTCGCAGTATGATGTCTTTTACCGGCTTAAAAATCTTCAAAGTGTTTGAAAATGGCTTGATGTGGAAGTAGGAAGTAGTTAGTAGGGGGAGGGCAGTGGCGTAGCAAAGGGGGATGGAGGGGGCATGGGGGGCGGACATCCTGGGTGTCACCCATTTGAGGATGACACCCAAAAGCTACCAAGTAATATATATACTACGCCGTTATAGATCGTAGAAGATGCAATTAACCTTGGTATAAAAACACCGGAGAAATAAGATATTTGAACAGAAAGAAGAATTCGTCGTAGAAAGCGAATGGCTGGTGAGTTGGCAACTGATGCAGGACTTTCTCTGAGCGCTGAACTACGGAAAGACATGTTCGAGTGCCTTGATCGATTCATCACTGAACTCCGAACAAGAGCAGAGTTTATTAAGAAGGTGGCTTCATTGTTTGAAGTTGTATAGGCGATTACTTTACTTTTAGGCAAACATTAATGATTTGAAAAAAGCTGTTTCAAAATTTGCTAGTGCTTATGATGAGGTGAAAGAGTCAGAACTTCTCTCAGAGATACCAAGGTTGAGAAGTAATTTGAAAGCGGCGAAAGTGACAACATCTTATTGGTTATCTTTAGAATTTATGAAATTCATCCTTGAATGGGACTTTGCAGAATGGGTTTTTATTTTAGAAAAACCGTTTTTTTTCTTATTTTATTGTATAATATTTCAAGAATACGTCCTTAAAATTTTAGATCAATAGAAGTTACTGTTTTATAAATCTCCTACCCTCTAACGCTCTAACACTAGTTCATAAACTACTTTTTCAAAGTCCGTGTTCACTCTCATCTCAAAACTACTTGACCGATTCATTTCAAACTTTTTACACATTTTTGACATATAAAATACCGCCCCCAACGTCTAGTAATTTTTTTCTTACATTAAGGGTATTTTCTACCTCAAACATGGCGGAATTTAAAGTGAAAAATAACAATTTACACTTTTAATGGCCGCCAAAATTTTTTTTAATGAAAAATAAAATATCAGAGAATGTTGAAGAGAAAATTTTATCATAATTTGACAAATTTTTCTTGGGTTTTTATTTTCAAATAATTTCCAGCCGAATTATGGTGAACACCGCAAATTGCTTTTTTCTAAAGACGTTGTGGGGGAAGCTCTGTTACCGGCTTATGCTTCAATATTTCTGCATGAAAAAATTACCCTATATTATCGAAAGTATTGTCAATAATGTACAAAAGGTCCGAATAAAATTACTCAATCTATATTTAAGAAATAAATTCGCAAAAAAACCTTTTTTTACCTTGAAAACCCAACCTCCCGCTTCTTCCCTTATTGGATATATTGAAGGTTTTTTTGTTCTTTTATTCACGTAGTCTTGTTGTATTTCTTGAAAAGCCTTGGATTGCATCAGCAGTGTGGACAAACATTTTGTCCAGCTACCGATAAATATCATTTTTTCTTACAGTTTTTGTATTTCACAACAAGATGAGCCTCTTCATGTTTAATATTTGAAGGTCGCTTTGACAAGGCTTCTTTCCTACCCCTGCTTTGGTTTCATCATTCCATCATCAGGTTTCTTTGACTTATCTATCCTCAGTAGTGCTGGTAGAGACTCAACTTTGAACTTAACCATAGTATTAGCTTTCATTTGCTTTTCGGTTTTACAAACTTAAGTTATCCCAAATTTAAAAAAAGTTTTTGAGCTTACAGGAATTTCCAATAACGACAATGACTAACTACAATGTCACACGCACATGAAAGCGGCATAAAAATGTGTTTTATGCGCGTTATCCATGACATTCTTATAACAGAAATATTTTGTTAGAAATCGCTATAACTTTTCCGGAAAGATTAAAAAGAAAAAAAGTATTTTTAATAAGAAGTAAAAGTAAATGAGTATTTTGTATTTTACTATCTCACATTCTAAAAAAATTCGGAATTCCTATAACTTCTTGATTCAGGAAACCCAACCACACAATTCGTGACATTTATTGAAATGTTATTGAACTGAAATGATTCATAGGAATCGTTCGTTGCATTACCTCACGTCTCACGTGTCTCTGCAGAAAAAAGCACTTTAAACACCTAAGCTATACACTCCAACTCTGGTATTTTACTTACTTTACAATCTGACTCAAATTCATTGAATTAAAAAATTAAATCTACTCATAAGAACTCAATAATTCTAAGAAGTGCTTACTGATAAAATTAAGTATTGAAAGAAAATAGTAAGAAACATTTTAAAACCTTTAAAGGGCTGATTAAGTAGCTGTTGTATATTAACTATACCAAACGCATGGCTATTGGCTACTAGAGCAGGTATAGTTACATAGACACATTTTTAAGTTAAGAATCTAAACTAAGTTACAATTAACTGCCTGCTGTATAATTTTTTACTGCACCAATATAAGATAATCATGATTGCTGTGTTATTAATCGGTTCGTTACTCTGAAGACTCTAGGTTGCAAAACAATTACTTCACCTGGCAAAAATGCAGTCACAAGACAACGTGCTGTAAAAATGAACTTTACGTTATAGCAGACTGGAGATTACTTTAGGTTCACTAAGCGAAAGAATGACAAATTACTGCACTCGGTTATAAGTGAATCACATATCCAAATGGTAAATAATTGAGTAATGCATTTTTTATTTTTTGCTTGTAACTGACAACTGAACCAACATTTAGCAGACTATTTTTTTTTTATAATTAACGCGCACATCAAGGGGTTATGACTACCCTTTTAATGTTGTAGAATACAGTGCGAGTATTTAGAAAAAGAGGAGAGGATTTGAAAGCAGACATCGATGCACGTTGCTTTTGAATTTTTGTGAATTGTAAGGAAGGGGAAAAACAATGTCAGGTAGAGTATTCCACATTCGGGTTGTGCGACTAAAATATGAATCTCTATACTTGAATGTGCGCCCGAAGTTGGGCTCAAGATAAAACTGATGAGCATTCCTAGCGAGGCGGGTGTTGCGGCTAAATTGTTTCAAGGAATTAAGTACTGTGGTACGCATAAATGTTAGTTTTTGGCGATTGGAGCGCTTTAATAGAAGAGAAGTGTAGGTCAATATTTTGTGAGACTATTTTAAATACATTCTTGCGTCTGATTGTGAATACGAGGTTGATTATAATGTATACATAGCTATCAGAGGATAGCAATGTATACATTGGTACTAACGTGCAGGATAACGTGAGAAATAGTGCCAAGAGCACACAATTCAGTCACATATTATAGTCGATCACGTTTGCGGTAATTCGGCCCTAGTTGTGTCTATCCACCCTATGTCCACAATATGTAATTAACTAAATAATTGTGTAAATGTGTGTGTTAACCTAGGCTAAGCTTAATCTTTTCAAGAACAACGACCGCCATTATGTATGAAACGAAGGCAAACAGAACGTGTGCTCATTTGATATAGGCAAAGCTTGGGACCTGTGGCGTGGAAGTTAGCATGTCTGCCTATTAACCCGAAGGTTCTAAGTTCGAATCCCAACAGAGGCAAAAATGACAAGTCCTCCGTTAGTATATTCATTGACTTGAAAAGCGATGCTGTTCGAAACTGACAGACAATTGTAGGGACCGTCCTTTCCCTCATAAGGCATGGTTGTGAGAAATGCGCTAGGCCCTGGGACTGGGACTCCTCCTTCTGTTGCGATACCCTAGTTTTTATATATTATAAAAGTTCATTATCAAACGGATAATCACAAGCACCACCTTAAATTTGAGAAAATACTTCCCTTTCCCCATTAAAGTCAATGGAGAGCATTGCATTTTTTGTTATTGGGATATACTTTACTTTCGAGTTTAGATAATGAAGAAATGAACTTCCTGCATGAAAGTAGACCACTTCAAACATAACCAACAGTTGGTAGAATTATTGAACTGATTAATCGATCTTAGCTGTCTATTATCTTATCTTTTTGTTAAGGCTGGTGGATGCCTCCAGCCGCTACAATGGCTTTAACTTTTTTTAAATAAATTGACGTACTTTAAAGCTTAAAGTTGTTGAGAATTAAAAACATCAAGTTATATACTGTTCGTGTCACATTTTTTATCTATTCATAAGTGACTATATCGGTTGTTTTTTGTTTGTATATCTATGCAGTCTGCATAGCGCCGATATACTCATTTCTACTTAAAAATTATAAAAACCTTAACTAACAATAAGGCCTTTCATTTCCATTTTCATTCAAGCCGTTAACAGCACGAGTCAATCCCCTTTTAGACTTTTAAGCAGAAAACAGAAATCATAATACACAATGGCTGCATGTTGGAAGGCATTAACACGTCGAAAAATGTCCGACGAAAGCGAATCGAAGCTATCACGTGTCCTTACTCTCTTTGATTTGACAGCATTAGGAGTTGGCAGTACACTTGGTTTGGGTGTTTATGTCCTGGCTGGTTCAGTGGCATATCAGCAGGCTGGGCCTGCTGTTACATTGTCGTTCCTTTTTGCTGCCATAGCATCAGCTTTTGCTGGTCTTTGTTATGCTGAGTTCGCAGGAAGAGTGCCAAGGGCGGGAAGTGCCTATGTTTACAGCTATGTGACAGTTGGCGAGTTTGTTGCTTTTACTATTGGCTGGAATTTGATTCTGGAGTATGTTATCGGTAAGTGGCTGACAGAAATTAGCAGAAACAAGTACATTCAGTACATTGGATAAATGTAATTTTGTTTCTTTTAGGTACGGCGAGTGTTGCAAGAGGTCTGAGTGGCTATCTGGATGCACTTTTTAACAACACGATGTCAACGACGCTCAAGGAAGTAATGCCAATTAACGTCAGCTTCCTGGGAGATTATCCAGATTTCTTCTCCTTTATAATGGTGCTTTTGTTGGCTGCTCTTTTGGCATTTGGTGTAAAGGAGTCGAGTGTGCTAAACAACATATTTACGTGTGTGAATTTGATTACGGTGTGCATCGTACTTGTTGCTGGAGCGATTAAGGGTGAGTTTTGAGTTTGGAAGTAGATTTGTGTATGTGGAGATTTATTGTTTTTTTTTTTGTATAGCTGATCCTGGTAACTGGTTTTTGACTAATGTCCCGGAAGGTGCTGGCGTTGGAGGATTCATGCCCTACGGATGGGCTGGGGTTATGGCTGGAGCTGCTAAATGTTTTTACGGTTTTGTTGGCTTTGATTGTGTTGCAACCACCGGCGAAGAGGCAATCAATCCTAAGAAGAACATTCCCCTGTCCATTGTTATCTCGTTGATTATCATTTTCTTTTCGTACTTTGGAGTTTCTACTGTCCTCACCATGATGTGGCCATATTACCTTCAAGTAAGTTGTATTTCAAATTTTTTGCGGTAGATAAGGGTGTTTGCCTATTTCGTGGGAGGTTCGAGAGGAAGAGTAAATTTTTTCGACAATGATTTCGTGGCATGAAAAGTGCTTTCTCGATTAGCCGTTTGGAATCGGAAAAAAATTTTGGCCCCTTCCATTTCCTCACAAAATGAAATATGCTAGGCTATGGGTCCCCCGCTCTGTTGTGCCAAACGAGATTTATTTTATTTAAGTTATATTTTGATATAAAGTTTAAAAATGTATAAATTTGTTGGGAAGATAGCAATTCAATGTTTGAAACTGAAAAACTTACAAAAATATCCTTACAATACTAATGCAGTTTGTTTCTGTCGATTTCATTAGCAACTTAAAAGACGCTGATCTTAAGAAACTGCACACCGTATGATCAAAAATCAGCATGAAAAATAAAGACAAGAGTAAAATATTAACAAAAATTATTAATCCAGTCAATCAGTATTCAAGTTGGGAAAAATATTCGAAGTATCGAAATAGGTTCGAAAATGTATTTCCGATATTTAATTTTTTTGGAGGTGTTTATATGCAGCCAATACGAGCTTACACGAGTCATTTGAAGGGCAAAAACGAGTCACGTAGTTCTTGTTCACTCATTTACAACGACATTTTTTAGTAATTCAAGGGAAAAATCTATCTCTCGACTCGTGATGGTTCGTTTAAAAAGAAATCACTCAGTACTCTACCCACTATATTCAAAAGATATTTGCGTTTCGTGCTGGCCTATCTGGAACCAATTCATTGCAGTCGATTAAGTTGAAAATCGCATAAAATCACGCAGATGTGTGTATTGAAATGACAAGACTAACGGCAGCTTAAAATTCACTATAGGATTCTGTCAACACCAAGAGATTTTCAACTGAAACGGCTGCAGTAAGCGCAATTTGAATGGGCGAATAGAAAAACTTTTTCATCAGAAATCACTGTATGATTTTCTTTTCGAATGAACCAACACGAGTTACACGATATTTTTTCCTCCCTCAAGTGACTCTATTGAGCTCACATTAAGTAACTTGTACACATACACACTGAAGGTTCATATAAACATTTCCTACATTTTTTTTATAATATACGCGCACAACAAGGGGTTATTAATACCCTTATAATGTTATCAACACAGTGCGAGCGGTTAAAAAGGAAGGAAAGGATTAGAAAGGAGGTGTTGAAGCCGGTGCACATTGTTTTTGAACTTCTGTGTATTACAATGAGAGGGAAAAACAGAGTCAGGTAAAGCATACCACATCCGAGTAGTACGGCTAAAGAATGAATCTCTATATTTCACTGTACGTTCGAAATTGGGCTGAAGGTAAAACTGATTTGCATTCCTTGCGAGGCGTGTATTGCGGTTTAATTGCTTAAGGGGAGGAATGCAACTATTTTGTCCGAGCATTGTTTGTAAAAAAACCTATAGAAAAGACAGAGGCATGAAACATTACGACGATTGTCAAGAGAATCAGTTGATTCAACAATTGAACTATCACCTATCGTTCTTAATGTTCTGTTTTGAACCTTGTCGAGTAGGTACAATGATGTTTTAGGAGCACCTGACCAAGTAACCAGATATGTGAATTGTACTCTAACTTAGGACGGATGTAGGTTTTATAAATAGTAGCCAGATCAGAAGGGGTAAAAATTTCCTGCACCTTTTAATGAAACCTAAGCATTTAGCAGCGTTTTTGGCGACTTCAAATATGTGGTCATTCCAACGAAGATCATCGATGATCAACAAAGATCATCGTTAACAGTTTACACACGTACCTAGTACTGACAGCTTTTCGGTTTCTTGGATGCAAGTAGCATTCATGGATAATGGTAGAGGGGGAATGTTTAGCTTTAACGACAAGTGACAACATTGAGTTTTCGAAGCATTGAATTCTACTCGGTTTTTTTTACCCCATGTAACAAAGCTGTCAAGGTCAGAATTCAATAAGCTTATCATACACAACCGTTCCATTTCCACGGTCGAAGAGCAGGGACGTGATTTTGGAAACGAATATGAGAAGCTGAGGATTGAGTCGTCAGCAAAACAATTAAGAGGATTAGAAGTTTTAGAAAGCAGATCATTTATGAAAATAAGGAAGAGAATCGGAGACAAAACGGAGCCCTGTGGCACACCTGCATTTATAAAGTGGGTTTCAGACTAAAAACCATCCAATAGAACTTGTATGGAACGTCGGAAAGGTAGTTTCTAATCCAATGAAAAAGAGACTCATCGATACAAAAAAGCAGGCATTTTTGAAAAAAAGCCTGATGCCACACTCTATCTAATGCCTTAGAAATATCAAGCGCAATAATCTTACTTTCTCCTAAAGGAAATAAAGATTGGTTCCACTTTTCGGTGAGATAAGCCACCAAACTCCAAGCATATACATATAACAAGACCTTGGGGTTTTCAGTAAACGTAATTAACATAATAACAAGCAGTGTAGGTAAGGTTATTTTCAACCTGTTGAACAACTAACAGAGCAACAGACTCATTTAAGAGCCCGAACCATAGAATCCGCTGCGTCCGTTCGCTGCTGGATTCAACTGACAGCTCGATTTAATACACACGATCTTATGAGAGGTGACCCATGCAACGAACGCAACGCAAAAAGTAGCCCAACTTTTAACTTTTGCGTCCGGCAGAACTGATGACATGCGCAGTCAAACCCAACGGATTCTATGGGTCACCCCAATCCGTTGTGCCCGGTAAAACTTACTGAGCTGTCAGTTGAATCCGGCAGCGAACGAACGCAACGGATTCTATGGGTCGGGCTTTTTAGGCATCCGAGTATTTTAGGCATGCCTTTCTTTCCATGTGATCAGCTAATGGAAACTTAGCTTTTGCTTCTTTTAGTATAAAAAATAGATATTTTACTCGGGGGTAATGAAGCACTCTAACATTGAAAGAATTTCTGGAATCAGTGAATTCCAGTAGAATTTTCGTTCCCGTTCCTGTGGGCATATAGGAATGAGTTATAATCTATGTTACTCAATGGTAATGAAGCACTCTAAGGGTGAAAGAATTTTTGGAATCAGTCCAGTATTTTCCAAGTTTCCGGTTATTCAGTTTTCGTTTCCGTTCTCGAGATAATATGGAAAGGAAATAATAGTCTATGTCATTTCTTATGTTCAAGACCAATTGTCTTGCAAATTTCATTTAAATCGGTTCAGTAGTTTTGAAGAATTTTCAGTAGAAACGCTTAGTTCTCATTTACGTTCTCATACCCGTTCGCGTAGGAATAAGGAAAAAAGAAGCATTTAAACAGTTTCAAATATTTTCCTGTGTATATCCCCGTACCCGATCTAATGGGAAAATGAGGATGAAGTATACACACAAACCGCTCTCTTAGACCATTCTAAAACCATACTAAAAGAAACCGCATTAAAATCTGTTTAGTAGTCTTGAAGATGTAAGCAAACAGTCAGACAGCGGAAAGTGACTTTGTTTTGTACTATGCAATGATAATGATAAGAGGAAAATAAAATAGAGAACGAAAAAATGTTTTATTTCACAGCTTTTTCGGCAGAAATCTTGAAAAAAATTTCTGAATCGGTCAAAAGTGTATCTTAGGTTTGCTTGCCCCAAAGGTTCGTGGGCGCTTTCATTCTTTGATTTTTGACAGAAATGGTTTTGTACTTCTGCAAAATTTCTTACAGGTTAACAACAAGAGATAGCTATCCAGATAAGTTTATCAAAGCCCCCTATTTGCATTCATATAAGAAGGCCTAAGTTCTATTTGACGCCTTAGTCTCTTGCCTTTGCTACTACTTAGCCATGTTGTTCTGATAGGCGCTGTTAGATGTATGTACTTTCAGTTCAACCCAAAATTGAATTGAATATACATTTGGCCAAAAAGTCAGAAAATATAAGAAGTACTTTTTCAATATACGAAAATGGAATTTTCTTCAGCCTCCGACATTTTGCGTTTTAAAAGTCGAAATTTGAACTTTTTTTGGCTGTAAGTTGACCGCCCGCGGGTATCAGTGTGGATGAAATTTTGACTATATTAATAAATATTTTCTGGTTTTTTTGACTTAACCCTGAAGTTCTTTGGCTAGCGAATTAAACTACATTGAAATAAAAACTATAAAACTTTGAACGTCAAAATACTAAAACGAATGCTTATTTGCTTCCAAACTTTCTTCCATTTCCAGAATCCCGATGCCCCTTTCCCTCATGTGTTTCAAGAAGTTGGCTGGATCGCTGTAAAATGGATTGTTACAATTGGAGCTGTTTTTGCGCTTTGTACAAGTTTATTGGGAGCAATGTTCCCATTACCACGTGTCTTGTATGCCATGGGAAACGATGGCATTATTTTTAAATTCTTCTCTAAAGTAAACGGTTACACCAAAACCCCATTGCTTGCAACAGTTTTTTCCGGAATATTTGCAGGTATGACCCTTAAACTTTTTAACTCAATCTTTATAATTCCATAATTTCTATCTTATACAGCGATAATGGCACTGATCTTCGATCTTCATCAACTCATTGACATGATGTCGATTGGAACTCTCTTGGCTTACACAATCGTTGCAATTTGTGTTCTTGTTCTTCGTTACCAGCAGGATGACATAAAAGTCAAAAATATAAGCGTGAAAATGCCCGTGATGATCAGACAACTTTTCAATTTGAATTTCATCAAAGAGCCAAATTCACTTTCATCAAACATAACCAAAGTAGGAATTGTTCTTTTCAGTATCGTCTCCATCATAACATGTGTTGTTATGAAAGTGGTTGATGTTAGCCCAGAAAATCCTACAGGAATCATCGCAATGGGTGTCCTCTTAGCTGCTCTTTTGTTGATTCTCTTCTCCATTCAACGCCAACCAGTCTCTCGAATGGAGCTGAACTTTAAAGTCCCACTAGTGCCATTTATTCCTTGCATCAGTGTCTTCTTTAACCTGTACTTGATGTTCCAACTGGATTACTACACATGGATGAGATTTTTAGTTTGGCTTGCAGTTGGATATATGATTTATTTCTTCTACGGTATTCGCAAATCCACCCAAGGCATTGCTAACAAACAAGACAAAAATGATGTGTCGCAATTTCCCGAAAATGGCTTTAGCCTCAACAATTATGGCAGCAAGAAAGCCCACGGTGATGTTGTTTGTGATAAGCCACCAAATGGCAAACGATACAGTGTCACCGAGCAGAGCTAGTTTACTTTTATTCTAGCCCTTCTTCCCCACACAAAAAAAAAAAACCAAAATTGAAAACACATGTGACGGTAAATTCTTTGTTGAGACCTATCGTTTAGATTTTTTTTTTTATAAATTTAAGTATTTTCATAAGAGAGTATAGATTTCGAATAATATGAATTTACGGGTGAACCATGGTCAAAGAGCCAACACATTCCGCCCTCTCGAATGGCCTGTAAATCATTTTTATTCGACAATTTTACATACAAAATATTACGTTTTACCTAAAATCCTTTTCCCTTAAAAGTACATAGGTAAAAGAAATAAATATTGTGTTGTGATATAAATGGATTTGAAACAAACAGTTGTACAGTTAAACTTGTTGTGCATAAAGTAAATTATGGATTTATATTAATATTATTTGTCGTATTGTTAAGTTAATGTATTTTTATTCATCAATATATACAAGTTTTTTTAGATTTTTATTTTGTAAAGTATTTTTTAAAATTTGTATTATATTTTAAAATTGTCTATTTTTAATAAATTAATTGCAAAAACATTGGCATTATTGTTTTTACATTTTTAAATGAAAAGATGAATTTTTCAACTCAAGAGGCAACATCAATAAGGAGTTTTTAAAAAACTGACAATAAACTCCGTCTCACATAATTATAATCAGGCAGTTTTTTGCACTATTTGCTGTAAATTTTAAACATTCTTCGCTTATCTGGGAAGTTAACCATCTATACAATAAACAAAGGATATTTGAGGTTTATACATTGGAAAGCTGACTATAATTTTCTCCCAACAAGATTCTAAGATCAACCTATTTTTTTATTTCACTTGGTTACGAAAAGTAGTACGAGCTTATTCCACTAGTTCGAAGGTTAAAATGCAAGGAAAAGAAATGAAATTTTGTGGATTGTGATATATGTAAATAAAATTTAGTTTTATACAAAGACAAGAATAGTTTTGAGAAGTGGGTTCATACTTAAAAAATAACTTGTAGTAGCCTAGAGTGTAGAGATTTATAGAAGGCTGTCGAATAATCCAACGAAGTACCAGACCATAATGCCTCTTGTCGGTTCAATAATCTCTTTCATATTATTATATTTTTTTTAATTCTTAGTAGACTTTTCACAAAATTTAACACACAAAGTTCTTAATGATGTTCAGATCCCGTAAATATGTTGACTATGTAAGGTGGTCAACATTTTGGTTCCAAATCTTGGCATGTGGAATGTATGGGTGTTTTAAAATACATGGCTGTCTACCAAATATGTATCGCAGAAAAGGAAAACTCTTTAACAGTTTTGCTTTATTAGCAATTGCAGTCATTTCGAATCATTTTAAATCTAGCTCTCCAGTTCCGTAATACAAGTTCATCATTGCCCTCAGAAAATAACATCACCTTCTTTGCTTTCGCGACTTGACTTTGAAGATGTATTTATTCCTTTTGCAAGTCCTGGAGATAGCAACTGTAGCCCTCAGCGTTCAAATTAATTTTTTTCATCCGAAAGGACTCGGATAGGCCACTCTCGCTAAATCTGATGTGACTTATTGCAAGATCAAGTGACTGGTTTCTACGTGACGTACTCAATGGTGGTTTCCTGTTCATTTTCGCATCGATCATTTTGGCTATCAGTATAGTCCGTTTTTCATAAAATCATGTTGCTTATATCATGTGCCTCTTGCTTGTTAGGAAACGGATGGATTGTCCATGTCTCTGTCCGTAATCAAGTGAGACGAAGTAAATTTCAATAAAATACCTTGAACTCTATAGAAAATGACCAAGAAATTAAGAAATAAAATTTTGAATAATAGTTCTCCATAAATTTCGAGTTTTTATTTCAAGTTACTCGTATATCGTTTTAATTGGTGATTTTTGCATGAATGTGGTTCACGATCTAAGACCAATTCAATTCTTTTAAAACCCAAAGTTGGAGTAAATTTTTCCGACTGCTTGTAGATACATGAAATAAATATGGTTTTTCAGATATTGAATTAAAAGGTAACGATGGTTTGCTTTTCTGAAACCCAAATGGAAGCTGAATAAAGAGAAAAATATGTCTTTGGAGCAGAAATTTTATGGTCCTTGAGTGGCAAACTTAAAGTATGAAAACTTTACACACATTTCACTGTAAATATGGTTTTTCAAATCGGCAAGCAGTATAAATTAAACTCCTTTTAACGTTTTTTCTGAAAGAAATGCGTAGACAATTTTCTATATAGTGAAGGACCGTTAGACATAAAAAAGGCAAAACCTAGGAATTCAGGGCCAGTCCACGGATTTTCATGAAATGTTCGGAAATGTGCTTTGAATTGAGTAGAAACAATTTAAGGGGTTCCATTGGTTTTCAGAATGAGTGCTTCCCCGAGTGAAACCAATGGAAAGCGACATTAGTTAGTTGAGTGAGTTGAGCTGGTTGAGTTTGTTGAGTTATGTCACTTTCCATTGGATGAAAAGAACCGTCCAGAAGCGTCCAGAAGCCTTTTCAATTTCAAATCGAGAAGTGACTGTCACTCCTCAGAATTATGAGAAGCGATCTTTTTACACCAAAGCGGTTCTTTTCGTCCAATGGAAAGCGACATTAGTTTAGTTAGCTGAGTTAGCTGAGTTCCTCGAATTAGTTGAGTTAGTGAAGCTAGTTGAGCTAGTTCAGTTAATTGAGTTATTTGAGATAGTTTACCTAGTTTAGTTAGTCTAGTTAAGTTACATAGCAAAGAGTGATGACAATAATAATTTATGTGAAGTCAAAGCACATAAAGCAGCACTATTTTCGCAGAATTCGAACAACTGTGACAGGCAGAGGAGGAATCAAAAAGTGAAACAAACCATGAAAAAAAGTAAAAAGCGCAATAACGAACGAACAAAAATATACTTCAGGAATAAAGATTTCATCAAAAAATTAGAAGGAACGACAAGAGACCTTAAGAAGGACAGTAAAGGGAGTATTGGTACTAACCAGCTATAAAAATGGTAGGTAAAGACTGTTCAGACTGGGTATAGTTGCCACAACTCAACCTCACCTCAAGTCAAAACACATAACCTAACAAATCTAACGAAGAAAAAAAGAAAACCACTATTAGGAACTTAACACAAAAAATTTGGTGCTTTCTAGATCACGCTTAGCAACAATAAGGGAAAAAAATATATTACAGGCCACTTAAATTCTTCCACTTCTTTACTGATTCAAAATTTTTCATTTTAAACGAACATTTACAAAGCATGAGTCTAACAGAAAGCTCTCTATTGCAAGTCCCGGTAGAATGCCCAGTTACTCTAAGCCATAGCTGTTTGGCAAAAATTCTCCTTTAGAAAGGCTTCTAATCATCTGGAGACATATAAGCACATAGATGCACAACATTGACAATACATTGGCTTGTGCAGTGTGAGCTGACCCTCTATTGTAATCTTAATTTATCTGAATTAAAATCGAGGTTCCCTCTTTGTTGTCCTCCTTTCTAGCTCGAAAACGAAAAAAGTGTAGTTCATAACAGAAAAAAAGTAAAACTTAAATTGCCTCCAACATTGCTCTATAGCAAACTAACAAATTATAAGTTAAAGATGGGCTCAAATCGTATTTTTTTCGTTCAAAAGCTATATGTAGGTTTTCGGTTACAGAAAGTCCAAATTCAAATTCCTTACCTTTAATCAGTCTTTTCTCCAGATAAAGTATTTATGCGTAGGTACAGATAAGGAACAATTAAATCTGTAAAGCTTTCCACGACATGAATGGCCTTTATCTTGTAAAACACCTGTTGGAACATTATTGCCAAACGCCATGAGCTCCTCGTATACCTACGGTTAAATTATGAAAAACACTTCCTTATCAAAAAACATGGATTGTGCTTTATAACGACACATTAACAATCTTATCTACGACCTTAAACGCCATGCTATACAATTATAATTAAAAAAAAAAAACGTACGATCAATTAAAACCTTAACGATTTGATGACATCCGATTGTTATCGTCTTTTACTCTACTCTTGGCTATAATAACACACAATTTACTGCCCACTCGAAGATGTTTTTTATAGTTCCAAATAAATGCTTCTTTAGGATTTCCACAAGCCGTCCGTTTATAGCACTTGAGCTTATCTGTTCCGTATTTATACCTTCTGAGTTTGGCCGAATCGATAATATGTCATACTTTCGATCTTTTTTTTCGTATTTACTCAGTCATATGAACTCAGTCTTTATCAACTAAAACAAAAGATAAACTACGTTTAAAGCTTATTACAGTCCCTATTAAGGTGCTTTATCTCATTCTCATTTTAGTCGCCTTTAACTAAACAAGTCAGTCTCTCTTAGACTAGAAGAAGTAAAAATTTTAATTTCTGTTCAAATGGCAAAATTATGGAAAGCCTTAACTCGTCGGAAAGAAGCAGAAGAAGGTGAATCACAGCTTTCCCGTGTCCTTACGCTATTTGATTTGACAGCATTGGGTGTTGGTAGTACCCTTGGCTTGGGAGTTTATGTCCTGGCTGGGTCAGTGGCATATGAACAAGCTGGGCCAGCAGTCACAGTTTCATTTCTTTTTGCTGCCATAGCATCGGCTTTTGCTGGTCTTTGCTATGCCGAGTTTGCAGGAAGAGTGCCGAGGGCGGGCAGTGCCTATGTCTACAGCTATGTAACAGTTGGCGAGTTTGTTGCCTTCACTATTGGTTGGAATTTGATTCTCGAGTATATTATTGGTAAGCCTTTCAATTCACTTGAATAAAACTCGATTCAAACACTTGCTTTCATTTTTAAGGAACGGCAAGTGTGGCGAGAGGCCTGAGTGGCTATTTAGATGCCTTAGTCGACCACAGTATGTCAAAAAAGCTGGAGGAGGTTATGCCAATCAACGTCAGCTTTCTGGGAAAATATCCTGATTTCTTTGCCTTTATAATGGTAATTTTACTGGCAGCGCTGTTATCTTTTGGAGTTAAGGAGTCAAGTATGCTGAATAACGTTTTCACATGTGTAAACATGCTCACTGTGTGTGTTGTCCTGATTGCGGGAGCCATTAAAGGTAAGATGGAACAAGTTATGCTATTTTGAGGAGATCAAATAATTTGTTGTTGTATTTAGCTGATCCTGCCAACTGGGCATTAACTGAAGTCCCGGAAGGTGCTGGCGTCGGAGGATTCATGCCCTACGGATGGGCTGGTGTTATGGCTGGGGCAGCTAAGTGCTTTTACGGATTTATAGGATTCGATGTTGTGGCGACCACGGGCGAGGAAGCTATCAATCCCAAGAAGAATATTCCCCTTTCGATTATAATCTCTTTGATTATAATCTTCCTTGCGTATTTTGGCGTTTCAACTGTGCTGACAATGATGTGGCCATATTACTTGCAGGTAAGATTGTCACTCAATTTTTCGCAGAATTTTTAATCAAAAGCCAATTTTTTTTCTCAGGACCCGGATGCACCATTCCCACACGTTTTTCAGGAAGTTGGCTGGATTGCAGTTAAATGGATTGTAACTATAGGAGCACTGTTTGCTCTCTGCACAAGTTTGCTCGGTGGAATGTTTCCTCTGCCACGTGTTCTGTATGCAATGGGCAATGATGGCATCCTTTTCAAAGTTTTTGCTAAAGTAAATGGATACACTAAGACGCCATTGATTGCAACAATTTGCTCCGGTTCACTTGCAGGTAAAATAATCGAATATGCTCGCGTAGAAAACTGTGTTCACGACGATTTTTGTATTCTTTAGCTGTAATGGCACTTGTGTTCGATCTCCACCAGCTTATAGAGATGATGTCGATTGGAACTCTTCTGGCGTATGCTATCGTAGCCATATGCGTACTAGTTCTTCGCTATCAACAGGACGATATTAAAATAAAAGAGTTCAAGTCACAACCTTCTACGATCATGAGACAAATCTTCAACTTGAACTTCATTAAGGAACCCAATTCACTTTCATCGAATATAACCAAAGTGGGGATTATTGTTTTTAGCATAGTTTCTATTGCCACATGTGCTGTTATAAATAAAGTTGACATCAGCACGGACAATCCCTGGGGAATAGCTGGGATTTGTATTTTAGCAGCTGCCCTTTTGGCTATAGTATTCTCCATTCAACGACAGCCTGAATCGAGTGTTGAGTTGAGTTTTAAAGTGCCACTTGTGCCGTTTATTCCTTGCTTTAGTGTCTTTGTCAACTTTTATTTGATGTTCCAACTAGACGTGTTTACATGGGTCAGATTTTTAGTGTGGATTGGTATTGGATATTTAATATATTTCCTCTACGGAGTGCGGAATTCCACGCAAGGTATTGCTAACAACCAGCCAACGAATGAGTTTGATTGTGAAAAACAACCAAATGGCAAAACACTTTAGTTGACTAAAAAGCTTTCAGAAATACACATGACAGTATTTTGTGTTATTCAACAGCAATAACCCACAAGCTATTTTTAGCCAAAGACTTTAATTTTAAGTGTTAGCATTTAATTACATTTTAAGCAATAGAATATTTGATTTTCATTTTTGTTTAAGAAAAAATCAAAATTATTATTTAGTGTGTATTATGTGATATTAAAGGAAAATTTATGATTAAATAAGTTTAAATTTGTATGTTGAGGAATATCACTCTTTATTTTTAAATGATGTAATTTATTCAGTTTTTTGGAATTATTTTGTATAGTTTAGTTTAAGGACTAATATAGTTGTTAGACTAAATAAATGTTAAAATTTTTTGCAAATAACTTGTGTATTACAATTTATAATTATTCCAGCAAAGTTTAGGAGCGGAAGAGAACGGCTAAAATGAAAGGTTTTTCTGGTTAAAGTGTATATCGAATTCCATTGAACTCATTGGATTTATTTAATCAGAAGTTAGAACGAAATTACTTATTAGGAGCAATCACGCAATCAGTGGAAGATAAAGAAAAAGATAATACGATTTTGAAGAAATTTGAATTGTTTGTTTAGGTAATTGCTGGTTATTAAAATACTTTTGAAAATAACAATCTTATTTTTAGGTTTCTATCATATCTAAAAAGATTGTATAGATTGGGCAATATATAGATTAAATCTTTGTTCGTTGTATTTAAAGGAAGGCATGTTCAAGTGCAACTATTTATAACAAGAAATTGATAAGAAAATTTTGTTTTGAAGTTTGAATCAAATTATGTTGATAGTAGAGAATGCAAGTCGTAACTTACGTTAATTGTAGTGAGAGGGCTATTTCTTCCCGTCAATTGTAGGCCATCATGTAGTTCCATCACAATCGCTATGTTTCAAGGACAAAATCATAGAAATAGTTAGGCCACACAGGTGGTTAAGATGAAGTCTTGAAGGTTTGAAAAGAATAAGATTATGATATGCTGGCTGATAAGATCAGGAAAAGGATGTGTTTCTTGATATTCTTTGCTTTAGTCAGATGATAGGATTTGATCATTTCGATCCATCTTTTCATCAATCATTTGCATTAACCGAGGCGATCGACTGAAACTGTAACTAATAGGCGTAAAAGATCGACCAAAACCGAAACCAGTCATTTGAAAAGCAAGTTGCATAAACTGAAGATTGTTTTGCAACATTAGGTACTCTATCTACCATGGTGCAGTTGGATTTGATTTAGAAAAAAAAAGGCAATTGCTCATTCATACGATGAAGCAGAGTAGATGTGGATGTAGGTACAGAACACACAGAAATATGTTCAATTTATATTTTCAGAGAGAACGGTTTTTAAAGTTTGAAAGAGAAATCTATCCGCCTTAAAAAATGACTAAAACAACTGAAACAATCTTATTTTAGATTGACCACTAGAAAATGCAATTACCTTCTTCACCACAAATGACTAAGTGGTTTCGTTTAAAACCAACCAACATGAGTTACAATAATTTTTACTCCAAATTACTCGAAAAGGTCGTGTTAAGACACTTTCACGAGCGGCAAAATTAGAATAAAATTGAAAACTGAATGAAAAACGAATGGCCCGTGCAAGCTCGAGTAAACTCGTGTTGGGTGCATTGTGACACGTTGGTCGATCAAATGTGAGTACATATACACGTGCATTCGTAACACGTTTACGTATATCAAAAAACGATTTACACGTCTAGACATAACGTCGCCCTAATATTGTGTTGACGTAGACGCCTTTTTTTAGCTTTTGGGAAACTGGATTTAAAGGTTTGGTATCCAACTACACGGAAACGGAAACCAACCCCTGGGATTTTTTGATTTTCTTACACAATATCTACATATATGGAAATCTTCTTTCAAAAAACGCAAAGAGATGGGATGAAATAATTTTAGTTTTTTACATTTACAATTTAATAAAAAAGTAGGTTTGGCGTATACGCCAAACAAAAAGATTTTGCAAACTCATACACGTACGTCAGGAAATATGCATTACGACATTCTAATAATAATAAAAAACTGAATAAAGTCTATTAGCTATCTTAAGTCAGAAAAATATAACGTGTTTTTCAAAATTCGAAATGAAAAGAAGTTTTTGGGAAGAAAATACATAAAAATGTGGTGAAAAATCGTTTTAAGGCTCGGTGACTTCTGTAGAAAAGTATAAGGGTTTTTTTGTTTTGGGGGACACAAGACTAACTCCATAATGTTAGTGTTTTTAAACTGAGCACTGGCTATATCATTACCAGAACGACCACTATGTACTTCACTCAATAGAGCACAGTCTGCTATATTTAGTTGTTTGTCAGCGGAGCAAATTGTTGCCATCAGTTTGAAATCATTTAGTTTTCGTTTTTAGTAAAAAAGAGAAGCGTTTCCTTTCGGAAGCAAAAAAACGCTTTGAAGTAGAGCTCTTAATACCCGCATACCCGGGTACCCACCCGGGTATCCGGGTACCCGCAATGTCGGGTATTACCCGGGTACCAAAGAACCGGGTATTACCCGCGTACCAAAGTACCGGGTACCCGTTTATAGCGTAAAAATATGGATGAGGCGTAAAAACACATAAAAACAAAGGAATCTGATGATATGATTGGCAACCGTAAAATAGCTTAAAGTGTTTGCGTTGCATGTTGTGTTGTTGTGATTAGCTCGAAAAACTGAAATAAAATTTAACAATTGAATCTTAATATATAAACAAAAATATAAATTAAGATTTCAGTCTGCGGTGCTCATGTATCAAAACGCCCTTTATGCCCTTTATTGATTTCCTAGATTGATGTTTTAAAATGTTTTAAAAGAACTCATACCTGCTAATATTTATATCATTTGATGTCGACACCCAATAGATTTTTTTTTTCTTTATTTTGTATCAAGAACTTAAATATAAATACAAATATATGATTCCAATTCTGTGATCGGATTAAGTTATTTGACAGATATTTCAATGTGCATTAGAAAATTTTCACTCTCCGCTACCCATAACATAACACTCTCAGTTATAGCTTACTTTGTAGGGTAACCGGGTACCTGTCGCGTTACCCGCTTTACACGGGTACCCGCCAACTTGGGTAATACCCGCGCTACCCAGGTACCTGGGTACCCGGGTAATTGTTATGATGGGTATTACCCGGGTGAAATTAAGAGCACTACTTTCAAGATCACAGCAAATTATTAAATTTTTTGGTTCTAAGTTATACAAACTCTGTTATTTCTTTACTGGTAGGATTACCTTTAGCTTTAAATGCCAGACACCGATCACATTGTTCTTTTTTTGGCTTGAAAAAAGACAAGTTAAATGAATAAATTGTTGAACTCTTTACGGTAGATGCACTCTTTGGCAGGTTCATTCGTCGTCTTCTGATACAAATAGTACATCTTTGAAATATTTAAGTTAGATTCCAAATATTTTCGAACGGAACTTGCCCTACAGTAATGAGACTCTACTGTGGGGAAGCTTTTTATGTGTTTATGAATGTCCTATATTTTTTCGGGTGGGATCACTTTTTTAATTTTTATTTTCTTTATTATAGGAACTATGGATGCCAGTTTTGTAAAGATTTTTGAAATAAAAGTTTATTGAGAGAGTATATAAGAAAAATTTATTTTTATTAGGTATTTATTATTTTTTTTTTTTGTTGGAGGTGTTTAAAATACCAGCTGGAGCACTCAGACCAGCTGGTATTTAAAGAAAATTATTTATTATACTTTTATATTTACATATACTTTCCTACGGTCAAAGTAAAATCGTATGCACGTACGCCAAAACCAAAAAAAAATTTTTTTTTGACGTACATGCATACAATTTAAAGTCCTAATTTTCACTTTGTATGAAATAAGTCAAAACAATACTAAACATGCTTTTAATGTTTTATGGTGTACGTTGTAGGGTAATAGAACGTATGTACGTCAAAACAATTCTTAAGAAAAATTTTTGAATAATATGAAAACTTTGACGTTTATGTCAAAATAGTGCTCAATTTTATGAATTTGAAGGATATACGTCAAAATCATGCTGCAATATCATAGCAATGGATAGATATAGAGTCAAACGGATGAAAAATTTGGCAAGAGCTGCACCGAAAACATAGGACTGCATCCAAAACTCAAAAAATGAATTTTGGCGTTTACGGCAACACAATATTAGGGCGACGATATGTAGTTCGTTTTTAAATACACTTGTAAATAAAAACACACGAGTTATTAAAAACAAATATCTGTCGGGTGTTATCTATATATATATAAAAGAAAGTCGTGTTAGTTACACCTCTCATAACTCAAGAACGGCTGAACCGATTTGTCTGAAAATTGGTGAGGAGGGAGCTAAGGACCCGGAGACGGACATAGGATACTTTTTATCCCTATATCCCTATGGGAATGACATCAATGCAATGCGTTAGTTTTCTTTATATACAAAACACTGTACTGTAAAAAAAACCAAAAAAAAATTGACTTATAGTGAGAAATAAATTTGATTTTTGTATAAAATCAATATCAATTAAATATAAAAGCATCTTCTGTAGAAAGCACACCCGGATACCCAGGAACTGCATCGCCTTGCTTCTTTCTTTAAAAATTCTTCGATATAGCATTCCAAGTATAATAACTTGCCATCTCCGAGTAAAGCAAAGTTCGTGCAAACGGATCGATCTGCCATCGCAAAGAAATTTGTCAATGTAGTTGCTAAAAGTGTTTCAGCACATTGCACAGCATTCGAAGCCGTGAAATACTGAAATACACTTCTTGACCATTCTCCAGACGCACCGCCAAATGCACAACAGTAGAATGCGTCGTGAATGTGGAATGCGAATATACGCCAAATCGCTTAATTACAGTTCATATAACGACCAACTTGATAGAGTGATATTTCATCGTTGGTATTTGAGGATTGCAATCCAAAAACCGCCATATCGCTGCCTTTTGTTACATATTTACTGAATTGCAGTACTCAACGTTGCAATGCGTCTTAAACACTTTAGAAATAAGTGGCGAATATGGAAAAATCTTACTGTAGTTGCCGACAACGGATAACGAAATCCATTCTTTTCACTTTTGAGTTCGACCGTTGTCATCTGGTGATCGACGCCGATACAGCGGATAACCATCGTTGCCAGTGAGGGTAGGCCGTAAATTCCCGTGAATACCGTCCATGAATCATATTTGTAATAACATCATGTAAATCTGGATCGGCTTCCTGATCAGGAATCTTGGCACATATGATATCATCTATTTGGTAAGGCTGAATTTTTTCCGCTATACAAATAAGAATGTGTGCGTGCGGCAGGCTTCGCTTTTGGAATTCGATTGAAAACATCCAGAATCGAGTATCTTCAAAGACGCGTTGTTGGGGCCGAATTTTTTGCCTGAATATACGTGTTGTGATGTCGTGTCTATCACTTGATGCTTGACCGGGAAGCAGCAATTGAATAATTTCTATCCATTTTGGATTACAGGTAAAAGTAATAAAGTGATCTGGCCGACCGTAATGACGTACATATGTCATTGCATCTTGCATATATTCATGCATCTGACGTGGACTAACAATGAACGTCGCCGGCAGAATAGTTGATCGACCAATGTTAGCTGGATTTCTTTCAGTAATCAGTACTAACTGCATCACGTAAATGGATGTACTCCTCAGAACGCAGTTTAACCTTTCAGTTCAACCTTATGAACGTTAAACGTTCCGTTTCTATTTAGACATACTCTTACTCAAATACCCCTTATGCCTCAACATTCACGGCGTTGCATAGGTCTGTATTTTTATTTTTACATCTGCGTTATTTGTTCTCGCGCCCGATAAGCCAAAATATATCGGCTATCACAAGGTGCTTCTGTGAAAAGTGCAACACATGCACCAAAACAAATAGCTAATAAAGAATCATTAAAATGCTAGATTTTTTAAAATATATATATACTATCCTAATAATTGAAATTCATAAAATCCAAACTCTGCTCATATATTGCCTCTAAGACAGTAGGCAGAACAAAGTTTGCCGGGTCAGCTAGTTTGATCTAAAAGAAAACTTAATTAGCATATTGATAAATTGAAGAAAATAATTCGAACATGTCTAGGATCTCAGTCAGTATTTATTTTCATAAACCATTCGCCCCAATTCGACTTTTATTAAAACCTTAAAAACAAGCTCATTTATTCGAAAAATACGATGGGGAAATTAGTTAGCAAATTAAATAGATTTATCTTTGGACGAGGCAGGTTATAGCCCCATATAGAGGACCAAACATTTGAGCCTAGGGTTCACAACTGTACACTTCAAAAACACCAGTTTCATAGGTAAATCAGACAATGGTATGCTTTTCCAATAAAAAAGTTGCATTTTGATCTAAAAAAAAAAAAATAAAAAAACACAGACTTAGAGCATCTTACACTGAACCAAAAAGGTATACATGATTTGAAGGAAAAACTACATGTTTTTAAAGAAAGAATTGAGTTCATTAAAAAATAATAGAGTCAACCAGCATTTCATTAAACTATGTATGTCTTTAACGAAGACCTACATTATTCTGCCGACTCCGAAAGACTAAAAAGCAACTACCGCAGGTTTGAATACCTACAGTACAAGAATGGATTTACACTAACTGGTGTTGAATAAAGCCGTTTAGTATTACAAAATATTAGTTCTGACAAATCTGACAGTAGAAGAAGGAGGGGTGGGGTACATATTTGATGATTTTATATTTTTCCCTCATAATTATATGAAAACTTGAACCTCTGTGCCTAAAAGTCTGTTAAAACCACTTTATTTTCAAAATAAAATGGTTTGAATAGGAATGGGTTCATTCGAAAAAGTTTAACCACCACATATCACCAACCGATACAAAAGTCACTCAATCATATAAAATAAGCTTCGTTTTCTCGAGTTCAGAGGTTCAATTCAGGATCTATTAGCCATCACAAACGAATTATGCGATGAAGGAATAATTTCTAAAATACAAATCATTATTGAAATGTCCTATTCACCAATGATGCTCTGTAAATGACTCTACATGGTCATCTATGATAAGAAATCAAAAAATGAACATCCATTTATTTTCCAAAAAAAATCAAAACGTCTCTAGAAAGAAAAAAACTCCAATTTTAATGATTTACCAACGAGCCAACAATCAAAACATTTGTTGACCATTAATTTTTCAAAAAAGTAAACTCAGGACAAAATACTCACTATTTGCAGACCTTTCAACAAAATTGCTTGCATTGCACAAATGCACAGTCCTTCCCTGTTTCCATTGCACTACCGGCAACAGTCGCCATTGTTAAAATATTTATATGCCAATTTCCAAGCAAATATAGCAATGGGCTATGCAATAAAGCTTCACATGATGGTGTCAACCAACTTTTGACCAAGCGTGAATCCTGAATGTTTTACATTAAGCCTAAACTTCCCATAACGAGTGGACCCCCGACGAGATCCACACATCCACATAAATACTTTCGGCCTGTAAATTTATTTATTTGCTTGCGCATTAAGCAAAAATGATGCCTATAGTTGCACAAAAATCCCTTGTAGGCAAAGCAAACACCATATAGCAATTTATCGACTGGTGCACAATTAAACTATAGTAGGTACATAATTGCGTCGATATTGTTCCAATAGAGACATTCCCTCACCTGCAATCTCCATATTTTGTTTTTGATTTAAGCCCCCTAAATCGTAGGTTAAGTAGGGATCAATTGAAAAGGACTCTTTACTGGATTATACCTGTTATTGTTGTTGTGAATTATTCATAAGCAATGCCTTTTCAAGTGGCAAAAGTGCATCGAAATATTTATAGGAAAGCACCTACATCAATGTCCGTTAACGCATTTTGTTTAATTGATTGGAAATATTCATAAATTAATTATTTCCGGTGCCACTGCTCCGATGCTATTGAATTTTGTGCAAAATTTTACACCACTACACCATCAATTCCGCTTGAGGGTGGCCGAAACACGTTTTCAACCCTTGGGGCATGTTTAAACTGCTTTTTGCGTTCAACCCCGTTAAATTGTGCGGTGTTATAATAGAATCAGCAGGTTATAAATAATTAAAATTACTGTGGAAAATATCGTGAATGTTTTGTGCAGAGCAAGTGAAGGTGACTTTGATGATGGGGGCAAAAAAGGATGAACAATAGTTTTACACCGACTAGACTACTGGGAATGTTTAATTTTATTGAACTTCTGAGCCCGGGCAAAGTTGTAATGTTTATATTAACGTTCATTAAGGGTTTTTAAATGGCCGTAGGCTTGAACTCTAATGAGTGACAATGAAAGTAAGTACAACTTTGCTATTAACAACTACAGCAGACAATTATGGTCTATAACGTTGAATCCAGTTTGGCATAATCAAGATCGAAATTCATTGAGGCTGTGAAAACTTCTCTTAGTACTTAGCTTAATTTGGAAACAAATTTGAAATGCCGTTTATTTTAGATGGGGAGGAAAGATGGGTGGAAAACGGGAGATGGTGTTTTTTATGTGCTCCAAATCTTGAAAGCAATGAACTAATTTAAGGTATTTTTTTATACATATATAAGTTGACTCCGGGAATATTGATTTGCATAATAAATTATTATCAAAGAATTCGAAATGAAATATTAATTAGGTTAGGTTAGGTTAAAAGTCCTTCTTAAGAAAGGTACTGACGCACTCAGATGGATAGTAGGTTCAGTGTAATATGTGATACCTACTACTTAACTACATACATACTTCAAAAGAACGCGAGGAATTATCTCGATTTTTAAACTATTGCAGTGTCCATAAAGCGGCCTTTGTGAGGTCGGGGCGTAGAGTAAAGTAGGTGTGTAACGGTACACATTGTTTACCTAAATGGCTCTTTTTGCTAGCTAAGCTATGCATATTGCATAATCAACGAGCAGAAATTCATGGGTAACTTTATGCAGTCAGTATGTTCACGGCCCGTAACTTTTCCATCGTTGATAAATTAGATAAAGTTAGGTAGAATGTGCTGACGGTTGATCTTATTTCCGCCACAATCAGATCAGTGTAGACCCGTTGTCATACCCTGGAATGTTGTAACCTCCTAAGAACGAATGAGTTTATGTGGTATCATTTGGTGGCTTTAGTGAAGTTCAACAGGCTGTTGCCTGGAGTGTCTGATAATTCTACTAGTTTCGTTGAAGAAGTAACTGCCCAGAAGGCAAATTGCTGGGCAGTGACAAAGGAAGTGAGTGGCATCCTCATGTTCGTCTTTATTGTATCCTCTACATAAGTCATCGGTGCAAAAACCCATTTTCTTTGTTTGTAGCCTAGTAGGGTGTATCCTGTTACAGAATATTGATAAGCGATCGTAATGAAGGCCAATTCAAGGATAATAGCCTTTCAGATTTGTTCCTATCGTATTTTGGCCATAGTTTCTTGAAGATTACACAGGAAGACAGGAATCAAAGCAATCCCATCTTCCATTAGACTTTCGTATTATTTTGTTACCAATGATTTGTTTAATTGCACAGGGTGGAACCGTGGATCATTGTTCTATGAGAGAAGGGTAAAGTGTTAAGACTTTTCTCGCCACTTTATCAGCTTTTCCGTTATACGGTATGTCACTGTGACCGGGAACCTAACAGAGTCTAACGTTATGTTGCGTGCCAAGAACGTTCAGGTCTCCGCGACAGCAGGAAACAAGCTTTGGTTTTAAAAGAGTGGCAGAAATTGATTATATTGCTGCTTGACTTTCAATGAAAAAGTGATTTCAGCATGTGATAGCGCCATCATAAAAACCTGTTTTGCAACGTTTGTAACTGCCAAAAGATCTCAGCTTGGCAGGAACTGCTGTGAATTTTACTTCTTAATTTTTCATATAGTGTATCCTATTTTACTAGTCAAGACCTTTTATTCGACCCTCATATTGAAGGGGTTGTGAAAACAAAAATGAGACTGCCATTTTGTTCGCGGCCATATTGTATTTTTATTTTGTTTTGATGGCGACCTCTATTCGGCCAACAAAGCACTTCTTCGGCGGTCATATTGAATTTGCAGTGACACCGAATGTATTTAATGTTGGCGTTAGATGTTGGCTGAGGCTCAGGTTCATCCGGAACTGTAATACTAATAAATAAAAAAAAAAATGGTGACGCAACAGAGCGAGGAGCCCCTGGGCCTAGCGCATTTCTCACAACCATGCCTTGTGAGGGAATGGAAGGGACCTACAATTTTCTGCCGGTTCCGAACGGCTAATGGAGAAAGCGCTTTTCATGGCAATGAATACTAACGGAGGACTTGCCAATTCCTCGCGAAAGGCGATACCAGTGGAAAAATATTTTTTTCCTCTGTTGGGATTCGAACCACGAACGTCTGGATTAATAGGCGGACATACTGTCCATCACACCACGGGTAACACGAAACTGTAATACTCACCTATGTAAAAAAGTAAAAAAGTATCACAATGTTATACATGAACTGCTTGCGAATTGTGATAAATTGCTAAATAAGCTGTCTCAGCGAAGGACGTGCTGTTTGGCCCCCAGATTAGAGTAATGATAATTTCATTTACGATAAACTTGTTTTCAAATGCCACATAAATCACATAATATATTTTTACTTTTTAATCGGTCTTCAACAAGCCTTTTCCTGAATGCTGATATCGATAATAACAAGCGAAGCATGCAAATGCGCCCACTTAAATTAATGCGCTGTCGCTGGTGAGATTTTTTTTTTTAAATATTGTGTTTTTATCTTTGTTTATTTTTAAAGTTTTTATCAAGCAATAATGATCACAACATGTGATAGCGATGGCTTCCTCAAAATGTTCAATGTGCGTCAAACACTCAATTTGATACTCTTTCAATGAAGTTGCTTAGAGAGATATTTTGGATAGCATTGTGTTTCCGTTTAAGATATATTAATGGATAAGAATAGAAAAAAAGAACAGTTCCAAATGGAAACGAAAAAAGAGCTAACTGCAACTACGAAGATCTTTAACAAAAAGCTCTTGATGATGAAGATGAGAGTACTTTGATCGAATGCTTCCAACCCATCAACATTTTCGACTGTGCAAAAAATGCAGACTATTTTTATCTGAGCTTTGAATGCTTTCGAACTGGAATGAAAGACTATTGGTGGTATGGTAGATTAGATTAAATTAGATTACATGGTGGGTTGAGCCTGCACGGCTCTGGGTTTTTCGGTGTCTGAATGAAATCTAATGTGCCAATTCATGTGAAGTTTCAGAGTAGTTCTCCTGTTCCTGAGCTGAACCAGAAGTTAACAATCTTCTGTGGGTGGATGAGTTAGTGTTAATCTAGGGAGGTGATCTCATAGTCAAGTATTTGCTTTCTAAGGCTGAAAAGTGCTGGATATTCTGTAAAAATAATGTGCAGAGATGTTTCTTCATTTTCAAGGCATATAGTCTGCAGATGGGGTCCGCTACTAACCTCAATTGGTGAAGGTGTTTCTTTAAAACACAGTGCCAGGTTAATAGTCCTGTGCAAAATGTTGAGGGTTTTCTTATTAAGAATTAGTAGAAATTTAAATGTTTTTTTCGGTAGATTCTAGCAAAAAAATATATAATAATATAAATCTGAAACCCACAAAATAAATGCAGGTGTGCCCAAGGGCTCCGTTTTGTCTCCGACACTTTTTCTAATTTTCATTAACGATCTTCTGTCTGAAACTACTAATCCACTATATTGTTTTGCTGACGACATTACCCTCAGCTTTTCATATTCGTTCTTAAGTTCACATCCCTCCTCTTCGGACGTGGAACTAGGGCAGCAACGTATGTTAAGTTCATTAAATTCTGATCTAGACAGCATTGTCCAGCGTTGAAGCGAAACTTACCTCTCTTGCCACTTTATCCATGAGTGGCTCTTGCATTGTTGAAACAGAACAGCTTTCAATATTCGGTATGTGCATTACCAACCACCTCTTGTGGAATAACCAAATACTTGACATCGCCAAAAACGCTGCAAAGTGCTCAGGCTTTCTTCGACGATGCAAGACATTTTTTTCACCCAATGACCTGGCAGTCATCTACAAAACCTAAATTCGTCCTAAAATGGAGAATAACTCTCATATTTGGGCAGGTGCTACTTCAAACCACCTCAATCTTTTGGACAGTGTTCAGAGAAGAGCCTTTAAAATGATTGGAGATACGAACACCGCTGAAACTGTTACGACAATCGAACATTTTCGTAATGTTTCTTGTCTCTCCTTATTTTATCGTTTTTTTTTTACAGATAGTGCTCTTATGAGATTTCCAGCTGCATTCCTCCCCTTAAACAATTCAACCGTAATACTCGCGCTTCTAGGAACGCCCATCAGTTTACCCTTGAGTCCAATTTCGGACGTACTTTTAAATGCGAAGAAGATTCCTTCTTCAGCCGTACCACGCGAATGTGGAATGTATTGCCCAGCTCTATTTTTTTTCTCATTACAATCTTTAATTTTTAATTTAAAACTGATGTGCATCGGTATCTCGTTTCAAACTCTCTCCCTTTTTCCTAACGCTCGTACTGTCTTACTTAACATGATAAGGGTGGTCACAACCCCTTGAGTGCAAGCAAATGATATATAAAAAAAGTTTTAAATACGTTTGACCAGATGAGCTACGCCAAGTTTTACTTGACTCTTTGAGTAAAATGCTCAATGCTCAATGCTCATGGTGTGTTTGAAGGTGCTTTTATTTGCATCGCAGAAGAGTTCAGGACCGATTGATGGTTTTGATGCGCCCGCCGTCTTAAACTAAGATGTCTGCCTTCTCGTTACCATCATTGCCTTCCTGTGCTGGGATCCAGTAAATGATGACAGAGTTTTTTAGTTGTCTCTTAGACTAATTAAATAATTTTTTATAAGAAATTTAATAAAGTTGTTTCAAATGTTTCTCGCAATGATTTCTGGACACCGACATACATAAATGAAAACAAGTTATTTAAAGAAACATTTTGATGGATTGCTTTTTTTTTTTTTTTTTATTTTGATTAGCAGATCTTGAGTTTAGTAAAGTAGGTACACCGATTTTCATTACTTCTTTTTGAAACAGAATACGCAATATCATAAATCACTTCTTTTGTCTTTAAACTATTCGTTTCATGTATACAATGTATACTTTTGTCAAAATGTTTTGATGTAACAATCGTTTTAAACTCAAAAACTTATGCCCAGCGAACATATAACAGAATAAATGAGATCACCATCATCCATGAAGCTACAAATAGTCTCAAGCAACGAGACGTCATATCTGAATCATTTATCCGAAAGTAATTAAGAAAAACATTGATTGATGAGCGTAGGCTTCCGTCTTCATTTATTTACCAATCGTTAACAGGTATGAATTGGTGTTTATGACTAATTTGGTGGCGGTAGTTTGTTTTCCATTAACTTCTTCTTCATATTTAATAACACTTGAGCTGTAACAATTGAAGTCAAATTGTGATTCAAGATGACTTGAGACAATGGCAATAGCACTAAAATTTGGATACAATCGTTATGCGGATATAGAGTGCGTATGCTAGTAAAACATTATAAAAGTATTTTGACTTTTTGAAAAAAATATATAAATAACCTGAGCTTCATCTAAGAATCATCATTCACTCAAACTTCTTTTAGAGGTTCATACTAAAAACTTCTTAATTAAAAGAAAAATGGTAAGACTCAACTATTGTTCCTCATCGAAGGAAGGATTAATTTCTGTTTGGATTCTTTGTAGAAAATCTTTGTGGTGTTATTTGCCATTGCTGCAGTAACGGCGGCTGCTGCACCTCCGAGCAGTGAATACTTACCACCAGTTGACGAACCATCCGCCGAATATCTTGCACCAGCTGCTGAAACTAAACTCGCCGAAGATGGATATCGTTACAAAACTATTCGTAAACTAAAGTATCGTCACCGTCGTGAACTTTCCAGTGAATATTTACCACCATTGTCGGAGCCAAGTGTTGAGTATTTGCCACCAGTTGCTGAAACCAAAGTTGCTGATGATGGATATCGGTACAAAACTGTGCGCAAGCTCAAGTACAGGGCTCGCCATCGTCGTGATGTGAATGAACTGCCTTCAAACGAATATCTACCACCAGTTGATGAGCCCGTTGCAGCTGCACCTAAAAGCGCCGAATTGGCCGATGATGGATACCGCTACAAGACTGTGCGTAAGCTCAAGTATAGAAATCGTCATCGCCGTGAGGCAAGTGAAGCTGCATCTTTGGAATACCTGCCACCACTTGATGAGGCTGTTGAAGCCGAGCCACAGAGTGCTGAGCTTGCTAATGATGGATATCGTTACAAGACAATCAGACGTTTGAAATATCGTTCTTAAATTTATGTACTCAGCCGAAACCTTAAATCTGAATCCTTAATCCTAAGTAATTTGCAATAAACTATTCATTAAAGAATACAATCATTTGCGTTTGTTTGTGACCAAAATGGGTATATAATATAACCTTAAAAACTTTTCAATAATTTAGTGCAAAGCATTAGTTGATATATTTGCAACCACAAATAGTTTTTGATAGTTAACATACTCAACAAACTTCGAACTTTTCTGACTGGCTTCTTGTGACAAGGATGTCACTTTTTTTGTTTGTACGTCAAGAGTACCCTCTTGAAAAAGAATCTGCTTTTGACTTTGACTCAGACCGCTGTGAAGCGATATGACGTCGAAAAGATACAATGGTAAGAGATAACCTTTGCATTTTGCCAGTTGAGTGTCTCTCTAACTATTCTTGATACCGTCAGGTCAGCACGCTAACAAGCCATCAGGCTCTGATGTTTCAGGTTTAATTCGCCTTTCAGAACTCTACTCATGTAGACTGATTCAGAATACAGTCGTAAAAAGTAGTAAAAAGGTTGATAAAAAAATTTAATAGATCATGCCAAGGTGGCAAATCTAGAACTCAAGTCAGCAAAGACTTGTGATGTAATATCAGCCACTACTGAGGATCTGGAAAAGCGCTCCTGCTGAATCCTTATCAGCCATGTAGGCCAATGTTCCACTGTCAGGCAGAATGCCTGGATCGATTTGGACGAGGATTAAGAACACCATCCTCCTGATCTACAAGAAGCTAAGATTGTTATGATCAGCTTAAAATAAATTAAATTGCATATGCGGATGGCCTTGACACCGACCTATGGAAGCTAGCTAAGGATTAACTAATAAAATCTACGCATGATATATAATGTAGCCTGATATGATATGAGAAAGCATAACACGAAAAATAATATCAGTGAGGAGATTAAATGGAGAGTTAACTTTATCTTAAGTATGAGGAAGCCATTTATCCGAAAGATCTTTGGTCCCGCATGTGAATGAGCCCAGAAGAAGCGATCTGTATGAGCTGTACCTCGAAATGGTCAGTACCAGAAGAATAAGCACCGCGATACTGCGATAGATAAGACATGTGATGGACATCAAAGAACCTGTTGGATGGGCTTTCGACAGAACATTACAAGAAAATCTCGGAAGGGAGGGCTCAGTTGAAATCGAAATTTTCAGAGAAAGGAATTGAGGAACAGGTTCACTCATAACTGCAATGTCCACGCAAATAAGTAAGTACTATTCGGGTCTAATGAACTTGGGTCAAATTAAGATGTTTGGATAACTTCACATAGAAAAAAAGAGTGGTAAGAATCTCACGTGGAAAAATATATGAAAGAACTCATATTTACTAGCTAGAGTCGTTCGGGGTAAGTGTGCGCACATTTGGCTTTGAAGAAGGATTTCATGCAAAAGAAAGAATATACCCAAAAACAGTTGATTAAATATTGAACGGACACATTTTTACTACTATAGTTCAACCATGAAAGTACATTTTTTTATAAATTTAGCTGTATTTTTATAAGAAAATTAAAGCAAGTCGAATTGCGCACACTTGCCCCTATGAAGGGGCAAGTTTGCGCAGGGTGTAGAGTAAGTGTGCGCAGGCTGTTTCACTTACGAATTCTCAATAAAGTTTCAAAATGTAGGTGATTTTCCTAAAAAAGTTCAATGCATAAATATTTACAACTAAAAAACTATAATTATTTTTATCAAGATTATTGTGTTTTTTTTTTGTTAACTTCTTTTTTATAAAAAAGCATAAACATATTAATAAATAATAATAAAATAAAGAATAGTTGACAGAACTTAAAACATTAATTTAAAAACAACAATAAACATAAGAGGAACTTTAAGTTTCATTAACGACAAACTAATATATTAATCATAAAATGTAGATTTTAACCAATTTATTGAAAAATAATAATTTTTGAATCGGTCAATCAACTTTATGGTTCCCGTTCTCGTTCCTTTTCCTGAGTTATATATTTCCTGAGTTACTGAGGGATTATGTGGCATCCCAGTACTGAAAGAATTTTTGAAATCTTTCCGGTAGTTTCTAAGTTTCCGTTTCCAACCCCGTTCCTGTGGGAATCTTCCGTTCCCATAGAAATATGTGAATGAAATGTAAGTCTATGTCACTGAGGGATAACATACTAAAGTTGAAAGAATTTTTGAAATCGGTGAAGTAACTTTAGGTTCCCGTTCTCGTTCCCGTTTCTGTTCCTGTGGGATTATAGGGATGAAATATAGTCTAAGTTACAGATGAAGGGAGATAATGTAGCACCCATAGTGCTTAAAGAGTTTTTGAAATCTGTATAGTAGTTTCAAATTTTCCGTTCCCAACCCTGTTCCTGTGGGAATATGGGATTCAAACCTTGTCAGGAACCATCTCCGGACTAAACTGTGTCTACCCTGAAAATTTCATAAAAATCTTGCTTAAATGGACTTGATGTTATAGTTTCAGACTTAAGGGTTTTTCCTTTTCTTTTGGTGGTCTTCTTCGATTTTGGCAAAGGACTTATGGACAAGAGAGCAACATGAGTAGACTTTTGTGTGATTAGCCACTTTCTCAAGGCAGACTCGCTGATTCCCACCTTCTATGCAGCCGCACGTTTACGTTAGTCAAGATTTATAAGCCTTTAAGCTCCATCAAATTGAGCTTGTGAAACTAGCTTTTTGTTCGGATTTTTTCTAACATACGTTCGAGGCATACCTGTTTCGTTTAAGAAAAATATAAAAATACACAGATATATAAACATGTACAAATATTTGCAATCAAATACAGGATTATTCAGGAATTTTATGATGTATTTTGATTTACTTGAATGTGAAAAATTAGTTTGGGGTAAGTGTGCGCATGCGTTCACTTACCCCCAAATTTTTGCGCACACTTACTCCGAATGCACTTTTCTATTGTTTTTACAAAAATTTTAACAAACAATTGCCAAAAACTGTAAAATCTTCACCCAAACGTAAGGACCATAAAGTATATTATAAAAAAAATCCCTACTGACTGCATTGTAAGACAAACTCAAGTCACTGACACAGTTTGAAAATGAAGAAATATTTTAGTGAAACGGACCTCTTTTTTCTTTTGTCTTTCGTCGAAACACCAAACACAACAGCAGCACTAACACAACTTGCTTGAGCTTAGTTCAGATAGCTACTGAATTACGCATCAACAGAAACCCGAATTTCATCCCTATTCTCAAGAAAACCACAGTGCGCACACTTCCCCGCTGCGCACACTTACCCCGAACGACTCTACAGTTTTAAAAAAATATCAAAACAAGACTTCGATGAACTGACCAAGACTGCTTCTCTCATTCTTTTTTTCAAAGCAAAAAAGGCCGAACAATTTTCAATGCATAAATTTAGGCATTCTTTTTCTAAACGACTCAAATAAATTCAACAATTTTGGGCCCTTTTTTATGTTACATATATGAAAAATGTGGCAGGAAGAGTCCGGAAGCAACCAAGACTTCCCTCCATCATAACAAGTAATTCATGCAGCCCAACATCGATTGGGGAACTGAGGTGATGATTTAACATAAAAAATTTTAGTAGTACCAAAATTTTGGCACTTTAAGCAAATGCAGTGAAGCCAGGCGCGGATCCAGGGGAGGGGGGCAATTGCTCCCCTCCCCTCTCTGTCAATGAAAATGTTAAGTCTATAGCAAACTGTACGTATTCGCTACAAAAATTCGGTTGGTCCCTAAATTGCTTTAAATTTGTTCATTCAATGCCATGAAAAAGCAGAACTCAGACAGAAGGCATAAAAAAGTCAACGTCATTCGGTTGGGACTCAAAATATTATCCAATACTTTTTGGTAAAACAACTGATGCATCTCTCAACTGAAAATTGTATCACGATACGTTCACAATGGTAGCATTCGTGAGGATTTTGTCTCTTTCGTGGATGCATTTGAGGAACTAGCTTATCCCAGAACTGATGAAGAATACGAATCTGATGAGGAAAGCTGTAGGGAAACTAGAAAAAAACTAGCTGCCGAAGAGAAATTGGATGGAAATTCTAAATCTAAGAAGTTATCTATAACTGGCAAAGCCATCGGCCAAATACTTCCTTGCTTATAACATCTTTTCACAGTCTATTTTATTAGTTTTGTGTTCGAGTGATGTGTTGTCTTTAACACAGTCCTTGAACAAGTTACTGCAATTTAAATATCTTGGCCTGAATAGCAGCGCAATGATGGTGAAGAACACGATTTCCGTTCTTTAAGGTCGCCAGGAGAACATAGATACCAGTTTCCACAACATCAGCATGCAAAGAATTTATTGAATCAGTTGAATGTTGAGTTGAGAATTCCTCGTATGCCACGTCATGGTGGATGCAAATTCACAGAGCTAATTTTGACACTAATTCAGCTGAGGTATACTACAGAGTCTCGTTATATGCACCTATACTTGACTTTGTCCTGACCGATTTGCATGAAAGATTTCAACCAGAAACCTTAGATGTATTTAAACTTACAATTTTCATTCCGGAAAATACAATTTGATGTATGTATAATACTGATGAGTTGGATACCACCGTTAAGTCGCTAATAAATCGCTTTGGTCAACTCTTAGAGTTAAATACAGACAAAGCCTGTTTTTTTCTGAAAGATGAGCTGGTTTTCTGGCGGGAGAAATTGTTAATGGAAGAGAAGCAGAACAACCTTCTTCCCGTTACTGCTCTTGAGTTGATGGATAAATGCAATAAGAATGTGTTTGGCATTATACACAGTTTTCTTTTAATCCTTGCAACGATTCCGGAGAGGTCTTTTTCTTCATTGCGGCGCCTTAATAACAAGGTTTTCAAAAACCGGCTTCATCAAACAGTTATATGTTAGCATTTAATTAACTGTTTTAAACCAATTAAACTTATTTTTTGTAAAGAATTTTTCTAATTCTTTTAAATAAAAAATGTATTCTTATATTTGATTGAGTTTATACATATTTAATAACTGCAAAGTCATTGAAAATAAAGGAAAACTGCCCCCCCCCCCCCTTATCAAAATCCTGGATCCGCGCCTGAGTGAGGCAACAGACATAAAAACAAAAACAAAATTAACTTTAGGGGTGAAAAATAATAATCGATTTTGCTAGAGAACGAAAATTTACATTGAAAGTTTTTAGTTTTGGTCCAGAATTACTTGATTCGGATCGGTTCGGTAGTAAACAACACAAAATGTCAAGCAAATGAGAAATGTCTGATGCGTTAGAGTAAGGTTTTAATATTTTTAAATGGGGGCTGATTTTAAATTTAGAGTTTTTTTTGTCAGGAGGAAATCTTCAAAAGACACTTGGCAGTATTCGACACCAAGTAGTGTGGGATTCTTACCTCACTAAAAACTCTAAGAAAGCGTGAAGCTAAAATCAATCAAAAATTGATTCAAGAGTCACTTTAAGCTAGAGCGGCACTAAAGCTCACTTAAAGGCGCTTATAAAATTGCGCAATTATCTTTAGGGGAAGGAATCACTTTTTTGCCTTTAAATAAATTCCAAAGCCCTCTGGATTTTTTTCTATTTAATCAGTTTTCTAAGTTTAAACTAATTTCTTTGGGAACTGTAGACCACGATGAAAACTTCTTATGAAATCCGTTTAGTCTCATCCAAAAATCAGACTTCATATTAATTTTGACTTCAAATTTAATTGGAAATATGAAAGTTCTACGATTCCTCCAGTTATTCCATAACCTCATACAAGTGTAACGATCCACAAAAGAGTTTTTTCCCGAGGTCAATGGAAGAAAGCAAAACAGAAAGGATTAACTTCAATTTGATTGAGAACCGTTCCATGAAGACGGTATCAAATCAAGTAAATTCCTACTTTTGAAAGAAAATCCCAAAATATGATTTGTTTTTCAAACTGAGTAGCTTTGACTTTCAATCTTAAAAAACTGAATCAAATTGATTTCTTGGAATTTGTTTTTCTTTAACTTTTATCACAGCGAATCTTTTTCCAAGACTCTGAGGTACTGAGGATAACAATTCGTTTGAAATGACTTAACTGTGTTTATCCTTGTAGGATATTTGATGTGTTTTTTTTTTATTTTATTCTACTTTTTTCCAAGAAGAATGAAAATCCTTTCAATTTACCGCGTTCACTGGTCTCAGAGGCTCAATTAACTCACACGTGCTCTGGGCATTACTCGTATTTTCGATTGCCAGGATATAAATTTTTTCGGTTTTCTTTCTCCCAGAAATGGTACGTATGTACCTTCAAGAGTGTAAAGAAGGATTGCGAGTGAATTCACCTGACTACAACTGGTTTTGATGCTGTACGGTAGAATGGATCAAGGTTTATCCGCTCTTGGATAAAAATTTCTACCAATTCATTGGATTTTCATTCCTTTCTTGGATATGCGTTTCAGTACTTCCGCCAGATGGTTCAATAGCTTCTTGGTTGGCCATATTACTTTCGTTTTGGCCCGCGGTTGTCGCCCTCCTCAATCACCATTCACCACTCGGATGTGTGTTTAAGTCAAAAAGGTGAACCTTTGTTACACATCAAAGCGTGTGGAGGTTATACAGGAGGAGAGACTAAAAAGGTTCTTGCAACATCCTGTTGGAAGTGTTGAGGCTACTTGGTAAATAATACACTATAGCTGGAACTAGTGGAGTTGGAAGCTTTTCTTCACGTTAGTCTGCTATCATTTGGGAAGGGAATCAATTTGGATCAACTGCACTTTTTCTATGTGGCTTCCTTTGTTGTTGGGTGTTCCTTTTTGAGGATAGTTTTAATTTTATTTTTATTCTCTGTGGAGCTTTGGTTTAAAGTAGAAACACATGGATATTCACAAGAGTGTTAGAGATAAAAGGAATTGACTTTTTTCCTCCGATTAGGGTGATGTAAAAGGATTCTTTTGATTTTTTATGTGAAAGGAGATGGGAAGCCAAAACTAAATTAAAATATCGTAATCGTATTTGCAGTCAGTTGTTTGTTGATGAAGTCAACTAAAACGAAGGTGAAAAAGGACACGAGAACTCGCGTATACAACTTTGAAATCTGTCACGTTTTATTATTAACACTTTCACAGCGCTAAGAACTTCCTTGGGCTCAATCAATGTGTATCTCGTTCCAAAGAGACGATTTCGCACGGTATAAACATGAACTTCCTATTTGCGTACAATGTTTTATCATAAGTGCTGCTTCCGAGCCTTGTCTTTTCACTCCACATGACCTGCTCATGACTTTTCTGACAATTTTTCCATTCAAGTCTTTTATGTTCAATTCTTCTATTATTATCCGTATTGAAATCTAATATTGATTCATATTTAAGCTTCACATGAAAGCCAAAACGCAATCAAATAAATTTCTCTTTGCTCAAATTGAGGCAAAACAAATTTACGCAGAAACCAATTCAAAGTTAAGTACAACCAAAATAAAAGGTTTTAATTTGCGAAACGATTCTGAACAAGAAACTACCGCAAGCCCTGAAATTTTATACCATTTTTAGAATCATCTAACATGGAGTGTACTACCTACACACTTTAATGGGAGAAACCCTATTCAAGTTCCAGTTCGTGCTGATTACAAAAAAGTAATTGCGTGTCCATGCCTGATCGTTATCCTTATACCACACTCTCCCTCTTTACTCCCATATTTCGTCCCGCGGGTGAAATTGATGATGTTTATCCATACAATTGAACGTTTGTTGCCAACCAATGTCCGTCTATCTCTCTAAACGTATCGCTCGGTTCGCGAGAAAATGTTCACTCTGATAATTTTCTCTTTGATTTCTCGTATGTTTAGATTAGATGGCACATTTTCAAATTTATTTAGACATCCCTGACAAAGCGCAGGCGAGGCGGTGCGGAAGGGATACGTAGTTGAGCAGAGTCCGTAATCATTTGCCTACCTTTTCATAAAAAGCTATTTTAGAGAACAATTTCAGTCTCTATAGAGGTGGGTAGCGCTGATGGTGTCTGACTGCATTTACATTATTAAATTGCGTAAATAGACGCATTTTCAGATAAATTTAATTGGATTTGTTTAAGTGGATGGTAAATTTAACTCAAACATACTATACAGGATAAGGGAAATATAACACTGTGCGTTCAATTTGGAAATCTAGGTGTGCAAACCTATGAAACGACATGTGGTGCAGTGGATTTTCTGACAATTTGTTGACTGCTTCGATAGCCAGATTTAGTGAGTGTTTAACAAGGGATGAACTAATATTAACACTGCTTCTATGGGGTGGGAGGGAAGAATATTTGATTAGAGAGGCACTGCAAAGTAGGAATAATTTTGAAACCATTGCTTTTGAATTAGATGCACTTTCAAGAGTTGTGGGCGCGTAGTTTTTTTTTCACTAAACTACAAATGTCAGTGTAAAATAATAATATCAGCAATCGTTCGATATGTAGCAGTTGAATTCAGTTAGAAAACCGCCAATAAGTATGCAATTTCTGAACAATTGGTTGTACGATGAGGAAACCTGCAAAATTAGCTAGGCGTACTTGTATTTAAAATTTTTCGAGACGCTTCTGCTTCATGAAAAGTGTTTTTCAGTAAGCCGTTTGCAATCGACAAAAAATGAAGGTAATAAGGTGCCAAATATCGGGACTACACGAGCTTTATTAGATGGATCGATTCTTTCTAGCCCTCTTTTGTTTAGGATTAGGTATTTTTAAAAGAGAAAATTTAAAAACTTTCTCTAAATTAAACTATAACCTTGAGTAACTTTTAAAGGAGTGAATTTGTCGAAAAATGATAAAAAATCTTTTTTGTAGAACAACTTATTATATATATATGTATCGTTCATTCCGGCATTTTGCTTCTACACCGAAATATAAAATTCCAAAGTTCAAAAGTTTTTTCTTTACAATTTTTTTCAATACAATTTCTATGCGATGAGCGACCCTTAAATATCAATATTTAGAGCTCTCCTTTTAACAGGCATCTCTCTACGCCTCCTCGAAGGTATAAATAAGATTGTTTCTAAAAAAAGGCAAATGTTTTCAACCAATCTTATGTATCTTTAATAAGGTGTAATAAAAAAGCTCTATTGAATAAGAAAATTTTTGGCATAGTGAATGTTATCGTTTATTCCAATGATGTTTGTTAAGTCTTCCTTAAAAATAGTTTTAGTTTTTAGTAGTTTTTGCTTCAATACATCTAAGTTTAACACCGTCGCCTTTGTTACACATTGAAGAAAACCAATGAAGCGTGAGCCGTGAGCTGACTTTAAGACAGGTAGTCATGGACTTATGTGCAGTTTTCTTAACCACTTTCGAAGTATATTAGGATCCTATACTTTTCAGTGACATATTTTGGCCTAGTAAACGTCATCTTTAACCTAAAACCCTTACATATTGTAAAATTGTTTTACGGAATTTGGGACTAACATTGATTTTAAAAGTAATTTTTACAGAACAAAAGCACATATAGAGAATTCCATTTTATGCACTCATGCCCCAAAGGAAAGTCGTAAACTGTCTTTTATCGATTTTTGAACAAATTTAATCTGTCTCTTGCAAATTCAACCCCAGCATGAAAACAGAGTTAAAGGATGCACAATTTTCGACACTTGTCTTTTTTTCGTCACAACTGATCAAGAACACCATAGCATTTGAGGCACCGGAAAACTCAGTTGTCAAAATTTGAAACACACCGGATACTTGAGAGTAAAAAATACAGCGTTTCCACACATTTGTCGTTGTAAATATGATACACTGCAAACCACTAGGATGAGGTCACAAATTTTGCTATCGATTTTCGCTTTTTATACCTGGTGGAAGTTTTGTACCCGGAAAAGTTTATTACCAGTTAATAGATACGTATTTTCTCACAACGAGTTCATAAAATTAAAGAGTTAATTCGAAACGACCGCTGGAATTTCCCAAAATCAATCAATGAACTACTGAAAATAGGTATAAAAAGGTGCTCCACTAGGATGAGGCCATTGCGAATATTTGCGTGCAGGAGGGCGCATGTGCGAATTCTTGTATAAAATATCTAAGAGAGTGTTAAAAGTAACCGTTTTATTTATTTTTAAGCACACATGGGTTCCGGAAAGACTTTGACAGCGACAAAAAGAGCAAAAATAGATGCTTTCAAGGAAATAAGACTCTTTCTTGCTGATCCACAAAACTATGACAAAAATCAAAAACGACGCACGGGAAAAGCCACAACACCATGAGAAAATCGGTTGGTTTTACGACTTGCCCCAAATTCCACTCTGCCAGCGACTATGATAAAAGCCAAAAGCGGAGTTTCAGCCAGCATAACAATGGTTCGAAGAATGAAACAAAAATGTGATCTATTCAAAGGAGGAAACTGAAAAAGAAATGTGTTTTAAAACCAGTACACAAGGAGCATCGTATGGACTTTGGAAGACAACATGTTGATTGGAGAAGTGAATGGATTAATAATTATAATAAGTGAAGTGAATGTGAATGGACGCGTTGTCTTTTCTGGTGTAAAATAGTTTAACCATGACGATCCTGATGGTTACAACTTTTATTTGCATGATATTAGAAAGGATGAGCTTATTTTGGCAAGACATCATAGCCGTACGTCAGGTGTAATGGTGTGGGAAGCTATTACCTACTATGGCACGATCGAATTGGAGTTTGTCGACAACAATGAACGGAAATAACTACAAATAATTGAAGGAACGGTAATTTTCAAAAATGAGAAACATTTTTTCTACACTAGCTCACTAGCAGGGTTGTCAGAAGCTGGATTCAATCAGAAGACGTGGAACTTTTGTCATGGCCACCATATTCACCGGTCGTTAACATCATTGTAAACGTTTGGTCTTTGGTCATGGCTATCTCGTAAAGTTTATGAAGGTGGCAGACAATTTGAAGACAAGGACACCTTAATTGATGCCAAATTTTATATGATTATTAAAAAAAAAAAAACTGTATAATTCTATTCTAAACCGCCGTCTAATACAGGTTATATCCAAAAATGACGGACATACTCATTATTAATGTAAAAAACGTTATTAATAAATATTATTAAACCATAAAATGTAAACATTTTACATATAAATATACCTATTTTCAGTAGTTTATTAATTGATTTTGGAAATTTAAACAGTCGGTCGTTTCGAATAAGCCCTTTAATTTTATGAATTTGTTATGGAAAAATACGTACTTATGAACTGGTAATAAACTTTTCCGAGTACGAAACTCCCACCAGTTATAAAAGCAAAAATCAATTGCAAAATTTGTGGCCTCATCCTAGTGGTAGGTAGTTAATAATAAAAATGACGCTGCAAAACCGCAAAAACGCTTGGGTTTTGGCGAACCCTTACACATACGATGCGAAAAAAGCTCAGAGCAGATAGGTTGGGTCAAGAGAGGAAAAAAATCATAGAAGAGTGGTCTACCTCCCTCTTATAATTCGGGAGGGGCAATTTTATCTGATGTTTTTTCTTTTAATACATATTAAAAATCAAGTGAGCTACATACGAAAACAAATCAAAGTGTTTTGAAAGCTAATACTTTGTTCTTTAAATAACATTTTAACATGTTTTTTTTTAAATAACATTTATTTATTAATCAAGTTAATTTAGTGAACGTTTCTGAGTAATCAAATTGAAGCTGTTGAATTCTTCTTTAAAAAAATTTTAAATAAAAAATAAAATTTGTACAAAATGTTACTAAGGTCTTTTTTCCGGCTTTTTGTGTCTGGGTAAGAATAAGTAAAAGCGTTGATTACAATCAAAATTTTGATTTAGTTTTTTAAACAAATTATGAAAACTAAAGTGTTTTTCCAGAAAACCACTTTTTAGCTAGAGGTCCAATTAGTAGAAAACCAACAAAAATAGACTTTCTGGAAAATAGTAGATTTTTTCTTCATTTATCGAAAACTAAGAAAGATTCTCATCTCACATTCGATTTTCTGTGTTTGACTCAAAACTAATAACAGCATTGATTGTCTGTAAAACATTTAACCCTTCATAAGGCAAAATTTTGTAAAAATTTTTTTAATAAAAAAAAAATTTCCAAAATTTCGACACAGAGACTTAGTTTCTCAAAAACCATTCACTAAATTAAATTGAAAATTAAGGTTCTCACACCGTTTTTGCATTTGCAGCAGCGGCATTTGCAGTTGTCAAAATACACAGCTGCGTATGAGAGTATTTTGTCGCGTTGGTGTGGGTACTCTCATTTGCCGCTGTGTAAATTAATTTTGACAACTGCAAATGCCGCTGCTGCAACCTGCAACTGCAAAAACGCTTTGGTTTGGGAGAACCTTTTAAGAACAAAGTATGAAATGTTCTATTATGTGGTAGTAAATGCCTTAATTGATTGACATATATTTTTTTTTTTTATAAAGAAATATGAGGCTTATATGCTAATCTGGAGAACTAGACCTAATTTCCGGTCCATTGTACTACCAGAGTAGCAGCCTTCCCTTTTTTGGTGTTGCAGTAGTTGGAAATAAGGTGTTAGTAATTTTACATATAACCACAAGGGTGCGTCTATATGAAACTGGGAGGTTGAAAGAAAAGTAGATGCCCAGAGCGGGATTCGAACGCACGCGTCCGGCCTGTCTACTGAACACTCTACCACTGCACCACGGCCGCCCTGATTTACATACATAATTACATACATAGACATACGTAAGGTGGCGCGACAGAGCGAGGAGCCCCAGGAGCCAGGACCTAGCGCATTTTTCACAACCATGCCTTGTGAGAGATTGGATGTCTCCCACAATTTTCTGCCGATTCCGAACGGCTAATCGAGAAAGCACTTTTCATGGCAATAAATTTAGTAACGGAGGACTTGCCAACGGGTGATACCCGCGGAAATAAATATTTTTGTTGGCTTCTGTTGGGATTCGAATAACGAACCTCTGGGTAAACTGACAGGCATGATAATCATCACATCACGGTAAAAGTTAATTGAGATTTCTGTCACTTTACTATTAAATTTCCCATACTGCTTTAACGGAGGGAGTTAAACCCCCCTCTACCATATGATTTTATTAGTCTTGGCCCAACCAATATTGTCCTGAGCTTTTGTCGCATCTTATGCGAAACGCCCTCTGCCTCTATATAAACATTAACTATATAGTTAAAATACATATACAGAGCCATGATGAAAAAAATGCTAACTGTGCTCACCGTGTAGGGGAGCATTTTCATCGTTAATGGTTAGCTTAACACACCACTTGTCTTTGAATCCCCATCTCATATTCTAAATTTGGCCAAGTATCGTATACTGCTTAGATTTCTTTTTTCTTATATAATTTATTTGTTATGGCCTGGCCTATAAACTATAAAAATAAAACATAAATAACTATAAGTTCAACTCGGACTTTCCCTTGTGATGTTTTCGAGTTATAAAACAGGTATTTATGACACAAGAGTTGTATTCGGAAAACATCGATAGAAACCTAACTTAACAATACCAGACTCCAGGGGCGTTTCTGCAAACTTTGAACAGAAAAATATATTTGTTTGTTGAATCAATAAATTTTTTATTTTCATTTCCACCGCCATCCTCTTTTAACTTTTTTAATTCCAACTAAACCACTTGGAGCTTTTATACATCTCTCTGTGGCCCGTTCATGGTCGTTCGTCACTATGTTGGTTGTTCTTGTAAGCTTCATTATGATAATTTCTATTTGGCTAACAAAACTTTTTCAATAATATTTACCTCCCCTGCAACGATTTGGATGGACTCAACTTGTCTGAATTTACCACCGGATTGATGGACAAATATTTGTTCATTGCTGGACGTCCGAAAACTTTTTCACTTTTGGTCATTTGCAATCATTTTTAAATGTACAGGCCTGCCCGATGGTGGAGTTTCTTTTCGTCGTTAGAATTTGCGGAGGTACTGAATGAAATTGAATTTTGGCAAACAAGTAATGTAAAGATCGTCTCTGGAGGACAGACACGGCATTTGAAACAAGCAGCAGTCTATGATTTGGTAACTTTAAATAAACAGAAATGAAATTTATTAGTCCGACCGATGCAATGCCGGAGGAATGTAACTTCCAATTTTGAACTGGCACCGAAATATAACAGATTAGTTATATGTTTGTATAGCCTAACGGGATTGGAAACAATTTAACGAGTTATGGACGGAGGTTTTTTTTCTTATTCTCCTTTAAATTTTCGTAATGAAAGTAGATAAACCAACGTTGTGTAGTAATTGCGGTTTGTTATTTTGAATGTTTTTGGTGTTAGTATATGTATAAAGTTCTGTACATTGCCAAGTTTCCAGGCACTTTGATTGTATAGGTTATAAGCGCTATGATTAAGGAAGAAGAAGTTATGTTACATTGGCACCTCAAGTTCCTATGGTCGTGGATAAGTTCATATTTGTGGCGCGAAAAGGAAAACAAAACTACACCGAGCTCGGAAACAGCAGTTTTATTTAAATTATCAGTATCTTCTGACTAAAATTAAAGCTAAACATTCGCAAAAAATGCCTTAAGCATCCATTAAACACAAACTTAAAAATTTGTTATAAAAAAATATGTCGCAAAATAAACAAAGATATACGTCATAGTCGCGACGTCTACTATCGTAATAAATTTAGACATGCGAAAGGTAACTCAAAAGAAAAGTGGAAAGTCGTAAACGATATAATAAATAAAACGGGTAAAAATCTGTCCGGCTTAATGAAGATACAAAATGATAGCTGATTGCAAATAATTATTTTGCTGCAGTAGGTCAAAATTCATTTCAAAATGATCTAACTTCTCCCTGTAGTTGCTGCTCAAAAGTTTCAGCACTTTGAACGAGGGCTATAATAGAAATAGTTCCTTTTTTGAAAATATTTTTGCCTTGGAAATTTTGAATACCATGAAAGGATCAAAGATACATGACCAGAACTCTTAAAAATTGTTGGCGTTTCGCCCAGGTACGACAGTGGGCTCATAAGTTAGATGCTGCCTTACCCTTCTAAGACGCGAATTTGTTTGGCTTACACCGAAACACTTATAAATTTCACAGCAGTTTTATGCTGTGAATTTTACTATGTCTAAGGGAACACACAATTTAACAACATTCTAATATACCTAGAAAAAATGTTTGCCATTGGTCTATTTATTTAGGCTTCAATTTAAAATATAAATACAATAACATATAATTTGCTATTGTTAAAAGTTTTTTGAGTTGAATTGGAAGTCAAAAGACATGAAATTGGTAATGGATATGTTCATGTCTTTTGACTTCCAATTCAACTCAAAAAACTTTAAAAAATGTGCTCATGTTGTTCCAATATTAAAAAAAGGAGTAAGAACAGACATAAGAAACTATCGACCGATTTCCTTTTTGTCTTCCATCTCAAAAGTTTTTGCAAAAGTTATATGAACAAGGATCCTGCGCTTTTTGACTAATAAAAATTTCTTCAGCCCTCTTCAATTTGGCTTCAGGACGGGTCTATCCACAGAAGATGCACTTTTGGACTTGTGTTGTTTTATACAAAAAGGTCTGGATAGCAAAAAATGTTGTGGTTCACTCTTCGTTTATATTACCAAAGCGTTCGATATGGTTAACGACAGTATATTTTTAATCAAGTTAAATGACATCGGGTTCCGTGGTTTTTACACCGCTGCGCTGGGTTGAATCTTATTTGAGCAAACGTAGTCAAAAAGTTAAAGCTAGCAATGTCTTAAGTGAATCCCAGAATTTCAATGTAGGTGTTCCTCAAGGATCTGTTTTGGGTCCCATTCTGTTCGTAATATACATTAACTCTCTTTTCGAAAAGGCCGCGCCGGCGCCGCGCCGTTTGCAGTGGGAATTGCTTATAGAAGCTGTAAAGCATATTAGGTATCTAGGTGTGACAGTAGATTAACATCTTAAATGGAACGAACACTTCAATAATTGAAAGCAGTACTTCTTATCAAGTATAAGATTTTTCTATCGTTTAAGGAAATTTTGTTCAAACACTACCCTGTATTATGGATTGTTCCATTCAAGGCTACAATATGGAATTTGCTGTTGGGGTGGTGCTTATCTCAACAAATTACAACAGTTAGTTCTGCTTCAAAAGTGTGCAATAACAAAAATTTTCAACTCACCGCGTTTGGCTCACTCCATGGATTTATTTCGACAAACAAACATTTTACCCGTTCATCACCTATTTTACTATAAGTTTTTAAAAATATTTTTTATAAAAGGTGGATATAGGCAAAGTCCTACTAGTGATCTTTATGACTTAAGAAGCAGCACTGGCTCTGTGCCCACTCTGGCTTTTCGAACAAAACTTTTTATAAACTCTTAAGCAATAGTGTCCCGCAAATTGTTCAATTAACTCCCTGAAGAAATACGTAGCATAAGGATTGTATCTATCATTATTTCTTAAACGAATTAAGTCACGGCTCCTTAATTACAATATTGATGAAATCGAAAATCTGCTGCAATACGATGTTTGATAAAATGTTTTCTAGTTCTGAAAAATATTGTTTCTTGTTTCACCTCAAATTTTTATTTACAGCTTTGCTAAATGAAGATGTTAAATTTTGATTTTGATTGTTTAATATCAAATCATGTTTGTTAGTTCTAAAGCGTAAATTTCATTCTGTCACCCCACATTGTAATTGTAATTATATAATATTATATTGCAGTCTATTTATTGCTTATGAAATGCAGCATTACATCTATTTTTATTTAAAATATAAATGCTGAAAACTATTTTCTTACACTAAAAATAGTGTAAAGTTATAAGACTAAGAAATTATAAAAATTGTAAAAGGAAATATGAATAAATACACATACACATGCATACATAGGTAAATTTAATGAAATTTTTTAATTTTAATTCATTTTTTAATAAACTAAAAAAAATATATTTAAAAAAATTACTAAACTAGGTGAATAAATTTAATAAACTCAATGAATAAAACAATCTAGTAAATTAATGCAGTCATTTCGCTATCTTGACTGTATAGATAAAGAAAATTACATAAATTAAATAGGTATACAAACTCAACAGGAGAATCAATAACAAGAAATGAACGAACTCTTCAATTGAAACTAATTACTAAATCATTCTGAGATTAAAATCCCAAAATAATTTCAAAATATGACAAAAAAAAAAAAGAAAAAAAAAATCCTGTTACACAATTGCTTAAAGCAGACCTACAATAAATCTCAGGCCGTTTAACGATAAATGATCTGTAGTCTTTCACTACAGTCTTAAAAACTAATCTAACAATAATTCTACCAGTTCAAGAAAATCTAATTAAATCAGAACTCATTCATTTAACCTCAAAAATAGTTCCATTAATTAAACAGCAGTGTGCAACCCTCACTGACTCAGAGCGTGACCTACCCATTAATTTAACAAATTAAAAAAATATGAGTTTGAAAAATCTATTTCTCACTCGAGTACCAAAGCCAGGCAGAGTGTTGGTATCAAAAGATTCAAGACCGTTATTATTTTGATTGTAAAAATGATCGCTTGAGTTATACAAGCCAAGTAAGATCTTTACTTACCGTCGATTGTGTGTAGTTTGTGTCATACATATATGATTGTGAATGTTCAGACTTTCTGTATACACCGCTTGAATAGTCGAAAGTACTACCATGTCTCGTTTGTTCTTTCATAATATTTTTTTCTGCATGCCAAAGCCAATTGATTTAAATTTTTACTACCAACACGAACCGAGCGGATGCATTGACTGCCTGTGTGTGTTTATTTCTCCTAAATTAGTACAATTTGTTAATTAGTTTTTTTTTCCCAAAACGCTGTGTCGGCGGTGTCGGTGATCGTTTATGAATAGTTAGCAACTATGTATGTATGTATTGAGTAGGGGCCTCTTGAGTAGATTTCTTGCTTAAAATGAGTTGATTTCGAGATGTTTGTGAACAGTGAGATAGCTTTAATGAGTAAAAGCCAGTTTTATGGTTTACCATAGCCGGTAGTTTATATTTATATTCAAACGTCAAACAAATACTGATGTTTCTCAAGCAATATAGAAGATGTGGGTGTTTGAATGATCAAGATTTCAGGCGTAAGAGGATGTGATTGAAGACTGCTCATTATTTGGACAAAATGCTTTCAAAGATTGTTTTTAAAGATTCTACGTACTCTAAGGCAAGTTTTGCAACCATGCAGAAAAAAAATTTTGAAATTACAACTAAAGATGACATTACGTTGACAAAGAATACGAAAAAGTGGGTCCTACAATTGTATCTGCTTGTCTGTCTGTCTGTATTTCCGTATAATGGATCTACAGCCTAAGCCGCTTGACCGATTTTTTTTTTTCAAAATTTTCTATATCATAGCAATGTCATGTTTAGTTGTTATCTCAGTTTTTTCCGCACCATTGCAATACTCGGCTTATAGCACCTCAATTATCACAAGCAAAAAAAGTGGAGTAAATGCAGAATTTCGAAGGTAGATTAGCTTTACTTTTTCTTTAAACAAAGTTTGTTTAAGTAAAAGGAGATGGTCCCTTTTGATTCCAATTTAAGTTATATGTTATTTTGACACGTACGCTTTACGTTTGAACTTTAGACAGCAGAGGTATGAACCTGGAGACTCAGTGCGACCGCCCTAAAAATCGCTGATTTTCGCATTTTTTTTTTCATAGTTAGGATATCCTAATCTTTTTAAATAAATTAAAGCAGCGATGAAAACATAAAAATGATTTTTGTTGTGGTGAGCTTTAAATTTTTTTATTTTTATTAATCATCAAAAAATGCTGTAAAAAAACAGTCATAATCGGTGCCCACTATTGCGGGCTCAGTTTTGTTCTGAAACAAAAATTTAAAAAAATTATTAATATGTAAGAAAGCCGCTATCGTCCTATGGAAGTTTTTTTTGTTAAACTTTTCTCTTGACAAAATGGCGGCGATTTAAACAAAAAGTAGTGAATTTAAAAAAAAGCTTCCATAGAACGATAGAGAACGACAAGAAGAATGTTCTGTAACACTTTGAAATCGATAGGTTGAAAAAAAACTCTTCTCTCGGTAGCGGACACCGTTTTGAAAAACACCATTTCGAGAAAGACGCGCTTAAACTTTGAGATCAGGAATTTTGAGATAAATCATTCACTTACGATCAATCGCCGATACCATGTTAATACAATATCCCTTCGGCTTCTTCGAAGTCCTCATTTAAGGAACTGAATATCGATAGAAGGACACGTGCAGGTAAGAGCACAACAAAAGGAATAACGGTTGAACGACCGGAGGGACCCGGCAGATTTATCTAAAAACTGCTAAAGATACAAAAATAAATTTGAATTTTGATTTAAAAAATCATGTCTGTAACCGTGTATACTATCCAATAATAAAAAAAAAAAACGATTTTTGTTATAATTTCACACTGAGATGATCCGTTAAAAATCTACGCTTGAAAAATGTTGTTGAATCCTAAGAGTTATCCAAAGTCCGTACTATATTTCCGAACAGTGCGTTTTTTGAAAATGTTTTGGCCGAAGTAAAGCAATTAGTGCACCTTGACAGTATAGGTACTGTTACATGGGGTTAAAAAAACCGAGTAGAACTCAATATTGTCTCTTGTCGTTATAGCTAAACATTCCCCCACTTCCATATTATCCACGAATGGAACCTGCATCCAAGGAACCGAAAAGCTGTCAGCACTTGGTATATATATTTGCAAGCGATGGTCTTCGTTGGAATGATCACATGTTTGAAGTCGCTTAAAGTGCTGTTAGATGCTATAAGGTTTCTTTAAAAGTTAAGGGAATTTTTTCACCCCTCCTTATCTGGCTACTGGTAAAGCCTACATCCTTCCTAAGTTAGAGTACAATTCTACAATTCACATATCTGGTCAGGTGCTCCTAAAACATCATTGCGCCTACTCGCTAGAGTACAAAACAGAACATTTATTCTATAGAATAAATTTCAAAAGTTACTTGTGAGTTGACCACCTAAGTTATAAAATAAATGTTTTAATTTTTCGGTTTAAGCTCTTATTAGTGTTGTGGTTAGAAAATGAAACTTTTTGTGGTTAGAAATTCATAGAAAAGTTTAATTTTCTAACCACAAAACTAATAATAGCTTAAGATTCGCGCGAATTTTAAGCCGCCGGCCGCGCGGTGCACCGGGCTGCGCCTCCCCCCCACGGATGAAAAGTTCAACTCCTTAAATCCAATGTTCCTCAGAACATTTCTGTTTCTACCAAAAGTAAAAGCCTTTATAAACAATGATCGCAAAATATTAATCAAAGAAATAAAGTCGAATTCAACTGAGAAATAAAGTCGAACGCTGTTTTCGCCAAACTTAGTGCCACAATGATTTTCGACCTTATTTCCCAAAATTGGTAATAAGGTCGAAAAAGAAATTCGACCTTATTTCCCAATTTTTGGGAAATAAGGTCGATTCGGCCTTATTGCCTTCGACCTTATTTTACGGCACCGCGATAGTTCAATTGTTGAATCAATTGATTCTCTTGACCATCATCGTCGCAATATTTCAAGTCTTTCTCTTTTCTATAAGTTTTTTTTACAAACAATGATCGGACCAAATAACCAGTCCTCTCTTTAAGCAATTTAACCGCAATACAGGCCTCGCAAGGAATGCAAATGAGTCTTACCTTCAACCCAATTTCAGGCGTACAGTGAAATATAGAGATTCATTCTTCAGCCGTTCATACTGCTCTGATGTGTAATGCTCTACCTGACTCTTTTTTCACTCACATACATACAGAAAAATTTAAAAACAATGTGCATCGGCACCTCCTTTCTAATCTCTTCCTACTTTCTTAACCGGTGCGGTACTGTGTTAATAACATTATAAGGGTATTCATAGCCCTTTGATGTGCGTCGTGGGGAAAAATTGGAGAGGGTAGGGGATATCCCCCACAACATCCTCATAGTACAATCACGTTGCATTTACCCACCCCCGTCGAAAAATTATACCCCCCCATGTCAGAAAAATTGCTGAATTTAATTAAACTTTATTCATCAGTACAGGATTTGTTTGGGGATGGGAGAAACATGGCGGTGTTGGAGGGCACCCCCCAAAACAAGATCCAAGTGCAAACAGGTGTCGGTCGGTCGCCCCCCTCAAAACAGTTACTTCCCCCCACCCCATGTTAAGAACATTTCTGAATTTAATAAAATAAAAAAGAGTTGTTTGGTGGTGGGGGAAATTTGGAGGGTGTAAGGAGTGCTCCCAACAACTTCAAAGTGCAAACAGGTGGCGCTCAACTCCTTCAAAAATTTTTTTTTTGTAATAATAATAATAATATTATTATTAGAATGAAAAAAAAATCAAAAGGGTCATTATCTACACCTTTACCAAAGAATATTATTAGACAACTCCCAAGGTGGAATTTGACCTCTTCCTACTTTTTTCTGTGGAAGCTGTGAGGGTCCGATGTGATTTCTAAAATTTGGAAACCATTCAAGAAGTAATCAATTTGTCTTTGCCTTGAACAATGTCAAATATCACTCACTTTGAACGAAATCTCTACTCTATTATACATTCTAACATAATAACAATCACACTTATCTCCAAGTTGCATTATGCAAAGCAAAACTACCTAACCGTTTTCTAAACATATATCACACTCCACACAATTGAGGCCAATTCTAAAAAAATTATCTCCTCCTATAGTATTGGTAGCTTCATGGGGGAGCAAAACAAACAATACGGCCAGCCATTAGCATGCATTATCGTCTCGGTGTTGGTAAAATCATCATCGCTTATACATTCTAAAGGGGAACGATTGATGGTGTCAAGACGGCCGGCCGGCGTATAACCACATAGCATCAGACAAGCAGTTTACTCTCATCAAGTTAAATTGGCAAAAGATGATGGTTGTGCGCAATGCGCACTGCGACAATGCCTTGAGTTATTCAAAAGAATTTGTACTCAAAATCTTAAGTGGGCAAAGGGAAGAGGGTAGAGGGATATACAGCAAGATTGCTTTGAACTTGGGATGACTGTTGTTTGATACTTTGGTACAAAGAAAATGTAGTAAAATGTACGTTTGTTCAATTTATTCATAGGCTGACTCTGTCATTGGTGTCATACTCTCATCTACCGATTCATTTAGGCAGACGATATTGCAGCGTATTTTTTTATAACTCAAAACTATACAGTTGACTGTGTTTTTGTGTGATTTCCGGTGACACTGTGGGGTCGGTCGCTAGATAGTGCCTTTTTTAATTATAGATAATTAACGAAACGAGCTTCGTTAAGCTATACATATAAAATTAAGTAGGTTTGTATGAGTCTTACGCTTACGCATAGGTAAGGTGGCTCGGGTAGTTTTATTCAAGAAATTTGACCATTTGTACGGGCATTTCTGAAATGGCATATCATCATTACGGAACATGTAAAATACCTACTCACATACATATGCATAAATTTAAAAATAGAACTTAAATTAATAAATTAAACCGCCATTCTTGTAACTTATCTTCAAGAGAACCAAAATTTATTGTTTTTAGAGTTTCGCCTAATATTCGTTGTAAAGAACATTTTTTTCTAAAGTTTTACTGACGTTAAAAGCATATTTATAGTGGAAAATGGTAAAAAAAACTAGCATTTGCAAAAGATATCTCTGTACAAAGTGTGATAAGAGCGTTTTCATGCATTAGCAGTTGTCGCAACCACAGAAATCCTGTCAACAGCATTGCCAACTAACCCTTAGCGAGATGTTGCAGCATTTATTAATTTTCTTCATGTATTTTGTTTATAATTTTTGACCTAGTGCTCCATATTCCAAATTATATTTGTTGAGTTATTTTAATTTAAACTTCGAGAACTTTGACTTTTATCATTGCGATAACGCTGCTTTTAAACTAAGCAAACCACAGAATCTTTTTTTTATTTATTTGTTTATTGAAATAGATTATAAAATTAAATTATAAATGTAGCCAGACCGTTTTTTAGCTTAACAAAAATTTAACAAGAATTTAAAGATGGTAATTTTGTACATTTTGAAAGAATGTTAAAATTTTAAAGGTAAAAAGTAAAATAAAAATTATGATGGGCAAATGAAACTAAGTTAAATCTCTTCGAACTTCTGGTGGGCGCAGATGGCAGCTTTGATGCGAAGGATGAAGTTGACATCTGATGGATACAGTATGTTGGCGAGAGTATCGGGTATACTGTCTGTGGATGTATTTATTTGGCGAGAAAAAGGACATTCCACGAAAATATGCCAAATTGTAAGAGCTATCCCACAATTTGAGCATTGCTCTTGGACCTAGCGAGTGTAATAATGTTACTTGTAAACAGATTTTTTCCAACTCTGACTCGTTATATTTGTATGCATACTTCTCTACTTAAGGATTGGTTGTAACGGATGCGGGTATTTATGGGTTGATGCATTCGAAGAAATGTTGCTGATACTTTTCATTATTTTATGAGTTCTTTCTTTTGAATATGAGCAAAAGCTCTTTTCGAAAGTTGGAGCAATTTCGGATACTCTATTATAAGTGGATATTGAACACCGTTTTTTGCTGCCAAGTCAGCGGCTTCATTACGTTTAAGTTTGGCTCCGTTTAATATAATGTTGGACGACAATTCTGAAAGGTTAGAAGTAAAACTACTTCCGACCATCCAACAAACATTTAACGAAGTCTTTCCGGCTTATTATACTCCGCTTTTCAAAAAATAGATCTGCAAGCATGAGATTAGGTAGGTTGAAGATTATATGTTTCACGCGTGTAAGAGAAGGTTCGTGAGGCGCTTGCTGTTTTCGAAAGATTACCATTTTCTACTGTTCGTTGGATTTCATTGTCGTCTTGTTGGTTCTACACGAAATGAATGTTAGCAAGCAAAAAAAATAACGCAACAGAGCGAGGAGCTTCGGGGCAGGGTTAAAACCTCAAGATTCAAATTTCGAAGTGAAATTGTAAAAAAAAGTGAAGTAAATCGAAAAATTGCGAAGTAGATTTTATTCGAAAAAAGAAACTCATTAAAAACAGTATCAATAAAATAAAATTTAGATAGATTTTAGAGATTTCATATGCATGCGCATGGGCTGGAAATGGAAATGAAATGACACATTGGTTTTGTTTGATTCCAAGATTAAAATGAATTTGGATGAGGTCTGTTCAATGAAAATTAGTGAAAGGAAAATGAAATTTTAGCGGAAATTGAAAATCAAGTCAAGGGAATTATTGAAAATTGAGACTGATTGAAGTTTGAAGGGGTAATTTTTCAGTGTGCAGAAAGTGAAGTAGATCTCAACTCAAGCGAAGTAACGAAGTAGATTTTGGATTTTTCTCAAAAGCGAAGTAGATTTGCTTCGATCGAAGTGAAGGTTTTAACCCTGCTTCGGGGTCAAGCAAATATCTCAGAACCGATGCTTTGTGAAATAGACCTACAGTTCTCTGGCGATTCCGAACGGCTAATTTTGCCATTTTCGGTCGTCGGGGTCGTGCTGTCATGCTTGTCCGGCTCCTGCTCGTCGATGGTTGTGGGACTTGACTCCTAAAATCCATATTCAAAAATTCATACCAGTCTTTGTTAATATTTTTTAGATGTTCTTCAGGCACTTGCGAGAAAACTCCTCAACCCACCTACTTTGTCACTGTACTCACCTAAGTGACCCTTACGTTGCCATCTCTATTCTCTACTATCCTTCATTCCATCAATTTCTTCTAATCACCCCTTTATGCCTATCACACAGATATTCATTTGCTATACATCGGTAATTCATTGAATTTCTCAAAAAGCCAGATTTTCATTCTTAATAAATTTTTAATTATTGATTTTTTTTCTTTTATAAATTTTAAATTATTATTCCTTTCGAGAAAGCGCTTCCAATGGCAATGAATCTAATATCAGAGTATTTGCTTATTCCTCGCGAAAGGCAACACCCGTGAAAAAACAACTTTGCTTCTCTTGGGACTCGAACCATGAGCCTTCCGGTTAACAGGAAGTGCTCCAGAATCTCCAAAATAGAACCCCTTTTGAGTGAACCCGGCTGCACTGTGCCTACCACTCAAGATGAGATTTATTTTGAGTGCATAATTTGGTACATCTGTGGGAGGTTGCTCTACTCTGCTTTGCTGACTGATGCCAATTCGCCGTTGAATACAGCTCTCTCTCCTAACACGTCGGATGTTGGGTTTGCCAATGTTGGGAATTATCGATTTTTCTACTCTGTGGCTCTGTGCTGCTGTAGATGTGATGAACAGAAAAAAAGCATCACAAAAATCAGCAACACAATGCCTTTACTACTTACGACTACCATCTTACGAATGCGAACAATAAAGTTTTACACCCTGGAATCTGTGTGCTATGAACTTTCAGTTTTAGGGTGGTAGCGATACGAAGTGGTAGTACATTTGATCACTATTAAGTGAGCAATATTGGTAAAAAAAAAGAAAAACAACAACAGAAACAACAGCAGGGTTTAAAAATGTAGAGTGTGTGCTGTGTAATTTGTCAACAAATTAACAAAAATATTATCTCAGTGCTGTTAATTATAGACGGTTGGTATTCGAATCTACAGAAAGACAAAAAAAAAGACTTCATCTACTCACAAAGTACCTAAGTGGAATTAATCTCAGTTCGGGAGCAGTGTATCTACGGCAGACTTTGTTTTGAGCTAAACCAGTGGTGGCAGTTTGTGTACATTTTTGCGTGCCACTGCTGCGCATTCTATTTTTAAGTGAAAAAGGGGAAGAATATTAACAAAACAAAGTTCGTGAATAGCTTTCGCGCCTTTAGATGGCATTCGCAAGGCATAATATCGAAAAGCATCGTCTGATTGAGATGGTTCGTCTGAATCCGATTCTGTGGGATTGCCGGTTGCCGCATTATAAACGTTCGGATAAGAAAAAAGACATTAAATGGTGTGAACTAGGGCGAGTATTTAACGTGTCCGGCGAACGTGTCCAACGGACGTTTACATCACTGAGAGAGATATTCCGACGTGAGCTGAATCATGAAAAGCTACTGGGAGATCGATTCACATCCAAATGGGAATACTATGGGGCGATGAGTTTTCTAAAGGATGTTATACGGGAACGAAAGTGAGTATTGACAATCTGATAAAGCCATTCCTACCTACCTACCTATACATATCAAACCTTACTTATTTACATGGAAGCGCCCTGATTCAACTTTGTTGATAAATTAGATTTCTCGAAAACAGATTTGATTTATGCGTATCATACGAAAACAAAAGCGAAAACGTATACCTAATGCTGTTTGTTTGATTGTAAAGAATTGACAGCGAACCTATGCAAATAAAAACAGACAAAGCACAGCGAAGTTTAAAGCGAAACAAATGTGTGTAGGTTATTTGAAATTTGAAGGTTTGGATAAAAATTCAATGTTAAGTGTAGTGTAGGTAGTATGTACTTAAGACTTGACACATGCAGAGTTAGGACTTAGGTTAAGGGTGGCTTACCATAGGTGGTAGCACGGATTTTTTTTTGTGCCTGATTTTAGCGTACCAAGTCATTTTTGTTGAAATTTTGAAAATACACAAGTTTTTATTTTTTTGGATTGGAATTGGAACTTAGAACCTTACAGTTAAGTTTGAATGTTGTAATTTTGCTTCTTTCATGACTTAACACTGTAAAAAAAATATGTTCGAAAAGTATTGCTTAGGCTTAGTAGAGAGGTATGAATGTTGGGTCGTTTTATCTAAAGGATTTATTGGATCTAAATAAGAGCTTTCTGATTGGTTTACTGCACTTCTGGGTTGCCAACTCAATTTTGTCGGAATTTGAGTAGGTGCCTACAGATATATCTCTTTCTTAAAATCCATCTTTTAACTAGTAGTTGAAGCGATTGTGACTAAACTGAAGTTTTTCCATGTACAGTGGTGGTCTAGAATAACGAACGATATAATGTCCAGAGTCAATTCGTTATATCGAAATTTCTTTGCATCGAATCGAATTTTTCACTATTTTATTTCATACTTCATAAAAAGAAATACATACCTACATACCTACTTCAATTAATAGAATGAAAAAACATATGTAGTTTACTTCATTTACATAAAACGAAACTTATTAGTTTTTTTCATGTACATTAGGGTGGTCCTTATTCCTATAACCTGGAATGCATTTTTTTTGATTAGATTTAGAACTGACCTAGGACTATCGTGGAAAAAAATTCGGGAAAAACCAAAATACGGACCACCTGAATGTACATAAATAGTAGGTACATACAGATGTTTGTACTTAAGTTTAAGAAAAAATCGTCAGTACCTAGGTATGCATTTTTTTTTTGCGTTGAATGTTATTGTTGAATGCCTTTTCCAGTAAACTTCTAAGAACTAAAACTTTGGAGTTTTCAATGTCATTTTGTCTAAAATTCGTTATTTGTTCGTTATATTACCTAATAGACTTCAAAAAAGTGTTCGTTATATCGTTTGTTCCTTATATCGGCATTCGTTATACTGGACCACCACTGTATCTTAAATTTTCTACAAAACGAACTATTTTCAGAGTAACGTTTCTGATATTTATGTAATAACGACAAAAATGTATTCAAAAAGATGTGATAGAAGATTTTGGTGAATACCTATGTTAACTGACAATAAACTGACTTAAATTTCATATTACAGTTAAAGAGTAGGTATAGTAGGTATATGTGTAGTGTAGCAAATGAGGCAAAATGTTTGTTTTCAAGCTACAAATACTTTGTTCATTTTATTGGGGCTCAGACCTAGGCTTAGGCTTAAATTATATACATACACCATGTCTTTTTGAATAAGTATATTCAGTTGTGATATATTTACAACCAAGCTTATTCCAAAGCCGTGTTCAATTTGAGTTTCAAAGAACAGGAGGATATTAAATTTAGAAGATTGAAACTAGGACATTTAAGATTTTAAAGAATTTAGGAAATAATAGTCTTACTGCTCAAGCTTTACCTACTTAACTTCGAAGGAAAAGGCAGCAGTGTGTTCGTGCTTCGTGGTAGCGATGAAGCTTTTGACGTTTACAATCTTGAAGGATCCAGGTTTCGCCGGGTGGTACAATGACTTCATCGTCTATAAATTGAGTAATACCCTGTGACGAGTTCAGTATTGATAAGATCGGTGCATCTCGATCTCATGTAGGGGAGATATATTTCTCAGACTCACAAAGTAGTTTATTTTCAATAATATCATTACGATTTTTCGGGGGTAGGAAATTAGAAAAGTTGAAGTTCGTCGTTTTAAGGCATTTCGTTGAGGAAAAGTTGTTGGCTGTCCTTTGATGCTCTTACAGTATCTTCATATACTTGAGATTTGAGAAACATCGTCAGAGTGATGAGATTATGAAGAAATGATAGAAGCCATAACTTTATTTCCATATCTTTGTAATTCAACACTCAAAATTGATATTATTTGTTAGTCAATATTGTCTTGGTTGTTGGCCGAAATTATGTCTTTTTAGACATTTTGCGCAAATGCCTTTTTTTTACGATGACTAGGTTATCAATATTTTTAGCTGAGGTTCAGTTTTAATGGGGCAGCACTGAATTTCAGACAAAATTTGTCGACATTTTTCATTACTTGTTAAGGGTGAGGTAAGCCCTGGGAGGCTGAAAAAAGGCTTTTCTTACGAATTTTTTTATGAAAAATCTGAAAAAAATGTAGTTTATTGATTTGCTACATTGTTAAGTATAGTCTCAAGTATCTTCCATAATTTTTTCATACAAAAATATTAAAAAAGAAGCCGATTATAATGCAGACGCCTCCAATTATCAATCTTTTGCGGTGAGCAAGATAACTTTTGACAGGATCATCTAAAATCAAAATTGTTAAAATAATTCGTTAAAAGACAACTTTCTCTAGGTAACGATGTTTTTTTTTTGCAATTTTGAAACTTTGGTGACATAGTGAAAAGTCGTTTTTTTTGCCAAAAACTGCCGTCATCTTGTAACTGTAAATTGCGGAAAAATGAAAAATTTTTTAAATTCTCGTGTCTAAAAATATGTATTAAAGAAGTGTGCAAAATTTCAGAAGGATGGGTGTAACAGTCGCAGAGATATCTTACCGACTTTAAAAATACTAGTTTCAAGATAAACGCGTTTAAAAATAAACGCGAAAAACGACACACTGAATGGTTCCCCTCAAAAATATTCCGTTAGAAGCGTCATTAGAATGAGCTCCCCATCCCTGAACACAAAAGAATATTTGAACCAATCATAAAAGGTTTGTTCAAGGTCGTCCGGCCGGCCCCCCTCTATTCGCTCGCCGCGTATACCTACTCTAAAATCATCTAAAATCACTGTAACTTTTCGAATTCAACTCGGAATGACTGGAAATTAGATTAGAAATTAAATAGAAAGAAAATGCAATAAAAAAGTCGATTTTTTGAAAATGCCCAGGGTTAACCCCTTCCTTAAGCTTTTGTGACGCTATATACTTATAGGGGGAATAGAAAGTGTGACCTAATTTCAGTTTGACTTATTTTATGGACGGCCTCTTACTGACTGTTTATTGAGTCAATACATGACCCTTTACTACACCCTTATGCCATTCAGAATGATATTTTCTTAGATTCATCGCAGAAGACATGTGAGGAATTGACGAGTCATATGATAGGAAGTTCGTTCGTTGGAGCCCTAGGGTCGTCATGTGGTCGACACACAGTGTTTTTGGAAAACTTAAAATCGCCATGAATGACAAACTGAGTTTAGGTAATGAACAGGGCTGCCAAATGGCATGTATTTTTATTCAAATGACAAGGATGTGTAGTGATTTTGCGGTTAATCGTTTTTTGAGGCCTCTAAAGGTTGTCAAGGAAACCTTGGTCATCTCTGGATACAGTTTAACGAACGAACCTAGTTATTTCACTGCGAAGGCAATATTACTTCGTTTTACTTAAGAAGACAAAACGTCGCATCCTACCGTTGCGGATGATGATGATTATTACAGATAAAAGATAACAGATCACAGTTGATAGATGGTAGATGACAGATGGTGGGCAGCAGAATGCAGATTTTTTTTTTTTTAAATATTATAGTAAGAAAGTGGGTTGGGTCTTGGGTTACACCAGTTATTAAGAAATAATAGGTTCGTTCGTTGAACCTTGCCAGGTTTCCTTGTAAAATATCTGAGTTGTAAAGAAAAATCTGAGTCTTCGGTTGTCAAAAGTCTTCAAACCACAAAATCACCACAAGCAAATGTGTAATGCCATTCCTCCTTTAGACAGAAAAAATGTTTTGTCATTTTCTACTTGTTAAGGAAGAAACAACGGTTTTCTTTTTATTCAGGTAAAGTATCATTTATTTTTCTTGATGAATAACTTTTTTTCATAGTTATCCTGATGTAATGTGTTGAGTACTAAGTTTTAAAAGTAGGTGTAGGTTAATTAAATTAGATAGACAATTCTATTTAAACTGAAATTAAAAAAAAAAAACAAATTTTTTCTCGAAACATATGAAATTAAGTTCTTTTTTGTTGATTTTAGGACCAGAGATCGCTTCCGTCAAGACATCAAGATGCTAATGGTAGATGAATACTCCTATAATACTCAGCGTCAGACAAGAAACTGTTTAGATTTACAACCCGATGTCATTATCAATGATTCCCCCTTGCAACCCGAAAACTCATCATCTGGATCATCAACGCCTTCTATTTACATTAAAGAGGAAGAAAACACAGATCACGATGGAGATGATGAATGCAACGAAAGTTTATCAAAAACAACAAAAAGACGCCGCTTGCATCTTCCAGCAATCCCAAACCACAATATTAAAAATGGTTCACCTGGACCTTCAGCATCCACATCGAGTTACCAAAGACCAAATACCAAAAATGTATCAAATACTAATTCAAACAAACATATGAACGAAAACGCTGGAGATGAGGATGATGATTCTATAAAAGCATTAAGACAAACTCCCCGAGAAATTCTCTATACAAAGTTTGGAGAGTTTCTATCCGCACGACTGAATACACTAAACGAGACTGTTGCTAATGATTTAATGAATAGAATTTTAGTTTTAATCACTGAAAATCGATAAGAATTTTATATAAGTATATTATGTTGATTAATATAAGTGCCATAAAAAAGTTTCGAACTTTCTTTTCTTAAAAAATGTATAATAATAAATTTTAAATTGTTATTAATGAAAATGTGTGCTTTTTAGAATTTGCTAAGTTTAACATTATTATAAAAAAAAAGACTTGACTGTATCTTGCACAAGCAAGTGTTTGCTATCTTTTCATGCTTTAATTTAATTATCCAACAATTCGTGTCATATGAAGAGTCATAAACTACCGCAAGCGTAAAAGAAAGCCGCATAGCACACTGCCAATATAACCTCGATTTTCTGCATTAAGATATTAACAAATTTATGACCAATCCACAAGGCTATACTATACGAGTGTCACAAAGTTTCCCATCTCCCAGGAATAATTAAAATGCATCACATTCAGTCCCACAATCACCCTATTAACATTTTTTTGGACAGATACACCGGTTGCAGTGGAACACCAACCTGGTAGTAGTTCATAGCAGCTCTATTTTTTTATTCAAAGCACGATGCTGGTTTGGCAGACCTTAAGTCTTTTTTTTGGTGATGAAATTCGGTTTCTTCCTAAAATAAGGCGAAGAGGACACAAAATTGTAGAAGTCATTACTCCGTCTGCGTTGTAAAATAAATTATGACAAACCGTTCGGCTCCTTTGCAGGTACCTTCACATTTATAAGGGGATGTATATAAATACCGTTAGTTTTAAGTTGCGCCTTCAGGGACTTATGTGATGAGAAACAGGAAAAAATGGGAATTTAAGTGCGAGAATAACTGTCTTGGGTTTTGCAAAATGGCCTCAATCAATATGTTCTATAAATACAATTTAAGAAGGTGCTGTTGAAATGATGGTGCCACAAAGTATTGCTAAAGTTACCAGATAACGACGATCTGAGTTTGAATCAAAGCAAGATAATGGTTGTCGTGTATAATTCGAGAGGACTCTGGCTGTATCTCTACGACTTATTTGATTGAACTTCTGAAATAAATAGAAGCGCTTCTTGACTTTGTCTACCCAAAGGATTCGCCAAAGACACGGTTACACAAGTGCTGAGATCAAACTAAAAATTACTCTAACAATCGCCGCTACTTCAGGTTAAAATGATTTTCCATGATCTCGACTATCAGTTTGCTACATTGAGTAAAAAAGAATAACTAATATCGAAAAAAACGGAAACGTTTTATTTTTTCAACTTTAATTGCGAATAACTTACGAAGGAAGCACTTTGTGAAAAAGTGTAGAATGACCTTTTTTTTATCAAATTAAATTTCCTTTAAGGAACATGTTTGCAATTTTTCACATGTTGATTCATACGTGAGCTGGGAAACTCCAAAATAAAGGAGCAAAATCAAAAAAAAAAAAAAAACATGATTTTTCAAAGCTTATTACTCGGAAACGGTTAGTCTGAAAAAAAATTTTAATAAGACTTTTTTTAAAGAAAATTTTATTTTCTACAAAAATATTTGTCGTTAGATTTGTTGGGCTCAAAATAATTAAACAGTTTCGACGCTCAAGTAAGGTTAGGTCTAAGAAATATAAAATACGATTGATAGACTTCTATAAATACTTTGTTTTTTGAGCTCAAACTTTTTTGGAATTTTTTTTAGCTATCCCAAACAATATTCTCAATATGGATTTTGAATCAATATCTATAGTGGATAAAAATTCCCTGGTTCATTTCGAAAGAAAAGTACAAGTTCCATTCAAAAGGATAATTTGATTAATAGGATTCAACAATACAGAGAGACTTTCTGAAAACTATTAATGACAGGTATGGTCATCTTTAGAAATTCGCAGTGTTTCCAGAAACCCATTAAAAGTTTTTTCAAAGAAAAAATTTGAATCTCACGGTTCAAAACCTCAGAGCTCACTTTGAATCCACTTGTTGGCATGAGTATATCCAACTCATATGCCAAGATAAAAAAGCAAAAAAAAAGGAAAGAACCATTTAACTTTTTTTTTAACGGCCAAGCTTAGCCCACAAAAGGAAAAAGCAACTTCTTCGACGAACGGGGCACTTTCACTAACCTTCCTCTGAACAGCATCCTTAAGTTCATTTAAAGCTTAAAAGGGGTTCAGTGAAGCTTCCCAGCCCATCTGCCGTAATTAAATGGATTGATAGATAGACAGGTTCTTAGATTCATTATTAGTTTATTTTATCGTTGGAGTTAAAACATGTGGTACCCGTGGCGTAATGGTTAGCATGTCCACCTGCTAACCCAGAGGTTCGAGGTTCGAATCCCAGCAGAGGCAAAATGCAAAAATGTTTTTCCACGGGTATCGCCTTTCGCGAGGAATTGGCAAGTCCTCCGTTAGTAAATTCATTGCCATGAAAAGCGCATTCTCAATTAGCCGTTCAGAACCGGCGAAAAATTGTAGGTCCCCTCCATTCCCTCACAAGGCATGGTTGTGAGAAATGCGCTAGGCCCAGGGGCTCCTCGCTCTGTTGCGCCACCCTATTTATTTATTTATTTTATTAGTTAACACATACGATCAATAAACGGTAGGAAACCTCAGTTCAAAAAGCGTCTTAGAGAGATAAATTGAAAAACATAATTTTTGTTACAGGACTGATTTCCAAACTGTGTTCAGCAAACCCAACCCTAAATATATCAAGGTCCTAATAAATGTCATCAGCGACTCTAAATCTATATATATAAAATAAAGTTTGGTTTTGTGTTCGTTCGCTAACCAGCCAAACCAATTGACCGATTTTCTTAATTTTTTTTTTTAAATTAAAGAAGAGTAAGAGTAGAAGGTTTAGGACAAAAAAATTTTTTTTTTCAAAAAAGGGAAGTGTGTTTAAAAAAATAACTAAGTTTCAATTATTTTTCCATGCAAAATTACAATACACACAGCCTAGATGCTCACAAAGCTTTCTATTTATTTTAGAACAGAGTATATCTAATACTCCTAGATGTACTCCTCATTACATTTGCATGCTTGAAAAGTGTAAACAAATACTGAGAAATGTTATTTTTTGCGTTTATTACTAAATAATGTTCGTGGGCCAACATCTTTTGCAGATTTACGAACAGTTGATGGGTTTTTATGTCCTACATATCGTGAAGCATGCAGGCGTTTAAATTTACTGGAAGATAATAAACATTGGAATAACACCTTAGAAGATGCAGTTCTTACGGCAAATCCACATCAAATGCGTTCATTATTTGCAATTATAATATCTGCGTGCAGTGCGACGAATCCACGTGAGTTATGGAGAAGTCATTGTGATCATTTGTCAGAAGATATTTTGCATATAGTTCGTCGTGCAAGAATGAATCCGCAATTGGATTTTACGCCAGAAATACACAACGAAGCGTTGATCATTATAGAAAATTTGTGTTTAGCAATGTCAAATAAATTGCTATCACAATTAGGAATGATTTCACCTGATCGTTCAATACACGACACTTTCAATTTGGATTTAAATCGTGAACGAGATTATGATGCAAATTGTTTAAATCAATTTGTTCAAAGAAATGTTCCATTATTGAATGAAAAACAAAAAGAAGCTTACTTTCAAATCATGAGCGAAATTAATGCTGAAAATGGTGGATTTTATTTTTTGGATGCTCCTGGCGGCACTGGTAAAACATTTTAACTGTCATTGTTTTTAGCTACTGTACGAACGAATAACGATATAGCGTTAGCTCTTGCATCGTCTGGAATTGCTGCAACTTTATTGGATGGTGGGCGAACTGATCACTTGGCTTTAAAATTGCCTTTAAACGTTCATATTTTAGAAGCGCCAACATGCTACATGTCAAAAAGATCTGGAATGGCAAAAGTTTTGCAGCAGTGTAAATTAATTATTTGGGACGAATGCACCACGGCACACAAGAAATCTTTAGAAGCATTTAATCGAACCTTACAAGATTTGAGAGGTAATAATCGTCTTTTCGGTGGTGCATTGGTGTTATTTGCTGGTGACTTCCGGCAAACACTTCCGGTTATTCCTCGATACACTGCTGCTGACGAATTAAATGCAAGCTTGAAGTCTTCAACGTTATGGAAATATGTGAAAACGCTTTCTCTCACCGAAAATGTAAGAGTTTTATTACAGAACGATTCAACAGCTGCAGAATTTTCAAAGCAATTATTGAAAATTGGAAATGGAGAATTGCCTCTAGATATTGATGGTAAAATAACATTGCCAAATAATTTTTGTTCCTTATCAGAATCAACTGCTGCGTTAGTACAGAGCGTGCTTCCCAACATTTTAAGTAATTACCAAAATCATGATTGGTTAAGTCAAAGATGTGTATTGGCATGTACGAATAGAGATGTTATTAGTATCAATGTGGAAATTATGAACAGAATACCAGGTGTAAACGTAGTTTATAAATCTATTGATACCGTTATGAATCCGGATGAAGCTGTGAACTATCCGATCGAATTTTTAAATTCATTGGATCTACCAGGTATCCCGCCTCATTATTTACAATTAAAAGTCGGTATTCCAAATATAATGTTAAGATTTGAATCATCCAAGATAATGTAATGGCACCAGGTTAGTAGTTAAACGATTAATGAAAAATGTTATTGAAGCGACCATTTTAACTGGTAAATTCAAAGGCGAAGATGTCTTAATACCACGTATACCAATGATTCCATTTGATCCTGATCTACCATTTGAATTAAGGCGTTTGCAGTTGCCTATTCGTATTGCTTTTGGCATGAAAATTAATAAATCTCAAGAGCAAACGCTTAAAATCTGTGGTATACATTTGGAGCACCCAGTTTTTTCTCATGGTCAACTTTATGTTGGTTGTTCACGTGTTGGGAAACCATCTGCTTTATTCATTTATACCGCCAACAATGGAAAAACTAAAAATGTTGTTTATCATTAGAGTAAAGAATATTCAATAAAACAGATTTAAAACGAAAAAACTAATATTTTACTTTTTATTTTCGCCCTGCGAAGCGGGCGGGGTCTTGCTAGTCACTTATAAAAGTGTATGAACAACTAACATCGTCAGCAAATCTATTAATTGAAATTTTAAATTTCATGCTAAATACAGATTGAAAGCAAAATCGGACCTAACACTGACCCTTGGGGTTCTCTCTTACACTTTCCAATTCTTACTTTTAATGATCTATTTAGAAGATTTGAGTCTAAAATGAAGCCACAAAAGCCAACCTTTCAATTTTTTCTTGAGGTTGACCAAATCAAAGGACAGTCCTTTTTTAAAAACAAGCTGCATTGGATGAGGAACTTAGTATCATTAACGAATTTTAGTGTTCTTTATTTAACCACTTTTTCAAAAACCTTGCTAACTGTTGGTACTGTTGGCACTTGGCAATAAAATATGTGTCCAAAAATACAAATAAAAATGACTAACTATTGCTTAAAATGACCAAAATAATGGTTTATTCCGATGAAGAAAGAAAAAAGAAGGAAGCACTCGTTTGAGGAATTATAGAAATGTCATGATAGGTATGAGCTTCAGAGTTTGTACCAAGAGTTAAAAAAAAACACGTTAATGTGAAAAACCAAGAACCAAGCCCGTAAAGGCAAGCAAGTAAGGCAAAGCAAGGTAGAACCGCAGTCTCTTCTGAGGATCTGGAAAAACTAGTTTTGTAGGCCCAATTGAAAAAAATGATCTTGAACGCCATACTCCAGGCCTATAAGAAGTAAGGGTTGCCAAACTCGTATGCTGACAACGGTCTTTAGAGCACTCCAATTAAATCGAGTTGAGCGCTGTAAATGGTGAGATGGGGAAACGTCTGTACGCACAATTCCATGTTTTTGTCATTTTTTTAATTCTTCTGTTGTGTCTCTTGCTGAAGTATCAGCCGACCATATTTGTGCCTGTCCAGACAGGTTGACAGGTTACGATCATATCGTTATATCTGTCATTTCATTGGCCAATGAGGTGAGGAAGAAAGTGACTTAATGCTCAAGACAAAAACTGAAAACTGAGACCTCATAACCTCAATAACCTCATAACCTTATGCTTATTTTTCAAAATGACCAGATTTGGTCATAAATGACTAAACTGGCAACCGTATCTGTTGGAAGGAGTAATATATACATATATATTTCTATAGCTCGTCATCTCGTCTTCCGAGAAGGGGTACGAACTCTGCACATTTAAGTTCGCCAGGAAAAATTCCGGAATAAATAGTTCGAATACCAATAGGAGCAAAAATGTTTTCATGGGTATCGTATTTCGCGTAGTATCGTCCAACGATAGTAAATTCATTGTCATGAAAATTTATTTCTCAATTAGCCGTTCGGAAACGGTTGATATTTGTAGGTCCCCTCCATTGCCTCACAGTTCACAACACAAGGCATGGCTGTGAGCAATGCGCTTAGCCCCGGGACTTCTCGCCCTATTGCGCCATCCTTTTTATTTATTTTTTAACACCAACTGCACAAGACGGTTGAGGGTAGCAGTACGTTCAATAAGGACGCCAATAACTTTCAGAGCATGCAGTGCAGTAATTGTTTGGAATGTAAAGATATTGGGATATTATTACAATATAAATATAAAGAAAAGTAGAAAAATTATTTCTTAAAGTACAGTGTCAATTTCAGTAGATAGATAGATAGATAGTAGATAAAGATAGATAAATAATTTTATTTTCAGTTAAATTTTTACAAAAACATGAGAATGTTGTTTTTCCAAATTAAATTTGACAATAACTTGTTTTAAGTTGTCTGTCAGGTTCAAAAATTTATTTACTTTAAAATAGCAAAGCTAAGGGAGTTCTAACTTTATTCGTTAATTATAAGGCTTCGATATTTAAGTGAGTTTTTCAAAAATTTGTATAGGTTTTGGTGATTTGAGCCATTTAAGAAATCTAGAAATGTAGTTCTGTCCAATATTTCGCTCCCTAGGTATGTTTTACGGTATGCTTTAAAGATGGGGCACAAACAAACGAAGTTATATGTGTTTGCTGAAGCATCCATATTACATATACTTCATATGCCTACAGTGTCATTACGAAAAGCTCTAACATTTAAGTTTAAAAGACCACATCGTGCTTTGAAGACAGTGAAATTTATCATTTCACACGGATTGCTATCTTGAAAATAGTTTGGGACATCAGAGTGTATTAGGTTGCTATATTCGTCGTGAAGTTGTGATTGATGTGCCTTTCCCACAAAATCAACCCAGTATTTTTCGGAAATCTTTGTAAATAGTAAATTGTGATATTGATTCCACATTAAGCGCTGGGCTTCGAAACTGAAGTCCATTTGTGTTTGTTGGAAAAGGCCTTACAATTCCTGGGCCCAATAAATATTTTTCTGAATGATAACATCAGAAAGAATACGTGGGAGACGATTACGTGGCATTTACATTATTTTCCGTATAGTACGTAAAAATGAACTTTCAAAGTTGTAAGGAATGCTTTTGGAAGGCCAGTTTCAATATGAATTGCATACTTAGGTGTGTTGTCTGGCAACCCGAAGCGTCTATTCACGAAGAAACGTCGAAGCTTTTCAATTTGAAGGTACTCTTTGAATCCCCACACTAGTGCACAATATTGCATTTTTGATTTGGTGGCTGCGTCTTATTTTGAACAAATTTGGACCATGTCGAATTTATTGAGTTTTTTTTGACAAGTGTTCGGACCAGGACATGTTGTGAAGAACGCTAGATATTTATACTGATTTTGATTATATATTCTTATTTCTCTGCTATTGAAATACAATTTTTCAACACTCGCTCTGCTACCGCCGTTTCTAAAAATCACAATTTCTGACTTTTCTAGGTTAACATCTAGGTTCCATTTGGTACAGTACCTACTGAAGGCGTCGATAATCCTTTGCAGTATATTAGGCGTATCAGAAAGTAGAACTATGTCATCTGCGTATATAAAAGTACGTTTATTTTCAAATTATTCAGATTGAGACCAGTTGGTGGTTCAAAGTGGAGATTCTCTATAGGAACAGAACGAAGAGTAAGGCACTTAGTAGGCAATCTTGTTTAACTCCTTTGGTTGTCTGAAAGTAGCTTGTTATACTTTTTCCGTCCCAAAGTATCGCAGAAGTGTCTTTGTACAAGGATTTTATAATTGAAACCATTTTCGATGAGACTCCTAGTTTCAGTAATTTGTAAAACAGCGCCTCACGGTTGATGTTGTCGAAGGCAGCTGATAGATCAACAAAGAAGGCGTAAGGCTTTTTCCTCTGACTTACTTGAATTTGAACCATACACGATAGGTTATACACTTGGCCAACAGTGCTGTATTGACTTCTGTATGCCGCCTGGTATTCATTTAGTACGTGGTTCTCTTCCATCCAATAAGTAAGTCTATTTAATAAAACTGTGGTAAATATTTTGTAGAGTGTGTCTAAAAATGAAAGCCCGCGGTAGTTTGAAGGACGACTTGGGTCATCCTTTTTGTAGATAGGAAAAATTATTGATTTTTTGAACGATAAGGGCATAGTTTCTGTATCAAAGATATCTTTGAGCAAAACATTAATTTCTTCAATAAACAGGGTGCTGGAGTTTTTGTAGAATTCATTAGGAATACCATCAATACCGGGAGCTTTGTTTTACTTTGATGATTCTATTGCTCGGATAACTTCATCTAATTCTATCTGTCTATCGAGTTTTTGGTTGTAAACGGATTCCAAAATTCAATTTCAGTACCTACGTATATAAAAAAGGCTTTTGTGAAAAAGAAGACTTATTAGTTTGAATGAGTAACAATTGAGCTTTGTGCTTAGAAAGTGTCTATAAGAAAAGAACACTAGGTAAGGGTCATCTTGGTTTGCTTAGCACCGCATTTTGAGTAATTTGAGAGGAAAAAAGGTTGTGTAGGGTGGTATTGGCGCGTTTGACTCCGCATTTTCCCAGCCATTTCTGGTAGGAAAATGTTTCCTATTTTTCAATTTAAAACGAACTTATTTGCAGTCAATTCAGTTAAAAACTTCCTGACGTTGCCAGAGTTCGTGTGGATTTAAAAATGTTTCCAGTCTTGTCACTGAAATGTTTTTAACATAATCATTTTTTAAAATAATTTTATTTTATTCCGACGTGAACTTCTTATGATCTGCGCGACCTTACCACCAATACTAACCTACCTATTCACGTTGGTATTCTTTTTAAGTACCTAACTACATTATGTATTTAAAAAAGTAGTTTCAATTCCCTTAACTTACCTAAGTACTCTGGCCACATTATTTTCAATAAAGCATGTCAATAGCATTTACAAAATAAAAAAAAGTATATAGGTATATCACATTGCACATTATCCGTTTTGAGCTCAAATTGATAGCATCTGAAATATCAGAATTCTTATTCTGGTCTATAAAGAGTTACCTATCTGCTTACAATTATTATCCTGCCTGTACGTGCATTGTGGATTTATTGATTTTGTGCTCATTAAAAATTCACAATCCATTTAACGGATGAGTATCGAATTGCTGACGACAATTAAAACTACCTACAGGGCAAATGTGTATCTTTGTGATTATTGCACTCGATTACGACTTATACAAGCCCATAACCAAACCTGGCTAAAATACATACATAGAGTTACTCCATCTAGTAGGTATATCGATAACAAAGTCCATCAAATGAATGCCAACTGAATGAATGCTTCAGCTGTATCTATTAAAAAAGAGAGGGAGAGAATATAAAAATAAACGGGAGACACAGAGGAGCGAAGTCATTCGCTACATTCCTACATTCCCATACATGCCAGGGCCATCATTTATTGAAAGGACCTGAATCGTGATGAATCCTTTCAGAGGTACTTATACTTACTGTCGTGGCATGAGTTCATGTTCACAGCAAAGCGACTTTAGCAAAACTCGCTTGTGACTATGATGACGCGACGAGACTCTTGTATGTGTAGCCTAGTCAAGCGTAACATTATTCGAGATCGGATAGTGAAACGAACTTCGATTATGGTCCCAGATTAAGCCTTACATCACAAACAGAAGCACACACAAGAGGACAAAGATATATATACAGAGGGGGCCCTTTCCCCATTTCGGATGCCAATTCAGCATCTCCGATGAAATATTCGAACACGAATAAGTGTAAATTTGTGAATGCATTGCAGTGCCGCAGGAAGTGAATTTATGAATGTGTTCTTTAAGTGCTTTTGTCGATAGACATAAAGTTCCAAAGGGAGAGAAAGGAAATGCAACCAACAGAAGAGATGAGTTTTAAAAAGAAGAAACTCCTATACTTGCCGTTGGACTAGGCTAAAGGATTACGTGTGAGGCTAGAGTGAGGAAAATGTTCTCAGAGTTGGGAAAGGCTTTTATTCGAACTCCTTTTTCATTTCATTCCCTTTTACTAGTAATCTTCTCAGTAACAGTTGCAAGCAACTTATTGCAAGTAAGGCCTTGAGATAGAAGAGGGTTTTTTTTATCTTTTGTTTCTTTTGCAAGAGATATTCATTAGTGTATGGATAAATATCCTTTGCGAGGGTCCTTTTTTGTTTGTCTAAAGTTGACGAGCCCAAAACCTTTAGAGATGATACCATAGCCCTACAGTGCGACAGTGCGAGGTAGGACAAGTGAAAAAACGGGATTAGAAACTTTTCTGTGTGGACTTTCCTGAGTGCCAGAAAAACCGATCCCATCAGAGCTTTCTGTTAAAAGCAATAAAAGTCTGTCCTGAGGAAGGTCATCAACATTGGCAGACAAAGAGTAAATGTTCATGGGCTTCTTTCTTTGTGGGGGAAAGGACCACACAAAATGGAAATGTAAATGCATGCATCTTTTGTTCAAATGCACGATGGCGACGTATTCAAAGCTCATAATCCTTTTTTTTGCTACAATTCGATGGAAAGGACGAAAGTGAATGAAAACAAAGAAAAAATAGTTCCCAAAAGTTCTCCCTTTTTTTCTGTTTTAATGTTTTAAGGCATTATGAGGAAAAGGGATTATATGGCTCGCTGCTATTCTAGAGTGTGAAACACTGTATTGGATTCTTCTAATGCAAAATGTCAATTTCCCAGAAAGACCATTAATGTCACAAAATAATAAAAGAACCGTTTTTACTGAGCGTGAAATTGAATACAAATTTACAAATACCTTCAAGAAATAAAAAAGAAAACCAAACTTAGCGATAATTTTCAACGAAAAAAGATTGTTATTTAAAGTTTATCGTTCATTTGTTATCATTTTCATGTAGTCACCTTTCGTACGACTGTCAAAACGAAAAATGTTCAAAAACGAATTTAGCATTACATACAAACTCTTTAGAAACGAAACATTTTGCGCATGTACCTAGTCGCCCAAGGAGCACTTTTTAAAAAACCTTGCCTCGTTCTTTGGTGGGAGTTGTTTTTCAAAAGGTATCGGTTCAGGTTACTTCTCACTAAAAAAGATGAAACTTTCTCCTCTTCCAAATACTAGAGGCTGTTAGTGGTTGTCAGCCACGGTGGTGAGCTGACCCCTGGTCAGCATAGAAGTTGATCTTCTGTTCGTCGTTTGTAGAAATAAGATCTTTATCCAGAAGCTCCATCCTGGCTGGCTTATGATGATCCTCATCGGAGGGTTCGGGCTATCGATCATGGTTTGCAGACATCCACAGATGGATTGGATGAGGTCAAGATCCATTATTTTTTCCTTTTCGTAGAGTCTCTTGTGGCTGACATGCTTCCTACGTAGGGAATCTATGCGATCACAGGCCGAATGAACTGCTTGTATAAAGAAGTAGTTTCATCATCTGGTTTAGTTCGTTGTTCTTTCCCATTAGTGGATGAATGCGGTAAAAAGCAAAATTGACTTTCCTTAGTACAGCAGCTGCCTGGGGGTCAGCCTTGGCAGTGGAAGTTCCATTTCGCTTATAGTGCACAAAAGTGGGATGCGTCGGGATCTAGAGATGTCTTTGTTATTGCATTTTATAGGATTGTAACAATCTCCGCTTGAAAAATAGAATAGCAGTTACTCATTCAACTATTAACGATAATTGCCCGAAATATCGTCACTGCTGACATAATGCCCGCGCCATCGGACTCTTTGCATACTACCAATATCGAAACCTCTAGAAAAGACAGGAACCATCGACTAATTTCGAATAGTTTGTGTGATATCTCCCCTCCAATTACTATACCTACGTATCATTCAAAACAACCCTTATTTCATACACTGTCTTCTTCTGGTACACAATAAACAAATAAATGAATAGGGTGGCGCTACAGAGCGTATTTCTCATAACCATGCCTTGTGAGGGAATGGAGGCGACCTACTTTTTTTCTTGTTATGAACGGCTAATCGAGAAATTTCATGGCATAAATTTACTATCGGAGGACTTGGAAATTCCTTGCGAAAGGCGATACCTGTGGAAAAACATTTTTGCCTATGTTTTTGGATTCGAACCACGAATCTCTGGGTTAACAGACTAACAGACTCACAAGCAACACTTGTGTGGTACTTTCAAAGGCTGTACATTTCACTGCTTGCTTTTTAATATTGTTCGTCCTGAACAAATCCATCTGCAGCCTCGCCACTATAACGGCGCAGCTGGTAACAATGAAATACTTTCAATTGGTCTCTTAGTCGTCTTTGGATGCAGTAAGCTACGTCATTGATCCTCCTGACAACAGTATATAAGACCCTTATCGGTGCTTTTAAAGTTTCGGTTACATTCCCTTTTGACGATGATGATTAAAGAGCCACACACGATCTGCTTGGAATCCTGTCAACTTCGAATGATGTTGTTCATTGTTCATGTCTCTTTTCTTTTGGGAATATCGATGAGTCATGTTCTTTATTGTCATCACAGTTCACAGACGTAACAATTCCGGCACCACATCTCCACGTAACCTCTAGCAAGCATCCAAATGAAGCGTTGGTGAAGTTTCACCAGCGTCTTGCTGATTTCCAAATGGATGTAAATCAACGATATATCATTTGTAGTACCTCCTTGATTTTCCATTGAGGTACAATTACTTTTTCCGAAAAGATCTAACGTCAGAGGATTCCCATTTATGCCGGAGTACACCTTCTTGCGCATCTGGTCTAGTCCTTTGGCTATGTTTTCGACTCGTTAAAATTGCAAACTGACTCTCGATTTTTTTTCGCATTTAGTCTCAAGCATGGAAAGCTAGTTCTTGACAGCCCGGGGGTTTGACGGGTTTGAGACCTTTCATTACAGACAAGTTAAAAAAATGACAGGTGTAGGTATATGTATAGGTAGGCTTATAGAACTGTGTATAGGTATAACCGTAAGAGCAAGGGCAGGTAAGGTGTATCTTAATGTTACCAAATTTGCTTTCTTTGATATTTTTTCGAATTTCCAAATGGTTCTATTGTGCTTATAGCTTCTTTAGAACATTATGTTGTTCGCAATTTTGCTCGTTTCGTTGTGCTGCAAGTCGTCCGAGAATAATCTGCTGCTCCAAACTCCAACCAAACAACTCCTTTTCGTCGCACATTACGCACTCTCTTCTCTTGGTATACTCCTCGTTCTCATTTTAGTTTATGTGCTCACAAAAAACCTTTTATGAATTATGACATGTACTGTGGAGGTACATTACAGTGCCTTCCTCAATGAAATCGGAAAGCTGTAAGTCTCAGCATTTCCTTGGCTTGTTAAAAGGACGACATTTTTCTCAAAACGATCAGAAAATTGTTAACTTCTTCCTATTTAGCTGCAATTTCTAATAAAATCTACATTTATCCAAAAGTAAGGTATAACGTATGATTCTCACATATGCCACAAAAACTTTTGAGCCTATTTAACGAAGTAGAAAACACACTGTTCGGGTGATAGTTGGACAATAGGTAAATTATCTTGGAATCTAGATAACTTTAGATTCTTACCGAATCGATCCGACTACACTACCCCCACTACCCAAAAATAGCACTCTTTTGGAAAATGAGGCAATACACTTTTACACCGATCGATGGTTCAAAAACCAGCGAAGGTGTGGGAAGTGGAATCTACTCATAAAAACTGAATCTCAGTCTTTGCTTCTGCCTACCTGGTCATTGTAATGTGTTCCCAGCGGAAATTCTGGCGATTAAGGAGGTGCTGTCTTGGCTCAAGGAAAACGTCACATCCGCCACGGATATTCGAATGTTCTCGGTTGGCTATCCGAGAACATTCGAATATCCATGGCTGCCCTTAAATCTCTTGCCTCTGTCTCTGCAAAATACATCACCGTCCGAAATTGTCAGATGTCTCTGAGGGAGATGTCAAATCAATTTGACATTCACCTTTCATGGGTGCCAGGGCACAGGGACATACCAGGCAACTGTATGACGAACTAGCCAAAATGGAACGCTCAGAATGGAAAAACATAGGTGCACCTATCGCTACAAGTAAACTCCTACTTAGACAAGACGCTTCAGGAACAACAAACACTAGATGGACTGAGAGTAACAACTGCCTTGCAACCAAAAAGCCGTGTGTAGACTCAAAACGCTTAATGAGTTTGTTAGCCCTGAACCGCATGTATCTAGGGTCTACCATAGGTGTTCTAACGGGACACTGTCTAATAGGGAGACACGCTATAAGACTTGGTGTGCTTTCCAATGATTTCTGCAAAAGCTGCATGGACGAGGAGGAGGAAGAAACCGTTCAAACACCTACTTTGCTCATGCCCTGCACTACTTCATAGGAGGAAAATTCATCTCGGTGAATTCTTCTTCGATGATACAAGCGACTAAGCTTACATAGACCCTAAAAGTCTTTCGAAATGCATTAAAAGTTCCGCGTGGTTCGACTAGCAGGTGATTCACCGGCTAGTCCCGTAATGGAAGATTAATAAGTGATCAACTCGTTAATCTTGCATCGGGTTTCTGAAACAGTAGGTGATTAACTTGCTGATTGCTGTGGTATCACAACGGGCCCTTGCGGCTTAACTGTGTGGGCTCTTGCGGCCTAACTGTGTCATTGGCTGATAGCCACTTCCACCTAACCTTACCTTGGACATCGTCGAATAGTGAACTAACTAGCTTTTTAATAGTGCTCTAGCCAGCTGCATTAATGTCTTTAAGTAATTTAGCCCAAGCACACGCTTTCTAAATAATGCCCTCCAGTTCCTTCTTCAGCTGAACTGCGGTGCTACAGCCAAGTAAAGACTTTCATATATTAGTCACACTAACCTTATGAAAAATACTTTACCAGACTCTGTCTTTCCCCTGCATTTTGATTAGCAAAAGTTTTAAATCGATGTATATAAGTATCTCCTAGTTAATCCTTTCCTGTTTTTGCATTTTATTTTGTAGCATTACAAAGGTATTAGTAGCCCATAAATATGCCCAGTTAATTATAAAAAAGTAAAAACATTCCGAAATGTATAAGAAATTCTGTGGTACCCGTTGCATGAAAGCTATAGCATGTCCGCCTGCTACGGACGGGGTATCGCCTCTCGCGAGGAATTTGTAAGTTTTCCGTTGAATATTCATTGCCATAAAAATCGTTTCCCTGATTAGCCGTCTGGAATCGGCAGAAATTTTTAGATAACCTTCATTTTCTCGCAAAGGCAATGGTTGTGAGAAATGCGCTAGTCCCGGGGCTCCTTGCTCTGTTGCGCCACCCTATTTATTTTAATTTCTTGTAAGAATTTCTGTTGACTCTGAACATTTTATAAAAATTCATTTACAATCGGCCCTAGCTAAGAATGCGTTCGGAGTGGAGAATTGTCAGCATCGTCGGACAAAATCAGAAAAACAATTAGAAAGCTGTCAGAAAGTCTTATTTTATATTTAAAACCATTAAGCGCAGTAGGTATTGATATTGAGGTTTGCATTTTCAATTCTAACATAAATTTTCTCCTCCAAGATTAGACAAAAATAACGATAAAAACATTGAAGAAACTACATCCAAAAGTTCGCTTGTAAATCCATTTTTCTATTGGACGTGACAATGGAATAACGTGGCTCTTAAATTTAAGAAGATTTCCTTATATCCAATCTGGGTCACCAGTCACCACCCGTTTCACAACGATGATATCGAATTCAACTTTTTGTGTACTTAAAGATAAGTTAAACAAGTGAATCAATCGATTTTTAAATAAAATATCATCCTTTCGTCTTGTCCTACTTTCAAGAAGTCCGAAAACAGCCAAGTGCAATTTTCCAAAGTTGGTATGCAAATTCCCTAAAGCAAATCGAAAGAGCCGGGTTTCCGCTTTTCTCTATGCATGGTATATAGCAGCTATTGCTAGTCCACCAGGCTTTAAGTTCTACAAGTCAATTTTAAGTACAGTCGGATATTTCTCTCATACGTCTCTCCGCACATAGTATGAGAAGGTCTTCATAGATTCACACATATACACACTCTTCACTTGGCCTATTTAAATATGCAGTTCGTTCAAAAAAGTGTTCAGTGCTGTATATTTCTAGGACGATTCCCAAAGTCCTTATCACTTCTCCGTTGTTGCACCCTCTTAAGCACATTTCTACTACCACAGCAATTCCACAGTGCAGAACGGTAACAGGTAACTGAATGAACGTATCTATTTGACATTCAGGAGTAAGTAAACGTTTGCCAGGACGTTCATCGATGATTTTATTCATTCTTTTTCCTCAGTACTCCAAATTGGGGGAATTTTCGAAACATGGAATCTGGCGAAATGAAATTTGAATTAAGTTTTTCAATGAAACGAATCTAGGCCCAAATTTCAAAATCAGACACACTGGTTTCGATAAAATACAAATTCACACCAAATTGTGGATAACTTCAATGTTTTTTGCATTTCAACAGGAACTTCACTGGCAAAATTTCTTTTTAAAAGCAGTGTCCTTGGGTTCATTTCTTTTTCTATTCTTTTGTTGCATATCAAAGTTTTGTTTTTCCGGAGACGAGTAAAAAAAACTTCTTAAAGAAGTCCAAAAAGGAGAGTTGGTTCCTGTGGTACAATTTCAAATGCTTACTTATTGAAGAACAACCCGTTAAGGAAGGTGGAGGGTAGTGCTTGGGGAAAGAAATTCCATATGTGGACAGGCGAGGGACACACATGTGAAGTCGAGCTTTATGCTAAAATATTCCATGCATAATGTAGTAGGATGGTGGCATAGTGAATTTCCGTTGTGTAAGCTGATGTTCCGCTTGTACTTGCATACGGGACCATGAAGTGGTCCTAGCGTGCGACAAGTGAAGTTGGATAACGTACATACATCTAGAAAGTACAATCTTAAGAACGGTTATATATGCATTTAGACTATACCATCAGGGCATATTCGAATATTCGAAGTATTTTGTTGGGATGGTGAATGTTAGAAATGGAGTTAGTATCAAATAGATTCTTTTTTATTCAAGTGAGGGAGATTTAGTGTTCGTTAAGGTTAAAGGCAGGGCTTTAGGGCTCTTTGGAAGAGAAATATAGGATCTGGCTTGTGCACAATCGATGTATCATTGGGATTATGGGAGAAAAATTTCAGTTAGCATTTAAAAATAAATTTTTGACTGTGGTCACCATTGGATGTGAGAGCGTTCTTCAAAAGAAGAAGAATTGTTGGTTATTAAATTATGAATGAAATTTATCAAATGGTTGGTATTGAGTGGTTGTTAATTAGATAAAGATGAAAAAAGTCTTCCACGTCGCATGTTTCCTCATTATATAGACGATCTTATTTTGCTTCGTGTATAGTTCTTGATTCTTGAATCGCAATGGCTAAAACGACAACTTTTGAGCGATAATTGCAGATAAACGTCCCGTATTGAGGCATTTGAAAATTTTCATTTATATTTTATTGGTTGAACTGTTGCAAAGTTGTAAGTTGACAGTTTAAATCTGTGTTTAAGGACTGGTCTGAGCCTTATGAAGGTGCATGGTTGGACTCTTTTGCTGAGTAATAATATTTTTGCCACTAAGCATTTTGACGCATTATCGCTGACGGCAAGCGAAAAGAAACGTATTGAGCTGACTCCTAGCAGCCAAAGCAGTAATAGGAGACACTTTTTTTTAAGTCTTAACCTACTAGCTTTTTTTTGATATTACAGTGAAACTCAGCCTCAACCAATACTATTATTAGCAATTTTGAATTCTGCCGAAATCCCTCCAGCTTCATGCTTCAAGCCGGTTGCGATCTTTATTCAACTAGTCGCGCTATCTAATACGAGTTCTTTACCTACCGTGATTTTCTGTACTAAACATTGTCTAACCAGTGACGTAGATAGCTTTTCGCTATGAGGAGGGGGGGGGGGGGGATTATCTAGTTGCTCATTTTTTTTTAAATATTAAATATAAAAACTTATATTTCTTGAAGATAATATGAACTAAAACAAATATTGATGTAATAAGTAAAATAATATTTATTTAAAAAATAAATCACAAAATAAAATCCAGTTTTTTTTATTCCTTTTGGATAAAAGACACATAACCTCGTCTGCTGTTATATGTATTTCGCGATGAATAGCTAAAGCAACCAAACCATTCAAACGATCCTGCAAACAAGTAAACAACCAAAGCTAATCACACTGTTATTAAAATAGATATATTTTTAAGAATCTCACTTCGTTGGTCATGCTTTTTGTATTGTTTTTATTCTCTTTAAACTAGAGATTGTTCTTTCGGGAGTTGACGTTGATACCGGCAGTGTAGCTCTAACCAAATATATATACTGAGAAAGCTTTCGTCGGAGCAACTATCGAGCGCTTCCAATGAATTGTTAGAGGAAGTATTATATCTTCCGATCAAATACCTCTCCTAAGTTTTTAATTTTTCTAACGAAGAATCCTTAAAAGAACCGAAAACCCTTCTAGTATGTTTTCATGATTTGTAAATTTTTCTCCAAGGTCCATTGTTTTAATCCTTCTCTCGATTTCTATGTGAAAAGGATGGAAAACAGCAACTCGAAAATATTCTTCAGTACTTTTAACAGAAGGGTTCGCATGTTTCTTATGTTGGTTCACTACTCTCCTATATGTTTAACATCAATGTCAACGACTTCAGCAATTTTTTTTCGCATATTCAAATGCTTTCGAAAATGAGTCATCTTCTGCCCGTTTAATTTTTAGTTGATCCCTTAAATCTTTGGCGAGATCCATAGTTTGGACCTAGTCTGAAATCACTCTTTGAAACTCACGACTTAATGACAACGAGATTTGGCAAACCATACTTATAACCTTTAAGCTAATCAATAACTCGAAATATATAGCATTTAGTGGTTAGGCAATCTCTAATGACTGGTATTTTGCTGTAAATAGATATGAGGTTTAAAGAATTTGCTGCACAATGGACGTACAGAGCATGTTCAAATTTTTGCCAAATAGTTGCCTGAACACCATTGTATCGACCAGACATATTGCTTGCTCCTTCGTACTCTTGGTGGATTAAAAAGAAAATGTCCAGATCACAATTTTGATGATTTTCCACTATAAAATTCGCAAGAACATCACCTGGATTGTTAATACAGTAATGTTTGGTAAACTGCTGTATTAGAGATTTTAAAATGAGTGGAAAATCGATATAAAAAAAGAAATTCAAAAGACTAAGGGTCGGTTTGTTCAAGCTTGATTATTTCTAATCAATGATTATTCCAGATGATTAATCATGGATTCGGTTTGTTTACAAAATATCTAATCAAGGAATCTCTGATAAGAGATTTTAATCAAATATTTTGCTAACCAGTCAATTTTTCTGGGTTAGCTCCATTTAAACAACGATTAACTTATGTTCAGTTTGTTCAAGCTTGATTTTCGTTCAAATCACAGCTATCCCTTCAAAATAAAAAGGCTGACCTATCACCTTCGATGAGGCGTGACGATGTAATTTTAGTTTTTTTTTATAAATATTTTCTGTAAAATAAAAACATAAATAAAAAAAGCGTGGGCTTGGCTTGGCTTGGCATTTGTTTACTCATAAATGGCAGTATTTTCTTTGAGTTTTAACTCCGCTTCGAGAATTTTAGTTCTTAAATTTTAACGCTCGGAGAGGGAAAATTATTCAAAGTGGTGTTCCTCAGCGCCGCGACGTGTTTAATTTTTTGTTCATACGCCTCCTTATTTTGTGCCAGCTGCTGCCGTGGCATTTCTTATTTAAAACTTAAAATTTCTTCATCTTGAAGTTCTTTTTTTTGTTCTGCACTGCTTTAGTCAGTGTTATCAGTTGTGTGGTTGCCTTGTTGAGCAGCTTTCAGGGAAGGTTCGCAGCTTCGCGAACTCTTTTTCAAGTTGTTCGACAATTCCCTGTTTTCCAACCAACAGCTTCTGCAGCACGAGCAGGTTGCATAGCCTTTTCATCCAACTGAGCTGTAACCTGATGGGAAGCCTATTGTCCGGCTGCAGTTTGAGCATTTGATGCTGCTTTTGCCTCTTGTGCAGTTTTGAGAGCTATGCTAGATGCTTTTTGCTTTTATGACCCACTCATAGCTCTATAAGATTGGCAATTAGTTTGGGGCTTTAGGTCTTCCGAGTCGATATATACAACATATGTATGTTAGAAGCTAAAATGAAATGAAATTCAAATCTCTATAATTTTGACATCCAAAAAAGAACTGACTCTATTATTGAAAAATGTGTGTATTTTCAATAATTTCCTTGATTAAGTTTTGTCATATAAACTGGAAAATGGAACGATTTTTGAATAACCCATGATTTGCTAACCAAGCTATGAAAAACGTGAACAAACACGCTTTGGTGATCACAGATTCTTAATCATAGATTAAGAAGAATCCTTGACAACCAAATTGCTTATTTAACCCGCTCTGAACAAACTGGCCCTAAGTGATTTGCCGAAATAATATTTTCTTTCGGATAAAGTTGACTTTGTATTTTCCGCGAAGAATGTAGATATAGAATGTACAATCCTGTGAGTACTAATAAGACTTAGTTCAAGTAGGAAGTAGGTACTAAATTTCATAGTGTGTTTCCTTAACTTATTTGATCCATGACTGGTTGTGTTGAACAATTATCGACCCCAATGGGGTGGGATATATCCCCCTGATCCCTCTGTTAAAGTTCGAACTCGACACTCCCGCATAACAAGCAGACATTATTTGTAACCATTACTCCGCGGTCACTACTGTTGTAAGCCTATTAATAGTAATTTTCAAACAGTAAGACTGTTCAGTATTCTTCCAATAATCATTTTCTAAAGTAGTGAGCCTTGAAACATAAGGTGTGTTTCCTTGCTTTCTGCGTAAAGTTCGGGAAGAGGCCCGAGAAAAAGCTGGGGCTCGAGCTTTACAACGTTGTTTTTGTAATCTCCATCCGAAAATGAAAAGTAAAGATACGCCTTTGGGATGTTTCTTAGATAGGTTAAGCCGTTTCTAATAAATTTGAATTCAACTCAAGTGTTTCGATCAGCTGATTACAAAGAGCTGATTTGACAAGCAAGAAAAAGCACGTTAAAATTGCTCGTGTAAATTCTTACTGGAGGGGAAATGACAAAAAAACAAAAATTCTGCCACTCTTACGTCAAAAAAAAAGAGTAAAGATACACGTTTTGGGATCAGTCGGGTGAGTAAAGATACATACCTTTATTTTGACAATATTTTGAATCTCATTTTCTTCATTTTCAGGGTTCGTGTTTCGCATAGAACGCACACGTAGAATATGTCTGAGATTTTCTCAAAAAAATTTAAGAAAAAGTTCTATCGCCTGTCAAGTTTCAATTAAGCAAAATCATCAAAAATTTTTCTACCAATAATCTTGAATCGCGACAAACTCCCAGGAAAACAAATCAACTGTAAACCCGAAAATTGACATGCTTCTAACATTGGCTCAATCACGACGATGTAATTTTTAGTGCAACATCTGCCTCTATCAAACCGAAGACTGTTTTCCAAGATTAAACTAACCAACCTACCCATATACTCTCTCAAAAAACACATCCTGCATAGCTTTGCCTTAACACAAAACTTTCTGCATTTTCCAATCGCTAGCTGCTGGCATGTTATATTTAAATTTTAAACGCGCGTACGTTTCAAACATCCCATCAGCCATAACAGAGTCGAATGTCCTGCGGGATGATTCAATTTCTTCTCCTTACTTTGAATGTCTCCGATTCCCTCTCTATACCCACACATAACTCTCCCATCAGTCCCTACTCATACATAGGGTATACGAATAAGGTATAGAAAATTTTCAATGCATAACAAATCAGAACTAGAAGTGACTGCTGCTGCTGCATCCGAAGTGAACAACTGCAACAGCAAAGGACTTTACCTCACTTCAGTATAAAACTAGCACAAACCATCCTCCATATAAAATAGTTTGCCCCGAAAACTCTGATTAAAATTGCAAGAATCTTCTGAATGAAGAAATTAAAGTTCTGATTGGAGTTTTGAGAGTTGTTTTGCGCGCTTTCAACCGGCTTGGTGACTTTGTTTTGAAATTGAAAATTTATCCGCTAATGGAAAATGGCAGGATGAGTCATTTCAATTAGGGACATTTTAAATTTGTTAAAATCTCTCGTCCACGAACTTCTACATAAGCATTTGCTTCCGTCAAAGTTCTGACATCGATTTGTTTCTTAGAAAATGGAATTCTTTCATTCAATTCCGCTTCTTTGTAGTTTTTTTTTTTTATTTCATTATTCACTGCCTCCACCTGCCTCCTGCCTCTGGCACTTTAAGGCTGAAGTGATATCTCATTAATTTCTCTTTCCCGAAAAAAGTGCACTTCTGAAAATGAATGAAAATTGCTCTGGAAGATGTCTGTCTTGCTGGATGAACGTCTGGACAGACTTACCGTCCATACGTAAGTCAAACCATCCTGAACCTTCCTTTTTATTTTGAAAAGACCAAAACACTGAACGATTTTTGAGATCTTGAAGCACTTTTGTAAAAGGTGCTTCTCTTATAAGGCTCAAGATGATGATGATGGGGTTAATGGAATGGGACAAGGACATGAATCATCTGGCGAGGGAGGGAGTAAGTAATTGAATTCTCAAGGACACCACTAAAGGGTATACAGATACGACTACCCATATAGAATGTTTTATTGGATTCGCTGTTGGATCTTTGGCAAGAAGAAACTCTGCTGTTTTGTATAGGTCGAGATTCCCATCAATGTTGGGGTCGTAGAATAGAAAACTGAGGATATTCTTATATAATTTCACGCCGACAGGACAAAACAAATAAAAGTCTTTTTTTTCTAATTTTTATTGTTGATGTAATTTTAGCATTTCCAAGATAAACGACAGCGTATAGTTTTATCGGAGTAGCTGTTGAAAACCTTGCTTGGGAGGGAGATTTTATATTTTGCACATGGATAAGTTTAATTTATTAAGCTGATTGCAAGGCAAAGTTATGGTTCAAATATATTTTTTCTTGATTTGTTGACAATATATAGAAGAAAATATTTAGAATGCGAACTTGTAAAATGCAGAAAAAACTATTTTTGTCAGAACTGAGAGGGGCTTTGCATATCTTGAAGAAGACGTTTAATGTCGTTTGTGTACTAAGCTTTTTGCAGTATTTGTTGGAACCTTTGTATTTTACGATCCAAGTTTATACATCCTACATCCTACATAGTAGTGCTTAGATAAATTTGCTTTAGAAAATAATGTCTACATGTGTATCGAACGACGAGAGCTGGCAACTCTCGTGTTCGATGATTGAAAAGAACGAGAATGAAGAGAACGAAAATTATTCCTATCGAAAGTTTCTCTATAAATATATGAGTTCTTATCGAAAGAGGAGAGTTATATTTCAGACGGAGCAGAGGAAAGACCTAGTGTTTATAAAAGGAAAGACGAAAGAGTATAAATAGGGGAAAGTTGATTTATTATATTCTAATAAAATTGAATAGAAGTGGTTTTTTATTAATATTTTCCACTATAAAATTAATTTGTTTTATTTTCCATTTCCTAAGAAACATTGGTCCATAACGAAGCCGGATAGATCTAGTGCATACATAAGGAAAGAAGTTACTTAGTGACAATACAAGTAAGCGCAAAATTGGAGAGAATATGTAAGTACAAAATGAAAAAATAAAACATAAAAGCGATAGAAGGAAAGAAAATACAGTCCGCTACTCAGAAAAACAATGCTACATAAGGCACGTACGTACACACGGTCTGAATGTACGCAACAAAAATAACAAACGAAAGACACACCGAAAGACATAAAAACAAAAGTCTAACACAGCACAGCTGTGGTCGCGACGAAAGAATTTTCATTTCAGCATTTTTTACAACTAACAGAGTGTACACACACATTACATATGGATACACAAGACGAAAGACAATTTTGGAGAGACCGAAATGAACATTTGCGTGGCAACGAAACAAGAAAATAACAACACACTCATCCTCAGGTAACGCTTCTTTTTGTTCGATTCTTTTCTTTGCTTACTTCTCTGCAAATATTTTAATGAGTAAAAAAAAAAAAAAGGGAGCAAGCAAATATGCGATTACATAGGTTTATACATGCGAAAAGGGGTGCAAAAGAAATATGCATGCCATTGCCTGTTGCTTCTGTTGGTTGTTGCTACTGTGAGCGGCATTCTTTAGTTTGTCGTGTGCCAGTAAGCATCAGTAAGAGCAAAAGAATTTTTTCAGGTGAAAGATTTAAAAGAAAATAAATTTTGTAGTTTGAAAACAAGTTGTAGCGTAGATATAAAATTATTAGCGATCGCTAGTAGTAGAAGTAGTGTTGACATAACGACAAATTATATAACAATATTTGGAAAGATTTGCAGATTTGGAAAGATTTGAAGATTTGGAAAGATATAGTTTGGTGAGAAAGCCAGCGGAAAGAAAATATAAATTGGAAAGACGTAAATTTGGTAAGAGAAGGAAATTAATGATAATTGATTTTTTATTGAGATTTTTTTTCATAGGTACGAATTTTACGTGAGTAATAAACAGGAAACAAAAAATTGGAAAGATATAAACAGGAAAGAAAGAATTGGAAAGATATAAACAGGAAAGAAAAATTTGGAAAGATATAAACAGGAAAGAAAATGGACAATCACGAGTATACATTCAAGGCAGGATGCAATGCCATGTTCCGCATGGTGGCATTCGTGGAGTCAGGCATGTTCGCCGACAGCACCTAGGAAGCTATTTAAGTTGCCGATGCTGCAGGGCCTTCCTAAGGCAGATGAGTTGCAGAAGATGTCGAACATCACTCACGAAACATTGCGGCAGCTGGCAGGGCAGGGAGTCCCAACTGAACATTGGGACGTTATAATAGTGCACATGCTCCATGAAAGGTTGGACAGAGAGACGGCGTGCAAGTGGGAGGAGACGAGAACTTCAGAGTTCCCAACAGTGCGAGAGATGTGTGCTTTCTTGGAAAGACGTGCGACGGCACTTGAAAGCGTACAGGAAAGATGGAGAGACGAGCCGTCCGCCCCACAGCAAGTGAGGCTGGCAGAGCCAAATGTGAAAGAAGGACCGTCAACGTCTCAACAGGCCAAGCAGTTTTACAAAAGGGCAGAGGACAGAGCAGGCCAGCAAGGCACTTTTGGAAAGAAAAGGATGCCGTGCAATGTGTGCCGCTCCATGGAACACCTCATTTGGAACTGCCCGGAGTTCCAGGTTCTCAACCTAGCAGCAAGGAATCGTGTGGTGAAAGAAAAGAATTTGTGCCCCAACTGCCTGAAACTGGGACACATGGCGAAAGACTGCTATCAGGGACCGTGCACCAGATGCCCCGGTAGACAGATGCACAACAGCATACTATGTCCGATGAAGGAACTGCAAAAGGCAGAGGCGACTGTTTTCCGGGTCCAGGAAGGTGGAAAGAGGAAGAATGTGGTAGCGAGAGACTCGAAAGAAAAAAATGGGAATGAATAGAAAGCCCGTCGATGAAACGAGCCCGCATTTCAAAAGAGAAAGACGGAAAGACAGAAGGAAAGTCAGCAGGAAAGACTAGATGGGAAAGACGTGATTCATTATCCAATGAAGGCAGTGCCGCCTCATGGGATAATTTTAAGAGAAGGAATAATAAAAAAATGTTCAATGGTTTATTCGAACTATTTTATTGATAGGGAAAGAGAAGGTTTAGTTTTGACTCCAACGGCGCAAGTAAGAATAAAAATTGATGGAAAGAAATTTTGGGCCGTTCAGGGCGCTCTTGGACACTGGAGCTCAGCCAAATTTGATTTCTTATCAGCTATGGGAAAGACTGTTGCTTCCACCAATGCAGGTAACACGAAAGATTATAGGTATAGAAGGAGAGCCCCTCCATATCAAACATCAGGTCGTTCTCAAGATTTTTCCTTGGTTCGACACGAAAGACGTAGATTCAATCGAGCAAGTATTTTGGGTGTTGCCAAAGGATAGTCAATGGCGGCTAAGCCACAATGCGATCGATATAGAGAAAGACATATTTGAGGATTCATTGCTGGCCGATCCACAATATTGGAAAGAGGGTCGCATCGAACTACTACTTAGGTGAAAATTCCTGGCTGAGATGTTGGTTTCAGTGGAAGGACGGCATCGATGTGCGGTCCTATGTATGGACACGACTTTTGGAAAGATTGTTCTCGGTGAACAGGACAGATTAAAAGCCCAAGAAGATGGTCAACAAGCCTTGGTAGCTTGTATAGATAACAATCAACTGCATGAGTTGCTGAAGCGATTCTGGTCTATGGACGAAATTGGGTTTGCGTCTATGAGAACGGAAGAGAAGGAGCAAGTTGAACAAAATTTTATTAAGACATACAAGCGTGATAAAGAAGGAAGATATGTAGTTACAATTCCATTAAAGGAACTTGGGAGAGACATAGGCAATACCGAACTGATAGCCAAACGAAGATTCTTCGCGCTAGAAAGAAGATTATGTGGAGATAGTGACTTGAAAGAGAAGTATATTGACTTCATGAGAGAATACGAAAGATTAGGACATATGAGGCCAGTAGAAGGTGAAGTCCAAGCAGAGATCGTCTATCACATACCACATCATTGTGTGACGAAGAAATTTCGAGTCGTTTTTTGACGCCAGTTGTAACACGAGCAAGGGAATTTCGCTGAATGAAATGCAGATGAACGGAGAGAAGTTACAGAAAGATCTGGTTAACATTTTAATGCGTTTCCGTCGCCACGGAATTGCGATAAACGCAGACATAAAGATGATGTTTAGAATGATTAAGGTGGCAAGAGAGCAATGGGACCTGCAAAGAATATTTTGTAGAGAGAACCCACAGGAAAGATTGAAAGAATACTGGTTAACTGTCGTTACCTATGGAATGACTTCTTCAGTTTTCAATGCTGTAAGAGCGCTTATACAGTGTGCGAAAGACAAAGAGAGGAAATTTCCGAGAGCCGCGAAGGCAATCATGGAAGACTTCTACATGGATAACTGTACGACAGGTGCGGATTCCGAAGAAGAAGCAATAGCGCTGTCGGCAGAGATCGACCTTGTGCTTAAAGGTGCAGGTTTTGAGTTGAGAAAGTGGAAGTCAAATTCCAGACTTCTGATGAAAAGCATGAATTACGAGCAAGAATCATCGGTAGTATTTCAGGATGACGATAAGACTTCTATTCTGGGGCTAAAATGGCTTCTGGAAAAAGATCAATTCACATTTATAGTGAAGGCACCAGCGATAGAGCAAATGACCAAGAGGAAAGTTGTCGGTTGTATTGCGCAGCTGTACGACCCAAATGGGTTCATAGCACCGGCGACAATAACTGGAAAGATCATTATTCAAGATATATGGCGGTTAAATGTCGATTGGGACGAAGAATTGTCGGGAGAGTTACAGAAAAGATGGAAAGACTTTTGGAAAGACATAATATTTCTGGAAAAGATTAGAATCGATCGATGGTTGGGCACATCACCGGTCGTTCGGAAAGAATTGCATGGTTTCTCGGATGCTTCGGAGAAAGCATACGGGGCAGTCATTTATGTCAGGACGGAATGTCCGAATGGAAAGATAGCAACGAACATTCTCATAGCAAAAACGAGAGTGGCACCGTTGAAGACAGTAACGATTCCGAGGCTGGAATTATCCGCAGCGGAGCTGTTGGGAAGATTAATCCTCAGTGTGATCAATACGATGGAATGGAAAGACGTCGAATATAATTTATGGACAGATTCGTTAGTCACACTGCATTGGATTAACAAGTTGCTTTGCAGTCTCAAAACCTTTGTAGCAAATAGAGTTTCGTCCATCCAGACAAATACGGAGGTAAGAAAATGGAGGCATGTGAGTACGAAAGACAATCCTGCTGATCTGTTAAGCAGAGGTATCAAACCTTCAGCATTAGTAGACAACAAACTTTGGCTGTGCGGGCCAGATTGGTTACAGCAACCGCGATCAAGTTGGAAATCTGAACATTTTGTGCCAAATGTTGCAGATGGGGGGATGGATGAGATGAGAGTGCTCGCGGTAATGACATACACAGAACCATTATCGATACGTACGAAAGATGGAAAGAGTGTCTTAGTGATTGAATATGCTAACAAGCTCGAAAAAGCAATCAATATAATTGGATTTATATTTCGTTTTGTCGATTCGCTAAAAGCGAATATGAAGCGACGAAAGGAAGAGGAAAGAAAATATGGAAAGAGGCATAAACGCTCTAAGCGTCTGATGGAAAGAAGAGAAAGAATATGTATTCAGCTGACATCTGTTGAGAAGAGTCAGGCAATTGATTACATGTTATCGAAAGAACAGGAAAGATATTATGGGAAAGACATGGCACATATAAAGAAAGACGGGTGCTTACCAGAGAAAAGCAACATTGAATCCTTGAAGCCCATACTAGATGATAAGAGCATATTAAGGGTTGGAGGACGACTGGAAAGAGCAAAGATGAAATATGAAAGACGACACCCAGCAATCGTACCTAGAGGTTCACGGTTAGCATGGTTGATCATGGATAGTGCTCATAGAGCAACAAAGCACGAGGCTGTTCAGATTATGATGCAGCACATACGGGAAAGATATTGGATTCCGAGACTCAGAAATGAATTGAGAATGTTTCTGCATAAATGTCTGGTATGTGTGCGATACAATCATCGTTTCGAAACACAATTGATGGCTGATCTACCAGAGGAAAGAGTAACCCCAGGAAAGACGTTTCTACACTCAGGAGTAGATTACGCAGGGCCGTTCGAGATAAAGATGATAGACAGAGCTGGTCAACAAATCATAAGGCAGAAGTGCTAGGTCGCAGTCTTCGTTTGCCTTAAGACAAGAGCAGTGCACATTGATGTAGTATCCAATCTTACGTCGGTAGCGTTCATTGCCTGCTATGAACGATTCATAGCTCGCAGGGGCAGATGCGAGAGAATTTACAGTGACGACGGCACGGCCTTTGTCGGAGCCGCGAAAGAACTGGAAAGAGCGAGTAAGATTTGGCATGGGAAAGAAACCCTTGACTTCTTAGGAAGAAAAGGGACGGAATGGAAGTTTATGACTCCTGCAGCGCCACATCAGGGTGGCATATACGAAGCAGCGGTCAAATCAATGAAGTTCCACTTGACGAGAGTGATTGGCGCGAAGATTTTGACGTATGAGCAATTGTTAACCTTACTTACAGGGGTAGAGGCGATTCTGAACTCTCGACCGCTAAACCCTATCAGCGACGATCCAAATGATCTACAGGCGTTAACGCCGGGACATTTTTTAGTCGGTGAACCATTGGTATTACCTTTACCATTCACCACTGGCGATTTGCCAAACTCAAATGGAGTAAGATTGTGGAAAGAGCGAAAGACTATGCTTGCCCATTTTTGGGTTAAGTGGAAAGAAGAGTATTTGACTACTCTATTCGAAAGAAAGAAATGGCGGAAAGAAAAATATGGATTGCAGGAAGGACAGCTGTGCATAATGAAGAGCGAGAACTTCCCACCATCTGCGTGGGCGTTGGGGCGCATCTCGAAGCTGATTCGGAGTAAAGACGGACTTGTTAGGAATGTGGTAGTGACTACGGCAACCAATCAGCTGACAAAGCCGGTACAGAAGATCTGCATCCTTCCAACGCAAGAGTAAATATGATTATCGAATGTTAACGATGGAAAACCGTAGGTTTTCGCCGGGACTGTATCGAACGACGAGAGCTGGCAACTCTCGTGTTCGATGATTGAAAAGAACGAGAATGAAGAGAACGAAAATTATTCCTATCGAAAGTTTCTCTATAAATATATGAGTTCTTATCGAAAGAGGAGAGTTATATTTCAGACGGAGCAGAGGAAAGACCTAGTGTTTATAAAAGGAAAGACGAAAGAGTATAAATAGGGGAAAGTTGATTTATTATATTCTAATAAAATTGAATAGAAGTGGTTTTTTATTAATATTTTCCACTATAAAATTAATTTGTTTTATTTTCCATTTCCTAAGAAACAACATGGTCTACTCTAACTCTAACGAGTATTTACGATCATCAGAAAGGTTTATCGACTCTCTGGTTCTGTGGCGCTTTGCGTCTCGAAGGTATTTAGTTCGGTTCTTGGACAAAGCAGCATGTCATCTTTTCTTTATTTTTTTTTTAATTTGTGAAATACATACACACATAGAATGGCACTTCAATGCGGGGAGCATCGGGGCCTAGTGCAATTCTCACTACCATGCCTTGCGAGGGGATGGGGCGTACCTACAATTTTCTGTTGGTTCCGAACGGCTAATAGAGAAAACACTTTTTATGGCAATGAATTTGCTTTCGGATGACTTGCTAATTCCTCGCGAAAAGGAATACCTTGTTTCCTGCATAACAAGCTGACCGTACAACCATTACGTCAGGGCACCTCTGGTGAATTGCTTTTACCAAAGTCAGAACACTTTTATTTATTTATTTGAAATCGCTGTACAATGAGAACAATAATTCTTATAACGTACAGGTAATGTTATGATAACAGTATAGGAATTAGAAAAAAACTAACATTTAAAAACAAGATTAAAGAGAAAAGTAAATTTGAAAGAAAACGAAATAGTTAACAGTTATAATCAACTTAAAAAGAATGTTTAGTGAGAATTTTCCAGTGATAAGAAAGAAAAGATTAAAGAAGAAAACTTTTTATGTTAAATTTTGTTTCTTAGTGACAAAGGAAGATGGTTCCAAATTGTAATAGCGTAAATAAAAAACTGGTGCCGTGATATAACGTTGCTATATGTGTAAGGTCGTATTGAAAAGCTTCTTATAGATTGTGAAAAAATTATATTTGTAAATAGATACTCACTTTGAGGAGCAAATATAACTTCCAAATACTATTGCTTGGTCAGGTTGGTCATGCAACTTTAAATTAAATTTGATATGTGGGTTGAGCCCATGCAGCTCAATTAAGAGCTATTCTGCTCCTGGATTGAGCCAAAAATTTGATGATCGTCTCTATGCGATTGGGTTGGATTTGAAAATTGGTAATTTGATCATAATCGTCGGAGTAGCCTGCTTCCAGGGACTTTCTAAAGAAAAACTCCAGATCTCCGCCTTAAATGAGTAAACTTTATTTAAACTAAAATTAAAACTTTTTAAAAACACATTCAGCTGTGAGAAGCCGAATTTCACTGAAGCCATTGATAATAATCTCTCACTGAGAAAGTAAATGTTAAGTAGTCGAGAACAACTCAAGTATGGTATAAATAATTGTGGTCTCTTCTACACTCAGGAGTAGATTACGCAGGGCCGTTCGAGATAAAGATGATAGACAGAGCTGGTCAACAAATCATAAGGCAGAAGTGCTAGGTCGCAGTCTTCGTTTGCCTTAAGACAAGAGCAGTGCACATTGATGTAGTATCCAATCTTACGTCGGTAGCGTTCATTGCCTGCTATGAACGATTCATAGCTCGCAGGGGCAGATGCGAGAGAATTTACAGTGACGACGGCACGGCCTTTGTCGGAGCCGCGAAAGAACTGGAAAGAGCGAGTAAGATTTGGCATGGGAAAGAAACCCTTGACTTCTTAGGAAGAAAAGGGACGGAATGGAAGTTTATGACTCCTGCAGCGCCACATCAGGGTGGCATATACGAAGCAGCGGTCAAATCAATGAAGTTCCACTTGACGAGAGTGATTGGCGCGAAGATTTTGACGTATGAGCAATTGTTAACCTTACTTACAGGGGTAGAGGCGATTCTGAACTCTCGACCGCTAAACCCTATCAGCGACGATCCAAATGATCTACAGGCGTTAACGCCGGGACATTTTTTAGTCGGTGAACCATTGGTATTACCTTTACCATTCACCACTGGCGATTTGCCAAACTCAAATGGAGTAAGATTGTGGAAAGAGCGAAAGACTATGCTTGCCCATTTTTGGGTTAAGTGGAAAGAAGAGTATTTGACTACTCTATTCGAAAGAAAGAAATGGCGGAAAGAAAAATATGGATTGCAGGAAGGACAGCTGTGCATAATGAAGAGCGAGAACTTCCCACCATCTGCGTGGGCGTTGGGGCGCATCTCGAAGCTGATTCGGAGTAAAGACGGACTTGTTAGGAATGTGGTAGTGACTACGGCAACCAATCAGCTGACAAAGCCGGTACAGAAGATCTGCATCCTTCCAACGCAAGAGTAAATATGATTATCGAATGTTAACGATGGAAAACCGTAGGTTTTCGCCGGGACTGTATCGAACGACGAGAGCTGGCAACTCTCGTGTTCGATGATTGAAAAGAACGAGAATGAAGAGAACGAAAATTATTCCTATCGAAAGTTTCTCTATAAATATATGAGTTCTTATCGAAAGAGGAGAGTTATATTTCAGACGGAGCAGAGGAAAGACCTAGTGTTTATAAAAGGAAAGACGAAAGAGTATAAATAGGGGAAAGTTGATTTATTATATTCTAATAAAATTGAATAGAAGTGGTTTTTTATTAATATTTTCCACTATAAAATTAATTTGTTTTATTTTCCATTTCCTAAGAAACAACATGGTCTACTCTAACTCTAACGAGTATTTACGATCATCAGAAAGGTTTATCGACTCTCTGGTTCTGTGGCGCTTTGCGTCTCGAAGGTATTTAGTTCGGTTCTTGGACAAAGCAGCATGTCATCTTTTCTTTATTTTTTTTTTAATTTGTGAAATACATACACACATAGAATGGCACTTCAATGCGGGGAGCATCGGGGCCTAGTGCAATTCTCACTACCATGCCTTGCGAGGGGATGGGGCGTACCTACAATTTTCTGTTGGTTCCGAACGGCTAATAGAGAAAACACTTTTTATGGCAATGAATTTGCTTTCGGATGACTTGCTAATTCCTCGCGAAAAGGAATACCTTGTTTCCTGCATAACAAGCTGACCGTACAACCATTACGTCAGGGCACCTCTGGTGAATTGCTTTTACCAAAGTCAGAACACTTTTATTTATTTATTTGAAATCGCTGTACAATGAGAACAATAATTCTTATAACGTACAGGTAATGTTATGATAACAGTATAGGAATTAGAAAAAAACTAACATTTAAAAACAAGATTAAAGAGAAAAGTAAATTTGAAAGAAAACGAAATAGTTAACAGTTATAATCAACTTAAAAAGAATGTTTAGTGAGAATTTTCCAGTGATAAGAAAGAAAAGATTAAAGAAGAAAACTTTTTATGTTAAATTTTGTTTCTTAGTGACAAAGGAAGATGGTTCCAAATTGTAATAGCGTAAATAAAAAACTGGTGCCGTGATATAACGTTGCTATATGTGTAAGGTCGTATTGAAAAGCTTCTTATAGATTGTGAAAAAATTATATTTGTAAATAGATACTCACTTTGAGGAGCAAATATAACTTCCAAATACTATTGCTTGGTCAGGTTGGTCATGCAACTTTAAATTAAATTTGATATGTGGGTTGAGCCCATGCAGCTCAATTAAGAGCTATTCTGCTCCTGGATTGAGCCAAAAATTTGATGATCGTCTCTATGCGATTGGGTTGGATTTGAAAATTGGTAATTTGATCATAATCGTCGGAGTAGCCTGCTTCCAGGGACTTTCTAAAGAAAAACTCCAGATCTCCGCCTTAAATGAGTAAACTTTATTTAAACTAAAATTAAAACTTTTTAAAAACACATTCAGCTGTGAGAAGCCGAATTTCACTGAAGCCATTGATAATAATCTCTCACTGAGAAAGTAAATGTTAAGTAGTCGAGAACAACTCAAGTATGGTATAAATAATTGTGGTCTCTGGCACAATTCGCACTGGAGCTTTGAGGAGCTCGCAAGCAGCATATCTTTTGACTCATGTCTAATGGATATGCCGTCTGACACGATGATCCCAAGGCTCAAACTGCGTCAAAATTACTCAGTCAACTTTCCTTTGGTTCAGGACTGGTTCGCTCTAGAATCTGAGCCTGGAAAGAACTGTTATCGTATCTTCACAGATGGCTCCAAAACCGACGAGGGTTCTGGTGCTGGTGCCTTTGTTGAGTCGACATATGACTGCACTCATCTTTGGGATCATAAGCATCCGTTTTCCAAGAGGAGGCTTATTATATCCTAATGGCCTTGAGCCACGTAAGGAACATTGGATGGACGGGGAGAAGCATATTTGATTGCAGCGACAGCCAAGCTGTGCTTAAGGCCCTTCTCAGCCCTCTAACCACTTCGAAAGTGATCCCGGAATGCAAGAGCTTTCTGAATGCGGTCGGGCCATCACGGCAAAACTGGAAATGAGATAGCCAATGAACTTGCTAGGCAGGGATCTCAGACAGCTTTCTCAGGACCTGAACCGTCGCTAGGTCTGCCAGCGTCCTCAGTGAGGGCTTTAATCAACGATTGGATCTGTGAAGAGTTCAACCGTAGATGGCATGCCTCCATTGGATGCAGACAAACCAAGCTTATGCTCCCCAACGTAAGTAAGAAGACTGCATCATTTTTGCTAGCTCGTAGCAGAAAAGACTGTAGAAAGCTTATTGGCATTGCCAGCGGGCTTTTCTTTTTTGACAAGCATTTAAATGTGTTAAGCGATACCACACTCTGTGAATCTTGTGGAGAAGATGAGGACACCGCAGAGCACTTCCTCTGTGAATGTCCTGCTTTTTCTCGCATAAGATTACAGTTACTCGGCGCAGACATGGTGAGAACTTTAGGCTCCTTATCATGTCAGAGTCTTTTGGCTTTTCTCCGAACATCTGGAAAGCTATAACAAATAGAAGGTTGCTAACTGGTAGTACAATGGACCGGTATTTAGGTCTGAGTGCTCCAGCTGGTATTTTAAAAACCTCCAACAGAAAAAAAAAAAAAAATGGTGTAAATATAAAGCCTGGATAAGAAGATAACATCCATTAAATTGAGTTGGATGTTAATACGAGCTTGAAGGTCGTTCGGTTTCAATTTTTGCACTAGTTGGCTTTTGTAGGCAGTAAGTCACGATCCGCGCCACAAAATCTTCCACAAAGTAGATGGTTATACAGTTCCAGTTTTTGTGCCCTATGTAGGTATGGTGGATTAACACATTCGTATGGTGTCTTTGAGGATGCGCACTATTCGCTTGAGTAAAGTTGGAGAGAAACCGATCCACGGTTACTCAACGGATGCTTACTTTAGTTGCAAGACATTATACTACATGCTGGTACCATCGCAGCGGCGCGCGTAATGGTAAGCACGCTTGCCTGTTACCCGGAAGGTTTGTGGTTCGAGTCCCAACAAAAGCAAAAATGTATTTCACGGGTATCACCTTTCGCTAGGAATTGGCAAGTCCTCCGATATGAAATTCATTGCGATTTCTCGATTCCGTTCGGAACCGCCAGAAAATTGAAGGTCCACTACGTTCCTGCACAAAGCATGGTGGAAACATTATTGCCTCTCGTGTGCGTGCGGAATTCGAATAACGAACCTCTGGGTTAACAGGCAGATATGCTAACCATGACCCCACGGATACCACGGGTGTACTTGGTTCACCCTGTATAAATGTTTACCATTGATAAATGGCAAAATGGCAAAAAGTTACTGCTACGCTTATAGTTAAATAACAGAATTATATTACCATAGACTTCATAAACAACAGTTGAAAGATGCATCATGTGAATATAATCCTTTGAAAGCCATTTACACAGTTCGGGTCAAACAATGAACTGTTTCGAAACGACTTATTTATAGCTTTTCAGATGGGGAAACAATGACGCACTTGTGCTTTAAAATATCATTATCTCTTAATGAAAATCTGGTCAAACAAAAGAGAGTAACCATTAAAAGTCATACACTCCCAGTGCCTCAAAAAAAAAAAAAAAAAACGGAATGATAACGTTTATTGACATACAATAAGTGTCAACCCTTTATTTCGCTTGAAAAACATTCGCTTCGCATCGCTTAGTTTTGTTTTGAAAACCCGGCTTGCTAACATATTCCTCAAGAAATGATGATACAAATATCACTTTACACACAAGCCAAAGGATTAGTTCCAAAAGCACGCAATCCACAACATCGGTCCTTAATTTGTATACTCAAAAACACAAAGATGAAAAAAAAAATCTGTCCCTATGCAGTCTTTTTCCCATTCATTTCGTTTATTTTTTATCGGATTCAACAGTTATGAATGGAGCATTATGCAAATTTTATAGCACAATCGTTATGATCTTCTTTGGGCGGAACAAACGAAGGAATAAATGTGCACAGCAAATAGCTACAAGGGAGCCTTGTTCCTATTGAGAGAAAAGGAAATAAAAAAGCAAAAGATATAAAAAAACAAACATAAACAAGCAATCAATGAATAAAATCTGCAGGACACTCAGTCCATCAGTCCATGTATGCAATCACATAAACAAAGAACACAATATTGTTCAGCTTGTTCGTCATAGGAAACGGGTGGGCGAGATGATGAACGTCTGTTATAGAACTGCCCCATGTCCTAAGAGAGTTTGGATACAATTGTTTGAAAATGAGTAATTGGAAAGACTTCCAAGGACTACGTAATAAAGTTAAGAACCATGGAAATCCACTAACGATAAGGATACATCGATTCAGAGTGTAGAGTTTTGCGACCATATTTACCTAGAGTTGGTAAGGCACATGATGTAGTTAGTAGTTGAAGTGTGGGCAAGTAAATGTAGTAAAATCGTAGTCCATTAGTTAGTTGAACGACAAATTATAAAGCAAAACTGGAACGCCACCGTCAATTCCACCAAGATCGTCTTACAGCAAATCCAAGCCCAATGGACCATCTTTCGCAAATTGATAGTTTGTAAGTTCCCAATAAACAAAAACATAATGATAATCATAACAAATTGAAAATCAACTTCTCTACATACTGTCTGACTTTGTGTGGTAGACTGAGATAAGTCTAAGGCCATAAAGCTAAAATACAGACTGCCAATTGGAAATTGGAATTACATTAAATAAATAAAGTGACAAAACAGAGCTTGTGGGGCCGTCTCGTTTCTCTCAACAACACTTTGCGAAAAATGAAGGGGATCTGGAAACTGTTGCCGATTCTGGGCTGCTAAGTGATAAAGCGCTAATTATGGCGCTGCAAATACTTTCTGAGGACTTTCCATCAATTCTTTGCGAAAGCCAATGCACGTGGAAAAACAATTTGATGTTCTTACAATTCGAACCTAAGACTCCAGCATAGTGGGCAAAAATAATAAACGTTACACTACGGCCAAAACAAATCTGGTTCCAGTATTTTCACTAGCTCAATCGATATTTCCAGTAAGTCTTGGTTATCTCACTTACTTACTAAGATAGACACACAGTTTGGGGTGAAACTGGGCCTCAACCAACATCTTTCGATTACGACTTCGATTTCAGTCGCTTGAGATCTGCTTTCACTTTAAAGATTTTGAAAACTCCTAGAGCCGGAGAGTTGACATCCATCCGCTCTACATGTCTAACATCTACCGTGCTTTCGCGATACCCACAATTCTATAGTTATGCTCATTTGACAGCACAGTTTATGCAGGTCTTTCTTGTATCTTCTTCTCCATATATTGTCTTCACATACAAGCCCAAATATCAATCGTAGTATTTTTCTTTCGAAACGGTCAAAGGTTTTCTCATCCGCTTTGGATAAAGTCCATTCTTCCGCGTCGTAAAGCAGGAATGGGATGATCTGTCTAAAAGGGGTTACCTTGGTTTTTATAGAGAGCGTTCTATTCAATTGCCTTCTTACCCAAAAGAAGTAAAGGTGTGCAAGAGTTATTCTCCGTTTTATCTCCGCACAAAACTAAGCACTAGATGTAGATACCCTGACACAATATGATGTTTCTAAGCCACTCGTCGGCCCTTAACCATTCTTCAGTGTAAAATATTATTCTGAAAAGAATTCAACGAAACTTGGCAAATCACCTTTAGCTAAATTCGGTCTAGTTTTTTATGCCAAAATGAGCCCATGACTTGAACCGAGCTAATCACTTGTCGCTGTTCTTTGAAGAAGTATTTTCACAAAATGAAGCATAGGGGATCATACTCATTCCTTAAAATTTTCGCGGTTCTTTGCATGTCTACGGAATAAGAGATAGAGATAAAGAATAGAGTCTAATGAAGTGTTCATGATACCTGTACTATCCACATAACAACAATAATAATGCATGAAGGAGTAGATTGCTTACTCGCCGAGTATAACATGCAGTCCTTTCCCAGATAGTTTTCTAATTTTTATTTTTTCATGTCAAAATTCCCAGAAAAATTCCGTAAGAGATTTTTTTTTATTTTCCGGCTGAAACCGTTCGAATATTGCTCGCTTACGACAGGCTTGCTGTTATGAAAGACTACACTGAGGGAAAAACTGTGTCCGATATTTAAATGGGAAAGCATTAAAATTGCAGCAGTTGGCGTTTTTAAAGCAACACATTTGAATTGAATTGAAAGTCTGCTATTATACGGTGAAATTTGTTTCATGAAACAACTTCGAATTCTTCTTTGTTCTGTCATCCCGTGTCGCAAGTGTTATTATACGATGAAATCCAGTTTCATGAAACTAGTTTCACATTTCTCTTTATCTTTCATTCGCTGTTTTTATTTTTGGGGAAAAATAGTTATCTAGTAGTGCCTGGTTGCTTCAAAACCTCTTCTATTGGCAATTGAAAAACAAAGAAGTAATTTCTATTAGTATTATTACTTATTTTTGAACCAAATGAAACAGAATAAACAAAAACACGAACAAAGAATAGTGATGTGTCGGTATCATAAACCGAGTCAAACCGAGTTGAACCCAAAACGAGTTCACTCGGTTTACATTTTTTCAAACCGAGTTGGCAAACCGAAGAAAAAACCGAACCGTCAACCAAATAATTAAAATGAAATGAATGCAAGCAGACCGAGTTAACTTGAACATAATCAAAACTACCCTCCTTTAGTTGCGGTCTGTGCCAAACACAATGCACTTATAGTATATAAAGCATCAAAGCAAGTGAGTTACTTGCGCAGGCATACAGAAACACACACATCTGTTAAACTAGATGTTTTTTTTTGTTTTTTTGATTGTCGTCTGTTAATAGGTAGACGGTTTGAATGTTTTGGGTACATATTGCTACTCGAGTTAGGAATTAATTGTCTGTAAAATATCCAGAGTCAAGTCAAACCGAGTTGGACTGCGCATTGCGTTAATTTCTTTCTTGTGTGACTTTTTTTTTGATTCATTTTGATTAAATCCATTTGTTTTGATTGAAAATTTTGCTTTGTTTCTATTTTTCAAAACATAATATTGAAGGAAAAAGCGCAAATTTATTTTTGTAAACCGAGTTAGCTAACTCGAGTTACAACTCGGGTTGATCAAAATCCAACTCGAGTTAACTCGGTTTGTAAATTTTACGGTTTGGCACATCACTAAAAGAGAAACGTCAAAGCTGTTTCACCAAACCATAGCCCATGCGACACAAGGTAGCTCATTGTCCATCTCCCTTTTTCGAATTTTCGTTCTCTTTTGCACTTAGACCCCCGTATTAATAAACGCGGAATAGCCTTATTCCATGGATTAAGTTTCCATTATACCATTTCCCATTTAATTAAAGCTACCATTATACCATTTTTCACTTAATCCATGGAACGCAGCTATTCCGCGTTTTATTAATACGGGGGATGGTGTTCGAACAGTTTCATGAAACAAATTTCTCCGTATAATAGCAGACATACGGAGAAATTTGTTTCATGAAACAACTTCGAATTCTTCTTTGTTCTGTCATTCCGTGTCGCAAGTGTTATTATACGATGAAATCCAGTTTCATGAAACTAGTTTCACATTTCTCTTTATCTTTCATTCGCTGTTTTTATTTTTGGGGAAAAATAGTTATCTAGTAGTGCCTGGTTGCTTCAAAACCTCTTCTATTGGCAATTGAAAAACAAAGAAGTCATTATTATTAGTATTTTTACTTATTTTTGAACCAAATGAAACAGAATAAACAAAAACACGAACAAAGACAAAGAGAATAGTGATGTGTCGGTATCATAAACCGAGTCAAACCGAGTTGAACCCAAACCGAGTTGACTCGGTTTACATTTTTCCAAACCGAGTTGGCAAACCGAAGAAAAAACCGAACCGTCAACCAAATAATTAAAATGAAATGAATGCAAGCAGACCGAGTTAACTTGAACATAATCAAAACTTCCCTCCTTTAGTTGCGGTCTGTGCCAAGCACAATGCACTTATACAATAAAGTCCATAGTCGACCGGTAGTAGTATATAAAGCATCAAAGCAAGTGAGCTACTTGCGCAGGCATACAGAAACACACACATCTGTTAAACTAGATGTTTTTTTGTTTTTTTGATTGTCGTCTGTTAATAGGTAGACGGTTTGACTGTTTTGGGTACATATTGCTACTCGAGTTAGGAATTAATTGTCTGTAAAATATCCAGAGTCAAGTCAAACCGAGTTGGACTGCGCATTGCGTTAATTTCTTTCTTGTGTGACTTTTTTTTAATTCATTTTGATTAAATCCGTTTATTTTGATTGAAAATTTTGCTTTGTTTCTATTTTTCAAAACATAGCATTGAAGGAAAAAGCGCAAATTTATTTTTGTAAACCGAGTTAGCTAACTCGAGTTACAACTCGGGTTAATCAAAATCCAACTCGGGTTAACTCGGTTTGTAAATTTTACGGTTTGGCACATCACTAAAAGAGAAACGTCAAAGCTGTTTCACCAAACCATAACCCATGCGACACAGGGTAGCTCATTGTCCATCTCTCTTTTTCGAATTTTCGTTCTCTTTTGCACTTATTATGTTCGAACAGTTTCATGAAACAAATTTCTCCGTATAATAGCAGACAAAGTAGTTTGTTTCAAATACAAAGTGCTTTGGGAAAGCAGATAAGTGACTTAGGCTTTTGAATTGAATATTTCACTTAATTTAATCGAAATCTTACTTTTTCGAATTTAGATCAAATTAAAACGTATTAAAAATAAACGAGAATACGCTTCAATTTTTGAAAAAAAAAACTGCATTTGCATTTTCGTTATTGAAATACATTAAAATTAAAGTAAAAACACATTTGAAGCAAACGAAAACGCTTTTCTATATCAATAGTTCAAAGGGGTTTTCTTTGTTGAAATCTGTATTGCGACATTCGCGTATTAGTAATAAAAGAGTCAAGTTCTGTAAACGAGTGAAGTAAAATGAAATTTTTGGTAAGTATTGTTCCTTTTTATTACTTTATTATTACCACAATATCTTGGTAACTGTTGCAATTTATTTTTAGAGTACTTTTCTTTGAGCAAGCTTATTCAAGAAAGAACACCATACATTTTACGTGAAACTATAAAACCTTAAGCCGAAACATAATTTTTTGGTGCACTATACTACAGGAATAAAGAGATGGGGACCCTTAAAACATATTTGGGTAATGCGCTTTGAAGCCAAGCATAAGGATTGTAAGTCTAACTTTAATACCATCACATCAAGACTAGACCCACCTCAGTCTCATGCAATTTAAGTTTCTTTACAGTTTTCCTATTTTTTAACTCATTAAAAAAAATGGAATCAAACCAATCAAAACCAAAAATGGAATCGATGTCAGTAATGTCAAAACTAATGTTTATTTAACTAATTTAAATTTAGATAGAAATAAGTATTTTTAGACTTTATAAATAATGGATATGCTTAGTTAATAACACTTTTTTAGATATAAATAAAATATGTGCCTTTTATTCAACAAATTTATTTTTTATTAAATTTTTTTCAATTAGTCAAGTTAAGTATTACTCGAAATCACCATACGGCGATTACTAATTAAAAACATATTTAATTCAAATCAAATACGACACTTATTTAAATTGAAGTAGCGAGTGCAATAGGTTAAATGAATCAAAGCTTTGATTTCAGAGTATGTATTTCGATTGAAATTCAAGGAAAAATTTCATTTAGAAATAATGCACATTGTCTTTCACTCACGGTCATTAAGCATTTAAAAGAAAAGCCATCCGTTATTAAATCAGAGCTAATAGTTTTTAGAGTTACAGTTCTCCTGTCATTCAAATCACTGTCAAAAAGCATTTATTTCAAATGGAGTTTTCATTCCATTTTTATTCAAATGCGACGCTTTGACTCTAAGAAAAACGCTTTTAGTGCTAAATTGTTGCCTTTTTTCTTTGATTCAAAGCCTTTTCTTTTGATTTGGTGATGTTTTTTGGCTCAGTGTAAGTTCGCAGCTTGAATGAACCTGCAGATCAACCAAAGCTATTATCTTGCCTGCTGTTATTCCGTGGCACCAATTGGTCGGAAATAGTATCGAAACTTGTAGATCGACCAGAGCTATTGTCTGCTGTTTTGTGTGCCATCAGGGGGTATAAATAAACCAGAACTTCTCTTTTTGTTTCAGGTTACTACCAAAGACAAGAAATCGAACTGAGGACGTCACCATAGTTCTGTTTTAAGTTTAGGAATTTTGCCTTTAAGGCCATGAAAGCTACTGATGCACTATGTTTTCAATCATTGTTCATTTAAAAAGAAAGAAAAGAATAATCCACTCGGCTTCAAGCTTCAACTATATTACCATTTTATATATAAACTATAGTAAGTTCAAAAGGCAATTCAACAATCTTATGGACAGGAGGACTCCGATGGAACAGCCAACAGCAATCGCTTTCGGATAAACTTTCTAATTTAATTTTGAAAGAGGTGAACCGGTATTGTGGTCGAGACTATTGAAATGAAATTTTTTTAAACAAATAAAAGTTCCTTTATTGACCACAACAACAAAGTTAAAATTCAAAATAAAAAATAAAACACATAGGTACGCGAATTACTTTTGGTAATGAATTTTATTTGTATGCATTTCGGGTTGACATGCAACCCATCATCAGCAATTAACAATCGTTACTCACTTTGTTGAAACCAATAGCTTGTAACGGAGACTGCTAAGTTGACCGGAGACAATACGTTCGCCACCATTCCAAAAGTCTACAATCCTACTATATAGTAAATAAACCATGATATTACTTCTTTTCTCAGCTTTGGGAAGATCATCTTTCTTCTAAAAAATAGCAACACATACCTTAATTGGAAATACATATTACGGCATCACAGCAGAGATATAGCATAAGCTGGGTGACCAATTAAAGTATAAACTTTTTTCTAACATTTGGGTACAGCCATCACAGGCATGCAACCAAATCGGGTACCTTTCGCAAACCGATTTTTATTGATGTGCTTTGCATCCAGCCGGTCACTAAGAATCATGCTTTTTTACTTTTAATACTATTACTTTTTGTATAATCTCTCCGGGATATTCAAAAACTTATTCGAGCACGAAAATCTATTTTTGAAAGGGCCCCAAGCCTCAACACAATGCGGCTTTTCGACTGCTTAAATAAACTGCATTGCATTGCATGGTATGGATACTCATACATTCCTACCTATGCGTTAGTCATGCAACAAAGATTTTATATGTAAAAAGATAAAATCTCAGCAAATAAATTTCGCTTGCGGGTATATAAAATATTTTCTATTTTGTTTTGGCTTTGGCTTGCAAGCTCAATTGCTTACACTATCCTCAGAGCCATTTCAATACACAATCAGACCAATTGCCGCAAAAGTATCGCTGTTTATTTTTTCGGAAGATTTGAGTGGTTTTTTCATGGTTTGCATTTCCGCTTCAGGTGCATCAACTCTCTAAAAACGAATACAAACAAGGACATGCACTTTTAAGCCCCTTTCTCCACAACTCGTGTTGTTCAAACAAACAACGACGACGACGCGGATATGCCCACCTTAAAAGCTTATGACATTTACGCTTCTGATAGCCGTGCATGGCTCTTAAAGCCCCACAAACCACATCACACCACCCCACACCAACCCAACTCTGGAGGCAAATAAAAAAATTGTAGGATGTCTCTAAAAATGCAATCATAAAAAATTGTACAGAGAAAAAAACCAACACTCTTGGATGGTGCTGCTGAAAAAAAAAGAAGTAAAAAAATTTACATAGAATAAAAACCACCAACATACACACATAGCAAGGGAATATGAGAAAAATGTTTTCGGAAATGGGATCAGTGTTTTGCCTAACGGAATAGGTATATAAAAATGTCCTTCCTGTAGGAGGCACAATCAGCTACACCTTCCTACAAACCGGTCGGTGTGGAGTCGGAGTGAAATATACCTTGTCCCTGGTTGAGTAGCAAATTTATACCAATTTTTTTTTTTGGTCGCCGCTTTCTCTAATGTATGCAAACTCTTTTAAGTGCGACATTAAAGACGAAGGTTTTATTTTCAAGGGGAGGTAACCTATGCCGCCTTAAAAAAAAGGTTATACGGGAAGCTCTTAATATAAGTACATATATCGTCTGGAAAAATGTTGGTTTTCCGCTGAGCCGAGTAGGAAGCCGAGGGTGTTGCTACTTAAGTTCAAAGTTTAAATGTAATCATGATCATATTGTGAATGTGTGTTTGCATGAGGCCAGGTGCTACGGGTTGAGGGCTTTGACACAGGTTGACACCGACCGACGATGCCGAAGACCGCAATTTATTGTTCGTCTAACCTTGTAAGTGAAGGTATGTATACAGATTCTATGTCGTAGAAAAGAGAGCTTGTTTTTTTCTTCGGAAATAAATTTGGACCAACCTACGGTTTTTTGAGATAAGCTTTAAGAACGACATCCTTTCCCTTTGTAACTTTTTAAAGCCAAGTTCATCTTGAATTTGTGTCAAATTAGAAAATTGTTAATAATTGAGAAAAGACTCTAAGGAATTGCAGAAAGACTTAAGAAAGAAGTGAGTTTACCAGACGACTTTGATGGATGCCCATCAGCAATGGAAGTAATTTGATTGAGTGATGAAGAAAAATTTGATGGTGAAGGTGAAATGTCTGCTTTTGGTTTGCACAGTGTATATGAATATTAATGGAAATGTGTCGAGATTTATTATGCGATTTTTGTCAGACGAAATTTGCATTAAGAAGAATATACCTACTTTGATGTCGATGGTAGTTAGTATCATTGACATGATAAATGATATTAAGTCGTGATGGCTTATATTTAGCTTTTTAAGCACTTTAAAGTACTGTGACGTTTTATAGCTTCTGTTGAAAACACACATAGTGCACTAGCAATTGCAATAATATATACCCCGTTTCCATTTAGGATCAGGTAATATAATCGGTTAAGGATCCGATTTTGATTCGGGTATATTCTGTACCTACCTCAACGAATCGGGTAATCAAATTCGAATGGAATCGCGTGTGCACCGTGTATAGACTAAAAACGTTGTAGGCAAGTAAGTGTGAATTTTGTGGCGTTCAAATTTTCGTAAAGTGCAGAGCATTTTCACACTTACTTGCCCAAAGGTTTTTAGTCTATACACGTGAAAGACTGCAAAGTGATACTAGGAGAAGCTGCCGCTCAACAACACCGTCTTCTTTTAACAGAATTTTTTACGGATGCGGTAAAGGAAGTCAAACAAACAATGGCTCCTAGGAGAATCAAGTAGTACAATCTGCAGAAAACCAAAGGACAGCAATTCATTTCGTGTATGCAAAGTCAGCTGTGTATTACCATCGACGCAGTTTCAAATGCAATCACGGCACAAAATATGTGGGATCGCCTACAACGAACCTGCTTAGAGAGAGCCAAATCACTGTTAGGAGTTTCAAAAGGACACCACCAACAATCTAAAGAAACCTGGTGGTGGGATGATGAAGCTAAAGCAGTGATTAGAAAGAAGAAAGCAGCTTTCCAAGCATGGTCGAAGTGCCCCTCAAGAAATACAGATGAAAACGCGCGTTTCAAAATGGAATACAAGAGTTGCAAAAAAGAAGCGAAGAAAAAGTGCGCCCAACTTCAAGCAAAAAGCACGGAGGGCCTGTATCGAGAGCTGGAAGAGATTTCTGCCCCAGCTGCTGAAGCAAATCAGGCAATCCAAGAGCTAAGACAAAGCAATTGAATAAGGGAGCAACCATTTTCAAAATAGCCGCTCAGAAAAGGAGAAATGCGCAGGAGATTCGTTCGCGAAGTTCATAAATTATGCTCAAGGACTGCTACTTGTGGATGACGACAAAATTCTTCACAGGTGGCGACAGTATTGTGATGATCTTTTGAATGAACAGTTTCCTCGGCGCCACTTTCCAACAGCTGCACCTAACTTTACGGAAGTATCCGGCGTCACATTCGAAGAAGTTAGGGAGGCAGTTAAGAACTCCAAAAAAGGCAAAGCGATTGGGCCAGGCGAGGTACCATATGAGTTTTGGAAAAATATGGGAGACATCGGGTTGAGATGGCTCACGATTCTCATCTCCAAACTTATAAGAGGTGACAGTTTGCCTAATCAATGGAGGGAAAGTTTTCTTCTTCCAATGTACAAGGGGAAGGGTGATACCAGAAGCTGTGACAACTATCGTTCGATCAAGTTGATGTCCCACACTATGAAGATCGTTGAGCGGGTTTTAGATAACCGACTGCGGAAAATAATAAGGCTGTCTGATGACCAATGCGGGTTTGTCGCGGGTAAGTCAATTACAGACGCAATCCAAAGTATAAGGATCATTATGGAAAAACACCGAGATGCCTTAGAGAATTTGCACATTGTGTTGGTTGACTTCCAAAAAGCATTCGATCGACAACCACGAGATCTGATATGGGTGGCCCTCAGAGGAGTTCCTGAAGCCTAAGTGCGAATAATTATGGACATGTACGAGGGAGCAGTTACAAAAGTGAGATGCCCAGCTGGAGTCACCGTAGAATTCCAAATAACAGTAGGTGTACATCAGGGAAGTGTCTTGAGTCCACTGCTCCTTATTGCTGTTCTGGATTATTTGCTCGAAGGAAAAGTAACGGACAATAAAGTACAACAATTATTCTTTGCTGACGATGGAGCCATCATAAGCGAGGATCATACATCCCTGCAACGAGCACTTGACGTTTGGATTGATGTTCTGGAAGGAAATGGGTACCGTATTAGCGCTAAAAAGACTGAATACCTGTGCTGCCCTTTTTCTGATCCAGACAAGCCTATTCCAGACATTTATTTGAATGGAAATGTGCTTCCCAAGTGTGAAAAGTTTAAATATCTGGGATATGATCAATAGTGAAGCAACTTGTGATGACGACATCAATCATCGAGTAAGCATAGGGTGGATGAAGTGGCGAGAAAACTCCGCTATCTTCTGTGATCGAATAATGCCCCCTAAGCTGAAGGGAAGACTCTACACAGCAGTTGTCCGTCCAGCTCTGACATACGGTTTACAATGTTGGACAATGTACAAAAAGTATGAGAGCAAAGTATGACGGCAGCCGAAATGAAGATGCTTCGGATGACAGCAGGAGTAACAAAGCTTGATCGAATTAGAAGTACTAAGATCCGTGGAAGCCTTCATGTCAAAAGTACCATCTTGGACAAAATTCAGCACGACCGGCTCAGTTGGTATTGTCATGTTCAAAGGAGAGATCCGCAGAACCCCGTCCAAAAGGCAATATCGTACAACGTTTCAACAAATTCGCAACGAAAAAGAAAAGGCAGGCCAAAACACTTCTGGTACCAGCAAATGCAAAAACAGCAGCATTTGGTTGGTCTCAGACATGGAACAATCCAAAACCGGGAGGCTTGCCGACGCTTTCTGAGGTCAACGTGGCGTACCCCACAGGCGGATCACTAGTGTGAAGCGGAAAAGTGGGAGAGTTGTGATCGCTTCAAGACTCATAACGCCGGAAATGAAAAAGAAGAAGATTGCAGATTCCACTTATGTGTACTAAAAAAGTTCAGCTGTATTTCTAATATAAGGCTTTTAATCAGTGACTTATATGAGGTTTAAATTAAGGTACCACAGTTTAAAAGTTTGATCTTTAAAAAGCCTTTTATGCTTCCCAAATTAGGTTCTTGAAATCATTCCTACGAAGAGTGTAATAGTCTTGTTGTTAAAGTTTGAACGAAAAAGCGAAATACTGTTTGTTGGTTTTAATTTATTGATCAAATTTATCTAAGTCTGGTTCAACTCTGTGAGCAAGATGTAGTCTGGAGATCGTTGAGTTTCGCTGTAAGGTGTCTTGTTTCGTATAACCACCACCGATTAGAACCAAACAGAGAAAGAAAGAAATGCCCTTCTTTGAGTAAAAATAAAAATTAATAACTTTGGGTTGAACTTTTTTTTGTAAAAGCAAAGAAGTCTTAGTGTTCAAGTTTAGTTACGGTTATGACTTACATATGTAGTAGTAGTAGTAGTAGTAGTAATAGTGACTTTATTTAGCATAATTTATAAAATTCATGAGCATAATTACAATTATAGTTATAATTAATTTTTTTTGATATCACTAATTATAGCATTGGCTTTTGCCGTCAGCCAGAAAAAAGAAAGTTAAACATATAATTTGTAAAGATTTATATAAATTCAAAAAAGAACATTTATTCAGGTTGTTAACATTGCAATTGTGAATTCTGTATGTAATTTTGTTGTTCATTAGAATGCCTCGTTTGTTATTTGGCTTCGGTAACTTAAGGCTGAAGTGACGAATTTGGCTAGTGCGTTCCAGTTCAGTCCATTTAGGATTTCTTTTACTTCCTCTACGTTCAAAATACTTTTGCTAAAATAAAAGCGGCGGATCGATTTTAATATGGGGCAAATTCCTAGAAAATGGAAAACATCTTCGGTTGCCTGGAGGTTACATAAGCTGCATTGTGTTTGTTCGTTGGCGCCATGTGGTTGGTAATTTAAACGAAGCAGTTCTCCTCTAGTCTTAAAGATAAGCGATATGAACTTAATCGGGATTTGGTCGCTGAAATAATTGTTAGAACCCATATCAAACTGTAGTTCTTTGTATAGAACTCGGGATTCACTTTGGCGTGCTGTCTCCGCGAAATTGACAAACATTTTCTCTTCTATTTTCTCCAATAACGGTGGGAAAACCTTTTCCCAGGTTACTGAATCCATCTCTAGTAATCGAATGCCATGTTCCAGACCAATGAGGGTCCATTCTTCGAAAAATTGAGTTCTTTCCACAAGTAAAGATCTTGCGATGATATTTGGGAGCCGATGACTTGGGAGTGCCATTACCTTTGCAATGTACTGGAAGTGCATTTTAAGTGTGTAAATGAATAACGGAGCAATTCCTGTTTCCAAATGGATCATATAATTTGGCGTGTTCATAGGGAGCCAAAACATCTTCTTGATAAAGTACCTTAGTAGTTTTTCGACTTCTTCGTACTGTAAGAATCCCCATACTTGAGCAGCATAGCAGAGGATCGATCTCATAACTGATTCAAAAAGTTTGAATTTAACGCTGGGGGCAATATTTTTTTTGCTGAGAACTCCTTTCCAATTGCAGTTGATAGCCTTTTTTGATTCCGACAGCTTCTCTTGCAAATGCTTTTTGAGCGATAGCGATGGCGTAATGATAACACCCAAGTATTTATATTCTTTTACCACCTCGATGTCCGTATTCATGAATTTCCATCTTTCTTCTCTTGCGTATCGTCCAGTGCCGTTTCGGAAAATCATTATTTTTGATTTACTAGTGTTAACAGTAAGGCTCCATAGCTGGCAGTATAATTGCAATTTGTTAATCATGATTTGCATCATATTTGGAGTCTCTGCGAACATGACAATATCGTCAGCGTATAAAAGTGCTTTTATTTTAGTACCCACAAAACAAATACCACCGGGCAGGTAGCTTGTGAGGTCATCCAGAAAGAGTGAGAAGAGAAGCGGGCTCAAGAGGCAACCTTGTTTAACTCCTGAAGTCGATGAGAACCAGTCTGATACTTCGTTTCCATCCCATATTGCCGTTAAATTATTTTCATACAGCCCCCTTAGCATTGCCATCATTTTAGTTGATATACCTAAGCAGCTTAGCTTATAGAACAGAGCTTTACGATCAATTGAGTCGAAGGCAGCCTTGAAATCAATGAAGAAAGCGTATAGTTTTTTACTTTTGTTAAGGTATGAACGAGCGATACAAGTGAGGGAGAAAATGTGATCTACTGTAGAGTATCCTTTTCTAAATCCGGCTTGGAATTCACTTAAAGTGTTATTTTCTTGGGTCCATGTCGTAAGTCTGTCTAGTATCACGCCAGTAAAAACCTTCATGACACAGTTCATGAACGAAATTCCTCTGTAATTACCTGGGTCATATTCATCACCTTTTTTAAAAAGTGGGAAGATGATATTTCTTTGGAAGCTTTCAGGGAAGCTTTCACTTGCGAAAATGTAATTGTAGGCTTTCGTTAATTTCTCTACAAAAAATTCCGAAGAAAACTTATAGAATTCGTATGGAACTCTATCGTCACCTGGAGCCTTGTTGTTCTTGCATCTTTGTAACACAATCTTCACCTCTTGAGTTGAAAAAGCTCGATCAAGGATTTCATTTTCGGTCCAAGGGTAAGCAAATTGAAATTGGTCTGGATTTTCTTGATTTGAAAGAAGCCGTTGAAAGTGGTCTGCCAGCAGCGAAGTGCTTATCTCGGTTTTTTTCGCGAACGGTATGCCATTTAGTTCACGTGCTATTTTCCAGAAAGAACGACTGTCCCTGACCTCTACCAGCCTTTCCATTAGTGATCGTGAATACTGAAATTGCTTTTCCTTGCAGAGGTTCTTAAAGGTCTTGTTTGCCTCTCGGTACATTGATTTTGAAATGATTGAGTTTGTCTCTCTGACTAGCTTTAGGAAACTGAACGATTTATTCATACATATGTCATAAAGCAAACATGTCAATTTTTGTTAAATGCTGTTCTATTTGGAATACAACATCAAGATATATGACCTGCGAATAGGCGCTGATAACCAAAATTAGCCAGGCTGTCAGCCTCTACATAGCAGGCCTGAGTCGAACTCCTGCGGCTCAATTCTCCTCCTTTATTTCAAATACTTAGCAATAAAGTTGTTTCGTCTTGAATATGTATATAGTTTTTATGTTGCCCTGCTGCAGAGGTTTCTCTGCAATTGAAATAAAATCAGAGTTTGTAACCAGCTGTAGTTAAGAGATAATTGTCCTCCGTGCTAAAGCAAAAATTCAACTCTGCTGGGCTCTTTGTACCAGTGGTTTTCAGAAGTTTGGAAAAACAGATGAATTAGCAAGAACGGGATCGTATTTACACTTTTGTTACGGAGTTTTAATAGCAAAAATCCAATTTTGTAACCAAAATCAAGAAATCGGGGGAGAAGAAGAAAAATATCGCTGAACTCTATCGTCAGCATCACTACCGGACACGATACGCTGACCTAACATAAAAAGACGAAATTAGGCTTAGTATAGAATATAGATAATATACGTGTACAGATTGTGGTGATGAAAATACACGAAAGTCCTTCACGCATTCTTTGTCTTTTCTTAGTAAGACAAATCTTGACACGATCTGAAGCAATTATCAGGATGGTTTGGAACTGCTTGAATTAGTTTTTTCTCTCTTTTTTCGTTTTTTCAATACTTAAACATGTGAGTAACGTTTCCCAGGCCATCAGAACGTAACTACATCTTCGTCAATAATCAGAGAACATTTACCACTGTTGACTCTACCATATCCTTAATCCGAAACAAAAGTTTTTTTCTAACGTTTTCGTAGGGAATCGATTTTTAAGGCTTTATTTCTGCTAATTTAAGGGCTCAAGCTATCTTCTTCGTCCTTTTCTTCAAGGATGCTATGAGCATTGTGAACTCAAAGGCATTACACCATATAAAAATATATACAACGATTCAATACATCAAAACTTTACTCTTCTTCTAAGAAAATACAAAAGTTCACTTCACACCTTGCATTTGCAACGTCGTCATTTGGAGACATATTTGGCTTCCTTCTTTTTACAAACCTTACAATGATCGTACAGACAGCACAGCTCACCAAAAAGGTTGTTGTTTCTGAACAAGTACGGAAATACTAATTGCATTTAAGAGAACAATCTTGGCATGTGAAAGTCCTTTAACATAATCGCTTACCATCCACTATAAAATTAATGAAAAGTGACAAAGAAGTACAAAAAAAGAAAAAAAAAAAAAAATCATAAGCCACAATACACTGAATTCATATGCCCATACCTTGGTAAGTTGCATTCAAAAAGTTAAATTTCACTTTTGAACTCCATACTTTAATTTGCGTTAATTAACGAGCGACGTCTCATTAAAAAGTATAAAACACAAAAACAACAAAAACAAATAAATTACAATGTGACCTACATACTAAAGGTATATGTTTTTTGTGAAAATAAATGCCGCATGTAATATCGCATTAATGCATCTAGTGAAAGACGAAATCAACAACTGGAATCAACTTGGCAAGTAATTAAGCGCATTAAACGCCATCCATCTGGGCTTGTGCGAAGGTAAATTTAGTACTGATAGATACGAACGAGTTGGCAATACATACACACTACATATTGGAAGAGTATGCGGTGGACGAGGAAAGTAAACGAAAGTCCTTGCAATTCATTTAAAATTAAATTATTTATCACTGGCGGTAATGATGGATTTCGGTCAATTTATTTATGTTTTTACCTAGATCCTGTTCAAAATGAAGATACACAGAAGCAGAAGTATATAGGACAGGATATAGTGTGTATTTTTTGCGGTTGTGTGTTGCTATGCAATCCGTGTAAAAGAATGTCCTTGTGGCGATGGCGCGGCGGTTATGAGGCATTATTTTTGAGGCATTAATTACGGATACAGTTTCACTTGGAGCGTATTGTTTCAACTATTTATGACAGTTATGGCTATATGATACGTAATTTCCACGCAAATGCCAATGAAAGGGTCATCTGAAGATTTAATTTGGCAAATCAAACAAAGGATGATTTTAATAATCATCGTATGAATTCGTAAAATATGAAATATCAAGGATCAATAGCGACGTCAATCATGGAGTAAGCGGATTCTGAATCAAGGGACCAGCAAATGCTCTCTAAGCTCTCGATTACGAGTTGGAAAAAAAAGTATCGACAAAGGAACTCTATACAGATGCGAATACCTACATCAGAAAACGATAGGCACGGAATAATCTGAAACCGGGATGGGGATCGCGTTCCGAGGTGGATTACCCAGTGTCGGAGAGCTGGAATTGCTTTGAAATCATACAGCACAGTTTAGAAAAGAAGAACTGCTCAGTTAAATCGTGAGACTTGGCCAATTATTATTATCAAAGGCATTCCCATTCATTTTGCAACCGGAATCTTAAACTGATTTTCATTGAATATCGAAGTTATAAAAAAGCAATTCAGAAGATTTCGATATATGTATTCACTCAACTATTTTCTTTCTGATAGGATTTTTACCAAGCTAGCAATAGTTATGTTAGTCCTGCAATTAGTTGGCATATCTATTTTTCATACTCAAGATCCTTCAGCCAGTAGTGATGAGAATATAGTAATACAAGTCTTACATTATTACTTTTGCGTATTCATCAACCTGATTGGCACCGCATTTTTAGAACCTTAAAATTTTTACTTCATTTCAGCTTTTGAATTTATAAGTGCATCGTTTTTTGCATTAAATTCATAGTCCAAGTATATGAAAAGCAAAAACTCTAACTGTCGTCAATAATTTCTAAGAACTACATAATTTAAAAACGAAATCATTTTCAACTTTTAGAAAAAAAGACAAATTTAATTTGTAGAGGATGTAGAAAGTACATTCAAAATTACAGGAAAAAATTATCAATCTGTTAGCTGATATTTATGTATGTAGTAGCGGAATTTAAGGACTCTTTTTTTTTTAGAAAAATTGAGTTTCATGAATTTAATGTAAACTTGGAGTTATATGATGAAGTCCATTCAAAAGAGTCTCACTCTCAATAATTTTCTTATACTTTGACTTGTTGTGAATATATTCCTTGGGATAAAAATAGGGCATAGATAGGCAAATAAAATGAGCTCATCAATAAGTTCTTGGAAGCTCTGGGTGAGGGTTATTTCTGTCAAGATTCTCATTTATGAGGAATGCAGAGACCAAAAATTTGTTGGTTCAGTGAGAAAAAAATTTTCATGGCAGTGTAGTTACAGGAGAAGCTATAACCAAGGAAAAACCATTTCATATTTCTGAAACTCAAACCTCGAATTTTCACGCGAAAACCAGACAAGCTAGCCATTACATCACGGGCACCATTCATTAATATAAAGCTGTTTAAGCTCAGAAGCGCTTCCAGGATCTCAAAAACTTCCGATCTGAATAAGGTAAATATTTCACAAATCATACCTAATCTAGTAACTTTCCCGGGGAGCTCGGGAGCCTAGGGTATTTCTCGTCATCAAGCCTTGTGAGGGAATTAAGGGGACCTATACAATTTTCTGCAGATTCCAACTGGCAATCAAGAAAGCACTTTTTACTGCAAAGAATTTAGTATCAAAAGACCAATACCTGAGGAAAAACATTTTTGGTTTCTTTTGGGGCTCAAGCCACCAACCCTCCGAGTAAGCGGTTTGAATATATCCGTACCTACAACAGATATACAAAAATGCTATGTTAAGCGCATTAAGAATAAAAATAAAAGCTTACCGAAGATCACCGAAGTCATTCGTGTTCATATGGCCTCTCACCAAGCTAAACAAAACATTATGAAGAACAAGAGAACACAAAAGGGAAAGCTGAACTCATCGCTATTCGTCGCCAATGGAAAACAACCCATATATATAAACGACTGTTTTACAAGTTACACACGGGCTCTCTACAATGAAGCTAAAAAACTTAAGATTAATAATAATTACAAATACCTATGGTTTAATAGTTCAAAAATATTAATGAAAAAAACAGATAATGGAAGTGTTGTTGTAATAAGGTCGTTCGATGACTTATCACTAATTAAAGATTAAAATCAAATCTAGAATGTTAAATTCATTTATAAACATCGATCTTACAAATAGCAGCCCTTCCATTACCACTATCAATTCCATAAGAGACGAAATTTTCTTTAATAATAATCTAGATGAAGTTAATATTCCATTCTTTATTGTTCAACAAAATATACGCAGTCTTCGATCAAATTTTGATTTGCTTGTATGCAATCTGGAAGCTCTTACTTATTTACCGGATCTAATATTCTTAACTGAGATTTGGATTTTTAAGAACGAATGCGATAATTACTCGATTCCCGGTTATAACCTTCATTTAAATACAAATGAAACGTATTCTGCAGGTGGAGTAGGAGTTTTTGTACGTGAGTCATTGAATTATCATGGTGTATGTCCTAGTTTGTCTTCTGTTGACGTTTTACACCTATGCTGTCATATATGTAATAAAGTCGTCAACTTTGTTTGTGTCTATAGATTACACTCGTTTAATGTGGAGATGTTTCTTAATGAATTTTCTTCGTTCTTGAGCAGTACTAAAGCTCCCAATCTCACTGTTATTGGCGATTTCATTATAGATTTACTAGCAAAAAATTCTAATAGCGAGTCATACCTTGCTTTGATAGCAGACCATGGGTTGTCCTCCTTCGTAAATGAACCTACTCGACCAATATCGCAGTCTTGTTTTGATCATGTTCTTGGTCGATTTGAAGACATAATTCCAGACCAGACCACTGTTTTGGCATCAATTTTGAGTTACATATTACCGATCATAACATGACTGGTATGTTGTTCAAATCCTTAAAAATCTTGGAACCTAAGCAAAGTACATCTTCTTCATTTATAAAAAAGATTAATTTTAATGTTTTGAATAATGCCCTTCGCTTTGAGAACTGGGAAGCTGTGCTAGCAGAAAATAATGCTTCAAATGCGTATGACATATTTATCAAAACACTACTATCTTACATTGATTGCTGCAGTTATGAAAGGCTGATTAAAAAAACCGATAAAAGACTAAAGCCGTGGATCAATCCAAAACTACTTAAAAAAATTAAACAAAAAAATAAAATACGTTTGAAATGTTATAAGCATCCTTCCAACATCGACCTGAAACGAAGATTTAAAACTATGTGTAGAAATATCAACATTGAAATCAAGTCATGTCGCGATAATTATTATAATTCTCTGCTGATTAAGTCTATGGGTAAAAAATGTAAAAAATGAATGGAGAGCTATAAATAGTACCATTAATCCGAATTCTAAGAATACTTCTAACCATATCGTACTTAATAGTAACGGCTTAGAAATCAATGATTCTACTGCGGTTGCTAATACTCTTAACAACTTTTTTGGTTCAGTTGGTCAATTGGGTGAATCACACTCTTTTTGCAATGTGTGTAATGATGATTTTGGTTCTATTGAACAAATATCTCAAGGAAGCTTCTACTTTGCTCCCATCAGTGGATCAGAGGTTAATTCTCTAAACAACACACTTAATAAGTCAAATGCATGTGGTGAAGATGGTTTATCGAATCTTATTTTAAAAATGATTGCACTTAATGTATCGGATATTCTATCTCATTTGTTTAATCAAAGTGTTGAAAATGGTATTTTCCCAACGAGGCTAAAAAGCGCTATTGTGATTCCGATCTTTAAGAAAGGCGATAATAAGGTAGCTAACAACTATCGACCAATTTCAATGCTCTCCTCAATTTCTAAAATCTTTGAAAAAGCCATAAAACGCAGGATGTTGGGTTTTCTTAAAAAGAGTAATTTTTTTAGTCCTTCACAGTACGGTTTTAGAAGTTTTCTACAGAAGATGCTTTGCTTGATTTTTGTACCATTGTTAATAAGGGCTTGGACAGTAAAAAATTTTGTGCTGGTTTATTCGTAGACATAAGCAAAGCTTTTGATACTGTGGACCATGCCATACTTCTATACAAACTTCATGCTATTGGCTTTAGGGGCCAAGACTATAAATGGTTTAAGTGTTACCTTAAAAACAGGACTCAAAAGGTCAAAGTTGCAAATTGTTATAGTGATAATAGAATCTGTAACATTGGCGTACCACAAGGGTCTGTCCTGTCCTTGTTTTTAATATACATTAACTCTTTGTTTAGTCTACCCTTTTCTGCTAAAATTACAGCTTTTGCAGACGATTTAGGTTTAGCTTACACTTCATCTAGCGCTCTGGATCTTATGGCTGATTTGAACCGTGATGTCCATTTATTGCGTATTTGGTTTGCTACTCATAAACTTTGTGTCAGCGACAAAACAAAAGTTATGTACTTTAGCTTAAGGACAAGAAATGATCCAGATTTGGATATCGTTTTTCACGCACCTAACTGCCAACAATTTAAAATTTCTTACTGTGCATTGTATGCTGATATAAACTTGTTGTCTTACGACATGCACAAAAAGTGTAGTAGTTGTTGTTTCAAAATCCAAGAAGTAAATGATTTCAAATACCATGGAGTTTCTTTCGATCCGATGATGAGTTGGACCAATCATGTAACGGTTCTAAAACAATAGTTGGACCAATCATGTAACGGTTCTAAAACAATATTTACGTTAATCAATTAGAAGCTTCTACCATCTCAGGAAATACTGCAGTAATAGTACGCTCAAAAAAGTTTATTTTTGTATATTCCATTCTAAACTACAATATGGTTTAAGTTGTTGGGGTGGAGCTTATCAATCTAAAATAAATTCACTTCTCATCTTACAGAAATGTGCAATAAGAAAAATCTGTGGTGCGAATCGATTGACTCCGTCTATGATTCTATTTAGATCACTAAACATCTTACCCATAAGGCATTTGTATTATTTTAAGACATCTAAAATATTTTTTATGAGGGGTGGTTATTTACAAAGTCCTATTTCTGCTGTCCGTTCTATGAGTAGAAATCGTGATTGTCTTGTGACTGTACCATCATTCCGTACCACTCATCTAAGAAATTTTTACTCTATTGTCTCCTGCAAGCTTTTTAATACGTTTCCATTAACTATTCGTTCTATTCGTGTAATGTCTTTATTCTTGAAAAAAAACTAAAGCATGGCTTCTGGAAAATGATCACATCACAACCAAATCGAAATTTTATTGAATTATATCATGTAATCTGCACTTATTTTAATTGATTTATTTATTTATTTTCTTCTTAAACTTCTTTGTTCCATATCTAATGATCTAACTTTTTCGTATTCTGGAATGTATCTTTAAAATAAGCACCCCACAAGCTCTGTTATATTGGATAGATAAAACTTTGTATTTAAATCGGCATTTACCACTATTTTAATTTGTAAATACAAAATGTCGCTAATTATATATATACTAAAATAAATAAATAAAAAAATAAATAAATAAGCCCGAAGCCCCCCCCGTCGATCCGCCTATGCCAGGGAAAGTTGGAGCTCACTTTTTATTTACTCCCAGCAAAAGTACAACGCTCGAACATATGTACATAGTGTATGTATCCTAGACTCCCGGGGCCTAGCGCATTTCTCTATAGACTATAGACATTGCGTGGTGTTATGAAAATTTTATAAGCAGCATATTTGACGACTTCAAATATGTGGTCATTTCAACGAAGATCATCGTTTACACACATATCAAGTACTGACAGCTATTCCGTTTTTTGGATGTAGTCATTCATCAATTATGACACTGGGGAAATGTTGAGCTTACGCGACAAGGGACAGCATTGAGTTTTCGAAGTATTGAATTCTACTCGGCTTTTATTACCTCATATAACAAAACTGTCATGATGAGAATTCATTGAGCTTATCAGACGCAACCGTTACCGTTCCACATTCGAAAGAGCTGCATTTCAGACACTTGTGAGTTCAGAGATAGATTGGTACCGGCACCCAGAGAAAACAATCAACGTGCTGCTCGCTGAAGGCTGAATGTCAGTTTGAATACACAAAAAAAAAAAAAATTTTTTGTGAAGAGAATCGCTCCACTTAATATAAAAAAATAGAAAACACTCTTACTGAGACTATGACGTAGTATTTTCATACCAACTTTGAAATTACACAAGAAACAGAGAATATTTGCAGTCTCAATGTAAAGCTTTGATTTTGCAATTGAAATTTGTTAGTTGACATTCAAAGAATCGCAGCAGTAAAGCCCAACAATATGACTACAGAATCCCTCTGTACTGAACTCTTTTGAGGCTCTATTCTACCATTAAGTTTCACAACATCACAGTCAAAAGAATTCAAACAAAAAAATAAATTAATTAAACTTCATCAATGTGCTGATAAAACAAAGAGAAACTTTAAATCGAACAAACACAAAATCGATCTACGGGATAGTATCAAACCACACAGAAAAAACCAGACACACAGTCAGACACAGAGAACTCGATATACAAGGGGAAAAAGCATTTCCACTTTTTCCACAAAGAAAATTCAATTCAACACCGAATCCGGCACAAAGTTTTAGCACCCAGAGAAAACAATCTATCCGTCCATCTGTTCTCTCTGTCGTCACCAAATCCTGTCTATTCTTCTTGCAGGATACACATGGAGTTTACTTATATGGATCACCCCCAAACCAATCGCTGCCCTCCTCTACTTCCCTTTATGCCTTCAAACACTGCTGCGCTGGGGCAAAGTTGTGTTCACTGTAAACTCTTTCTTTTTGTGGTGCCATCCGTGCCCACAACTCAGATTCTTTGGACCAAAATGCATCGGAAAGATATAATGACATACCTGTTCCGTCTTTACAGTTGTGAGCTTTTGTCGTTATCCTTGAAACAAGAATTTGCCCACCCAGCATGTGTATAAGACTCTTACCAGGATAACTATTTCCAGCATTAAAGTTTAATTAAGTGTTATTCTTCCAGCAACTGTATGAGTACGGTGTTTGTTAAAAGGACTTGTACCTTCTTGTTACTGGTGATACTCATTGTGATCTACTAGAAGAAGTTGTAAACTTTTGTTGTGGTTTTCCAGAAGGACAACTTTATTTTTCCTGGGAAATTTAAAGAACATGGGTAGGTTGAGAAAAAAGTTTATTATTTATACGCAATGAGTATACAAATACTTTCTTCTATGGGAAATACATTCTTTCATGGGTCATCAAGTAAGGCGGATGGTTTTCATCAAACTGCATATCTTTGTGCCTTGTACAGACTTAAATAAGAAATTCCAGTACTATGAAATTAATTCTTTATGATAAAGTAAGTGCCATTTGGTGATGTTTGTGACATATTGTTGGCATGTGTGCTTCTTGGGAGCTCAAGGTTCGAAACCTAGGAGTATCAAATTGTTCTTACCAGAGGTACCACCGTTTGCTGGTAATTGACTCCTCTTCGATAGTAATTTCATGCTATGAAAAAAATTTTCTCAGTCAGAAAAAGTCTAATCAGGCAATTACGTATTTACGTCTGAGCTTGTCCCACGGACGCATAGAAGATGATGGGTCTAATCTTAGCCTTATTAATTTAAAGGACCATTTTCCATATCTTCCCAAGGCAGTTGACATAAGACAGGGTCTTAGAAATTTCGATTTCGACTCGTTATGTTTGGACCAAAAAAGCCACAATGAAATTCAAAAATGGGCTCTGGTACGCATTCAAAACAAAGGAGTAAACTTTGAGCATTTGTTATAATTATATTTGTATAGAATACATAAACTACTACTTAAAGTGCCCATGTTATTGTTTTATTCAAACAAACCTCAAAGCTAAAATATTTTTTTTGTATTTTTTTAAGTACATATCATGAAATGTATGGGTTTTTGAGTGCACTTATTCATAAGTCTTTTTATTATTGTTTTTTTTCTGTAAAAAATAAAAAAACTCTATGTTCAGACATTTTCTGAAAAAATGACCGCAAAATCAAAACTTTGTTTCGGAAAGAAAATTTGAACACCATTTAAAATTGAAAATCTGGCAACCCTAAGCATGTGGAAGCTAAACTAAATTAAAGTCTTAAAGGTTTTTGGTTCTTCAAAAAATTAAGTATAAGATTTGGTCTCTATCAACTGTATTGACAGAGATATCGAATTTAACACAGGTCAAAGTACACCAAAGTTAGCCTTTTCTTAAATTGTCAAAAAGTGGTGTCAAAGTTGAGAAACGGACTTTACTGTAAAAAATTTTTTTTCTTAGAATATGACCAAGAATTACATCCCAAAGTATGTTACACGAATTACGGAAAACCCTGTATAGTTTGTTACCATTAAATGTGGCATTGTCAAAAGCACTCTCTGCGTTGATGGATGCCAACGTGTTTTTAGTAGGAAGTAGGTTAAACTGATATTTCGAAAGTTCTTGGCGAGTGAATAGTCTTGCTTGACAACTTTTGGTATGCAAAGCGATGAAAATATTTGTTTAGCGATAGTTCTATACTTTTTTGCAACATATAATTGGATAGCTGCGCTAAGGTGTTACCACACTTTTCTTAAAATAGTAATATCTTTGGCATATATATCAGGTAATATGTTAGATCAATGACTTCCTGTCTTGCAGCGGAACAAAGGCTGGCCTTTTGCCAGCATTGTTAGTTTTGAACTTTGAGGGCACAGTGAGGTTAAGAAGATAGATGCCTCGCATGTTTCACTTTGTGGTACCCTAAGGTACGTTTTAAACATTAGCATCGCAGCAAACGATGAGCTCCGTATGCAACCTTTACAGAATTTCACATGCTTCGCAAAACTATGGGAGGAGGAAAAGTGGAGCAACGACACAAATTTGCCACTCAACGTTCATTTCGTCGCATGTCGCAAAATTGATAACTCGGTATTATAAGTGAAGTCCGGGGTTAATCCGACCGCTTTTAGTTAACAAAGAATATGCCTCTGACTGGATGGGAAAATGCTTTCAGCCAGAGGTAGCTTCCACTCTCTAATATTCATACTGCTGCCGTTGCCGTCATTACAGAAACATACTTTGAAATGAGATTGCATAATCAGCCAGTGCCCATGGGGCATGGATTGGACTGGCTAGAGATCACGACCGACGATCATGGGGCCACTAGATTTGCGGTATTCTGGGTGAAACATTTCGCACCAGTCATCAAGGGCTGTAGTAGAACTCAGTTTCTCGGTCACTCTGGTAATATCTTTGCTCTCCTTCTCTCCATCTCTTGCTGACGCTTGGAAAGATGTCATCACGAGTAGAATTGACTTTTTTGTAAGAGATATCATCAGCCATGTTTTATTGGGAGTTTTATAGTCATCTTCACTAATACGCTCAATTAAACGCTGCAGACTATTCCATAAACTCCATTTACCAGCCATCCCTGTTATTCACTTTTGAAAGTGATTTATTTTTGTTCACCAATCGTTGTTGTTTTCCCATGTGCGATGTTTTGCGATGTTTTGCTAAAGTGAGTTTAGATCCCCAATAAAACACGGCTTTTATTCCATAAACTCCATTTATCTGCCATCCCTGTTGTTCACTTCTGAACACTGTCTTATTTTTGTTCACTAACTAGCCGTGTTATAGTGAAAATTTATATTCACTTCAGCAAAACTACGCAAAACATCGCTCATGGAAAAACAACAACTCTAAAGTGAACAACGTAAGGGAACAAAAATAACTCACTTGCAGAAGTGATGGTTGGTAAATGGAGTTTATGGAATAAAGTTGCGTAAGCGTTTTATTGAGCGCCTGAGTGAAGTAAATATAAATTTTTTTAATAAAACTCGGCTATTGTTGTTGTTTTCCCATTTGCGATGTTTTGCAAACGTAAGATCAGTGATGCCAGACCTTACGCCGACAGTTTCCCACGATAATGCTAAGAAATACCCTTTTTACCCACGCTTTGTAAAATAAAAACCCTTACTTTTCGCACAAGCAAATTTAGGTAAAAACACATACAGCCGTATGAATAAACGTGGAGTAGCGAAGGGTTAAGCCTTATTCCATGGACTAAGTGGAAATTGCTATTAATAAAGGAAATTTTTTCTTAACTGACGTCTACTAAGTTATTCCACCGACAAGGGTGGTTTAGCGAAGGAAGGAAACCAAGAATTGTGTCAAAATACAAAATGAAAGACATTGTTGAAATAAAAAAAATATTTGTGCCTGTTACATGAGCCTTGTTGTAAAGGTGAGTTACTTTACTAACTAGCATTTTTTTATTAAATTATTAGTTGAAAACTCTTTCTTTGTTTGTAGCAGCACTTTTTTCAGCTTCGTACTAATAAGAAATTTGACAGAGTTGTTCTGAAACATAAGCTCAGGAGCGAAATCATTCGGCCCCAACAACGTGTCACCCAATTTTTCAATTGTGGTTTTTTGGCACATTCATCAATGAATTGCGTCTTTTGACTGTCTCAAAGATGACTGTGTGTATATTGCACGTAACCGAAAAGACCCGAGAGCGCACCCCGAAGGCTAATGGTAAAGTTATCACTTTCGATCGATTACTGGCCCTAAAATCGCCAACAAGCAAGAAGACCTTGCTGTTGCAGAGTATGCGTACTGCTCGTATTCCTATCCCTGCTTGGTGAAGCAGTAAGGTGGGAAAAACTACAACCAAACATCGTCACCCAATGCCGGAACTGCCAAGCGTTCGGGCACGTAAGCGTGAACTGCCAAATGAAGCACAGATGTGTAAAGTGTAGTGAAACACACGAGAAAGGACAGTGCAGCAGAACGGATCCCATGGTCGGCAAACCTTTCTGTGTCCTGTGCAAACAGTACGGTCACCCGGCCAACTATGAAGGATGCCCATACAGGAAAAAGGTGGTAGCAGCCAAGAAAGAAAAAACAGCGACAAAGGCAATAAGGGTTCCAACAACACCAATGAAGTCATCAATCATCCCTGGTAAGTCTTTTTCCGATATAACCAAATCTTTTAACAAAAAATTAACCAATAATTTTACACCCATAACCCAACCTCGACCAAACACCAAGCCCCAGACTAAACCAACTCCCATTGTTCGTCCCGAGCAACCCAAGCCCTCAAAACCAACCGTTTCCAGTGGCGTTAAAACCACAACGAGTTCATTCCTGAATGACTCAGAAAAATTCTTTGGTTGCAACTTTGTGACACTCCTTTCGAAAATCTCTGATTTTCTTCCCCTCTATGAGGCATGTCCAGACGAAACCGGCAAGAAACATATGTTTCTTGACTTCTGCTTTAAAATATGTCTAGGACAATAAACAACTTTAACGTTATCGCATATAACGTTGGCTCTCTAGTATCCCATCCTAAACGGATTTCCTTTGAAAACTTCCTTACTAGAAATAAACCCGACGCCGTTTTTCTCTCTGAAACTAGATTAGTCTCGAGACATCGGCTTTACTTTGAAAAGTACACTATATTCCGTACAGACAAAGATCTCGCTAAAACAGGCACTGCCGTTTTAGTAAAATCTTCTTTTCAGTGCCGTAAGGTCATTATTCAAGGTTTGGTTACTTTTGAAGTAACCTGTGTAGTCATACCCCTCGAAAATAACGAAGATATCCTTCTGATATCTTTGTACAATCAATGCGCTGCGTCCCGTGCTGACATAAGACACGACCTTGATTTGCTTAACGCATTCTGCCAAAATTACACCCAATTCATAATTGGAGGCGATTTCAACGCACGCCACCAACTCTGGATGGATACCTTGAGTACTCCCCAAGGAGTTGCTATATCTGACTGGCTATGTGATAATTCTCACGACCACTCTTTCGAGATTGTCTCTCAACCAATACCAACATTTCCGCGAACCCCTTCGACACTTGACTTCTTCATGTGCTCACCTCACTTAATTTGTAGAATTCCAACACTAACTAACTTCATCTGCACTGCAATTGTATCTGACTCCGATCATTTAGCTGTAAAATTAAACCTTCGTCTTCGGACAAATTTTAATATTCTAGCTACTCCTCAGCAAGAATATATTAATTACGCAAAAATCAATTGGCGAGTTTTTCAGAATTCCTTAACGGAAAAGCTACAAAACTGTACGCCTTGCACTTCAGCCAACCTGACCAATGAAGACATTGATTTTGCAATCAATTCCATTGAAAGCTCAATTACCAGTACAATCGCAGAGCAGGCCCAAGCCCGAGATCTCAAATCCAAGTATAAAGACTTACCCGAATACATACAAAGTATGTATAAATATAGGCAAAAACTTCGGAAAATTCTACAGAGAATTTTTCACCGTACTTTAAGTACCCACGGGGATGAGTACCAGAGTGTTCTATCACAACTCAAGTGTCTCAGTACCCTCATCGATCAAAACACCAAAACCTATATCGACTCCCAATTCAGAAAACGACTTAACGTCATTAAACCTGGTCCGAATACATTCAAGCAAATTAACCAAATTGTAGGAAAGAAATCTCCTATACTTGGGCAACTACAACACAATGACGTCGCTCTTGCATCCGACCAAGAGAAAACTAACGCTTTTGCAGACTTCTTCGAAAGCAATTTCAAACCCATTCCACCTATTCATTTGCCTGAGTTCTTCTCAAACGTCAACAATGAAGTCTCATTATTAGTTTCACAAAACCCGGAGCCGCTCACAACATTTAACGAAGAAAATTCATCAGTCTTCACAACAACCGATGATATTTTCACAAATCCACTTGACCTTTACGGTTCAATCCAATGCGGTAACTCCAAAAAATCTTCGGGACCTGACAAGGTTTCCAATTTTGTTATCAAGAAACTCCCTCCGACTGCGATTATAATTCTTACGATTATTCTCAATAACTGTCTTAACAACAGTTATTTCCCAAGTAAATGGAAAATAGCGGAAATATTCCCAATTCCTAAGAAACCAGGGGCGAATTCTGTTAGCAGTTTTCGACCTATCTCGCTCCTCCCAAACCTCAGCAAACTACTTGAAATGCTAATTCTCAACAAACTTCGCTCACTATGCTCCTCAATGGGTATAGTGCAGCATAACCAATTTGGGTTCAAAGCATTCCACTCCACTTTCGACCCGTTGTTAAAGCTTCACGCAGATACAACCCTGGCTCTTAACAAAAAAGAGGTAACAGTAGCCTGTCTGCTTGATATTCAAAAAGCATTTGACACCGTTTAGATAGACGGTCTGATTTTCAAGTTGAAATCATTTCACTTGCCTAGACATCTTATCACAATCATACACAGCTTCTTGACCAACCGTAAGTTTTACGTACGAGTAGGAAATACCAAGTCTGTATTCAAAAACATCTCCGCAGGGGTTGCCCAAGGCTCACGTCTTGGACCTGACCTCTTCAATCTTTTCACCCTCGACCAACCAGCAAACACGCCAACGACAAAAAACCTACTATATGCTGATGACTCCATCACTTATAGTGCATCCATAAGCCCAGAAATAGCTCTCCGTAGAGTGAAGGAACACATCCTTAGGCTCTGGGAGTACTACCTACAATGGGGAATCAAAATCAATCCCACTAAAACAGAATTAATCTGCCTTAGGAATCCCTCACGTAATGGCATAGCCACAAGATGCAAACTCTTGTCCCTGACACTCCCCGATAACACAATTATCACACCTAAGCAAAGCGTTAAATACCTCGGAGTTCATTTCTTCGAAAGGTTCAAGTTTAATCAACATGCTAAACACACTCTTCGCAAGGCAAACGGTGCCTTAGCTCTCCTTCGTCCTCTTATGAAAGTAAGAGGTGGTCTCCAAACACGAACGAAACTTCTGCTTTACAAGCAACTAATTCGTCCTATACTAACTTATTGCTTTCCTATATGGTACACAATAAGCCCAACATATATGAAGAAAGTGCAATTATTCGAGCGCAAGGCTCTTCGCTATTGCACATCTTTATATAGAAAACCAAATTCAGTCCGCTACTACAGCAATGAAAAACTCTACGAGACAACTAAAATTGTTCCTATAGACAAATACCTACACAACCTCAGCACCAAAATGCTGAGGAAAATCCCATCCCATCCCAGCCCTCTTATTAATATAATTACAGGTAACGCAGCCCCCGACGACCGATATCTCCAGGTGCTATCCATAATGGATCCAGCATTTCGAATGTCGCAAGAAGACAGCTTCGAAGACTTCTACGTCGCTGCAGGAAGAGGAACGCAGTACAACAGAGGTTGAAGACACCAAGAGACCCAAAAAAGTGGAAATACAATAGCTTCCAGGACCGAAGCGACCATCCAACTAATATTCCTCGCCCACCAACATTACAGCCAACGACCGTCAGCACTGCTCAAGCCGACGAGAACATACCAATTATTTATTTAAGAAACAAGTAAATGTTAGACATAGATACCTTTTTAATAAAATGTATAAAACCCGCCAATTTAACGAAGCAGAGCCCCATCTGTGCTCGCAGATTTTAAAACAATAATGTTAGTCTAAGAATTTATAATTGTATATATCAAATATTGTAAAACAAATGAGCTTTTCAATAAAAACTTAAATTGTAAAAAACTGCTCGTATTCCTAACAATCACATTGGCAAGGCACCCGGAGTACCATACTCATCCATATGTGCAATCAGAGAGACGCTAATTCGAACGCAATCGTGGACTCAGGAGTAGCTGTGGTTACAACAAATACAAATTTATTATTTGTACCTAATACACCCAAAAAAATGTTCGTTGTTAGTTTTACAAAACGCGGCAGTAAAATCTACGTTTAGTGGTAAATTTCTATATTTAACAGCAAATGAGTTCATATTGATAATTATTTGCAAGTCTTATAGCATTTGCATTCATTTATGCAATAAGCTTGTCAATATGATTTCGATTTGCTGTTGTAAAATTTACAACGAGTTGTCATTTTTGATTGTTAAATGTACTGATGTAAAACTGTAGCTGCTACATTGAAAAATTGTATAATACACATATTTTTTCTGTACTTATTACAGCAGGTTGTAAAAACTACAGAAAGTTCCATAAGCTTGGAAAAAGTATTTTTGCATTATATGAAGCAGCATCTTTTTTGTAGTCTTAAAAATTTCTCACCAAAAAAGTTATGGTGAGCACAAGGAAAATTTTCCATGTGCTGTCGATTCTACATAATATGTTGTAAGAAACACAACAGAAGCATTCAAATCTACATTTTGAAAACAACGTTGAGTTGTATGATGGCTATTTTATAGCTTCAACAGGCAAGAACATCTATTATAAATACAGTCTACACATACATAAATATTCTGCAAACAAATAAAAAAAAACTGTGAGATCTACAACCAAAATGTGAAGTTAACAAAAAGCTGTAGAACCAACAACATATGCATTCAAATCTGCAATCATTTTGTGTTGAAACAACATTGAGTTGTAAGTGTGATGGCTTTTTTACCGTTTTCTACACATATAGCTAAGCTACTACATTTTCAGGAAGTTTTTCTCGTAATTAATTCATTGTCTCCTTGATCGTTGCAGTGAAGTGATCGCAGTGTCCTGCCAACGCTTTGTGAATTTTTAGAATAAACTGATTTCTTTTGTAGAGATAATTACTTTAATAGATTTTAACGTCGCACAATCTAAAACGCGAACCATAATGATTTGTGATGACAGTGAAATAGTGAACAAAATTACAAATGAAGCCGATTCAAGCCCACCAATAAATAATATCGGCGATAGTGCAATGGACACGTATTTATTGGACCTCGAGGTTTTCGAAATTGTGAGCAGCTTCAATTTGTCTAAGAGTGCCGTACCATTTTTATCAAGTAAGTTGGTTTTGATTTTATATTTCGTGTATGTGCGTCTTCGGCCAGTCGCACAGTGTCTTTACTTATGATACTATAAGAAAAGTTTTGCAATTCAATTAGATAGTAGCCTCACAAAACGAAGCTTGCTTTTGCTAAGGCCGAAGCATACATCAAAAATTTTCCCGAACTGTGAACTTGGTCTACAGCTTGAATTCGAAGATGAATTAGCTAAATGGAAAAACAAAGAAGTAAGCATATTTTTTACCTGGTTTTCACTATACCTTCATATTTACTTGTTAAACAAAAGTTTACTATAGCATTTACTATTTATTTAGTTCAAACATTGCAGCACTATTCAAAGCGATATAAGTGTTGCAAATTGGGTTGAAGACCATAGGAACATAAACTCAACACCAACTTCCAGAAGGAGCTCCGAAGCGTCAATAATATCGTCCAATTTAAATGTATGTAAATATGAAAGTAGTAAACGATGTTCTAATCTATATTGTTGTAACATAGTCAGTAAAAGACATCTTATCACTGCCGCTAGCTGGGAGAGATGTTTTAGAGAGCTACAATTCAAGAAAATCTTTATCACAGCGGCAACAAAAAAAATTGTTCAACTTATTGTTGAATACTACAGTTTAAAACAGCAAAAACTGCATACATCTCAATTGGACCAAATTGCTAAGGATATTGCTTCAACATTTCATAGGGAGAACAAGGTAGATAAATTGATATTGTCTATTTGTACTTGAATTTCATAATGTCAGTCGACATATTTTATTCCGCCGAGTAAGGAATACTCCCATCCGACTGGTATGCTTTACAACGCGTATCACAACTTTAATAGAGGGAAAATATTTCTTAAGTTTAATGATCGCCCATGGGCAACAATTGAGGAAAAATGGGAAAAAACAGTCCACTATCGAATTAAGGAAATACGACAAAGCAGCTTAACATATTTTGCATTGCTAAACGATTTAAATTTAAACATCGACAAAATTGTTTCAAGTAAATTGATAACATTCAAGGGCACTAGATATAAGATTCAAAATTACATAAATATTATAAGAAATAATGAAAAACGCTTTTTCAAGATAGTAAACATTATAATCGATGATAATAATGAAGTATTTTTTTTTTGTGTTGAATATAAAATTTCATTTTTTAATTTTCATTATAGTTCTTATGTAGTAGATTTATCACAAATACTAAACGATTACATTATTTTAAATATTAACTGTTTTTCAAGCCCACCAATACACTTGAATACACTAATAGATGGAACGAAATTTTTTAGAAATAAGTTTATTTAAATTTTTGTATATTAAATGAAATCAATAAAATAATAAAAAGTCAAAAGTAAATTTTTCATTTCATTTTGGGGTACCAAAAAAGGTGTGTATATGAAAACAAAAAGATGTCGAAATCAAGGCAAATGATTGTAACTTCAACAAATTTAGATATCGGTTTGACAATGAAAATTGTATTTCAACAAGGAATTGTTGTAACAAATGCTGTAAAAGCCGGTTGTTACTACAAATCGAACTGTAGGTTCGATAGTAAAAAATGCATCTTAACCAAAATACTTTGTTTAAAATACCACAAAAGTGTGTAGTTTTTACAAATTGAGTTATTGGTTCAACAAAAAAAATTACGTCTTTACAAGGAAATTTTGTTAAAAATACAACAAAAACCTGTAGTTATTATAAATTGAGACGTGAGTTCGACAGTAAAAACTTAGTTTTTTAGGGGAAGTTTCGTCAAAAATACAACAAAGACCTTTAGTTTTAACAAGTAAGTATTGTGTCTTTTACAAAATATGTTATACATTAACAGTGAATGATGTAGTATCCACAACTTTTCCAGTTGCGTAATATACAACAGATTTTGTTATTTCCACCAGTAGGTTTTCAAAATTACAACCGTATACCTGTTAAATTGAAAACATTGGATGTCGGGACGATTATGACAATTAATGCAGTTGAAGACACAGCGTTTTTGAACACTTTTACAACATATTTTTTTGGGTGTACTGAAAGACCGACGATATTGACATAATTGGAAGAACGCATCGTGATGTCAATGGCACGTTTATGAGCATTGAGACGGAAGCGAAGAAGATGGGTTTAGTGGTAAATGAGGGCAAGATTAAGTATATGCTGTCATCAACAAAGGACACCCAACACCGACGTCTTGGACAGAACGTCACAATTGACAGCCATAACTTTGAGGTAGTTAAGGACCGCTATTAATTCAGACAGCGACACCAGCGCTGAAATCAAACGAAGGATAACTCTTGCCAATCGCTGTTTCTTCGGACTAAGAAGGCAATTGAGTAGTAAAGTCCTCTCTCGAGCAACTAAAGTGTCCCTGTATAAGACACTTATCATCCCGGTTCTTATATACATATATCCACTAGACGATTTTGCCCGGTTGAGGCATATCACTTTGCTGAAATGGCGCAGAAGCTATCCAATAAAACATAAATGGGCCTTCTTCAGTGCGATTGGCTCTCTTTTTCCAGCCCTTTGTCAGTCAGTTTGTTTATTCAAAACCAAGTCAATGAAACGTTCCTCGTTTACTACTTTAATGAGTTTCGTAACCTAATCTGGCCCTGGAATCAAATTATTATAATTGCAAGTCGTCTAAATTTAATGCGAAAAACTTGCATTTACTTGCGTCTCTCCGGGAAATGCAACTTGCTATATATATAATATTATTTCACTTTATCTGTTATAAAAAATAATGCAGTTAACAGAAACAAAAAAATGTTTTCAAAACCGAAAAATGCACTTAGAACAAAACAAAATAATGCTCTGGAATTCTTTTGTAGGGTGATGCTATGACAGGTAGTGTTTCATATAAAACCAAAACCAAACAGATATTGTTTGGTGTTTATCCCTCAACAACAAAATTCAGTGGGTGTTACAGCTTTTAATCTATATAAATACCTACAATAAACAGATTCAAAACATCCTATTTGTATTTATGTTCGTCCTTTTCTTCTCTGCTATTTTTTTTTTTTTTTTGAATTTCCATTTGAAACATCGGAAATATTGTCATTTTCCATTTCCTATCCGTACCGAACATCCGGGATTAACCAAACGTCGTCGTCGTCTAGCTCGGGGCGATTTCCAATAAACGTATGCAGATGATATTTTTCTAAAACCCGCAAGGTGACATCCAACCCCAAACTCCCCCGCTTCCTCGTATAAATCCTCATGTATTTTGAAAACATCGAACAAAGAAGGACTTCAAAACAGATGTCCGAGAAGTTTTTCTTTTGGATATCTCTTCCTGGGTCGTCTCTTTTTTTTTATTATTCATATTTGTGTATATAGCTATGGTTGGCCAATATTTACCTTTGACATCGAACTAGGAAACTGAGTTTGTTTACAATTTCCTCTCTTGTCCTCCTCCTCCGCTTTAACACAAAAATTCTCCTTCCACCGAATGCAAAACATTTCTTTTCTATTTTACCTTATCTTGGGAGGGATGAGTTGGATGAGCTGGGCAAAATGAAAGCGTGTTTGAGATTGTATGTGAACTTTAAACAACCAACGGAAACTGTACAGATACCGATTGTGGTGCCAAGGGCAATATCCACTTTCGAAGAATTCTGTGGGTATTTTCGCACAAAACAAGAATATTTATACAATTCTAGTGGTTTTTCTTTTATCTATCTATGTGCATGTGTGGTTGTGTGGATTTGGATATGCAAATTGCGTGCTATACACCATAGCAACTATAGAAAAAGCAGGAACTAACCGAGACCGAGATCCTGTATCTTTATCCTTTAAAGAGAGCCTTAATCCGTGACCTAAAACTGGGTCATACACCGTCGTCGCCGTCGTCTACGTATGTTTTTTCTTCATTTTTTCAATGCACCGGTTGTTCATTTTGGTGTCATTGTCGTCCTTGTTGAGCGTTCGATTTGGCGAACGTTCGTGCCTCGGTCATGGAACCACAATCTTTGCATATGCAGAACACAAATAGCACTTGAGTGTTGTCATTTTCATTTTGCTGCTTTAAAGAGTAACACAAACTGCTGCTTGGAGTTGGAGTGAACAAAAAGAAGGAATTTATTGGACACACATGCAGCAGGCAGCACCTATAGTTGGGATGTCTTTGTTTGCTATTTATTCAGTCTCTTTTTTATTTATTTTTAAAGGTGGTTAGGTTTTATATTAGGAATGTAAACATCATTTTTGAGGCAAGTCTACACCTAAAGTGGAGTATCCTCCGAACGACCAACAACAGTACACAAAGCTAAAATCTGGAGGATCCTTTGCAATACCAAATTTGCATTGAAGACTTTGTTTATATTTGACTCGTATGGTAAACGAGACTTGTGCTTTTATTTGAATATTGAAGAGTCCTTTTCGCAGGAAGAAATATTCAACAGGTTTTCTGGAAAATAAAGTTTTAAGTGCGATTGAATATTTTAAGGATGTGGAATCATGAAAGAAGTGATTGTTTGTCTTAATGCGTATACTGTATACATATATAATTGTTAAGGCGGTAACATCCAGTTCGTGTAAGGGCGCCGTTGAAAGCTGATTATAAATATCGTCGGTGAAAATATGGCAAGTACTGGGCAGTAACAGTATTTTATCCCCATCTTCAAACGGGAAGGAGAGCGTGAAAGGGAACGGGAACATAACCGTTAACTACAACACTGCACTGATTTCAAAAATTAATTCACCGTTAGGGTGCTTCATTATCCCCTGGTGACATAGACTCTATTTCATCCCCATAATCCTACAGTAACGGGAAAGGGTTTTCAAAAATCACTGGACTTATTTAAAAAATTCGTTCAATATTGGGTACAATGCGGTGTTATCCGCGAGTAACATAAGCTTTATTTTATTACGGGGACGGGACGAATAAGGGGGCACAACAGGGAACTTTGAAAATGCTGGATCGATTTAATTTGACGGTTTTACTAGGTAAAAAAAAAAAAAAAAAAATAGGGTGGTGGGTTCCGAACGGCTAATCCAGAAAGTGAATTCTGGCGAAACCCCTTATAGTGAAGAAAGTTTCGATACAGACTTCTGCTTGTGTTGGTGATAGTTGTGATGAGTGTGACTTGCTACTGAGGTGGTGAAAAGGCAGTGATTGGTTTGGGTGAATGGGATGAGCTTCCGACTTTCTGGTGTTCGTTCTTCTGAATCGAGCCTTCTGTGATGTTGTTCCACAGCTCCGCCTGTGAATTGTAATTCTCTTCGGATAGTGTGGTGATTCTTGAGGTGAGACTAGAACGTTGGTTAAGGATTTCGCTTTAAGATATTTGGATCCACTTAGTTCACAGCGAAAAAGCAGTGGACACTAAAGCGAAGTTGCACTGGATACGGGACGGTCGCCAACGTCACCTGCTGATTTGGTTTGATTTCTTCTGCCTTGTTGCTGGCCTTTTAGGACGAACTGTATGGGCTATACTGTGTGGGTTGTACTGTGTTGAACGAACCCAAATGGAAAATCCCATTCGAGTTGATGCATCTTTTTGAAAGAGCTAGGGTGCCCTTATAAAATCAGGAATAGAAAAAACAGCTTCCATAGTAATTGACGATTTTGAGCATCATTCCAAGCAAGAAATTCCTCAAGAAACCTACGTACCCTGGCATCATGCATCAATCGTTTTGATATTTGAACTTTAGAAGTATAGAGATGATGTGTTCGACACGATCATGAACTTCGGGAAATAGATATAGTTTTGGATCATCAGAAACACTTGCACTCGCAGTAGCAATATCAAGTCTTACGACATCAATTAAGTTTCCACTTCCCCTGAAACACCTTAAAATTATTTTCGTGGTGAAATCAAAGGTGACGTCTTATTTGAATTAAAGGCTCTATCCGATTCCAATTGAATTCCATTATTTTCACAGTGAAAAACCCAAAAATATCGGAAACACGTTAACTTCTTTAAATTGGTTTCAAACCAACCCACAAAAGAAAAAACCGCGTTAACGGCCAAATTAGGATTTTACATATACAAAATAGCACTACCTTTCTGCAGTTGACTCACTGGTTGTACTCTGTGATCCTGTATCAACTCGTCTTCAACTTTTGAGCGTGTAAACTGTACCATCGCACGAGACTACGATAGCTGGGGCAAATAGAGCGGATGGACACCATCGATCAAGATTGTCAGACTTTCCATAGAAGCACATTGCAGGGAAAGCGTGGAGGGAGAAATACTCGGAAAACTGACTCAGATAGCTAGACTGGAAAGAGATCACCTGAAATCTAAGTTGTTTTTGAAATGTTTGGGTTAAGGTACACAAATTACACTGTGATTCCAACCAAAGTAGTTAGTTTTCTTAGTATTTTTGAATCAAAAACTGGGTCGAGTTACCGCATCAGTGATATATGAAACAACATCAGTCTGTTGTTCATTTATCGACTTCAATTCGTTCAAATGCTGATGAAAGAATGTCAAATTGTGATACTAAAGTGACTGAAAAGTTTTCAGTTTTTCAGTGAGAACGCAAGAAGTACAAAATACCAACATAATTCTGTCTCATATTACCTACTCCATCCCGTGTGCGGTAATTCGGCCCCAGAAAACTTAGATAGTACACAAATTACACTGTGATTCCAACCAAAGTAGTTAGTTTTCTTAGTATTTTTGAATCAAAAACTGGGTCGAGTTACCGCATCAGTGATATATGAAACAACATCAGTCTGTTGTTCATTTATCGACTTCAATTCGTTCAAATGCTGATGAAAGAATGTCAAATTGTGATACTAAAGTGACTGAAAAGTTTTCAGTTTTTCAGTGAGAACGCAAGAAGTACAAAATACCAACATAATTCTGTCTCATATTACCTACTCCATCCCGTGTGCGGTAATTCGGCCCCAGAAAACTTAGATAGTATAACATCATACTAAGTATCTTTGAAATAACTCAAATAACAAGATTATACAACAATGCGTACGCGAATCAAAACACACACTTCTAATTAAAATATTCCTGTACTTGATGAGTTTTGTAGTTGAGATAATCCACGTGTTTTTCAATATAATTAATAAATCTCACTGACAATGGAAGCATTGCTTTTGAAATGTACATCTGAGAAATATAAAAAGTGTTTTAGCTGTTAAAAATTGTATTAATTTTTTTATTGATTCCTGTACCCAAAATTTGCACAAAATGTCTACGAACATTCTCATAGTTTTGCTCAGTTCGCCATCCAGTACAAGTCCTAATTTTCTTAAAAAATAAAGGCTTCAAAGTAAATACTGTTTTGGATATAGCTAAACTTACTTATTTAGGTGGGCATTACAGTTTGTGGTAAACCTGGGCCTCAACCGACATCATTGATAAATACTTCGATTTGGTGCGAGCTCTCTCCAGTCTTGAACTCTAAGTTGGTAGAAGTCATCTTCCTTTCGAAAACCCGACAAACCGGAGCGTTGAAGTCCATCCGATTCTTCATGCCCATGCCATAGTAATCTCGCGATGCGTACTCATACAGCCCGTTGTTGTATCTATTTCTCCGCACATTCGGCCCTAACGACGTAACCGTCGGAGCGGAATTCTCTCCGATCAGAGAGATTTTGCTACGTGGTAGTTCTCAGATAGGAAGGACGATCGGACGCCGACGTTCTCCGATAAGTTTTTGTTGCGCAGATTTTAGTTTATGGAATGCAATGCATTGCCGCATATGTGAAAAATTTCTTACGACGACAACTACTTCGAAGCAAAATTGAATCTCTGAAAAGATGCGTTGCGGAAAAAAACTCCGCTCCGAGGGTTACCTCGATTGGACCGATTGTCTTCACATGCAGGATCAAAGATCATTCGGAGTATTCTTTTGAAACGGCCATCCGCTCTCGATAACGTCCATACTTTCCCGCCGTAAAGGAGCACTGAGATGATCAAGGTTTTGTAAAGGTTGCCTTGATTTTCTAGAAAATGTTTTGATTCTCAATTGTCTTCATAACACAAAAAAGCAGGAGTTGGACAGAGTTATCCTCCGTTTCTTCACCGCACTGACTGTTTTCCGTGTCTATGCCTGTCTATTGTGACGCTTTGTCCAATTCATCGATGTTCTCTGTCTTCGATTGAACTTATGTATATTTTATTTTGCCCTCATTCACCATAGAATGAAATTTTGTTATTCGCAATCGTGTTTGCTTTTCAGAATAACACAAAGCGAAGCCCCTATGTGCATCGAAATCCGAACAATTATGTTTTGGATTTTTCCCCTCTATACCTTTTTTATTAAAGAAAAACCGATTGATTTCTTCTCAAGTGTCGTGAAGTGTGTTTCGACTGCGAATTAAAAAAATTCAAATCGCGATTTATGGGCGCGCAATCAATGTTCTCAATTGGCTTCTTTGAGTTAGCCCATAGGTATTGGGCTTGCCACTATTATTTTAACGGCTCCTGTTACTGGTAACTAACCCCTTTTACAATAGGAGTTTCCCTTCAACGACTGAACAAAGACAGAGCTCCAGACGCAAGGATTTGTGTTAAAATACAAGTTCAGCCCTTTCTCTGCTCTTCATTATTTTTAAAACTATTTTAAAAGCTATTTTACTTAAATGCTAATAGTGGGTTATGGCACCTATGTGATTTTACTGCCGTCCTACTAAAACAATAAAGGTGATTGCTTCCCAGAAAATGATTAGAAAGATGAACTATTTTGTTAGTGTCTCTACCTACTTCGTAAGGCCCAATGAAAGACGCCTAGAATTGGCCGCAACCGTTCCCTTAAATATTTCACAAATAAACTAGGAATGTATCTATACAATGAGTAGGTACCTACATACCTATCCATAAAAATCAAATCTCAAATTCTCATCCAAGCAAACAGAAATGGACAAACATTGAACTTTTGTAGGCATTGAAGCAAATCGTGGAAATGATTTGAGTTTGATTTGTTTTTATATTATGTACCTTCATTACATAGAAAGAAGAATATCGATCACCCTTATTCATACCATGTCCAATTCGATTAGGTCTTCTCAATGGTAGGTATATCACAATTCGCAAACCACAATATCCTGGATAAAAATACAAAAACAAGAAGTTGGTACTTTTCCCAAGGAAGTATCAGTTTATCCATGGAAATATATGTATTTAAACTCCTTTCGTCATTCTCTTCTCCATTCTCGATTCTCATGTCCATCAACTTGCCAATAACAATAGAAAAACTGTACTTACCTACATAAACCAAACTAAGAGAAAAAAAGGGTAAAACGAAACCGGAAACAACCCTCCAATCAACAATAAAACTGCCAACCAAACAGCCAACATACCAATCCCGCATTACTGTGAAGGATGTTTATCAATTGAAAATCGGTTACTACCTACATTAAAGCCATATGACGAGGGGAGAGCGATTGGAAGAACAAATAGACCACTGCTCAAGGCATGATTTTGAAAATCAACTGTGCAGACTTAAGAATGCATCCCTGTTTCCCTTCTAAAATAACCTGGTTTATTCCGTAAATAATTCTTTCAAACCAGGACAAAATGTGTTTGCCAGATGTTGCCTGTTTTTACTATTCTCTCCCTCTGTTAAATGAACAACAAGCTAATAGAAATACAGCGAACCCAAAAAATTTCAAGAAAGAATTCTAAGGCAAGGAAATATGTACCTACAACAAAATAAAGAGGACTGACGACGGAGTGCGCTTATATTAAATTACAAGAAAGCAGGCGGTACGGTACAGCAGAGACACAAAAGAATGTTGGGTTCATCCCTTAACACAAAAGGCGAACAAAGCACAATGAGGTCAAATACAGGCTCCTCGAGTGCTTCACTCAAAGGAAAAATCATAATCTCTCTTTCATTGAATTCACGAGTTTTATTACAAAAAAAAAAAAAAGATAGAAGAAAATACAACAAAACATTGGTATACGCAGTAAACTATTTGTAAGGATAAGGATTAATAAAAACTATAACGTCTCTTAGGAACTACCTACTCTAATTTTGGCATTACTTGATTTCGCTAACAGTCGGCGTTGTCACTAACAACATTAAAATCCGATTCATCAAATTATCCGCTTCCGAGTCTTCCATACTATTCAGCTTGGCCGATATAAAGCCACAAAATTTCGAATTCAAAACCTCACGTACTGTCGGTTGTAGTTTCATTGGAGATTGGTCGAATGGCATATCTTCATCGGTAGAGGAATGACGACGCTTCCTCTTTGTCGAGGGTGACGGTGGCGAATTGTCAATGATTAATGGATACGGGAAGTCTGCATCGATTGCTTCCAATTCTTCGACTTCATTACCATTTGTCCCATTGTTGGCTGGGTTCTGTTGGTGGTGAAGCTGCTGATGCTGATGCTTGGGTCGTTGCACCTGGTTGCTATCTTCTGAGGTTATATCATCCATATCGTCATAGTTTCCGTTGAGTGTGCTTGAAATACGATTGTCGGGATTATTATCTGGATCTGGTTCGGGTTTTACAAAGTAACTGTAGTCGTCTTTGACGCTGGAAATAGAAAAGCGACTGTTGCTTTTGTTGATGCTGTTGTTCGAAGCACTTTTACTGAGACCCAAACTGCCGTCAAGAGGAATAGATGTGCTTCTGGAAATGAAAAATAGAGTCAATTTAGTATATCGTAAGAAGATGGGGATTATAATGTCATGATTGACTTGACCTGAACTCTTAGAAAACATATGTAACACGTATTTTGTAGGAGATTTTTTTACGTACGTGCTTTTCAATTTATGCCGATCCTATCCACTATAATACAATGGCAGATGTATCAAATAATCGATATTCTCAAAATAATTTTACTGCCGTGATTAAAATTATCAAGCAAGGTCTTATGGCCTCCATTCTCTTTTGCGTGTTTGGCAAAGGTATTCTTTAAGTACGTAATTAGCGTTAGTAGTTGTTTATTAGGGGATGTCCCGCGGATTTAAATAACTCCACCCTTTGATTGACTACCTGCCTTGCAGACAAAGGTTTTACAGCCTCGTATGTCGGCTTATACCAAAACAGATCAGCAAAACGAACCTTATTAATGTGAGGTGTAAGTAAATTCATAAAACAGACAGGTACAGGTAGTACTTGTGACCATCAGATCGAAAAAGCATGAATGTCAATAAGGGAAGCCAAGAGCAAACTCAAAAAGGTAACTAGGCAACAAATCATACTTTGTAATTTGTCTCAGGGTGAACTCTTCTCTGGCCAGGGAAACTAATGACCGCTAGTGTTGTTGACAGGGGGACTCAATAGCTTGCACTACAGACAAACTCTTCATATCATAAGAGGGTTTAACCACAAAACAATTAAAAAAAGAACTTTTAGGTACCACCAATCTTGAATCAGATAAATTTTTTCCAAGATTTAAGAACTTTAAAGAAGAATATGATATCTGAGACAATCAAATATTTAAGGCACACAATTATCTTGAACATTTTTTTTTTAATTAAATAAATACATAAATGTAGCTATGTAGAATGTAGATCAAATTCGGTTTGAATATTATGGCATCAAAATATTTCTGAATATTTCATCTTCAGAATGGCGTGGTTTGGAACCACATAAAGTTCAGTTCTCAAAAAACCCTAAACTATAAAATCACCACACATCCCCGTCATTTGAAGAAAATGCAAGTTATTTAACAGCCCTGTTCATTACTTGAACTTGCGCCAGGACGAGTTGAGGGCAAACTCGGCTAAGAAATCACTCACTTTGGCAGCAAAAGTGAGTCAAGGTTTTTCATAAAACGCTTTGTGCCCACCACTTGGTGACCCCAGGGCCCAGGGATTCAACGAACGAACCTGTTGTCTTAAAACAATCATGTACCTTACGTCAATTTGTGAGTTGAGCATTTCATAAGTTTATCCTAAGAATTCTTAGCATTACCATGAAAAGTCATAATGATGGATGAAAAAATTATCTGACGTAAATGGGCACCTAGCACTGATGATATAAATGACAAAATGATATTGATCACCATCGGTCCAAACAACCTCACCATAATCTGTCAAAGCATAGCAGAGTGGTCAGAAGCTGCAAGCAAAGTTCCCTGTAGAGGTCTTGAAATTTTCTTTTGTTTCCCATTCTTTCTTTTTGATTGAGACTGGAAAACCTTTATGAATATATATATATATATAGAGAGAGAGAGAGAGAGAGAGAGAGAGAGAGAGAGAGAGAGAGAGAGAGAGAGAGAGAGAGAGAGAGAGAGAGAGAGAGAGAGAGAGAGAGAGAGAGAGAGAGAGAGAGAGAGAGAGAGAGAGAGAGAAAGAGAGGGAGAGAGAGAGAGAGAGAGAGAGAGAGAGAGAGAGAGAGAGAGAGAGAGAGAGAGGATGAGTTCGTGCAATTGATAGTCATTATCAGTTATTAGTGTCGGTGTAATCCGAACATAGTTTGCGTTTTAGAAGGGTACGGTAACATCTAACTGATGAGCCCATTACCGTTCCTGGGCGAAACGCAAAAAGGAGTTGAGGTCGATCTGCACGATCAAACAACTTGTCTATCAAGAAATTCGAAAAATCGAATAAAAAGTAAAAGAATTGTATTTGGGAACATTCATCAAACATAAAATAAAACGGTCGGTCGGGTCCTATGTCTACTTTTACACGTTGAGTCGTGCTTCAGTTACTATCTTCGAATTTCTCATTGTTTTTTTTTTTGCGTCAAGCTGTCTTACATGTAGACTTTCTGTCGGAAATTGTAGATTATTTGGTAGTGAGATGCAAGTACATTTTGATATTTCAGACAAAAAAAAAAAACATAGAAATAAAAAAGGAAATAACTTCAGAAAATGGTTGAAAAGTGAGTTTTCAAAATATTTCAGATCAAAATCATCCATCCACATAACAAAAAATATGAAAAGTATGTGTACTCTGCCATACGAACAACATGTGAGGCAACACAAAGGTAAAACGAATAAGGGAAAGGAAAACGTCAATTTGAGACTTTGAATCTTTAACCCTCGACGCCTCGAGCATAATATTTTCAGTCTCTTTTGTTTGAAGTTTTTCACTGTCTTGCACTCATGGACTTCGAAATGCGTTAAACCAAAAGCGTCTCCATCAAAAAGCAGACTTAGTGATCTGCGACTAGCTCGTTAAATAAGTATTTGATTAAAAAAAAAAAAAAAAACAAAGGGTTGAAAAGAGGACAGTCCCGGACAATCAAATAAAATCTGTCTCGGCAAAGGCAGAAAAGAGTAAATGTCCGGGAAGACCCTGACGTATGGCAATGCTTATCAGATGTAAATCAATAAGAAGAAAAATAACAATTTTCGTGTCGTTTCGTAGGGCTGGTGACAGTTTTTTTCTAACCTCTTCGATGCACCTTGTGGGCTAACTATTTTCGTTCACATTCTACTATTTTTAATAACGAAGGACCGATCTTATGTCATCTAACAGTTTAAGCAGGGATTTTCTAACTATACATTGTAAAGTAAACCTGATGGCTTTGCGAGTGAGCATCTTAACCTTGAAATTAGTTTCACATCAAGAGGACAAAATGAACCAAATTCATTAAAGTGATTGTTCTTTGGGAGTACAAAGTCGATTGAATAATTTAAATTCATATCAGTATTCCCAAAGCCCTCCACTCTCCCCTAAGTAGAACGACTACTTTGAGTAAACAAATACAGAGAAACTGCTCGCGTTTTTGGCACCTATCTTCGAAAATCTTAACTTAAGATTCTGTCACTTTTCCCTTGTAAAAAGATTCAGATTTTCAGATGACAATTCAGATGACATTTAGATTTTCAGATTTTCGAAGAAAGATTTTCAGATGGAAAATCTTGGCTGAAAATCTGAACTTAAGATTTTACTTGTCAAAACAAGGAAACAACGTACAATGACAATCGAACTTTACTCGGTATTCTTGGGTTAGTTTTTTGTTCTACAAGTTTTCGCTTATTTATTGAATTGAAATTGATAATTATTGGTGTTTGGATATTCTGTTTTGTAAATTAATTTTAATAGTGAGTTTATCAACAAAGAAAATACATTTTTGAAGGCACACGATTTTCATTATTTTTATCACAATTAAGTAAAATGAATGTAATTTTAATACTGCTTAGTTTGGAAACACTTGGAAGTCAAATTGTTGAATTTCAAACTGAAAAAATCTGTGTTTTACAATTAATTTTACTACTAACTATGTAGAATCGAGAGGTGAATCACAGTACCATTTAACATCTGACACAGAGCTTAAATAGCGTTCTTGACTGACAGTAGTAGTTTCGAAAATTTCGAAGTTGCGAAGAACGCGAGCACTGTAAAGTAATTCTTCGGAGAAATGGAATTCGGTATTGTTTACACCCGAAAGTGCCATACAAGGTATAGATACTTAAATTGTATCTATTAAAAATGATTGTTTGAGTAAGTTTCTGATGAGGAAGTAATAGTAACAGGAAGACATCTTGTTTAGAAAATTTAAATCATTTTAGATGAGAAATAATTGTAGGCCTCGATGAAAGGATAAGACATTGACAACTTCAGGGGGCGGTTGGTTTTTTAAAATTTACTTGGAAAAGTGAGGTTCGTTTTTCTTGTCTAAGGATAATTTGGTCCCGAATATTCCCAACACGTTCGATAGATGGAATTTAATAAACAAGAACAACAAGGACGAAACAAAATTGTAATCAAGTCCAATTTCATTTCCTTTCTTTGGTCGTGATGTTGTTTAAATACAAACCCAAAATAGGTTGTTGTGTTGACACAAGTAACCTCAATTAAAAATGAGCAGCGATGGTTAAAAGTGTGTAACCTTAATGGAGAACTAACGGTAATCTAAGTTCCGGTTTTTGGGAATTTTAATAAATGATTTCATGGAATAGTTTCGTGAAAAATATTACTCGACGAGTCTTATACTCAGCCGTATCACAGATTCCATCGTCGAAAACTTCCACGCGGAAAGCTAAGTTACGAACTACGAAAATTTGTGATGACAAAATCCGAATGGAATTGAAGAAAGTATTTCCAGTTGCCACAATGTGCCAAATGTGCAAGATCATTCACAATTTTCTGCAAAACACAACATCTTTCGTATATTCAGACGACGATTTTACATTCCGCTCGGATTTGGTGATACCGAATCTACGAAGTTCGAAATTCTTTCCGATGGAAACTCCGAATGGACTATGTGATAGTTACATGGGGAAACTTTAGACTTTTTTCGATTACGATGGAATCAGTGATAGGGCTGACTATGTATTCAGTTCTTGAAGCCGAGATGGGAGGCTCTGGAGGATGGTAATAACTTAAGTTTTCGACAAAAAGAAAAGAATGAAGAAAAAACAAGTAAATAAATATATAAAGAAAATATAGAGAACAAAAAGATATATATAGATAGAACGAGAGAGAGAGAGAGAGAGAGAGAGAGAGAGAGAGAGAGAGAGAGAGAGAGAGAGAGAGAGAGAGAGAGAGAGAGAAAGAGAGAGAGAGAGAGAGAGAGAGAGAGAGAGAGAGACAGACAGACAGAGACAGAGACAGAGACAGAGACAGAGACAGAGACAGAGACAGAGACAGAGACAGAGACAGAGACAGAGACAGAGACAGAGACAGAGACAGAGACAGAGACAGAGACAGAGACAGAGACAGAGACAGAGACAGAGACAGAGACAGAGACAGAGACGAGCCCCCATCCCTCATGAAAACTTCAAGCGCGGAATAACAAACAACATGCCATGTTTAGGATGCTCTTAAGGTCTGTTTACACTTTATTAAACGGCATCGGGGAACATGTGAGTGGATGGCTTTCCTACCCACCGAAACCCAACCCGAATTCAAACCATACGTAATCAATCTCTTTACATTTTTAGTTATGTAGGTACATGTATGACATATGATAGTACCTATACTTACTAATAATTTCTTCTTGAACTAATTTCGATTTCAAATCGCTTCTTTAGGCTTTATTTAAGTAAATACCAATGAAAAAGTTTCAGTTTTCCCCAGTTCTGTATGCATTTGAACAGTTACACTTCAAACACTCACAGTTGGTGTTTGTCAAATGACTCACCCACTCGATGAAATGTTGTGAGCGACCGAAAAACCCAAAGGGGACAACGAACTGATTAGAGTTAAGCTCAAACAACGTTATCTCTTCAAGATCTTAACACTGTTACATCTTAACCACCATACATAGAACATATTGAAAAGCCCCAATATCAAGACTGAAGAATATTGTAACCAAACGCTAAACATTTCTAGATAGATAGGCATAGGTACTTACTTCCTCTCTCGTATTACATCTCGCAAAAAATCCATGGCTGTAAATAATCCCCACTTGGGTTGAAATCCATCGCCCATTGTCTTGACTAATGCCAATTCCCGTCGATAAGACTCCCGAAGTGATTTAAATGCACGCGCCACTCTACGTCCCGGAACGTTAAATTCGTTTCCAATCAATTGCCATGCATGGGATTTCTCCTCTTCAGCCCCTTTGAAATTCGGCAGCCGGGAATCCCACAAAATGGGGTTCATGTTGACCATTTTGATAAGCTTTAGCTTATCCGAAACATTTCGCCGAACTACTAAAAGAAAAATCCAGTTATAATAAATTTTGTTTGGCAGCTTCCAAATAAAAATCTTACTTTTATTCGAACTAGTCATGGCTTAATTCGTAAACGACACTCCTTTTGAGAGAATAAATGAAAAAAACACAAAGATAATAAACACACTGACGAAATTTAATTGTGTTCAATTGAAAGTTTTTTTTTTTAAATGCAGTAGCTGCTTCTTCTTTTAAGCCAACGAGCTGCTACAACGTCGAGCGAGTGGCAACAGCGTATTACCCTGCCGAAGGAACGTTTCGAATTAAACTAAACTACCACCCGGGATCGCACATGAATCAAACCGATCATTTACTACCCTATGTACAAAGTGCACACGGACGACAGGGGAGGCCACAAGTAAAACACCACCATAAACCGAATCTTGTGGGTAAGGAAGAACAAGCCAAGAACACGACTTTGTGGTGTTTACAGATAGGCCACCGAGAGAGGGGAAGTTTTATTGCATAGTTCACTTGTCGTCTTGCATTTACAGGGTGTGCATTTGACAGCGGGAAAAATCACTTCAAAAATTTTAAATCAGATGTTCCATGGTAATAATAAGGAAGTCTATTAATGAAGGAAAATCTTTGTTTAAGTTTTTAATAAAACACAACAAAGGTTCAACTAACATCTCAAGGAAAATCTGAGTACCTAAACCGACTGCACTGAGCGTTGTGACTTGTGACAAACTTAAGATTCAACTTCAACTTGCCACTTGGAATAAAGTCGTGCGCATACCAGCGCGGTTGGTGCATGCGATGTGATTGCATTAAGTGTCATGTGTCATTTTGACAGAAATTGCATCGCACGCATCAACCGCACTGGCTTGCGCCGGGTTTTCAACTATTTTTTCTTGACCTGCCTTGTGACATGGTTTTGAAAAATGTGTTTTTTTTATGATCGAGTTGAAGGAAGGACTAAAAACGGAGCTTACGTTGCTTTACTCGTCTTTATACCAATGGTAGAATCAGTTGATAAAAGCACCCTGTTTTTCAGAGTGTATCATTTTTTTCGTTTGAGACTGTATTAAATTAAGTCTCTTCCTGTAATTTAAATAATTCTTATTTTTGGCCATTTCTGTTTTGCCTCTGTTTGCCTTCCTTTGTATGGATTACCATAGGCCCAGCTAAACGGTCCTTATCTGCCTTTTGAGATGAAGATGTGTGATCGCGATGGAAATGGCTCTTTGCATTGATTTGGCATTTTGGACAAATCTGGGAGAAATGACAAAAAGTAGGTAATGAATTTTTTTGATCTATGACTAAGTGGCAGATGGACTCGTGTGTGTGTGTGAGCTTGTTTGGCAAATAAATAAATAGCGTTATCTCGCTTTGGCTCAAAACTGCGCTCTGGAATTTGTTTTGAAAAGACCATATGCACAAAGCGGCCAGTACATGTACATGTACATGGGGTTATTATCGGGAAACCATAACGGCAACGGCACTGAACTATTTTAGAACGACAATTTTTTTTTTTGTGTTTAATATGTGGTATATGGAATTGAGGGGAGTGTGAGTCAGACAAACAGACAGATGAATATTGACGTCGACGAGACGGTCGGGGTGAGGGAAGACGTCGGACTTAAAAACAACCGTGGATAAACGGCGGCAACGAGTATAATCATGGCTTTAATGTGTGAACGGCTGCTGAATGCTGGCTGGGCTGGCTATCGCTTGTGGTGGCTGGTGGCATACTGCAATCACAGGCAAGCTGTGATGGGAAGTGGGATCTTTAAGAACATTTTTTGTTGTTTCTTTAGTTTGGCGGATGGTTGATATTATTTGAGTTTGCGTTTGTGGAACCGTCTTCTTTCTAAGACGAAATTCGAATGGAGGTTGAATGGAAGAGCGGGATGAGGTAGTAGGTAGGTAGGACGGTTAATTGAATATGTAGACCGGCTGTGGTTACGAAGAGATTAGGGCTCAAACGAAATAAATTCTTTTTATTTAAATAATCATCGCGGTTGTTTGAATTGAGATAAGGGAGTTGTGTGTATAGAGTAATATGTTTAGGTAAATGTATTATGTACGTTATATGTATTTATATTCTATATATAGATATTGTATTTACCTACATACCTACCAATTGAACATATTTGTGAACCAAATGAGAAGTTGTGAGATTTGATGTTATTGGATTGTCGTTTTCATATTGCATACCTTGGTACCTACATAGAGGAAGTGCTCTTTGAACTTAAGTTAACTGCGAAAAACTCAATTTCGTGGCGATTGTAGATACCTATGTATTTAACTATTCCTGACGAGTATTTGTGGTTAGTATTTCTGCCTGTTACTTAGCAGTTCAAGGTTCAAATCCTCGAAACTCATATGCAATTGATTTTGTCGCGAGTGAGTCCTCCGACAGAAGTTACACTGTCATGAAATGCGCTTTCTCGCTAAGCAGTTCGGAATAGAAAAAAAACTAGGTAGTAGGTCCCCTCCATTGCTCACAAAGTTGGTAGGTACCTACCTATAGTTAAGAGAAATGTGCTAAGTCCATAATCAACCAACATCTTTCGCCAACAGTTTCGATTTCGGGCGATCTCATTCCACTTTTGCACTCTAAGTCGGTTGAGGTCTTTTCATTTGACTGCGCCACCTAAGACGAGGTGTTCCTCTTCCGCAATTTCCTTGCAATTTGCTTTCGAAAATCCGTGGAGCCAGAGTGTTGATGTCCATCTGCTTTACTTCTTCAACTTCAACTTCAAACTTTATTGAGACTACCTACAAACTACATAGGTATTTATTAATATAAACATGATTTCTTTTTTGTCGACTTAAAGATATGTATGTCTGACTGAAACTAACTTTATACAAAAGATTTTTAACTTTTAATCATAGGTTTCATTAAAAGATTTACAAACAGTGTTGCCAGCTTAGTGGAATTCCCACTAGATCTGGTGGTTTAGACGTGCCTTTCGGCGTGAAAAATTTGGTTTTAGTGGCTGGTGGATTTTTTAGTGGATTAGATTATTTGAGTTAGTGGTCAGCTTCGGGTTCAACCACTAGTTTCTTTAAAATTATTTTTCTAACCTTGCACAAAATAGGGAAACTAAATAACATCTATCAGATTTTTTTATTTCTCTTTGTTGTGTAGATAGATAGATAAATTCATTTTTTATTCAACTTTCACTTAAAAATAAGTTCAACTTTCAAAAGTATAAAAACATAAGTGTAATAAAACTAATCATTCAATAACTTGGTAGTTAGAGTTGAATGACGAACGAATGATAACACCGAACTCAAGCCTGTCGGGATGTAAAGGATTCCCCGAAAATTGTTTTATAATTTCTTGAATGAACGAATATGAACCTTATTAGTACTGTTTCAAAGTTGATTTGATTTGAAGAAGTTTTAATTATTTACTTACTAAGTCAATCAGTTTAGTAAAAAGTATAGTTCGCTATTGTTTGTTGTGTAAAATATTATTTACCTACTTTTACGTAATGTTTTCCTTTTTTAGAGTAACAAAAATAATTATTTCAGAATAACAATAACGTTGTTGTTGTTTTGTTTTTAAATTATATTCAGGTAGGTAAGTAGTTGTTGTCTTTAAGTTATTTAGTGGAATTCTGGTGGTTTGAGAGGCCATGTGCCGAATTACATTCAGACTGTTTGCCTGCTGCGTGTTTCGTATATTTTCTTTTGAACCCTCATCCCGTCAGTCTCTCAGTATTACACTCAGACGTTTTGCGGCTGCGTGTTTTTTGACACTTCTCTTTCATTTTTTGTTCTCACCCACAGAGTCAAACTGTGAAAATAATCAAAGAAGCTCAGCTGCATTATTTATAAATCCATAAAAAAAATCTCATAAAGAGCAAAATGTTATTTGAAGTGGTAAATAATTTAATTAGATTTTGCAGCAATGATTATTGACATCCTGGATATGGAAAATACATGAAAATACATGGAAAATTAAAGAAATTGTCCCACGACATACTACTTCCTTACTCAGGAACATAAGAAGATACAATAAAGCAACGACAAGAAACAAAGAAAGACAAGAAAAAGAAACGTCAAAAACCATCCAAGACAACTGGACAATCCTCAACCCAAAACTTTTCGGGTTGAGACTTTTTAAAGTATTTCTATTTCATCTGCTTTCTCTTTCGCACTTATTTCCGTCTTTGCAAAACCGTCTGGGTGTAATTCGGCACCATTTATGTTTTAGTGGTTTCTGGTGGTGTACGCTGCCGCATTTGGTGGGTTGGTAAATATAAAGTTGGCAACACTATTTACAAATGATTGGTAAGTGTACACTTGCTCCCGGCGTACAATAAGACTTTTGCTCTTGAGGCATTCTTAACTTATGACTAGAACTTAAAAATAAAATAAAATATAAACTAAACTAAGAGAATTCTCTCATCTTTGCGGATATCATTTTTAAAAGTATGACAACATACAAAGGGACATAAGTTACAAAAATTCTTAAGGATAAGTATAAATCCTATACCATCCAAAGAAAATTTGTTTTCTTATGCTTTTCAGAAACAAAGGCTTATGTATTTTTGCTTGACTAATTAATTTTTCAAATATCATCCCCGAAAATTAAGTGGAGATCCTTTTTCATAAAACGGTATGGACAGTGTCAAATTTGTATCAGGTCTTAATATTGACATAGAAAATTCATTTAGCAGGTTAAATGGAGACAAATAATAATTTTCATTTAAGCTTTGGCCAGTATTAGAACCAGTTAAGGACCTAACCAGTGGATTTGTGTGTGATCTAATTCGTTCCATCTTTTTCAGTAAAACTTCAATTTGGTACGTCATAAAAGGTGTCACGTTCGTGCATTCATATATGAATTTGTTCGAATACCACTTTTTATCATGTTTCCTGAATTTGCCACAGCAAAATCTTAGTATTTTTCGTTCAAAAGCTTCCATTTCCTTTGCTGCAGTTGGAGATATAGTCAACTAAATTGAAAAGGCGTATGTTAGAATGGGTCTAATTAAAGTCTTATAAATCAGTATCTTAGTCTTACTTAAGACTAGAATTTTAATGGCTTCAGCGTCATGGATACCATTTTTGCCTTGTTAAGGACTTTTCTTGCATGTTTATTAAAAATAAAACGCTGGTGAAAGTTAACACCAAGATACTTGGTTTCACTTAGTAATGGTATTGGGTGACCATTTATTTTCAAAGCCAGAGATCTACTTTCATTAACAACTAGATAGTGTCCTTTTCTGCTAGCGTTTCTAAAACACGTAAGACCACATTTATCAGTATTAATTTGCAGTCTCCACTTTTTGAAGTAATTTTCAACGTGTAGAAGTTTTCGCTTGATTTTATAAAGAACAACATTTGGTCGTACATCACTGGCTAATATAGTGGTATCATCAGCATAGTGTATAGAACCAGGCTCATCTGTAATAGGAGCTGAAAGTGGGAAGTCCTGTAAAAGTAAATGTTAAACAAATATGGTCCAAGGATTGATCCCTGTAGGATACCCGAATTCACATGGAAAAGATTGGATTTTTCGGCACTTATCAAAATTGAAGAGCTTCGTAGTAGAGTCAAAAAGCTGTATATCAATTTTATGAGCCAATCTGGATATTTTAATTTTATGAGCTTGAAAATAAGGCCGTCATGCCAAATTGAATCAAACGTTTTCAAGATCAATATCTAAACTCACTGTACATTTTATGTTCCTTAAATTTTGAATTACCTTATTTTGAAGTAAGAGTAATGCATGCTCAGTTGAACATCCTTTCTAAAATTAAATTGGTTTTTTGGGATAATGCCTGCTACTTCTGAATAACTATTCAAATAATCTGCTTTACATGGCCAAGCCATCGTAGCCCCACGATGCGTACTCTTTTCTGGCTGTGCCCATGTCGCGGTACAGCTCATACCACTCGTTGTTGTATATTCTTCTCCACACATTGTCTTCACATTCTTTTGAATCGGCCAAAAGTTTCATCATCCGCTTTTGATTACGTCCATGGAGCAATACCGGGATCGTTCAGGTTCTATAAAGGTTTTACTTTGGATTTTCTAGAGAGGGTTTTGCTTCTGAATTGGCTTCTGAACCCAAAGAAACAACGGTTGGCAAGAGTAATTTTCTGTTTGATCTCCGCACTGATGTTCTTTTCCGTGTGTTTATAGCGAATCCTAGGTAGACGAAGTCCTGTACTAGCTCGAAGTTATGTCTGTGTATGTGTATTATAACGTTTTGTACAATTCGTCGATGTTCAGTGTTCTTGCTTGATGACAACACATACTTCGTTATACGCTCATTTGCCATCAAACTCATTTTCGCCGCTTTTGTTTCAATGCTCGTAAAGCACCAATGACATCCGTTCTGTAAGTCGAATTCATCCGCATAGACATTCCCAAAAAAACGCTCTGGTAGACAATTAACTGAGGTTCGAGCAGTCAGTCATTTCTAACAGAGCATTGTAGTGTTGATCTATTTTTTCTTCGGCCCTTTGTCAACACTCGCACTTACTAGTTTAGCGGGTCCCCTCCGGGTGGAGCATCCCAATACCCAGTGATTACCACGTAGAGGTATAGTAAGCACACTGGGCGCCGCACCGCTAAGTTGACACCAATCAGAGCCTTCTCGAATAGTACATGCCCAACCACTGGCCGTACGGTTGGCTAGAATAGATTCCACCCGAGAGGTTTAATTTTCGCATAGGTCAGCAATAACACGCCGAATATCCTTTTGCAGGGCGTCAATCACTTCGGGCTTATATTAGTAGACAAGCGGCTTCGCATAACATCAGGCAAAATATTCCTTTCCAGCCGTGTTGAGTCACCCGATCTTGGAATCGGCATCAAAATCGATTTCGCTTCGAGACAATTTGCAGAACGTTGACGCAGTGCCCAGTGGTCGTACGACTTCAATTCATTCCCGATGACAGCTGTCAAAAAGACCAACTATAAAAAAGTATTGCTAAAAAGAACACCCTTTACTTCGACAGAACTACATACTTAGATTGGAGATGTTTCGACGTTGGAAAAGTATTCTTTTATACAGCTAAATAAGTCCTAGCAAAAAGGTGCAGCAGGATTGAGCTATAGGTATTTGCAGGTTCGTTAGCTTTGATTGTGGAATTTATTCCTTTGCTTGGGTTATTTTGAAATTAACTTACAAACCATCATTTCAGAAGATGGAAAATATAATAAATAACAAATGAAAATATAGAATTCGCAAAAAAAAAGGCCATTCGTTTTTCAATCATCAATGTCTATATGACATCGATCTTGTGTAGATACCATGGTATTCAACTGAATCAGGCTGGACCTGGACAGCCAAGTACTCTATGGAAGCAAGGGCTTATAACGTATTAAGAATGTCAATCTCTTCTAGTGGCCAACTATTGAGTATAATAGTCTGATGTTCTTCAATTGCTGAACGGTCGAGACTGGACTGCTCTTATCAATTTTGTGAAAACTGCGCTACGATATCGATACCAAATATTAAATGAAGCGTTTTAATTTATATAAATATGTAATTTTTTTTACTATTTTGTTTTACTTTAAACTTGTCATCCTGGCAGACGGCTTTTGCCATTTTCGTAAAAGATTTGTTAACTGAACTTGTAAACCATATGCTTTTGTAATAAATCTTACTTACTAAATCAATAGTCTATACAAAATGTATTTCACGTTCATAAAGAACTTTATTATAGTCGGCTTCGATAGTTCTACTGCCTTTTCTATTATAACATAATTTACTATTTCTGTGGCACAGCAAACAAATTGAAAACGCATAAATCAACATAAGTAGGAAGGTACAACTCAATACCTACAGCCCTTGAAAAAATCTTCTCAAAATCAAGTGTTAACTTGAAAATAAATTTAAAAAAAAAAATCGGTGATTGCAGAAGTTTTCCATCGGAAAAAAAATTTCGTAAAGTGCTGTAATTCTAGAGTGCTTCGCTTTCATAGGTAACCTAATTTAACATTCCCTCAAGGATCCTCGACAACAACCACAAAAATGTAGATTTCAAATTACTCTCTAAAAATTCAGTAAATAACAAAAAAAAAAAAAGGCAATCTAAAAATAATTAATTAGTTTTTAAAGTAGGTTCCTACCTATTTTTTTTAAGCGACTTCCTGCCTAAATTATTTTGAAAAGCCCTAAAAATGTTTAAAACTTAGGTAGTACCTACTCTTTTTGCCAACGCTTGTAATTAGGAAGACATGTATGTAGGTACATCTGAAATGCTAGAAAACATATCTACATTTATGTACCTACATCTGTCGTCCTTAAAAATCTGCGAAATTTTTAGCGGAAATTTTTTTTTTTTTGATAGGAAGGTACCTTCTACCTTCAAATGCGAACTTTATTGCATCATAGGCAAGTAGGTAACTTTACAAACATCATGTATATTGTATACATAGGTTCCTACTCGTATGTAGGATTCTACAATCAGTTCAAATGAAATTGCAAGCAACTGCACTTTTACAACAAAGGCTCTAAACTAAATCTTTCTCTTTACCATGAAGTAGGTAGGTACCTACATGAGTAGAAAATTCTGCTAGCGTACCTATAGCCTACCTGGTAAAGACCAGTTTAAAGGGTCGGATTAATAAATTTTTCCAGCTATTTCCATCCACTTTGGCAGTTACTAACCGAAATCATGTTTACAGCAGCGGAAACAACTTCTTCCAGCTGCAAGCACTTAAAGCCGTGTGTTCACAGTTCTGTTTTGTGTTTTGTGATCTAAATAAAAATTCAAATTTACCCAAATGACGACACCCGACGAACTAATGCAGGCACACAGAAATGGATTAAGACTCAATACCTACAGCGTGTCAGCCGTGTCCATAAATATTTAAAAGTGCGCATGTGCAAAAGATTACCCATTGCTGCTCTCTGGTTTCTGGTACCTAGTGTTGTTAATTCCATTGTCGTCAAGTAAGTCTTCTTTCAATTCAGAACATTTTTGTATTTTTTTTTTTGTAAGCCAGGTCAATTCATTCTGTACACAGTATACCGCCATAATCAATTCGCCTGAGCCTCACCCTTGGTTCTTGATACCCCTTGGTTTTATGATGGTGACGGTGAGTCCATTATTCATCGACGACGATCACAAAAAAGCGAGGAATGATATGCTATTCCAATTCCCACCCTAATCATGACATGAGTGGCAGTTGTGGTATTGCTGGCAACGACCGACGCGACCGACCGACGCGACTCGACGCTGTGAACGACGTTTGAGATCGTCCAAACTTAAGTCGAACAAAAATTTTGATGGTTTTGACTGAGTTGTAGTTATGGGTAAAGAACGAACACGACAGGGCGACATTCTCAATTGCGCGTTCGCTTTTTTGCGTTTCTCTGTGCCTGTGACTGGCTATGGGGCTCTAACCAGCAGCGGACACTGGCCAGCCACATCATTGGCGGCAGTTCCCGGTACGTATACGGTAACGGTCGAGGCTCGGGGTAGAGCTCGGGGGTTGTTGGTGAGATATGGTTTTGCCGTTGTTGTGCATTTCAAATAATATAATCCATTGGGACAAGTTTATTGCGCGTGCTCACACACAAATGTAGACACACTAGGGCTAGAGTATGCCGGGTCAATTTGGATGGCCATAAAGTTTTGCATATGTGTATGTACGCAGACTTGTGTATACTCGTAGTGCGGACCAGACCAATGTGCTTATGTACACCAATTTCCCTTGCTAACAACTTTCAATTGAATTCGTTTAGAGCTAAGCGAAATGACAGGGGCGTTTCCCCTTGTTATTTTGTTGATGAATTTTAGTGACAATAACGTAAGTCTATCTGCGCTGCGATAAGGCTTAAAAGATGTTTTTTTTTTCGTTTTCGTTTTAGCTTGAGCAAAAGCATTGATTTTGGGGTGAGAAATGTAGAATAGCACATAACGCATTTAAACAATGAAATACGAGTAGGTATAGGTACTTATGTTTAAAAACTTTTATGTGTAAATAGGTACATACATATGTACGTACCTACCAAGATTTTAATAAATTCAACATTTTGTTGCAAATTGAAGGAATGTATTTTGGCCTCAGTATCAATCTTAATGAACAATTTGGCCTTACCTCTGACAACAAAAACTTTCGCTGCATGACTTTGTATTCTGGTAAGCGTTTTTACTTTCGATTATAGGTAGGTACCTACTACAAGACAAGTTTTGCAATAGTGCAAACATTTTTTTTTTGAGATTACAATTAAATAGGTATGACCTTACGATGATAGAGAATAAAACGTAGGTATACCTACCTATTGAAATTTTCTCCGCCTGTCTGTATGTCTGTCTGTTCTAACCTATATGAACCTTCTGCCTGAACCGCTTCACAGATTTTCTACGAATTTCGCAACTAGTTTCGCAATTAGTAGGTACTGAATGGTTTTTGAAATTGAGTCTCTAGGTCTTGAAATAACGATACATACCAAACAACCTTTATAACAATACTTATTTTTTTCAAAAACGTGTGTGTATGATTTTTTCTGTCTTATGATCAAAAATTTTTTTTTTGGAAAAATTTTAAACAGTTACCCCCAGTACACCGACTTTCTCGTTAATGGGTAACACAATTCTGATGAAATGTTATACTAAAGAAGTCCTAGATGGTTTAAAAGAGGTTGGTAATCAAAATTTGAAAAATATTAGCTTTTTAAATTTAAAATTTTTTTTCAAAAATAATTTAATTTTTTGAGTAGGGGAAAGCAGGGCATAACGGACCCTTTAAAAACAACATGTCTATCATGTTCAAAACAATTAAATTCATTAAAAGAACTTTGAATGCATTAACTAAAGAGATATAAAATAAATAAGCTTAAAAATTCTTCAATTTGTATTAATTTTAAATAAGTGCTTCATAAATCTATTTTGCCCCGTGCCTGGGGCATAACAGGCAAAGGTAATGAACGGTGGGTATTGAGTTAATGTTGAGTACAACGTGTGCAAACGTGGCTCGATTCATCATCTCCATCCTCCTCGTCGGCGCAAGAGCATTGGGTTCACTTTCCAACGGCTCTGTAAGACACCCATCCCTGTTGATTCGGAATACTTATAAATGCCTACAATAAAGGCATTCTTATTCTTCTTCGCTTTCCGAAAATTCTAATTATCTCTGCTTTTTAATTTTTGCAGCGAGCTTTTCTCCTTTCTTTGCGGCAGGATTGAGCTTTGGAGTTTCAGCCTCAAGTTGAGCCTTGGACGGCGATTCGGTTATTACAGCCGTTTTTCATCTGCGTTTAGAAACTCTTTTTTTTCCCTGGTGCTTTCGGAATGGCAATGATTTGAGATGGTGAATAATAATTTTTTAATGAAGATGTCGAAGGTTGAGCATCCATGGATCTTGAATTCTGGTCTGAAACTGTTTCTGGTCTGAAACAGTGGGTGAATTATTCTTTTCCACAGGCAAAATCACTTGGAACGGATAGATTTTTTGAAACCGTTTATAGCTGCTGACATTGTTGCCGTTTTTACATATGATCTACAAAGCAATTGACCAACTTGATAGTGAGTTACTGTCCTTCCAGGATGTTGTCTTAGCTATTTTTTTACTTCATCGCCGCAATACGAGCTCAAGGGCTTCATAAAGCTTACATCCAAAGGTTGCAGCCGATGAGTGCAATGTGGCGGAAAACTAAGCAGAACAACACCACTATCCCTTGCTGTGTCAATAACTTCCATGCTTTTAACGTGGCTTGGCCATCTAAAAGCAACAAAACGGGTCGCTTTTTCGTTGCTCGTGACCACTCAACAAACTTTTTAAGCCACTTCCAAAACAAGTCCTTCATGATCCATCCCTTCTGATTGGACTCAGCCCATGAATTAGGTGGTGCTCCATCCATCAACTCCACTTTTATCCTCTTACGAGGGAAAATAAACATTGGTGGCATGTACGAACCATTAGTGCTCATGCATATCTACGTACGAAGCTGTCCTCGTTCTGAGGACGATAGAGATCCTACTTGTTTCCGTCCTTTTGTCGCCAAAACTTTTCCCAGACTCTTGGCGACCGTTGTGATCAGTGCTGCCGTTTCTACTGTCATGACAGTAGACTACTGTTTTTTCACTCTAAAAAAGTCCAATCTCCTGTCTCCTGTTACCAAGGCATTTTTTTCAATATTCTACTGTTTTTCTGACTTTTCTAATTATTACATTTAGTAACTCAGTAGTCAAACATTTTATTACTTTTTACAAATGTCTATCATAAGTTCATAAGAATTTTTTTTATCCTCGTACCACAATATTCTTCATCTTCAAGAAAAGATATTATAAAAGAACATACCTGTTCAAGTTCTACCTCCAGTTCATCCCTGTTTTGAAGTTTGCATGACAGTTTGAAAATTATTTGATTGAAGATGTTGAAAATATTCTGGAAAATGCTTTCAATTTCTACATTAACGGCCATATTATTCACTCTTTAAATTTAAACCCAATAGAAATAAACCCAGTTGTCAAAATTTGATCCCAGATTTATATTTTGATCCCGGATTGTCAAAGTGAGAAACGTCAAATTGTTGAAAGTGCTGAAAGTATTGTATTTATAATCAAATATGATTAAAATATATTCAAACACTTCAAAATTATACTGATATTGTCTTTTTATTTTTTAATTAATATTTCCAGCAAAATGTTTCGGCATTGCGGATGAACAAACTACGCGAAGGCACCGCACCTGATATTACCAACGAGGATTACTTCCCAACTCTTGGCGCCGCACGACCCGAGGAGCAAAAGAAAAAGAAGAACTAACATCTACAGACTGTGGTGCTGCTTTTGTGCTCCCCTTCGTCCAAAGAAAACAAAATTTCTCGTCTACATTAGCTGCGTTCCTTTGGGAACTTTTATCTACTGCTTAGTACTTCTGGCTGCTTTGAACTACTTTTCCTTTTGGTTAAAGTAGTTCTTCGAAGTAGTTACGATACTAGTCTACGCCAGATGGCGTCAGTAAAAAGAATAGAAAAAAACCAACAACCGCAATGACATATAATTTTGGAGGTTAGATTTTACTTTTTGAAAAATTAACGCGTTCCATTCAACGTCTACTGCGAAGTACTAAAAAGTAGTTTAAAAGTCCCAAAGGAACGCGCCTATTATGTTCATTTCATTTATTAAACAATAAACATTACATAAAAAAAGATTATGTAGAAATGCCTTTTGGCCAAATTAAAATCAAGAGCTTTTATGATTTTTATTTCCATTTCTAAAACCTGGTTCTTCGTGTAGGTATCATCGGTTATATAAATAAAATCACCAATCGCCGGTGGAAAAAGCTCTTCGTATTTTGAGGCCACAAACAGTGCCGTAACACCAACCATTTGCAGGTGTTGGCGCGAGGTAGTTTTCACAGCTTGCAAGTACCTGTCGATTATTGCCACACACATGTGACGGACAAAATAAATTGTTTACCTGCATTAATTTCACTACGGAATATTTTTATTTTCCACTTTATACAATTGCTTTGGGTTTTTAACAAATATTTTTAGCGTTTTTTTGTGTGAATTTGGCAAAAAAAAAAGATCATTTGTTGACTGCCACTCTGTCTAGAACTACCTGTTGAGTTTTCATGATGTTCTGGAGGTGGTGTGGGCGTAGGAGAATCATGATTAGGCTGCGATAGCCTTTGTTCATCATGTTCATAGCAGGCTGGTTTTGGTGAGGTTGTCTGGTGTAAATAATGAAACCCAGAAGAAGCGTCAATACTGTTATCATGTATATGAATATGAATCCCAATTGGCTGCAATGTTTTCGTTCATGTAGAAGATGAATTTGTATGGAGAATATAAAAAATAAAAATTATTTATTTGCAATGCAACTTATAAGCTTCCCTACTTACATCTTTAAGTGCCTCAAGTTGTGCAATGAATTGTAGCTCCAATCGAGAGAAAAGCAGCATTACTTTGCAAGACGGCTGACGGCTACTTTGAAGCACTGCCATCGGCGTCGTAATGCGTTTTGCGAGTTATTGAACCGGACGGGAGTTGCTCGAATGTAGTTCCAAGTAAACAAAACATTGTCAAGCTGAGCATCCCAGTGTGATGAATCGTGGAGTTTCTGTGTGTGATTGATTATTATAGCTGCTTTGAATGCTGATATATATCCATGACCACCTTGGCATAGGCGAAACTGTCTGTTTTCTTGCACAACCGTGATGTCGGTGGATTCTTGAAAATGTTTCGTTTCAATTCGTCTTCCAAATACCTAAAAAAAAAAATTCACATTTTAGTTTTTAGAACTTCAAAATTGCTCATTTTTTACCAAATAACCGGGGTGGAAGATTCACTGCGAATTAGTTTGGTTGCGTTGTGGTTTTGCAGGGATCCAGGGAGGATTTTTTGATGGCCGACTTTCATTCTCTGTGACAACTATTGAAAGAGATACCGTGAAGTTAGATGGAACGTGTTCCTGATCGGGTAGCTCATCCAGATCGTTTGTTGTTGAATTATCACAATACTTTTGGGATCTGCTGTCAAGAAACCATACATATCTTTGGCCACTGAAAACATTCCATGCAAGTGTGGAGCCTTCGACTGGGGACAAATGTAAATAGACCCTGCTTCTACTGTTCGGATAGGTGGTGGTAGACGGGGACAGTTGCGATTGCCGAAGTTATAGATGCTAACTTTTGCAGGTGGATAGTAAAGTATGCATCCTAATGCCCACACATCTAACTGCGGTCCTATCACATGATTGTTCCAAGTGTCTTAGCATTTCTGGAGACCTGTACATAGGTGTGGTCACAGTTGTAAGCTAAAAGAAGTAAAACAAAAACAATTACAATAAATAATCTGAGAACAAAATACAACAAATAATTTCTTTTACTTCACCTTTTACTTTTGACAGATTGGGTTAGGTTTGTTCGCGTAAAATATATAAAGCACACTTTTTATGTCAAAATCTAGGTAAGTTTGCTTGATTTGGCTGCAATGTTTGTATTTTCCTGTAGTATGCGAACGATCCCAAAATATCCCAAAAATACATCCGGATGTAAAAATTTGAACCCGACGACGCAATGCGGTTTAAATCCATCGGGTTTATTTGGAGTGAATAATATGGATTTGCGTTTGACAACTGGGTTTATGTGATTTTACATCCGGATGTAAATTTAAACCCGGGGTTATTGAGTGAATAATATGGCCGTAAAGGATGCAGTGAAATAAAAAAACGTTTTCCAATAGATAGTTTACTTTTTCAACAGTTTCAATTTGTAGACCCTTGTATAGCTCTTAATTTAAACAGAACACAAAACTTGAATTCCTTGCAAATACTTTGTTATCATTTTTCAAAATTGATAAATACAGTTGATCTTTTGAACGAGTGGCATAGTTTGCCTACGTACTTTAAAGAAGAAGAAAGACAAAAGTAAAAGACGCAGGTATTGAAGAATTTTGGATAATGATTGCAGGTATCAAAGTTTACAACGATGAACTAATTTTTAAAAATATCTTTAAATTGGCTGAGATTGTTTTAAGTTTGCCACACTCAAATGCAGAACGTGAGCGAAATTTCAGCATTGTTACCGATGCAAAAACAAAAAAACGAAACTGTTTTTGGGAATAAGACTCTCAATGCAATTGCTGTCATAAGATCGCACTTAAAAGAAGATGATTTGAATTATATATGGCATTCCAAATTACGGAAACACATTTAAATTTAATAAAAAATCAATGAGAAAATATGTGATTATATTTTAAATAATAATTTCAACTAAAAGACTGATATATTGTCCTATTTTATTTTAGTTTTTAATTCTTTTTTCATTAGTAAGCCACACATTTAAAAATATGTAATGAACATGAAATTTTTTTGTTTAGTTCTTGGATAATTTTATAAGTTATTTATTTTGTTTGCTTTAAATAATGATTTAAGTTTTTTTTTTTGAAAATGAAAATACCGACGTAAGCGAGGTTCACTAACACATTCGAGTCCAGTTGGACGTTCTATTCGAAAAAAATTAAATCTCCTGTTTTTTTAACCCGTTGAACAGGAAATCTCCTGTTTTTGTCAATTCATCGAACGGCAGCACTGGTTGTGATCCCTGTCTCATCGACATTAAATATTCTGTCAGATGAAAATCCGTGTTTTTAAGGCCCCGACCCATAGAATCCGTTGCGTCCGTTCGCTACCGGATTCAACTGACAGCAGTGAGTTATACCGGGCACAACGGATTGGGGTGACCAATAGAATACGTTGCGGTGTGAAGAGAAAACTTGAAATTTGTTTTGACTGTGCATGTCATCAGTTCTGCCGGACGTAAAAGTTAAAAGTTGGGTTACTTTTTCCGTTGCGCCCGTTGCATCCGATGCTTATGGGTCACCTCTCACCTCTCATAAGATCGTGTGTATTTAATCAAGCTGTCTGTCAGTTGAAACCGGCAGCGAACGGACGCAACTGATTGTATTGGTCGGGGACTTTATGCATCCCTCCGCCTCCAGCAGCTGGAAAAAATTGGTGACAGCAATACGGTTAAAACCCATTGCTCGAGCTGCAGACGTTGCTTACGGCTTTCTCAATGCAATTGTTGGGTTTAGTTTCAAGAAATTATCAGCCGAACTTTTTCTTTTTTGTGTCTCAATGTCGAAGTTGTTTGCTATTTTATTTTTTTCTGCCAGTTAAATGCAAGTTGCCGAAATTCTTTCATGGAGAGCCCAAACAAACGACTGTCCATATCCTTGAGATAATTGCTCAATTCTTGTTCCTGGGACACCGAGAATACAGGTTTGAAAGCTCCAGGTTTTTCTATTGCAAGTGGAACTCCGGGGTTTAATTCGGCTTTTTTTAAAAATCGTTGCAACGTGCTCTGGGGAAATTCATAATTTACAGAAGCAGTTTTACGGCTCATTTTCTTTGTTCTTACAGCTTCAACAGCTCGGCGTAATATCTTTGTCCCATTGTTGATGATTAGTTTCTCTTTTGTTATTGCGAACCATCTAAGAAAAGTGAGTTGCGTTTAACAGAAAACATATAAAAATAGATACAGAAAATAGCTTATAAATGGGGCATAATGGGCACCCATGCCCAAATATAAAAAAATATTTTTTTTTTAAATGAAAAATAAAAACCCAATTTTTAAATTATAAATTGCTCAAACGATTTTCATTAAACTTCTAGTGCTTAAAAACCTTTATAGTTTGTGAAAATTATTATTCAAATATATCTATAAGTCAAAAAAAATTTTCGAAATTCATTTAAAAAGATTTTTGTATGCATCAAAAACTGCTAAAAAGTCAAGTTCTTAGATTCTCGATAGAAGCCTCTGGAATACTTAACTAGGACGTAATTGAGTCGTTTCGCCTACTCCACCAAAAAGTACCTGTTTGTGGTTAAAACAAACCGTTTTGTTGCTGTTCTTTTTGATATGTCAGGATACTCAAAAAGATAAGGGCATGAAGTTGGTAAAGATTATGGCTGCAAGGTTTCGTAGTTTACCTGCGATGCCAGGACATCTAGTCTAGGCTTTAAATTCCGCAGCGGGATTTTTTTTACAAGAAATTTATCAAAACTGAATCAATCAATTACTATAAACATTCCCATTAATTTTGGTGAAGCAATATTAAAGTATGATGAAATGTTGCTACGTTTTCACTTATGTGAAAAAAAAAATCCATTACTAGTAAAAAAAAAATTATTAAAAAATGGCATTTTTTCACACTCCTGACTACCCCTAACCCCTTAAATGTAGTTATGAATTCAAGTAGCGCAGCGAGTTTTTTAGGAAACGAGAAGGTATGCGTTTCAATCTAAGTTTGAATGTTCGGTTCGGACGGCAACCCGCGCCGAGTACGTTCCTAAAAATATTTTTCGTACATTAAAAGTTTTCATAAAACCATTAGTTGTCCTCTAAGTACCTACTTAATGCATATTTCAATAATGCTTTCAGTTCGCTTGTAAGACCTTTCGGCTGTGAACAACATACTCTTATTAAAACAGTTTCTAAAAGATCCAGTAAATGCCATATAAACTTTTGACATAAAAAACTTCGACCTCAAAATAACTACTTTTGCTTATATTATTTTAGAATTTCCGTAAAGTCAACCCTGTTTATGGAGCAATTACTTTCATCTCCTCCCTAAGTATCCGGCAACACCCAACATCGACTGATCAAAATCTTTGCACATCTCTTAAATCTTTTTCCTTAACAATAAGCGTAGTAGGTACCTAGGTAGGGTACCTTCCCTAATTAATAAAAAAAAAAGAAAACAAATACAAGGCATAATCCCCTACACTTCCACACACAGAAGAAGAAAAAACTTTCATAAGAAATTGTTTGTTTGCCAAAAGGACAATCAAGATAATTTGGTTCACCCAACTCAGAGCGAAGGTTAAATAATACCAAATACGAACAAATTTAAATCCCAAAATCCTTCAGAGAACCCAGTCTGTCTGGCAGACCAGCCAGTGCTGAGCTAAGCACGTACACGTATCCTTCAGAAATGTACCTGACCTTTCGCCATTCATAACATACCATGATTGTACATGTATACGAATCCAATGTACATTCACATGGGTACTGTGTGTGTGTTTCACAGCAAATTGCATTAAATAAGTAGGATACAACATGCAACTACTGTATTAAACACCAATTACACACTAAATGAATGTGAACAATTGTGTACATTTTAATTAACCTTTTTGTTTGGCCCCCTGAAGCCCGATTGTTCAAGGATTAAGTAATTCGCTTTGTGCAACAGACATGAGTTGAGTGTATCTCTATTCTCTATGCAAGTGTGTAGGATACTACTTATACCCTTTTTCACCTTGAAGATATCAACGGGTGGTAAATTCGAACAAAAACGTAAGAACTGCTGCATCATAGAGCACACACATGTGATTATGTTACAATTGCAACAGCAGCGCCACCTACGTGCTTAGCACCAAATGATATTCCGAACTAATTAGAAATCCACTTGATACATCCAAGAGGATATACGTACAAAGAGATGTCGGGTAACTATCAAACACGGATCACCATTGCATTAGGAAAGTAATTAAGTTATCTTGATGTTACTATTGTTTTTTTTTTCGTGTGCGAGTTGGATAGGTGGATGAGCAGAGGCAAGAGATGGCGCCACCATCGCGTGTGTTAATGGAATCAAAATTTAATCCCTTGCTTTACCATGTTGGGTTCAGGAGGTTGCACATGATGGGAGAATGAATCCAAACGTAAAGTGTTGTACCCTTCACTGTGTTTTCTCTATTAACTTACATAGTTAGTAGAATGAGGCTAATTGATGTCGTTTCCAATTCCATTTCCACTCTCGAATGCAAGTTGATTTAAAAACAGATTGAAGTATCTCTGAAAACAGACAGATAGACGTATACCTACACAAGAGAGAGAATAAAGTTTATTTTGCTGCCAATTAAGCGATTGGTGGGAGATGAAATTTTAAATGAAATTTTGTGGTGTATTTGTATGCGGTTTTTGAAATGAAGGTCCTTGCCCTCTGTACCTACTATCTATTGACGTTGGGGAAATGGGTTTTTGTATTCAATCATGTGTGTGACAGAACAGTGGTTTGTTCTCAATGTAAGTTTTATAGGTCATCTGCTGTTGCTATGTATTAAAAAAGAGGTGCAACATTTGGATGGACTTTCAAAAGTTTCCTACTTGCTTGGTCAGGAAACAAAGTTGACTTTGCAGTGATCTGAAGGTGTATACTTATTTATGCAAAATTCATGTTTATTCTAATACCCTATAGTTCCGCCGACGCTGAAGCAACGGTTAGGTGGAAATGGCTGTCAGCCAATGAGTACATTGCCAGACACTTTCAGGCCGCAAGGGCGCGAAGCAACGGTAGCTTTAATTAAATCAGCAGGGTTTGATATTGTTTTGTTCATATCAGTTACAGTCTTGGAATATCATCATATTCAGCCTTATTATGAGTTTCTCGTGAACAGCTTTTCGTCCGGAACATTTTTGTTCGCCTGGAATTTTAAAAGCTATTATGAGTTTCCCTGAACAAAATTCCAGACTAACATACTTTCCGCTTTTGTTGTTAGCCTCATAAGAATAAGTGAAATAATTTACAGCGAAAAATAGCTCATAATATTAATAAGGGAAGTTTTTCGAACATGGAGAATTTTTCCCCCGAAACTCATAATAAGGGAAAAGTGAATTGGGATCTTTTTCGAGGGGAAAGCTGTTTACGTGAAACTCATAATGAGGCTGATTAACTTTTGAAGTTTCTTTTAAGATTGCTGTGCACAAGAGTTCGGATCAAGATCACGGATGTATGGGAATTTTTTGAACGTGTAATTTGTTGTCCTAATAGTGATGATATGTGTTGCACTAAAACAGAAAGACTTTTTTTTTTCTATTTTAACACTATCTTTTGCCTCTAGTTAAGCCTCAAACTTTAAGATTTATTTTAGAAAACGAAAAGTATTTTAATGTATTGTCGTTAGCTTATAAAAGTATGTAAGTTAATATTCTATTTATAAGTAAGGCATGTTAAGATAGACTTATTATAAAAAAGATGAAAAGTCTTTCACAAATATGCTTTAAAAAAATATTTCAATTTGCTCGAAAACCAAACTTTGGCACTTCCTTTTCCGCCTGTATTTTCGCGGTGCCGTGAGATATAACCACTTGAAATAAGGCCAAATTTAAGGATTTGGATTTGATTTCTAAAAGTGAAATAAAGTAAAATTTTAACGTTTGGAATTATTTCACTTTGTCAAAGTCTTATTTCCCTTATAAGCCTTATTTTCCTTCCTCTGCTTGGCTTTTTTTCACTTCGTCAAAGTGTAATAATGCCAAACGTAAAAATTTGGCTTTATTTAACTTTTAGAAATTAGCTCAAATCCTTCAATTTGGATGTGTTTCATGACACCTATTTAGTCTTTGTTGTACCCAAACGTGCCACTTTTTTGCACTGAAAAATGGAAACTTCAGTCGTTATTTTCACAGCCTGTTCCACAGCTTGAGTATGGCATGGCAGCCTTAAAAAGATCAATTGGCCTTCTCCATCCGATTGTGCGATGCTCTCTATTTCTTCTGTTGTAATCGATGGTTCACTTACAGACCCCTCTTTATCGCTTGTCCAGGGGCCCCCAAATTGCTGAAACAACACTCAACCTCTATTGGTCTATTTTCAAGAAAAAATATATTTCGATACATTTAACAACAACCTTTGTTGAACATTTTAAATCACATTTCCTCCGAAATTATATTCAAATTAAAACAAAAAAAGAGGTCAGAGGTCACTCAAGTAATGATCATGACAACGAAACCATACACTTTATTGTGTTCGTTTCAGGGCACTTTTAAAAATGCAATCAGAGAAAACATCCATAGGTGTATCATATAATCGAAGTTAAATGGTGTTGTGAAGATGGGAAAACTTCTTGTGTATCCTTCTGACATTTGTGATGCGATGGTCCGAAAGGATTACTATTAATAAATTTTGCCTGTTTTCACTAATTGTGGGTTTTCTATTTTTTGCTGTCTGTTAATGTAGGCGTTGCATTTTTGTAAAGAGTGTCCCTACTCATTACTAGATATGTATACTCTGGGATGAACGGCACTAAATTTTTTAAGATTTCAAAGATGGAGTGTGTTGACTGCTCATTTAGGTTTAAAAATAGTTGCAAAAAGTCTTTCTTAAACAAGATGGTCAGCGCGAGGTGATGCACTAAGCGCCCTATATAATGATCATCAAGAAATTGAAGAAAGCTTTTATGCCTATCGCTAACGATTAAGGACAGGCACGAAATGCCAGACAGGAAGCTCTTAGTCTTTGCAAAAAAAAAATGTTAAATTTGCTGAATGTAACAATCGATGAGTTTATAATTGGGCTCAAGGACAATTTTGATAACTCTGATTCGTCATCCAGACAAAAAGAAAGGATTCCAAATATAAGAACCTTTCTGAAAGGACTAGGTATAGAACAGACTTATGTGACGGCTCTGAACCCTCAGTACTTTTGACTGTGAAAGAAAGGTTCGAAATTGAAACTTTTCTTCCCATTGTTGACACTCTAATCGTTGATTTGAAACAGCGACTTGGTTCGTATACGGATATTGGCCAACGTTTTGACTTTTTTTTCAGCTAAAAAACCTGAATTCAGAAGACTTTAAAGAAAATTCCAAATCTTTTACTAAATTTTACACTGAAGATGTAAACGGAGATTATCTAAAACAATACTAGAAAACTATTCGACACGAAAATGAAAAAACTGGCAATATTCTAGAACTTTATAATTTCTTAAAAACAAATAAAGTTGAAAATGAATTTCCAAGTGTTGAAATTGCACTTAAAATTTTCTTAGTTTTATGGTGACCAACTGCAACAGTGAACGTTCCTTCTCTAAGTTACAAAAAATAAAAAACGAACTCAGAACTCCAATGGTTCAAGAAAAATTCACAAGTTTGTCGCTGATGTCAATCGAAAACGACATCCTCAGAGGTATCGATTTTGTAGATATAATCAATGATTTTGCTTATCTTAAATCAACAAAAAAGACTCCTTCAATAAACATTGCTCTGTCCATCCTTTTGCATATCAATATTTTGTTCCTTAAACTACATTCTGAATTAAATTTTTTGCAATTTAAATTTTGTTTATATTTGAATTCTTTTATGAAATAGGAATTATTTTGATTTTATTCTTACATTGTTTATATTTATGTCAATATTTATGTTAAAACATAGACATGCTGCAATAATTATTAACGTTTACAATGATTTATAATGATTGCTGAAATATTGATTCAAATTTATGTGTTTTTTTTTCTGTATACCTTTACTACACAACATAACATTTTTATAGAATCAAACAGGGGCCCCATTTTCAAAAAGTGCCCAGGGCCCCCAAAAGGGTAAAGACGGCCTTGTTCACTTACGTCTGCCAGTCAATTATGTCGATGTAATCAGATGCATTGGAGTTTAACATTGCCACTTCAAATTGCCTTAGAATTGATGTTTCAGGCACACTGCGGGTCTTCAGCATCCGCCGAGCTGCCAGCTCACGAATATTTTCAGCCATGCGTTAAGTAATTATTTCGCTGAATTACTGAATCAGATTATCTGAGAGATACCTAGAGACTGCCTTGCAATCATACTGTAGAGATGTAGCGTACCATCTTTGCACGACGATTAAGCTGACGATGGAATCTCTTTGGCTACATACAGACGTAGTAATCGCATGGCACGTGTTAGCGAACGAGCATGAGACATTCTGCCCTATCATAGATTCCATCGTAATCGAAAAAAGTCCAAGTTTCCCGATATAACAATCACATAATCCATTCGGAGTGGAACGAATTTCGAAATTCGTAAATTTGGTATCACCAAATCCGAGTGGAGTGTAAATAAGTAGTCTTAATGTACGAAAGAAGTAGTGTTTGCAGAAAAATGTGAATGATCTTGCAGATTTGGCGGAAAACAGCTGATTTCAAAAACCAGGATGGTGTTTTTAGTGTTGTAACTGGAAATGCTTTCTTCGACACCATTCGCGTTTTGTGAACACAAATTTTCGTAGTTCGTAACTTAGCTTTCCGTGTGGAAGTTACTTTTGGGGTACTTATTTCCTTGATCTACTGGAAAACCTCCTGAGAGTACCGCTGAAGTAATGTCATACAAGTTTGAAGTGTTTTTCACAAAGGTTCAGTGTAAGTTTCTGGTTCTAAAGTTGATCCATCAAGGTAGAGAAACAAGTGTCTCAGTGGCAATTCATTCATGTGGAGTAAACAATTTATGAACTGAAGTGGTTTCTGCAGCCCCATTTCAAGTACCTACATTTCAAGTACTACTGTGCACTGCACTGAATGGTGACAGTTTAGAGTTTACTCGGGCATTGAAGTTACCTGCCAAACTCTAAAGTGCGAGTGTTGAACGCAATAAAAATAAAAAAATTGCCAACTCCTCCGACTTATGACTGACTGATTTCTCTAAGCAACGGCTCGCATCAATAGAAGAACAGAAAACAGAAAAGGCATCTTCAACCTTCCGTTCTTCAAACTATTTTTTCTTACATATTCCTTTTATTACTAGGATACTGACATACCCCAAATAAAAATATTAAAAAAATTATTTTTATTAAACGACTTCTAAGATTCACTAAGATATTAACTAAAGTATATCAATATTCTATAAAATTCAAATGTTTTGTTAAATATTAAACCAAATTTACATAACCATTGCAATTGCATTGTAACCGATATTAGGGTAAACGCAGAACGCACTAGTATCCGGACAGTGTTAGTATCCGGACACATTGACCTTTTTTGTGATTAATAGATAAATTACACAAAAAAATCCACAAACGTCAACAAACATGAGTCATTCAATGAGTTATATACACACATGCAAGTTTTCAGGTAGGGAAAGTGGGGGCAAGACCGCACATGGGGCAGGTTCGTTTTTGTTCAATATTGTATGAAAAAAAGTTTGAATGGCAGCACTTTTGAGTATGAGTCACTTCGGTTGAGACGGAGAGAAGTTACGGTTCTTTTTGTGGTTTCTCGTGAAATCGCTATCGTTCAGGTGCAATGTAATTCTTGTTTTTACCAGAGAATTTCTGAATGTTGTTATTTATTTCTTATTAAAATTAACACAGTGGATATTGAAAATCATTTATTCTGAGAGAAAAGAAAACAATTTTGTCCGAAAATTCAAGAAGGTACGGTAGGACCCGAATGGGGCAAAACCGCATATGGACGGTCTTGCCCCTATGCGGTCTTGCCCCCAATGTTTTCAATAGCTTACGGATTTTTGTTTTATTTAATTTATTTTCTCAATGTTTCTTAGTTAAAAATGGCACGAAATTACATTCGTAAATTGACGCGGCAGTCTTGGCAAGAATCGCAATGAAATGTGCACTTGAAGCAGTAGTTCTTAAAAATGAGATGGGGTTTAAGAAAGCTTGTCTTACCTTTAATGTCCCTAAGAGCACCCTTAGGGAAAGATATAAGAAAGTAATCGACAAAACTAATACTCTTGAAAACTCCTCAAAAAAGTGCTCTGTCTGAATAATCAAAACCGTATTTAAAAAAGAGCAAGGGAAGGAATTGTCTGAACATATAATTTTGCTCGAAAGTTTATCCATTAAACAGTTACGTGTATGAGGACTGGAACCAGCAGAAACCACCAAACAGCCTTTTTCTGAAAAAAAATCTTCCACAGAAGTAGCTGAACAGCTTATCACAAATTCTACATCACAAGAAGTTTCTGAGAAATCCCTTGGAAGGGCACGTTCAATTGAACCACCTTCAACGACAATAATTTCCACTCAAGAAAACTAAGTTAACACTGACTTCGTTGATGCCTTAGCTGCCTAAGACTACAACATCAACCAACATCAGCATCAACAGCTACAGCCTTCATTTTATCTTCTCCAAAGGCGATTGTAAAGGTACCTTTCGGGAAGAGAGTTTCTTCGCAGAGAAAGTCAAGGAGGAGAAAGACGGAAATATTGACAAGTTCACTAAATCTGAGTTGGAAGCTCTAGTTGCTGCTACCAAAGATAAAAAGGAAAGTCACCACAAAAACCGCCAAAAAATAAGCGTAAGGCAAAAAGGACTATGCTGCCGAAGGTGAGGCTGAGGATACAAGTGTTGCAGATTGCAGTTGCATTTTCTGTTTGGAGCTTATTTCAAATCAAGCTCAACTGATGGCTGAAAAAAATGCAGCATTTGTTCTGGGTGGGGTCACGAAGCTTGTGCGGAGTTGGAGAAAATGATGATGTTACATTTTGTGCGACTTTTGCAAACAGTAATTTACATTTCAATGGTAAAAATGGTCTTGCCCCAACAAAATTTGGTAGGTCGATCTTATGCCCCCATATGGGTGCAAGACCGTTTTTTTTCTTGATTTTTTTTAAAAGCTTATTATTTTTTTTGAATAATTTATTTCCTTATTTTTATAATCAAAGTTCCAAGATGAAATGTAAGACTATGTGAATAAAGACTTTATGTTAATTAAAAGATATTTAATAATGGATTTGGGGCAGTAAACCTCTAAATGTGCGGTCTTGCCCCCACTTCCCCTACTCGAAGTGCTTATTTAAGAACTACGCGTCATTTTATTGTTTAAGGTTTGAAGGTGCTGTCGCGTTGTCGATTTGTGTAAAAAACAATAGTTAAAACAGTTTTTAGTAGTAAGCAATTGAACAATTAATAATTAATTTATCATAAAGGAAAGTCATTGACTTCGTTGCAAATATCTCTAACTACAACAATTTGCAAAAAAAAAACAAATTTAATAAAATCTTTGACATTATTTGTGGTGTCCGAACACTAAAACCGAAATTGAAGATGTTTTTCAGTATCTGGACATGCTCTCCGGATACTAACAATATCCGTTTATCATGTATTTCAAGGGATTGTGTCCGGGTACTAAAACTAAAGCGTTCAAATATTAGATCAGTCATTTTTAGAGACTTAATCATTAAGAGATTTAATTATTTTAAGAGACAAGCCCTGTCCGAATACTAAGAATGTACGATTATTATGTATTTTCAGTATCCAGACAGGGCTTGTCTCTTGAAATGATTGTGTCCGGGTACTAAAACTAAAGCGTCCGGATACTAAATTTTGGTGTCCGGATACTAACGAAAATGGAACTTTTCTGAATTGTTGTGTTATTAATTTAAACAATGATTTTTTTGTAATTTACTTGAACGCTATATTATTGAGAAATGTCTATATTCCTTCAATCGATATAAGTGTCCGCGATAGCATTAATGGTAACAAAATGGGTCGCAGTCAAAATCAAGAAAAAATTTAAGTGTGCGGATACTAGTGCGTTTACCGTACACGGTTTTTTAATTTGATATGGGGAATCTCTCAGTGGGACGAGATAAGGTTAAAAAACATTTTTCCAATGCAAACACCGTTCTTTATAATCCTTTGTCCAGTAAAGTATCGGAGACAAGTTATTCGCTCAAAGACATCACATTAGCCAGAAGTCCATTTTCTTTGCATCTCAGAGAGCAGAGACTTAAGCGGTATTGAACTAAAAGACTTGCCCTTTTTATTTTCTTGGCATTGCATAAAGAAACCAAGTAAAGTTTTCGGAAATGTGGAAAAGTTCTGAGAATCTCATGAAATGACAACTGTCAATTCAATCAAACGCTACCTCTAAGACTGGTTTTATATAAACTTTCCTCTTTCACAAATTCTGTTATCGAGTAGCCCATATAGGGATGTAAAAGTATTTTTAAATCAATTCTATTTCTAAGTAGGATTCTTTTTACGCTTCCGTTCCAGCGAACATCGAAAAGTTTTTTGCTAAGCTGAGTTTTACAAACATTAATCCAGTAATTTAGTTTCTTTTTGAAAATTGTTGTGTTTTGGTAGAATCTTTGTATCGAGTAATTGCAAAATGCATTCCACACAAAGCCTTAAACAAACATAGAGTAAAACAAAACAATAGCTGGTTGTGGTTCTTGGTAAGCAGCACATGGCATCGACAATATCAATTCCCACAAAAATACCAAAACGTATACAAATTCCAACGGCGACACACACACACAAGACACAACAATTCCCCGAGCTTGTCTTTCCACTCAGCCGTTTCAAATATGCTTACTGCTCAGCTGCTCGTATAGTTAGGTATATCCTTGGACGGGCTTAAATTCCTTGACTAACTTTTGTGCTTTTCCTATTAAATTACTTTTCTGTCTTTTTTTAAAAGGATTTGAAAATTCTTCTTTCATCAATCCGTGATGGAGTTGGCAGGAAATCAGCAGACAGACGAACATTCTTTTTTTCCTGCGAGCTTAAAATTACTGTACCAAGGAAATATTTGTATGGTCTGCTGACGTTTTCAAACAACATGAATTTCAAAAAAAAGTACAATGAGAAAAAAAGATTCTCATTGCAAAAGAAAAACATCGCATCGATAGTGGGAATTGCAGAAAAGTTATTTCAATTCAAAATAAAATTCCGTTGTTTCAAGGACTATAAGCAATGGGCAATGTCATTTTGGGTGGAACTCATGGCCATTAGACTAGTGATGTGCAATAAACTTTGCCATTTAAATGAATTCGCTTTCAAGGCTGCCCATGAATTTGTTAGTCATGCTATCGTTGGATTAGAGATATGGGAATTGGTTCAACTTTAGAGTTTCCTTATAGAGAAATTTGTGAAACTGTATGTGTATTGGTTTGATAATTCGAAATGAGGAGTTCATGACACGATAATAAAAACGAGTTTGTTTAAAATTGTTTTAAGATGTCTTTTTGCTGATGGGAATAGTTTTCATGAATAAGCGAGTACCAGTTATTCATCAGTAAATAACCAGTGGTCAATTGTAAACATGTCTGCTTGTAACGCGGGATTCGCTTGAGGTTCGATTCCCAACAGAAAACAAAAATGTTTTTCCATTTATAGGTGCCGGCTTGTACGAGGAATTGGCAAGTTAGCCGTTCGAAATCGGCAGAATATTGTAGGTATGGTAGTGAGAAGTGCTCCAGGCCTTGGTCTCCTCGATATGTTCCGTTACACGAACGTTTCGAATGTTAACATGTATGCTTACGAATCGTTCGAGTAAGTGCACTTATTTCGAATTCGAAAATTTTTCAACTCTGCGATGTTACATCATCCCTCAGTAATGCAGACTTCCTTTCATCTCCACATTCCCATGGGAACGAGAATGGGAACCTTAAAACTACAGACCCGATCAACACCGGGCGGGTGGGCTAGTATATCATTACACAATTATGAAGCGGAAAGATTTTTTGTTTGGTTGTTTGTTTGTACCGAACAGGCTCCAAAGCAACTGGACCGATTCAAATGAAATTTGGAACAGACGTGGTATAGAACAAAGAAAGTAACAAAGGTTATATTTCATCCCCACATTCCTTCGGGAATGCAAACAAGAATACTGTATTAGTTTTGAATATGCTCCAAGGCTACTGAGCCGAACAGAATAATATTTGGAACAGAGATGGTTTAGAGCCTGAGAAATGAAATTGGCTGTTTTTCTACCCTATATTGTTACGGGAAAGGACGAAAACCGTATACTTATAAAATACTGAACATATTTCTAGAATTCTTTCACTGTTCAAGTGCTCCTTTATCCCCGATTAGCATGAACTATATTTCAATCAAATATTCCTACGGAAAGGGACGGGAACGGGAACGTAACCCGTCCTTCAAATGTTGAACGCAGAGTTGACAATAGATACTGGGTCGAAGTAGGACCCGAGCTATATTCCGGACGGGTATATTCTGCAAAAAAATTACCTCAAAGTCAAAACTTTGTTTCCGGACGAAAATTTGAATAGCACTTAAAATTGAAAACCTGGCAACTCTAAGCATACTCAAATACAGTCTTTAAGATTGTTACTTCGACATAAAATTAAGTCTTAGATTAGGTCTCTATCACCAGTATTGACAGAGATATCAAATTTAACACAGGTCAGGGTACACCAAAGTTAGCCTTTTTTTTAAATTGTCAAAAAGTGATGTCAAAGCTGAGAAACGGACTTTACTGTAGAAGGGTCATTCCACGGTAACACCCGAAACGAACACTTTTCGCGTGGTGGAGATCAAAGAGCTAAAGACACCTCTTTAATATACACATGCTATATGACTACAGTTCCGAAACGGATAAAGGTCAGGAATCTTATCAGGTTATCCTCCCATTAATAGACCGAAAAAGCTCTCAGACCTTCGCAGTATCTTTCAATCAAAAAGTACATGTAAGAAGTCTGCAAATGTCCGGTGGCCATTTGGCAGAATCTCTTAAGTGTTTCGGGTATCTATATGGACAATTCCTGGAAAAAGCAGAATGCCTACTCCAGCGGAATTGGTTCTCTCCATTGATTTGCAAACCATTAGAATTAGATGATAAAATGCGCTTCACAATATACGATTTATGTAGAATATGGCACGAGAAAGAAGTATATCCTCTGTGGCCTGGCGGCCAATAGTAGGAAAAAAGGTTTCGATGAATACTTCTTCGAAGAAAGTGCGTACACGGCATCTAAGGAATCGATACAAATTGAGCACTAATGAAGTTTCAACGTTTTGATCTTTATATATTTGGATAATATTTTGTATAATTACACAACTATCGAAGGAAACTTTTAATTTTAAATAAAAAACAAATAAATTAATTATAAAATTATAAAATGCATACTAAGCTTATATAAATTGTCAATCTAGTAGACGGCCATTGGCCAAACCATATTAATGTTAAGGTCATCATATTGTACATTTTAAAGCAGTTGTTAAATAAAGTTTTTTAAACTAAACTAAAAAACTAACAAACTAAGCTAACAGCCACTTGTAGGACTATGTCCACTACACTTGTAGAAGAGCAAGCAGAAACTTTTAGCTTTGATTTAAAGAAATTTTTTACATAAGTCATAATTCTCTTGTATAACACGTAACGTTTTAAGTTATACAGGCCTCTGGTAGTGTGTAGTGTGTACTTACGAATATAGATGAATAAAATAAACTAATTGCATTTAAATATTGAATTTTGTCGGTTTGCTTCTACCTAAATCACCTTCAAAACCAGCGTACTAGGATTTTGTCCATTTAAATTCAGCTTTACCTAATCTAATCTTAAGGGATCATCTCAATGTGTCCGCCCGAAAATCACTGGTTTTCACGTTTTTTTGTCCCAATGATATCCTAATCCTAAAGTGATGAAGAATGCCAAATGATTTTGTGGCGGTGACTTTTAAGTTTTTTGTTATTGCTATCAATAATTATTATCAAAAATGTTGTTAAAAAAAAGAGTCCTTATCGATGTCCACTTTTCCGGGCTCAATTTTGATCTAAGACAAGAACTTTCAAAGGATTATTGTGTAGGACATCCACTATCATCCTATAGAAGCTTTTTTTAAAAAAAATTATTATTATGGCGGTGGTTTGAAAAAAATTTGTGAACAGCTTTTAGAAAAAAAATATGAATTTAAAAAAAAACCACTATTCCGAGAAAAACGCGTTTAAACTTTGAGATCATCCATAGTGAATGCTAAAAATAAACTGAAATGCTTGGCTTCCCAATGAACCAGTTCAATACCTTCAACGAATTAAAAGAAATGGAAACCTATAAATGGAAACGCACATTCAGGTAGGAGCACAACAAAAGGAATAGAGCTTGAACGACCAAACGGACGCGGCAGATGTGACGCTCCGTTCCCTTTCTCTAAGAAATGCTATAATGACGAAATTCATTCGAATTTCAACTTAATCATTTGACGGCATGTTTGCAACAGTGCATTTTTTTTTTTTTTATGTTGGAGGTTTTTAAAATACCAGCTGGAGCACTCAGACCTAAATACCGGTCCATTGTACTACCAGATAGCAACCTTCTATTTGTTATAGCTTTCCAGATGTTCGGAGAAAAGCCAAAAGACGCTGCCATGATAAGGAGCCTAAGTTACCAGCTCTCACCATGTCTGCGCCGAGTATCTGTAACCTCATGCGAGAAAAAGCAGGACATTCACAGAGGAAGTGCTCTGCGGTGTCCTCATCTTCTCCACAAGATTCACAGAGTGTGGTGTCGCTTAAGCCTAACACGTTTAAATGCTTGGCAAAAGAGAAGTGCCCGCTGGCAACGCCAATAAGCTTTCTACAGTCTTTTCTGCTACGAGCTAGCAAAAATGTTGCAGTCTTCTTACTAACGTTGGGGAGCATGCGCTTGGTTTGCCTGCATCCAACGGAGGCATGCCATCTACGATTTTGCTCTTCACAGATCCAATCGTTGATTGAAGCTCTCACTGAGGATGCTGGCAGACCTAGCGACGGTTCAGGTCCTGAAAAAGCTGTCTGAGATCCCTGCCTAGCAAGTTCATCGGCGACTTCATTTCCAGTTATGCCGTGATGGCCCGGAACCCAAATGAGACTCAAGGAATTTAATCTTCCGATCGCATTCAGAGAGCTCTTGCATTCCTGGATCACTTTCGAAGTGGTTAGAGGGTTGAGAAGGGCCTTAAGCACAGCTTGGCTGTCGCTGCAAACACAGATACTTCTCCCCGTCCATCCATTGTTCGTTACGTGGCTCAAGGCCATAAGGATAGCATAAGCTTCCGCTTGGAAAACGGATGCGTATGATCCCAAAGATGAGTGCAGTCGTATGTCGTCGTTCTCAACAAAGGCACCAGCACCAGAACCCTCGGCGGTTTTTGAGCCATCTGTGAAGATACGATAACAGTTTTCAGGCTCAGATTCTGGGATGAACCAGTCCTGATCCGAAGGAAAGTTGACTGAGTAATTTTGACGCAGTTTGAGCCTTGGGATCATCGTGTCAGACGGCATATCCATTAGACGTGAGTCAAAAGATATGCTGCTTGCGAGTTCCTCAAAGCTCCAGTGCGAATTGTGCCAGAGACCACATCGCTTTAAACGAGAAATGGTCTTGAGAGTACACCCCATGATGTAAGTATCAAGGGGAGGAAGATTCAACAGTGCGTCGAGAGCAGCTCCCGGTGTGCTGGGGAAGGCCCCCGTAACACCCAGACAAATTGTTCTTTGAAGTTTGGCAAACGAGGCAATAACGTATTTACGCGAGAGCTTATTCCACCAAACAACTGACGCATAGGAGATGATTGGTCTTATCATAGCCGTATAGATCCAAAGGACCCTTTTCGGTGAAAGACCCCATGTCTTGCCAAAGGCTCCTTTACATTGCCAGAAAACTGACAGTGCTTTAGTAGTTTTAGACTCGACATGTTTTGACCAAAGAAGTTTGTTATCCAGGATTACTCCAAGATGTTTGACTTCATTTGAAAAAGGAATGTTGACGCCTTTAAGCGTAAGTTGGGTCAAGCCAGTCAATTTTCTACGTCTCGTGAAGAGGACAACCTCGGTTTTAAGAGGATTGACGGAGAGACCGTTTCTAACACACCAGGTGTCAATCATACAAAGCGCAGCCTGTGCTCGGGAACAGACAGCTTGGAGGCTGGAGCCAATCGAGAGCACGGCGACGTCGTCTGCATATGCTTGGGCATGAACGTTAGAACCATTGAGCATTACGAGTAGAGAGTCTATCAACATGCACCACAGAAGAGGAGATAAAACGCCACCTTGTGGGCAGCCCTTATTCACTCCCGTTGCAACATATTGTCCACACTCAGCCTCAGCGATTACGGTTCTATTTACTAGCAATGCTTTAATCCACAACACTTATGACTCGTCCACACCGTGTTCTCTGGCAGCATTACACATACCATCGAAACTTGCATTGTCAAAAGCACCTTGAATGTCGATGAAAATACCTACCGCAAATTCTTTCCTGTCAAGCGCGCATTCAATCCTGCTAACAAGATTTTGAAGTGCGGTCTCGCAAGATTTTCCTCTTTGGTAAGCATGTTGCATCTGAGACAGAGGGTGTAATTGGAGTGAGGTTTTACGAATGTAAATCTCAACCAGCGTCTTAAGCAGAAAGGAGGTAAGACTGATGGGTCTAAAGCTCTTGGCGAGTGAGTAGTCTTGTTTACCAATTTTTGGTATGAAGGCGACTCTAACACTCTGCCATGGAGTTGGTTTATACGCTAGGGCTAAACTACCAGTGAAAATATTTTTCAAAGTAGGAAGCAAAAGGTTTATACTTTCCTGCAACATAGCTGGGTAAACACCGTCAGTGCCAGGTGACTTGAAACTGTCAAAAGATGCCACGGCATATTTGATGGCTTCGTCGGTAACAACTAACGATGACGTGTACCAGCTAAGTCGAGTGGATTTATCGGATTCACCTGATCTAAGGGAAATAGATTGCTGTGGTCCGATTGATATCTGGTTTCCTGGAAAATGAGTTTCCAGCATAAGACTGAGTGTCTCTGCTTTGGACTCGGTATAGGAACCGTCTGATTTCCTGAGCGTTTCTAGTTTGTTTACCTTGCTCCTTTTAAGGGCTTTAGTAAGTCGACCAGTTTCACTGAGTGTTTCTATACTTTCACAGAATTCTTTGTAAGAGGCATTCTTTGATCTTCGAATTAACCTTTTAAAGTCCTTCTGCTTAGATCGATACAGGTTCCAGTCGACATCTGATTTGGTCTTGAGGGACCTATTCAAAATACTTCTGGTTTCCCTGCGAAGTTTCTGTAGTTCATTGTTCCACCACGGAACCATAGATCTACTAGGTAATTGTCTAGCTGGACATGCCAGCTCGAAGCTACTTGTAAGGGCACAATTCACTTCTAGAACGGCATCTTCCACTTTTTGTGATGTTGAGAGCTTAGGTAGGGTTTTGACGAAATTACCGAGCTCATCGTTGAAAAGTGTCCAGTTAGTTTTTCTGGGGTTTCTTGTAACTAAAGGAGTGGGAATCACATTTGCTACATGGAATTGAATGTATCTGTGGTCTGAGAGTGACACGTCCAGCAATACTTTCCAGTTGGTAATCTCCTTGGCATATCTGTTAGATAGTGTCAAGTCAATTACGTCCTGTCGTATAGCCGTAACAAAAGTTGGCGTATTACCAACATTGTTAATGTCTAAGTCAGAAGACAGAATATAATTAAGAAGATGGTTGCCTCTCATGTTGCATTTGACGCTGCCCCAAACTATGTTTTGAGCGTTTGCATCACAGCACATGATAAGCCCCAACTTCCGGTTTTCACAAAACTCCACCAAATCCACAACCTGTCTTGAGGGAGGGGGAAGAATGGAGTTCCAGGGAAAATAAACTGACGCAACGACGAAAGTTTTCCACTCACCGTTCGTTTCGTAGTTTATCATAGCCGCAACCAGGTCTTGGCCACAGAAGTGGTCAAGTTTAGTTGCTGCAAAAGAGCTCGGTATGATGAGACAGGTCCGGGGTAAATCAGACCGTTCGTCATAGAGAATATTGAACCCTCGTAGCCCTCAAAGACCAAGAACTCGGCCCTTCCAGGCCCATGGCTCTTGGATTGCTACGAGGTGAGTTTTTGTATTCAACACAGAAAGCCTGCTACATAGGAGTGCAGTAGCAGCCTTAGAATGTTGAAGGTTTATCTGAGTTATTATCATTGATAAATACTAGTAATCCATCCATCATTTTCACCGATTGGAATTAAGTCGGAAATAAATCCTTCCAAGATGAAAATGCAGACGGGAGTCGTACCTAGCCTTGATGATAGCCACAGAAGCTTGATCTACTCCCACAACAAGGTAAGAACCGTCTTCACCATCCCGATTTCTAGCCTTCTCGTGGTAGTGAACTTTCCACTTCGTAGTGTCGATACCATCATTCTGGGTAACGAGGCGTTGAAGCACATCTTCAGTTTTCCTGAGTTGCCCCGGGATAAAGCAGATGGCTTTTGTCAAAACTGGCACCCTGTAAATTTCAAAAGAGGAATTTAGGAGGGGTGGAATTTTGGGCACAGAGGCACGTAGCCAGTCAGCGGTCTGCTGATTAGAACACTCGACCAAAAAGGTTCCGTCTTCCAAACAACATCCCTCAGATTGGATCTGCGTACTCTCTGCCATAGCCAGCTCCCACAGATGATCTTCACAGTGCTTGCGAGACAGCCGCTCTTTTATAGGGCAGCCGTCTTTTATTTCGCTGTGCGACGGATTTTGCTCCTTTCGAGGCTTTATCCCGTCCGGTCAGTGTCCGTGGACCAGACTGACTACCAGTCTCGGTTTCATTCACCAACGTTTCGGTTGGACCTCCAGGAGTTTTAACCATGCCGGCTTTGTCCTTTCCAGCCAGTGTCCGTGGACCGAATTCGCAAGCCTTGCGACCTGTCCCTTCAGTTTCATTCACCGACTTTCCAGTTAGACCAACAGGAGTTTCAACCATGCCGGCTTCGTCCTTTCCAGCCAGTGTCCGTGGACCGAATTCGCAAGCCTTGCGACCTGCTCCTTCAGTTTCATTCACCGACTTTCCAGTTAGACCAACAGGAAGATTTGCAGAGCTTCCGGAAACCTTCTTCCTTTTGACCCTGTTCGCGTTTGCAGAAGTTGGGGTGACTTCGGTTACAGGAGACCGTCCTGAATTGGTGGGTGAGACCTCTTCCGACCTGTCCCTTTTCGCCGCCGTCACCAAAGGTTCGCAACTTAATTTAATGCCTTCGGCCACCCTGGTGTCCTCTTTGCGTTGAGCCTTTGCCGCTCGCCTTCTCTCCAGCTTTTGTTGGCGCTTGGAAAGCTGCTCTCCAGAGGGTGTCATCGTTGGAGTGGGATCCACTTGTTCAGTTTCACTTAGTCCGGTGATAGCACCGCTCTGGTCAACAGCTGAGCCCTGATGAGAGATTAGCTTTGGAGGTAGTACTTCCGAGCTGCCTTCTTCATCTTTCCAGTTCAGACCACGAAGAGCTTCATGGAGAGAACTGCAGGAGTCATCGGTTACGGTACCTTCGACTCGCGTGTATCCACGAGTAAAGGTGTGCGTTTGTATGTCAGATGGGGCCTCCAGAATCCGTGCCCCTGCCGTAGTGAAGACTACAGGTGGATTTTCGCTTTGACGATTGCCACTTGGAGAATAAAAATCCTTTGGGTTATCTTCCATACTGTTTTTTGATCAATTCTTAGTTTTCATTCATTTTCCCCATCCTTCGACCACCTTTCGGCATCGAGCTCGGTTCAAATAAACTAATTAAGCCCTCCCACCGCGACAAGGTGACTGATCGTCGGGAAGAATGCAACAGTGCATACTATTCGATGATAAAAAAAGAACGATTTTTTGAAAATTTCACACTGAGATGATCCCTTAAGGCTAGCGAAGAGCTTCAAGAAAGAAGCTCAATACTTGACTGGTTTTACTTTCTTACTTACTAAATTCCACAGATAATAGAATTGCTATCCAAGCAGGTATTGTTGATTTGTCTTGACTTTCCGTATAAGCTTATGCGACACCCATCTCTATTGTTCTATTGTCAATAAAAAAATGTTATTAAAGAATCTCTTCACACTTCACATTACATTAATATTTCGAGAGTTCTACAAAACTTCCCATGTTCAAAAATTACTCGCAATTCATATCAATCAAGGTCTTCTGATGAGTATAAAGCTTTCAGATTAATCTCCATGAGCATTAGTCATTCTATTATTTTTTAAATAACCAACATTTAAGTTTCAAATCATCGCATATTATTCATTCCTCACTAGTTGATTGACTTAAAAATGTCCTTCCCTCGACACTTCTTTTCAAAGAAGTTATGATGTTTACCCAGCTATCAAGTCAAGGAATATTCAAAGGAAAACTTTCTTTGGGGATCATAAAGTCCCAAAAGCGAATGAAAAAGAAGACTTAAAGTTCTTTCGAATTGATGGACATTGGGTTTTTATTCTGCTTTTTTTTTGTCTTCCCTTGTTGATAAGAAAAACTTTCCTTGTCGAAGTGTAACATGTAGCACCACCACTGCCACCTACCATTCCGAAACCACAGCCAAACCACTTGTGTAAAACTTCCAGTATGACATTTTTGTGCCAAGAAAAGAAAATAGAATAAAAAAAGATAAATTGTACAATAAAGGCTGTCCCTCAGGGACATACTATCTCTGGATGTGACTTCAAAAACACGCAAATCAGTGGTGAGCCAAATATTCGAAGACTCTAGTGCGTTAGCTATGGGTATAGAATAGGAAACACCCTTCAAGACGGTGGACAATATCATTTTGAGTATACGGCTGTGTGTGCTCAGAGAGAAAATGACACCGACTTCTCTACACACGGTTGACCATGATTGACCACATGCACTTGTTGTCATCCCGACCGCAAAAGGCCAAATCTGGTTTGCTGGAGGTCCTTATGGCATAGTGGGTGCCTCTGCCTACCTAACTTCGAGGAAATACAATTCGAAGAGGGATAAGTAAAGACAATGCCCCTTTCCTTTATCGATAAAATAATAGGTTTGAAAGAGAAGCGAGTGTACGGTGTATGTGTGTATGGGTAAACCACGAAATGTCTCATGACAATAATCGAAGGATGCGAATGGATATGGATGTTGTTGTCGTGATGGCTTGCAAATGATGATGGAACTAAAATTGCCATGTTAAGTGAAGCGGAATAGCTTTTGATATTAATGGGTGATTTTGTTTTGTTTGAGAAATTATCTTTGGAGACAGCCAGCGGTTGGAAAATGGGAAAGTCACGTAGATTTGTGTGGTTTCTTTTGTTTGGACAGAGCAGAGGCAAGCTTTGGTTGTTTGTTATGACTTGGGGTTTTTTGGTTCTATGAGATAAAGAGTGAAATATAGGCTTTTTTTGTATAAGGATCCAACACTCCACATTGAGAAAATTAGATCCTATGGCGGCACGCAGGCAAAATTTATATTTCGGTTACTTGATAATATTTCCCTTTCATAAACTTTTAAGACTTTAAGGGTAGGTAAAAGAAAGATTGAGAGGAATTTAATGAATTCAGAGAGGCAAATCATGAAAACTACTTCGAGAGGATTGTCAATACATTTCTCACCAAGCCATCAAGCCTTCTGTCATCGGTCTTCCAGCAACAAGTTCTTTTCTTTGAACACAGGTCTCACTGTACTTATCTACTTCATGAGAATTGACAACTACAATTTCCTGTGAATATCAAAGCATCAATACAAGTTTGATTGTGAGAGTCGATTGCCCAGACCAATTTCTAACACATGAATGTACAATGTTCTCCTTTCAAATCCCTTCTTATCCTTTTAAAACAATTTAACTAATTGCAGTTAATGTTTTGGAAATTTTTGAAAAAGAAAGCACAGCAAATGCCTACACCGGTGAATTATGCTTTTAAGTGCATTTTAAACTCAATTGCACACGCAAAGGTTCCAATTTAACCGACAGCTGAATTCTCCTATACCAAAAGAAACTTCAAAGTGAGGCTATTTGAGAAGTCCTTATGGACTGCAATTTCGTGATTGACGATAATTATTTTTAAACCTCTCCACCCACGCGGATTAAATATAACCCCAGCCATTCACATAAGTTAATCGTACAGCCTTTGTACTGTTTGTAAGTAAAATTCGTTTAGTTCAGCAAAAAAGAGGAAAACATTTTCGTGGGTAAATATTATAGCATTGAAAAGGAAAAAGTTTTGTTAAAGCAGTTCAATGCTTTCGGGTGAACTTTGGCAATAGTCTCCTACTTATGAAAGTTTTAATTCAATTTTTTCTCTTATTTAAATTGCATTCTACTTTTTTTTAGTGGGGTTACTTCAAGCAGTTCAATTTATTTATTTGATCTTTTGTAATGCTTTTTACAAATGAAAATTTTTGAACGAAGTTTTTGATCACATGTATATTTTGAAACAATAGAAAAGAATCTATTTTCTGACCAACCAAAAAGTAATACATTTTACAAACAAGCACAAAAGAGACACAACTGAACAAAAATCTTCGTTCATAATACGTCCCGAAATACATTTTTAAGCTGCTAAATAACAACAATGAAACAAAATTCAAATGGAAGTTCCTAGAGCTAGAAACACATTAGCCGTGTTTTTTTGGTAATTGTTTGAAATGTGAGCTAAGATGTCCCATAATAAGCTTATCGACTATTGTCTGTTCTTTTTACATGCGATTCTAAGTACTACAATGCAAGTTTTGTAAACGCGCAGTAAAAAAGTGTTGTGTTAAGGGCACTCTCGCACCTAGAGGGTCGAAAAAAAATCTGTTTTCGTGAATTTTTTGTAGGAAACGTATGAAATAGATTTAAACGAAATTATACGTACACATTTTAACACATGTTTGTACAATATTTTGTAATTTTTCCCACAGCAAAGTATTCATTGCGATTTCGACTGAACATACATGTAAATATGTAAGGGCATTTAAAAAAATATTTTTTTGCGGTTACCGTGATTCCGCCTTCAAAAATTATCTGAAACAAAAAATTCAAAAATGTATCGTTAGATAACATCTTTTTTTGCTACCTAGTCGTTGGGATTTCAAAAATTTCGATTTTGGAATTTTTGACGACCTTTTGAAAAAAAGTTCCATTTTCACCAAAAAATCGGACTTTCAATCGGCTTTAAAATCGGTTCTATTGAGAAAAAAAAAAAAAAATTAGCAATAAGTGTGAAAAATTTGAGGATGATCGGTTGAACTGTTTTTGAGTTATTGCGTTCCCCGGCTTAAAAAAGTGGTTTTGAGACAATCGCATTAAAATTTTCAAGTTGATGTAAAACATAACATAACACACTTTAAACACGACAACGTAAATGTACTACCGTTAACCGTCGCGACTATACACAGAACACAGTATGCTGCCTACAGCTGCTTTCTAAAAGTTGTCGGTAAGTTCGTAAGTAAGCATTGTAGTACCGTGTTCACTCACCAAGTTGCACTGGCTCGAACGAAAGGCACCAACTTTTACCGGCCGTAACTCGGAAACTATTCATTAGATCGACTTCAAAAATCCAGGAGATATTCTCCAGATGTTGTTCTTTAATATACAAGTTTAAAAAAAAACCGATTTTTGTACGACAGTGCCCTTAACAATGAAACATGGCACTAGGATGATAGAGAATACGAATAAAGTGGATCGAACAATTCTGCCTTGACGGTTTTTTTCTTCAAATTTGCAGTAGGTACAGGTTTGTGGGGTAGCCTGCAGAGGGGATTTTGAAATTGGGACTCTAGTTCTTGAAATAATGGTACCTGCCATACAACCTATACAACATTACTGATTTTTCTCGAAAACGACCGTTACGATTTTGCTACAACTTTATATGTAAAATTATTTCTCGATTGTATTTTTTATGACATAAAATTTTTTTGGGTGAGTCTGAAACGGTGCCGTTTTATAAATACCTATTTCTCGTTAATGGCTTACACGATATTGACGAAATTTTTTTACTTTGGAAGACATAAGGTTGCTTATGACTGCGTATCAATATTTGAAAAATTTCAGTGTTTGAAACAGAGGCAAGGCGGAAAAAATCTTGTGGTATGTAATTCAAAAAACCAAAATACTAGCTCCAAAGTTAAATAGATGTAGGTAGCACTCGGCTTTCAACTTCCTCTAGTTCACAATGAATTAGATTACTTAAAAACATTTTCAACAAAATTTACTCTATGAGAAGTAACCAAAACGATTACATTATCCAACGAATTGGCCAATTGCACCTATTCACCATGGCATTCAAAGTCTTCTTATCGGTAAAAAAACAGCTTCAAAATTGTATAAGCGGAATTAAGACTCCCTCTTTTAGACCTTTAAATATTCCCTTTAAATCCATTAATTTATTCTCCATAGACATTTTCAAGTAAAACAATTACAAGAACTGAAAAACTGATTTTGCTCTTTATGTCTGACAAACTTATTGATGTATGTACAGTGCACACACCGTGTAGCACCGTGTACATTTATGTTGCTTTGACAAGGATTGGAAAATTCAGTGCAATTGTATAAAATCCCACCAGAGGCAAAAATGTTTTTCCTCGGGTATCGCCTTTCGCGAGGAATTGGCAAATCCTCCGTTAGGAAATTCATTGCCATGAAAAGCGCTTTCTCAATTAGCCGTTCGGAACCGGCAGAAAATTTTAGGTCCCCTTCATTCCCTCATAAAGGTATGGTTGTGAGAAATGCTCTAGGCCCAGGGGCTCCTCGCTCTGTTGCGCCACCCAATTTATTTTTTTATTTTTTTTTGTACAAAATTTGATAAAATTGAGTTTGTGCAAGTAGAAAAGTAGAATTTTACAGAATTCAGTACAATTTGCAGATTTGCGTCTGTTATGTATTTCATAAACAAAAAGAAATTAAAAAAGGCAATGCATTGATTGAAAACGAAATTAATAATTTGCTTTGGAATTTACCTATACATCATCTTAAATTCATTCGATTTCATACCCATAAAAATTTAAACTCACCCAATTTATTGCAGTATTGACTTCTAAGGAAATGGCTATCAAGTGGTTTCAATTTTAATAATAGGAGGATATCTTGACAGAAAGTCAGTATCATACTTCACGGAATAAGTAGCTTTTTGTTAAGAAATATTGGAAGCTTATTTCCAATTGTAATGCCGTTCAGCCCAAACAATATGTTTTTGAAAAGAAGCTTTGGTCGAAATGAAACACAAACCTCAGAATTCTTTTCGTGAGACTGTCATATGAATAACAATCCCATCTTCGTACCGCGAGAATGTGGTGGCTGCTGTAGCCGAGAGTGTGAGGCTTTTAATTCATGAACGCATTTGCATGTTTCAGCCAACGAATGGTGGGTGTTAGAGAGCAATACTAACCGATTATTTTTTACCAAAGTTGTTAACATGAAACGGAAAACCTCTGCTATCTGCAGAATGGTACGCCATGCCAAACAACTCATTTTACTATCGATCTTTTCCACACCAAATTCCCTAATCATGTTATCAACCGTCTTGGCGATGTCATTGGAAAATTGAGGTGGCAGAATGCCTTACAGTGAAGCTTTACTTGAGGGACAGACGATGTGCTAAATTAATTTATATGGCCACTACTTAAACTGTCAGCTGTCTTTAGACTAATTTTTTTTTACAAACTCGAAATGTAAACTAAACATCTAGCGATTGTAAGAAAATTAGTTGAAATATTCGTTTTCTTATACTAAACTAATTTTCAATAAAATAGACACCATTTTAGTTAAGTCTCAAAGCAGTTTTTAAGTGCAGTTAAACAATTTCATTTTCCATCTCTGGCGTTGATTTTGAAAAAATCATGAGCAGTGAAAAAAAACCTTGGTTTTTAGTCCTCAAAAAACGCCAAACCACAAAATCATCACATATCCCTGACATTTAAAAAAAAAAAAAATGCCATTCGACATCAGCCCTGTTCATTCCAAACTCGCTCCATTAAAAACCTAGGGCGAGTTGAGGGCAAACCCAGAGCTCGAAAACACTCAGTTGGACGTTCAGGGCTAGTTCAGGTTTTTCAAAAACTCTCGGTTTTGCTTGAGCAGGTTCAGGTAACGAACAGGACTATCAAGTGGAAAGTAATTTTATTCAAATGACAGGGATATGATAGAAACTTTATGCTTATGAGGCATTTAAAAAAGGGACCCAAAGTAGAAAATTTGAACTCCGTTTGAAGCTGAAAGTCTGGCAACCCAAAAACCATGTGATCCAAATTTAAATACAGTTTTTAGGTAAGTATTCCTACTAAAAACAAAATCCAAAATTAAGTATCAACAGACAAACAAATCGAATTTAACATAGATCAGTATACAACAAAGCTAGTCTTTTTAAAATCGTCTCAAAAATTGTGAAGTTTGCAGAAAATTTTTTTCCTTAGAATATGAGCAAAAATCTCATTCCGAAGTATGCTACACAAATTATGGAACACCCTGTATAAAGCCTATAAAGTTGAAAAAACCTTAGCCAACAACGCTACGTATTTGAAAACCCCTTCCAAACGTTCTCCACACCTCAAGCCCTCAGAATCCTCACAAACCTCCTTGGATTCTTTGAATATTGCATGAAACTTTTCCACTTTACATTCTCACGAAGAAGCGCTTTACGTCTAAGTCGGGTTCGAACCACAAACTCTTACGTTAAATTCCAATACTGTGACCATCACAGCACAGGTTGGTACATGGCTTGTATTCCGATGTCTTTCGTTTGTTTGATTATTTCCAACACAGTGTGACGTACTAATATTTTTATTCAGAAATTAGAGATTTTCTTGAAAGTTCGGATGTTGCAAAGATTTCACTGCTTGTCTTTTCACAATCTTTTTCTACCCTGATTTAAAGGCCAAAGGTTTCTTTCTCGTGGTAATCACTCATCGACATTAGTAAATTCCTGTCTACGTTCTGAACGAATGACCCATCTTTGCGATGTCTCATGAACCTAACCTTTGATCCCTAAACTTTTGAGTGTAGGTATCATCCTTTATCCTTCTACCAGGACTTTAACTCAAACAACGACATGAAGCTAATGAGGATGATACCGATTATTATTTGACAATAATACGTTCAAACAAATCCAAAAATGAAGAGACATACACACATATATTTACCATCCGCTCCGATTACGATCAACCCACTCATATTTTTGCATATCACAATCGTAAAACTTTTGGCACACAGAAAAGTTCAGCTCACATTTTTTCTGAGTTTGCTTTCCGAAATTTTAAATGAAAAGGTGAATTTTAAATGGACTTCCTTATATTTAAATGGTTTTGGCAGGATTTTTCCTTTCTGCTTCGTATTTCGGTTTCGGTTTTCTCTTCTTAAGGATAAAGTTTCAATATTTTGACTCATTTTTTTTGTGTATCTTTTATCTGTCGGCAAATAGAAAATCTCATTTGAAATTGAAGTTCTGCTCCGACAGAAGCTGTTTATCCATTCTTCTATGTGGCCTTGGAGACATTTTATTATTTTTTCGTTTTTAGTTTATCTGTAGTTGAAAATAAAATGATGGTTTCTCTGTGCTGTGCTGCACCATAAAAAACATCACAGAAATATGTTTGGTTTGGTTTCATTAGACATTATTTGCGAAATGTCAGGAAAGTTGAATGGAAAAACTGTTGGGTGTCAAGGTGGATTGAAACCTTCGCATGACGACGGGAATCTGAATGAGATTAGATCTAGTTTTGATGTAATGAATGCAATCTTCTAATGGCAATCAGCAATTCTGACAAAAGATAGTGACAGGGCTTGATTGAAAGTGCCAAAGCCTGATATCGAGCTATGCCATGTTATGTCTCGTCACAATAATTTGATTATTCCATTGAGGCGTTGTAGGTAAAGTTTACCAACTAAAGATAACCCTAACGAAGCTTGTTTGATCAGAAGTTCTCTATCGTTTTAAAATGATAAGTTTGTTTTGGGGTCAAATGCACAGTGCTTGTTGCGGTCAAAGGGACACAAAAAAAGCAACGAGAAGCTGTCTGTTAATTCACAGTTTCAGGACGCAATCAAAACTTTTCGGAATGACATTTTATCGAAGTTATGCCTGCTCTAAAGCTTGGTTAGCTTTTGGTCAACTATATTAACAAGAAATATAAGAAGAGAAAAATTTCATCCTTTGCTTCTGGTGCATGAAGTGGAAGTGGCAGCCTTTCACTCAGAGTTCCTTCCTCAGTCGGTCTGGGGTTGATTGCGGGACTAAAATCAGAGTGAAAATGTTTTGTGGTCAATTACCATGTTGTTTCAAATGAAAGTACTTGGTGTTAGGTCAGAACCAGACGGCGGGGGTGCTTTTGAGAGAATGAAAAGAGATTATTGGTATTCTCAGCTGGTTATAACCGTGTCTATATGAAAGGGAAACTATTTCAAGCAATTTCTCAGTTCAGCGCTTAGGCATCAATGGGATTGTAAAGTATTTCGGAAAGGGTATAGGCTTTTGACCTCAACACCTCAGCCTCAACGAACATACATACATATAGAAGGATTCTATTTGGATCTCTTCGATCATCATATTTCTTTTCAAACAGTAAAACGGTTTTTAGTGAAGTTAATATTTCTTTATTTGAAAGCTATTCTGGAATAGTCAAAGAAAGATTTGTCATTTCGTCATGGCTTCCTTTTCGCATCTTACTGACTTCCTCGGAACCTCTTCCTCGTTTCCACTTAGATCGATGTGCTCCGACAGATATTCCATTTGACATCGCAACCGATCGATCAAGAATTCTTGACGTCGTCGAATGTTTCCCATGTATTCTAAGTCTTTTCTCATCTTGGGCATATCAACGTATTTGTGATCGTCAATTCCACAGAAAGCAACTTCAGCCAATTCACGAAGCAAAAGGTCTCGTTCGCAAGGTTGTGCTTTGATGATTTGCCTCAATCTGAATTGTACCTTAGCAAAGTGGGAAGTAAGTGCGAAGAAAGCCATCTGCAGCGATTCGTATTCTTTTTCTAGGGCGATGGTGTAGGCTGAATTTGATTGCTTAAAACGTGATGATATGGAGGGCAACGGAGTTGAACCTCTTTCGGGGGATTCTCTTGAATTGTAACCAAGCGATTCAGTTGAGCTGCTTTTAGAAGAGCAGCATAAGGAAAATCGTGATGAATTTGAAGGGGACGACTGGTTCCTTTCCATGAGCTAAGGTTTTAAGGGGTACCACGGGTATCAGGAAAAAATTTGTTTTTTCGTAGCTTGGCTTTGAAGATTGCTTCTATTTTTTGTTTTTCATTTGTTGATATGATGAATTTATTAAAAAGGGAGTGTCAAAAGTCTATTGAAAGTATTTCCTCAAGGAAAGTGATTTTTTAAAGTTAGGTGATCACACATATATCCAAATGGTTAGACGGCTTTGGGATTGCTTAAGCCAAGAGAGCCACGTTTAGCTTTACATTTACGACTTAAGATAATGGGGGATAAGAAATGCAGACTAGTATTAAGAACTTGCCGGCTGCATATGTTTGTATGTCCGGTATAGACTCCTAAACTAAACAACGGATTTAAATGAAATTTTCAAGGTAAACATACTTTAGTCCAGGGATGGTTCTTGTCAAGGTGGTTTGATCTCCATATTCCCACAGGAACGGGGTTGGGAACGGAAACTTAGAAACTACTGGAAAGATTTAAAAAAATTCTATTGCAATTGAAATGACACATAGTCCCACAGTAAGAAAATTATATTTCATCCCCATATTCCCAAGGAAGCGGAAGAACGAGAAAAGGGAACCTTAATTTTTTGACAAAAAATCAATTTATAATAGAAATATATCGATATAACAACAAAACAAAGAAATTAAAAGTATTTATAAAAAATAATATTTTATATCGCACACATTCTTTGATTTCAGTCCTAAAAAATCTTATTATTACATAAATTGGAATTTAAAGTCCAACTCTCCGGTGTTTTTATAATTCCCATTTCTCGTCGACCTCCCTATGTTGAATGTTATCAACAATATCCTTTAAGGAATAAAGAATCATTAATGAATTTAACCTATGACTACCCATCGTCGACGTCGTACGCAGATAATTAAGAATTATTTTAAGTTTACTAAATGACCGCTTTCAAGAAAAGAAGCCGACGACAAAGGAGCAGTAAAAATGTAGCAAACTAGCTTCAAGGCTAACGGAATCACATCTCTTAATTTGAATTCCTCTTTGAAAATATCGTCGAAATTTGAGCATTTCTCACAAGTAAAATGAATAATTTACAGTTCCGATAAGTAGCAGTCCACATCTTCTAAAAAACCGATCTAATCCGATAATAGATTTGAATATGTCTATGGTGGCATTTACTCTAGAAGCGGGTATTTTAAAATTTTTTAAGAAAGGTTCAAAAATGGTAAGATTTTATCTGTTACATTATTATCTTTTACGTGCGAAATGAAAGTTGAAGAACCATTTTGAACTCTTTTCTATAAAATGTTTCTAGATCAAATACAAAAAAAGTTTCAAAATTTTCATCAATTCTCTTTGGTAACCGATGCGTTCTATTATGCTTCAAAAAATCGTTTTCGGGACTTAGCTTTAGTTTTTCAGCAAATGAAGTCATCATCGTTTGAAATAATTTCAATGTGCTTCGAATCAGCAATGAAGCATCAAAAACGGTTAACTCTTCCGCCTCTATGACATTTCTCCAAAAACATAACGAACTAATAAAATCAAAACATAAGATTTTTTTCAAAAGTCCAAAAGCAGAGGTACGACGAGGTATCAAAAGAACATTTACAATGCCTTCAAAAGATATCCACATAGCCTTTACTGTTTCAGCTCTAGCAGTTCATCGAGTTTTTGACAAATTTTTCAAAGGAGTTTTCAATGTTCTTGAATTTTTCTTGCATACATTGAAAACGTTTTGTACTATCATAGAAAAAAACAAACAATGCTTCCAAAGTATTAAAAAACTCTTTGATCAGCACGATTGAGTTGCATACTATTTCAACGAAAATAATTTATACGATGCGCTTGACATGGAATGTAAGAGATTTTCTTACCACGTTTTTCTGACAATTTTCTCTAGGTACCATCATACTTCCCGTACATATTTTTGGAAAAGTCATAGGACAGGAATACAATATTCTTGAGAGCAATACCTATTGAATGAAGTGTAAATAATTTTGATTTTCTGGGCCAACTCTTCTCCAGTCTTTTATGTTAGAACGACATCCATGTCCAAAAGGCGTTCAATAGGAACAGGTTTCTCGTCGGTTTGGGCTTAAGTTGGTTGAATTGTTGACAGCAAGCCGATCTTGATGCGATGAGTCAGGAGTTGTGTCAACCATTGCAGAAAAATACCTGATTTATTGATCTCTCACTATGATTTTATATTTTTGAGTGCCTGGCCTTTTTGAAGACCCGTCCAACCATTTTTTCATTAATGGACAATGTCGTGAAATCAGTAAAGTTATTTGTGGAAAATTTCCATCGTCCTTATCGTACTCCTTATGACCACAAAAAGTAATCCGTACTTTCCGAAAGTTCTCGCAACATTGACTAAAATTTGCAGCACTTTTGAATGATACGCATTTTCTTCTTCTTCTTGAATGCTTTGTTGCCTTTCAGCTTTGTCCAGCAAAACTTGACGTGAGCTCTTCCATTAACAAAATTGCAATAATCAAGGAAAGCCACCTTATGTGATTCAGAAGTGAAATTTTTAACCAACTTTCCTTCTATTTATATTTTTGTGTACCCCGACTCTTCATTTTATGCTACTGACGAAAACCCACCGATACCCAATCCGGATTAGCAAATTGTCTTTAAATTCCTTCCGAGAATAAAATGCAAGCAAAGCGAAATGCAGCATCTATGTAAGGACTGTATTCCAAAAAATAATAATCAAAATACCATGTGAAAAATTTTATGTGATGTATAATTTTAAAATTGTTGTATTTTATGTGAAATGCAGTGTTGAACTGTGTGTGAACATGCCCTTGGTTATAGAATTGCAGAGTTGAGATAAGAACGCTTCCATTCGCATCTTTTTGGTTGTCGAACAAATCGACTATCGCAAACACTTCTAGGTATTTTGGATGAGTTGACTTAATTCAACAAATCAACTTTGTTTTTCTTCCTCGATTTGCCGACTAGGGAAAATCGTGGGGGGTGCGGCTGCTGCACCTGCTGAATTACTGTGAGCGAAATGATAATGCCTACGACTTAGAGGAATAAAGAACAAGAGGGAGAACCATTACCTCTCTTGCCCCTCAACTTCCATTTGTCTACATTGTTGCTTTTGTAACCCACCATCTATATGTGACACACGTATTCAGCTGAATATAAATTTGTGTTAATGAATTTACTAAAACTTCATTTTCGGATTTCAAATTGGTTTCGAAATCCGAAAATAAGGTGGTGTTGGTATAGAGACAGTTTGTGGACGGATGCAGTGGTGTGTGTGAGGCTTGCTCTCTTGTTCTTTATTCCTCTATGGTCTATGGCCTACGACTAATTGGAAATTTAAAATAAAATTTTGCATATTTCTAGGCTGACAATGTTAAGAAAAGGCTGCCCATGTTTGGTTGCTGTTTTCACTATTTTGTGATTTATTTTTGTCCTGTTTTGTCTGTTTTTTATGTGACTTTAGTAGTATTCGATTACTCCGCCTTACGCACAAGCCTTAAATAAAACAAAGGACGACATTCTATCGGAAAACCTTCTCCTATTGCTAAAATTATCGATGATAAAATATTTGGTAGAAACACAAACCACAACACCACGTCTCTTAAAAATAATTTCAATAACGTCATCTTTAATGAAGCCAAGTCTATACCCAAAAATTGCCAATCAAAATGAACTTAAATTCCTCAATTTCGAGTCCATTGAGCATAGTAATTCTCTCTACATATCACATTGTGTCGAACATGAAACTGGGGATTATGCTGCGACTAAGCAAATTGTATTGATGACAAGAATTTTGTTACCACCAGCACACTGAACGAATTCCAAAGCCTCTGTGTCCTCTTAAAATGGGAACAACGCATCATGTTCACAGGACGTCAAAAGCGCGAAAAAACGCAACTTCCATTCACTCTGTTGCACTGTCGTTATTTGGTAATAGCTGTTAGATTCACTTGCCGTGTGTACCATCAGTAGCCAGGACTCGCTATACCACTCTAGTGTGGATTAAATTTAAATGGCCAAACATTTGTTATTGATGTCATCGCATAGGATAGGGGAAAGGGATTTACCAGGACACTGCCACACCGTTGCTAATGCTCAATGAGGTCCATGTGGAAAGCAGGACTGTGTGTAATCCTTTTATCGTTTTGCACATGAATCATTTGTACTTTCATACCAAACCAACTCGTATTTCGCAAATCCCGAGTTAGTTTGTGGGATGGTTTTTGTACGTATACTGAACCTATCTGGCGGTTGAAAGTGAATGATAGAAGAGGATTCTTCTTGCATGGGCCCAAACATGTCTGCATAGATACAGAATATAATATAGTGCACCTTTGCGGGCTAAAGCAATTTAACTGGATAACATGGGGATTTGATTTAATTCGGCGTAGGGCATGTTGTAATTGACACTTTGGCAGCGGTATGGATCATTTTTATTTGGGGCTGTTTCCTATGTGTGTGTGTTTTTTTTTAAATTAATTTATTTGAACTTTTAGTCTGACCCAGGATGTCAATTTGAGAAACGATTAAATGCATGAGGGCCTGCAATTTTTTTTTTTTTTGGTTGGGTTTATGATGAAGCGATTGAGAACCTGAATCTGCAGACTTTGAAGTAGGATTAAAGCACTTGTCGAGTATAATATTCACTTGATAAGTTGACATCGATCAAAGGAAAGGTCTCGCAACATGGCAACAGTGAAGTATGGATGACGGTGGGAAGAGAATTCTGAACAAAAAGATTGTTGTTATAAGAGCAAGTTCGGCGTAGCAGTTACATCAGCAAATAGCAGGGACCAAATGCTCTTTATGGTCTTTTTATCCACCTTTTCCGCTATCACTCTCACGGCAGATCCAAGGGTGTCCACTGGTATCATAAGACGTGTTAAATTTTTTTTTTAGATGAAGATGGAGCAGCACATCACAGAAGCAGTGAAAAACATTTGGCTGGGTCATCATGGGATAGGTGAAGGAACAGGCGAAAGCTGGTGATCGTTGATCTAAATGAAAACCCTCTAATAAGCAAAGTAGCAGTCAAGTGCCTCGGTCTCCGGCTGCATGAGTATATTTTAACTAGAATATAGTGTGGCCAGGATAAGAGGAGCTCTCACACTGACAAGGCGAATGTTCCAGAAGAGTCAAAGTTATTTGCTCCCATGTCCCTCATAAGGCCAATGATTGTCTATGTGTGTGCTTTGTGATCAACGTTATAGCTTCTCAGATGAAAAAGATTCGGGTGTTTGAGAGACAGTGTCTGCGTACACTAGAGTCAGAGTACAAACATTACTATCCCAATGGGGTCCCTTACAAGGGGCTCATATAAAGTTATAAAGAATTGATAATTTCATAATTGAACTCATTCGTGGTCACACTGCATGAGCGATGAATAATGTCTCATTTCTTTTTTTTATTTATAATTAACGCGCACATCAAGGGGTTATGAATACCCTTATAATGTTATAAAGCACAGTGCAAGCATTTAGGAAAATTGGAGAGGATTTGAAAGAGACACCGATGCAAGTTGCTTTTGAACCTCAGTGAGTCGTACTATAGGGGAAAGACAGGGTCAGGTAGAGCATTCCACATTCGGTAGAGTATCTAAAGAGAAATAGCGTTCAAACGGACTTGCTAATTCGGAAGCATTTATCAATTTTGATAAAGAAGGGTTTACTCAGGACAAGTCGGGGGAACCGCTTATTTACCACGTCAGTCGTATATCCGTAAGCGGATCGCTCGTTTATAACCGCGACGCCACTGCAGTAGGCAAAGAGGGTGAAGAGCTCCTCCTCAGTTCAATATTTAATCAAACTTTTCTAAGAAAATTTTTGGTCCATGTTAACCTCGTGTTGGAATTTATTTTATTATTCCCGAACAAATACAAAATTTCATGTGCAAACACATATTTGTAGAAAAGACTAACCGTCAATTACTGAACAATCACCACCACAGCTAATTGAACCCTTTTCTGTTGCGAATATGTTGTTATTCAGGCTTCAATAGCCCTGTGTGTATACAATCATTATCCTTTGGAAAAAAAACTATTAACTTTGACTTCGTTTTATTCAAAATAATATGCACTAATTGAACATTAACATCGGTTAGCACAACTAACGGCATTTACATCACTTCCCCCCTTGGTCACGTTTATCCGTGTGTACAAAAAAAACTTTTTTGTGTGAACATATTTTAATGAGCATCAATGCACCGACCGACAATGTAAGGAGTGGGAGGATCATACAAATCCTTTGTAAATCAGCATTTTGCATTGTATTTAATTAGCCTCTGCTGGCTGACCTCGAAATCGATTTATCGACATGGAAAATATTAAATTTTAATTCAACCGCAATCGCATGAATTCAAATCCTCACACAAAAGCCCACTCTTTTTTCATTCGAATCGAAACAAAACAATGCACTAAATGCAAATTCATATTCAAAAACCACTAAGCGGAAACATCAAAAGTCGAAATGTTTCCGCATCAGAGTCCAATGCTATGCTGCATTGCCACGTTAGTAAAAAAAAGAGGAACCTCTATTCTCATCCTTTAGAGTTTAGACATTCTCTCCTCTTATAGTTGCAACAAAATGAATTCCAAATCTAACGCCGAAATAAAGCTAAATACCTACACGATGGCGTTGGCGTTGGCGGAGCTCAAAATGCGAAAACTATTTTGTCCACACACGAAAAGAGTGAAAAATTGTACTGAGTGGGTGACACTCTATTGTGTGTATCTTGAGCATGAATTCTCATCGTCTATTATGGGTTTTGAATATAAAAAATAAGAATATGTTTGTGGGAGTCAAGAGTAGGACCAAAACAATATGCTCCTGAAAAATACAAGCAAAAGTTTAAAATTCATATTCAGGGATTATATCGGGGTTTCTTCTATGGTGGCCTCTAACACTCTGCTGTCCTGGTAAACATCACTTTTTAGTGTCTGTTTTTTCGGACAGATTTGTTTAGGAATCGCTGCTTGCGCGGGTCTTGGTATCGGTCTCGAGGTTGGGGTAAACTATTTCCACTAGGACATAAATGCAAATTTCTGTTATAAATCAAATTGTGTATGGAAATTGGATTTCCTCATTTTTTTGTGGTTAAATTTGTGTGAGAAAATATAAAAAGTCGGTTTGCATAAATACTTCACTTTCTTTTTTAAGAAAATTTAATTTTCTTTTGACAGGACTCTTTTACGCATAATTTATTTTACGGACAGCAAAGCTTACACATGTCAGTGTCATGAGTGTAGTTTAAGGGTCTCCGTTGTAAGTTTTTGACGTTTAATCTTAGGTCTAGACGATCCTTGAGTTTTTTTTATTTATATTTGAAAAGTATTGAAAGTAACACAAGGAAGTTCTTTTCGACACGTTTGGCGAAAAGATATTTAGGAGGACAATGAAAATATTGTTTTCAAGTTAAGTTTATTTCTACAGGTTGAGGTTTTCAATTTAAAGAAAGCATTACAAGCATAAACAAGCAAACACTTTTGATTTTTTGTTAAGAATTTTGAGAACTCGACCACGTCATTGGTTCTACCGCTGATCTGTTATGTCACATCCATCGAAAAGCCAAAATGCTGGCAGCTCAATATCATATCTGTAGATTCTTATGATGAAACAGATATTTTTCGAACTCCTCGGTTGCGAGAGTCCTCAAAGGCTTCAATATACGTAAATACGTTGGCCCAGATGGTATTCCCGATGTTATTTTTAAGAGGTGGTCTTCTACGCTGGTAAAACCATTGCGTAGCTTTTCTTGAAATCCGAGTCTTTTTCCCTATTCCAATTAACGTCCAATTGCACTACCTCCAGTTCTTTTCAAAGTCATGACAACGCTGACAAACGTTTAACTCAAGAAATATATTAAAGACCTAAGTTTATTTATTGGCCGAGAGTACGGCTTTCGTAGCAAAAGGTCCACTGGTGATTTGATGGTATATAGTATTTCGCACCGAAAAGTGAAACCAATTTTTACAATGTTTTTCTCGATTAGCCGTTCGGAATCGAAATCGACAGAAAATTGTAGGTGCCCTCCATTCCCTCACAACGTATCATGGATGCGAGAAATGCTTTAGGTCCCGGGGCACCCCACTGGCGGTGTATTGTGCCACCCAATTAATTTGTCTATTGGTCTCTTACTAAGAAAAATCCAAACTCCTATCCAATTTATCGTCCAGTTGTACTAACGTCCCTTCTTTTGAAGGTCATAGATGAACGAAAGCTTCTCAATGACCGACAGAGTATAGCTTTCATAGCAAGAGATTTGCTGGCATATCGCACTGAAAAGTGAAACCATTCTTCACAATGTTTTGGAAAAAGTAAGATTATTGCGCTCGCTATTTCAAGCGAGTTTTTAGAGTTTGGCATCATCAAGTTCTCTTGAGGAAAATGCGTGCTTTTGGTATCAATGAGTCTCTTTTTCGTTGGATTAGAAACTACCTTTCCGGCCGCTCAACATAAGTTGTATTAGATGGCTTCAAGTCTAATACCTACTTTATAAATACTGGTGTGCCGCAAGGCTCCGTTCTGTCTCCAACTCTCTTCTTTGTATCCTTTTTTGTCCGAAACGTCTAATCCCCTTAACTGTTTTGCTGACGACTTAACCCTCAGCTTTTCATAATCATTTTCATATGCCATCTACACTTTGGATGTTGGATCTGCAACGGTTGGGCATGATACGCAAATTGAGTTCTGACCTTGACACCAAGAAAACATGGGGTATAGTTAAGATCGAGTTGAAAGTCACATCAAAAACTCAATGCTGTCTCCGGTAGTTAGAGCTCTAAACGATGATCTTCGTTGGAATGATCACATATTTAAAGTCACCAAAAATGCTGCTGAATGCTTAGGTTTCATAAGTCGATGCAGGAAACCCTTCACCATACTTCTGAATTCTGATCTTGGTGCAGAGACCTTTTTGTGAGATTTCCTTTAGTAAAAAAAGTCTATTTAATAATTGATATTTTAGCACTGATTTACTCAGAAGTCGCAGGTCTTAGCTAAATTTTATTTGTTCTTTTTGCTTGGCTTTTCCACTGCAGTTGGAAGATTGGAACCTAAAAATAGCCACCGTCAAGTCGGAAATGGCAAATGATGTTTCTCCTTTTTAAGAACTGCGAACGGTTTGACATTTGACAGCGGTGAGCCAGTAGGCGTATTGTGCTGCAGCCATAAAGTGCTTTGGCCGTAAAGTACTGTTATGGTCCTTTGGGTCTGTTTAAAACAGATCAATAAAATATTCACAGTCAATAGAAACGAAAGGGCTTCGATTTGAAACTCAAGAAGGAATGAAAAAGGACGTGCGCCTAACTCTGTGCGTGGCGGGTCTGTATCACGAGCTGAAAAAAGTGTTTACTCTGGTTTCTGATGGATGCAAACCAAGCTAGGCGAAAAATCCACTCCAAATAATAGAGAGAGTTGAAGGAAGAAATTTCAGCTCCGACGGCAGAGCAAAACAATCTATTCAAGGAATAAAACCTCACAATCAGGATAAGGAATCGACCAATTTATATAAAAAAAGATTGTTATAAAAAACACTCAGCCAAAGAAAAGGGTTCAGGAGGATTCATTAGCCGAAGTTCATTAACGATGCTAAAGGATAGCTTGAAACGCGTTTTCTTTTTTATTTGTCACTGCTTAAGTTTCATCATTGAACCACTATGTTCCTTTGTCTTGTTGGCAGTGTCCCTTTCACTCCCCATTGGTAGAGAATCCAAGCAGACAGAAAGTAACTTCAATGTGAAAGTTTCTCACCAAATGCGTTATGAAATTTCTTTTTTTAAGTTTTTATCTTGCTGTCTGTCTGTTTCTCACCTCAGTCATCGGAACTCCTGCTGCGGTTTTGACTTAAAAAGAGAGTCGCTTCAATTGTTTCCTAATTCCTACACAGACAGAGGATGGCAAAACGATGCTCCTTTTCCGATCCGACTAAGTTTAAGTATTACCAGTCAATTGGCACGTCGTAAATGACTAGAATGGTCAAAACAAAAGCGTGTGTAGAGGTGTTTCATTTGGTTTAAAGGGTGTATGTGCCAGAAATTAGGCTTTGCGTGACGTGCACTTTGCTGCAACTTCCCTTATTTTGCAGATTTATTTCTGGAGTAGGTAGGTACGCAGAATTGTAAATATTCGACAAACCAATTAAAATACAAAATACGAATACAAACGAGCACCTTTCGGATGTAAATTCAACCATTTCTCTTTTTTTTTTTTTTTTAAATTTGTTCATTACTTCATGCATTCTTTGAAAAGGACTCAATCTAAAATCAAATCAAGAGGGATTTCACTTTCGTTTGACCAGTAATTAAAATTCTTTTTCAAATTCAGTGAATCTCCACCAAAAGAATGCAAAAATAACCGAAACAATTATGTATTTATTCCTTAATATTTCCTTAGACTCCTGTTTTGTTTAAACAAACCACAATCATTTAAATAAAATGAATAAGATACTCGCTCTATTGATCCATAAACAAATCGGAAAGGAGAACAAAGTCTTATTCATAATAACTTTTTATTCCACTTTCCCACTCTCCTTTATTAAATAATAATCAAAAAATAAAAAACGAAATATAATTAGATAAGAAAACGACTTAAAAGACGGAACGTCATCTCATTGAAATTAGTAGGCACTTTGAATAGAAATTCATTTGAAATTTTCTATTCAGTTAAGTTGAACAGGATACGACTATTCGCTTTTAGAATGGACACTTCAAGTCGATAAGGAAAATCCCTGCACATCACCGACTCCTTGGTCGGCGTGATGCCAAAATCATTATCCTTGTATTAAATTCTGAAGTCTCTTTTTTCCTTTCTCTTTTTTCATGTCGTTTTAGAAAATCTTGAATGCTTTTCCGGAATGCTCAGTTCAGTTCTTGTCTTAAATTGCAATAGAATTCTGAGAAAGGGAGCTTGAGAGGGGAAATCTCTAAGCAATTCATCTACAGCTGAAGGCTCTGAACGGTTCTGTTCTTTGAAGTTTTTCTGTGTAATTGGTTAAGGAAAAAAAACAAGGTTTTTGAATATTGTTGTGAAGTGTTCTTAGAAAGGAAACTGTACGAATGGTAAAGACTTTTCTATTTGGCTATAGGTACCATCGGGATAAAGGAACGAGTAGAGGATTATAATGAAAGTAGGATACAGTTGGGTCACTTTTTGGATAGTTGATTTTCAATAGGAATAAGATGTATAGGGTATTTAATTTTTTTCAGTCGTTTGTTTCAGTCATTCAGTAGAAGATTTATAAAAATTTCAAACACAAAGTAAGTGGTGACACAAGCTTTAGGGTCTGGTTTGATTATTTGTGAGTAAGTGAGTGAGTAATGTTTTTTTAGGGAACTTCTAACTAATGATTATGAACCCATACAGAGAATATGCCGTTCAGCATCGGCAGATGCAGATTCAGAAATGTTCATAAAAGAAACACAACATCAAATGAACTCTTTAACCAGAACAGATAGGAAGAACATTTCATTTGTTCACTAAGATGAAATAAGAGCACTCAAATTACTAAAAAGAAACAATATTTGAAACTTGCGCAAAATTAAAAAGATCATGCCATGGGCCATCGGTCATGGTGCTCACTGCTCAGGCTCAGCGCTCAGCCCTCAGCCCTCAGCCTTAAATAAAACTTGAGAGATATTTTATACTCCATTGACTTGACATAAGTTGAGCTTACCATATTTTTGCTAAAATTTTAAAAATTTGCTATTTAACTATGCCGAGCTGATGAAGCTTTGAAACAACGGGAACATGCTATAGCTGCCTGATGAAGTTAAAGGAGAAAGGCTATGTGACTTAGTTTTGGTTCCTGAAAAGGTGAGACGGTACCAGTTTACCCAATTCTAGTGAAATGAACCTCCGTCTCTCTTATCAAGAAGATAACATCTTTCCTGACGTACCTATCTACTATGGAAATTCCTAGTTAGCGAAGTATAGTTCATTGACATGGACAGTATTTTTTAGGATGAATATTTAGGAATCATCATTATCTAGTTTTGGAGTCCCCTTAAATGTTGTTCATCTTTGCAGAATGACTATCATGAGTCACGCTATTTCGTCAAAGTATGCATAGTGTTCAACAGCTCTGTTCTAAACTACTGCAGGTAAAAAATTTTTCTAATTTTGTTTTTTTTTAATTCTTTTTTATTTTTTTAACTTGTATTTACTTACTAGTTAGCAAAAATGTATGAAACCGGGTTGAATATTAACGGAATTAGCTTACTAACCCTTATCGAGCATTCTAAGCTTCTCTATAACTTAATACTAATACCTTCCGGCGTAAAGAAAACTCAGGAGTGACGTATGCTTTATGCCTCAGAACCCAGGGCCAGTCCGTGAATTTTCATGAAATTTTCGGAAATGTGTTTGAAGTAACAAATAACTTTCAGTTTTTTAATTGCTTTTATAATTAATCAATACCATTCAATTTTTAATTTATGTAACGTGTTTTACAAACGGATTGCCTCAGGACGAATAGGTATTGGCTAGATAAGAAAAAAATTGTATATGGAGGCTAAAGGGCTTATATCCGTCCGTGTGGGTGGAAAAGGCAATTCAAAAATAAGTGACTAAATTTTTAAGAAATTATTTAAAATCAACTAAGTCGCTTACTACCACATATTCTAATACTTTGAAAGCTAATACTTTGTTCTTTAATACAAAATTATATAATGTCTGTATAATGGCGAAAAAATCTACTGCATAAAAACAGCAATTTACAGCATGCTCTCCAACCAAATTAAGGGAATGCGCGGAACCAGAAAACATAGATCGCATTCTCATTCAAACTCAATATTCTTGCTTGCATACCTTGGTTCGAATGGTCCAGTCGAATTTTGACATATGTGGATGGCCCATGTTCAAACCAAAATCTTACGTCTTCACTAGTAAATTTTTACCACTTTCCTGGTTCGTTGAAACGGTTGGAAATGTCTAAACCTTGATTTCTATGTACTATGTCACCCACAAGAAATTTGTTTGAAGATTCAGGTGTTGAGCTGACTGGATCATCGTTCAATTCAGGATTAGTTGCAAGTCTTTGACTGCCTGATGAATTTGGTATTTTTACCTTCCGATGAAAATAATTGTCGGGTTTTGGAAGTTTTTCTAATACTACACTTGTTCGTGATCGTTTTTCTTCAGCAACCTGTCTTATTTGCGCACCACATAAATATGAACGAGACATTTTCTAAACTTAATAACAACTTAGGACGCTAGCGATAGTTTGAGTTCTTACTAGTATATTGCCCTAAAACTATCACTGCCAAAAAAATGATGGTCTCACTACAGTAAGGAAAAAAAAACGCGGACTTTCAAGTTATAGTTACAAGGATATTTTATTCACAAAGTGAATAAACTTAACACACTGTAATTGTTTCTTTCTATTATTCAATATACTCTCCTTTCACTTCGATACACTTCTTTGCACGCTCATACAATTTGTCAAATGTGTCCGAAATGTCCTTTAAAGGAACCTTGCCTAGATCGTCGGTCGTCGCCTTTCGAATGCGGTCAATTGAGTTTTATTCTGCCTATTCTGCCTACCTGTTAATCCAGGACTGATGACGAGATGTACAAGGAGAAAAGAAGGGAAGAACACCCAATAAGAAAAAGAAGCAGAATCAGAAGAGCTCTTTTAAAAAAATTGAAAAGTGCTACGATAAGTATGAGACTCGGAAGTCTTACCAAAAAGTAAAAACAATATGCCAGAGTGTCAAATCCCAAACTCAAGTCAGTAAAGACCAGCAGAGAAACATAACGATAATTCCGCTACCAGGCAGAATGCCCCATAATACCTTGACGAAGATCAAGGATACTGTTCTCCTTATCTAAATGAAGTTAAGCTTGTCACATACAAACTTTAAACAAATAAGACTGCAGGTGCAGAAGGCCTTGATACCAAGCTTTTCAAGGCAGCTGGTGATCAGTTGAAAAGGAGAATGTGCCAGCTGATCTGCATGATATGATGGTTAAAGCTCGAAAGAAAGCATGCCTTCTGAATGGGACGATCATACAATCATAAAAAGGAAAACCCTTACAGTTGCGCGAATTATAATGTAATCCTTGAAATGGCTGTACAACTTACTGCTCGCTTACAATTTTGACGTAATGGAAAGATGAAAGCGTGCTGCCGTTGGTACTTTTGCTAGCATTGAAATAGAAGCGAATGGTTAAAGAGGGCAAAATCAAGTAGGTATATATATTTTTATTAAACAAGGTCAGGGAACATCGACGGATTGGACCAAACGTCACAGAGAATAACTCTTGCCAAACGTTGCTTTTATTTGTTAAGAAGGCAATTGAGAAATAAAACCCTCTCTAGAAAAATTAAGGTAGCTATTTAGACCTCAACTATCCTAGTTCTTATTTACGGCGCGGAAGTTTGAACCTGCTATGAAAGAAAAGTACTTTGAATGAGAAGATGCAACAACGAGCTGTACTGCGACAAAGCCAGAAGACTACGCAATACGCATGGTAATCAACGCTCCGGCTAGATGGGTTTTCGATATCACATTGTATGGAAATCACAGAAGGAAAATACCCCTTAAGGTGGCACAATCAAGTGAAAGAATACCTCAACTGATGGGAGAGCTTGCCCCAATCGAAGTCGTTCTCTATAAAGATGTTTTTTTTTTTTTTTTTTTATATTAAAAAAGAAGAGGCTTATATGCTAACCTGGAGAACTCAGACTTAATTACCGGTCCATTGTACTACCAGAGTAGCAGCCTTCCCTTTTTTCTGTGTTGCAGTAGTGGAAATAAGGTGTTAGTTATTTCACATAAATAACCTCAAGGGCGGCGAAACTAGGAGGCTGAAAGAAAAGCAGATGCCCAGAGCGGGATTCGAACCCACGCATCCGGCCTACCTACTGAACACTCTACCACTGCACCACGGCCGCCCTCTATAAAGATGTTGATTGAGGTTCAGGTTTACCCTGGTCTATAAAACTAATCTAAGGCAGTATATGTGCGGAGAGAGCGACCGAATCGAAATTGTTGACTCCAAATGTCGTCTAATGCCCAGGTTCACTGAATGTTCACCTATAAGTAAGGAAGAAACGACAATTTCCTTTTGGAGCAGTCTGAATATGTAATGGAAACATACAACTATGTTTTTTGCAACGCATTGATTGAGGGAAAAATAAAGAAATTACATGTTTGTTAAAATTTTTTTTTACCAGATTGATATGCAATGTTATAAACAACACAAAAGTTTTTACATTTCTAAAAACAGAAAAGTTGGAACTTCCTTAACAACATCCGTTTGAATTCCGAGCACTATTATACTCCGTTCCCCCCTCATTACTTACTTTGGAAATATTTCCGACTGCCCAAAAAACAGGTGCAAAATCCATCAGTCGAAAGCGCACAAGAAACAAATCACCTTCCCATTCCACATTCCGTTTCCTGGTATTATTAAATCCGATTGAGTGCGATTGCCTCACACACAAAAAGGGTGCGGTGTGCTTGTCTAACTCTATAATAAACATGATTTTTCCCACCCGCATAAAATAGAACAAAAAAAAGAAAAGAGACATGAAAAACGCAAATTCCAACTACACAACACAGAGGCACACAAGTCGTGGCGCCTGCAGGCAGGTGGTTGAGAATGGAAACTTAAAAACCAAAGGAAATTCACTCAAAGTCACTTGCTTTTGGTTTTTCCTCTCTTCTGTTTTCATACGCATTTTCTAAACAAAAACACACAACAAAATCGTTTTGTGGCGATGTCTTTTATGCCGGGTGGTCTCTCTGTCCTTACCTACAAACGCAGAGAGGTACTCGAAAAACAAAAAAGAACTGCGAATGTGCGAGCAAGAAAAATTGTGAAAAACTTGAATAATAGCCGAGAGCTTTTAAGAGTAAGAAAAGTTTTCATACTTTTCGTATAGCAGTGCTCAATTACAGCAGAGCACATCCCAAAGAGAATGAAAATTCGTAGGAAGAGAGATTCACTTTGCAGCGAGTGCAGTCTGCATTTCGTGTGTGTATTGTGTATAGGTGTTTTCGGATTATTTTTGAAGTTTATGCAATACTTCTTTGGTATGCCTAGGTCATGTTCAAGCTTGATATATTAGAAAATTTGCTTTCGCTGTTGACATGAATAGCATCACGTTGTTGGGACAATTTGAGGGAATGGGAATACTGACTTCTTAATGATTTTTAATTCTTGTTTCATTACTCATTAATATCTTTTAAGCTTGCGATTTTGTTCGAATTTATGGAATTTTTTTAGATGTTTATTCAAATAGGTATTACTTCGTCAATCGATAATGTTTTTCAATAAAGTTTGGAAGCGTTAGCTAAGTTTAAAGTCAAATAACTAAGAGCTGTGTAGTTTATGTCGGTAGTCAGCCTGATTATAGACTATAACATTGTCAAAGACTGTACAGGCTTCACTTTATAAATATGGAAAGTTACTTTGGTGTTACAATTTTCATTTTTCTTCTACTTGCCAAATAGAAGGCGTATCAACAGTCTCAACTAAGTCAGTCGGTGTTTGATAAGGAACAGTCCCGTCTACCAGTTTCTACCTCAAACAAAAATCAGGGTTACGTAGTGTAGACAGGAGTCGCCAGTTTAAAGCAGAGTCTCCTTGGAATACGATCTGAATACCATCCCGCTAGCCTCTTAAAACAGTTGAGCAGTACCTACTTATTTAATTTGGCATTACAGTTCGGGTTTCGAAAATGAGCCTCAACCATCAGCTTATGTTAACAATATCTGTACTATCTCGAAGTTATACATGTCAATTGTTTGATGAACCCTCAAACCAATTTTTTGCCGCTACAGTTCTAGGTAAATAAAATAAATGAAACCATGCCTTGTTAAGGAATGGGAGGGACCTATAATTTTCTGCCGATTCCGAACGGCTTATTGAGAGAGCGCTTTTTATGGCAATGAATTTACTAACGGAGGACTTGGCAATTCCTCGCGAAAGGCGATACCCGTGAAAAAACATTTTTGCCTCTGCTGGTATTCGAACCTCGAACCTTTGGGTTAGGTGGACATGCTTGCTAACCATCACGCCACGGGTACCACGCTACAGTTCCAATGCTCCAAAAGTACCCATGAGCTATGACTCCCACGCAACACGCAGAAGTGCTCTCAATTACACTAGGGCCAAACATGGTTCAACCTAAAAAATACCTCAGTCAGGGCGAACAAATTTTCATGTTCACGTTGAGCGTTGGCGGCCAAAGTCACGGGACAAGACGTTCTAATAAAACCGTAGACGGATACGTGTAAATGTTGTCAGCCGGCTGACACAAAATGTGAAGAAGATCGTTTCAGAAATGTGAGCACGAGTATGATATACGTCTTTAGGCTACTGAGGAGTACAAAAAAAGCCAAGAAGAGGAACCGTTTCCATACCTTCCGCCATCCCCTTCATATTGGTACCAATGATTCGATGATATTTCAAGTTTGCGGCATGTCTGCCTATAAGACAGTGTCCAGTGATAACATCTATCCCAGAACCTAATGATGTGATTTCTGTTCAGAGATCGATTTTTGTCGGACAGCGCAAAGTATCACTTTTCTCAGTTTTCTTATCAATTTCAATGGAAAGGCACATTTGAAAACATAGGTACTTAGGAGCTGAATGTACACATCCATAACAAGACTATATTTCTCACAAACTTCTCTTTGGCTTCATGAATTGGCTCAACCATTGCCATGAGGATGATACCAATGGCACTTCTAAAAACTTTCCAGTCGCTGGCTACCCTAGAACTTTTAACTTAAAAGACGCAGGACAAAAGGTGACTCAATCAATGCAATAATTGGAAAACAGGTATATCAGACCACAGTGTCATAACAGTCAATCCGAGAGAAAATTAGAATATAGAGAGGGAAACAACGGGACGAGGCTTCTTCTTAGATTACTCTTCTATGAATAGATCGATAATACTCCCAGACTTGTGCACTGTCTTCCAATTTGCGGCCGTGGAGCCGCAAAACATCTGACTACCCAAAAATTGATCAGCTAAAATACAGACACCGTCATAGACAGCCAGGCGGCCATTAAAACTATGGGGTTTTTCAATAAGAGTGCTACAAATATGTATGAAACTTGATTTCGTTTGCATGGCCACCACGGGCACGTTTGCAGAAGTCCATACGCTGAACCCAATTATCGACGTTTTTCAAGCATAAATCGGCAGATACTGCTGCAATTTCACGTTTGATATTCGTGCGAAATTCATCAATCGTCACTGGGTTGTTGGAATAGACCATAGACTTGACGTAGCCCGACTGGAAATAGTCTAACGGGGTCAAATCACACGACCGAGGCGGCCAAGCGACTGGATCATTTCGTCAAATAACACGTTCTCCAAACTTGGTTTCCAATAAATTGATTGTGACATTCGCTGTGTCGCTTGTGGCGCCGTCCTATTGGAAGCACATATCCTCCAAGTCCATATCATCCAATTGGGGCCAAAAATATTCGGCTATCATATATTGAACGGTAGCGATCCCCGATCCCCATTCACAATAACGTGCCGGTCTTAATCATCACGAAAGAAGAACGGCCCAATGACGCCGCCGCGCCTCCGCCGGCCCATAAACCACACCAAACCGTAGTTTTTTTTTTTTTTTTTTAAAGCAATGATGACTCATGGAGTACGTGTGGATTGCTGCCTGACCAATACCGCATATTTTGTTTATTGAAGAAGCCATTCACATTCAGCCAGAAATAAGCCTCATCGCTGAAGATGATTTTTCGATGAAAATCCGAATCATTTTCAAGTTGTTGCTCAGCCCAATTTATGAACATACGAAGCTTCTGGTGGTCAAGCGGGTTCAGTTCTTGCGTCAATTTAATCTTGTTAGAATGTAGGCCAGGATCTTTTCGCAAAATTCACCACAACGACGTTGCAGAGATGTCCAACGCTTGAGAACGACGTGTAAGAGTCACATTTGGGCTTTCTGCAACTGAAGCCTCAGCGGCAGCAATACTCTCAGCAACAATATCTTCTTTGTCTCACTGGCACGGGAACATTTTGTACTGTGCCTGTGGATTAAAATTGTTCCACCAGATGCTCAATTGTTGATCTGCTAGGACGATTATGACGACCATAAATCGGACGTAGCGCTCTTAACGTTGACAACTGACTCCAAATTTTAATAATTAATTTTAATAATTTGGACTCGTTGTTGTCTCGTATATCTTTCCATCATGAAATGGCTCACCTTACTGAAGAGAAATGTCAAAACAGCGACGCAAGAAATATGGCGTCGTTTGCTGTCCCTGTCGCTCTACTTTTTTACCGTCCCTGTCGAAAAAACCCTTTATATTTGTCGCAAAATCCTGTTTGAATAATCTAACACTGATCAGCTCAATGTACACCGTTACTTTAATTTGGTTTTCAGGACATCGTGACATAAACGATAATGAAATGGTGGACAAGCAAATCAAAATAGCTTCAGCACTCGAATCCAGCGAAACGAATGCTCTGTTCCCAAACCAATAAAGCAAGAAAATAACAGAATCCAACAACTTATTCTACAGACCACCAATAAAAGGTGGTCATCTTTAGTAAAAACTGAAATCCTGCTCTAGCTTAGGCCCCGACTTTCTCTCTTTCTCTCTTATGAATGAATGATTATGATTGACACATGATGAGAATGGTCATCATCACATCTGACTTATACAGAGGATGCCAAGACGAAAAGGTAGAGAAAGGACCATTCCACATCCTCTGTGAGTACCCTAGCTTGACCCCCATTAGGAAAAAACCTTTTTCGATAAACTTTGCGACATCTCTAATCTACCACATGACCACCCTTCATTGGGCTTCCTCCTCTGCTTGTCATCACCTTATACCCCATACCCCTTTCTCCTCATCTTCCATTATCTGGGAAGTGCAATGGTTCCCTTGAGATTCGAGTTAGATTTACTCTAGCGGTCGCACCCCTCATCCAACCAAACCTAACCTAATCATAGCTTCATAGTACAGGAGATATGAAAAAAATAAGGAATGAAGGGGCTGTTTATATTTCTGATATATCCAAAAGCCAAAAACAGTCAACATGTTTCATGGCAGGTATACTCTCTAAGGATATGCCATTTATTAACTAGATGCAGGATTTTCTGGAATTGAACGATAAAGTTTCTCGTAGCATTTTCTGTTTTTCAATTTCATTGATTTTTTATTTGTGTGTGTGACATTGCAAGACATTCCATAAGTCAGATGTCCATAACTGAATGAGTTTTGAGGTCTTTCTTGTCATTCATTGAACTTCTGTAGACATTCTTCCGAGTGTAGCAGAAGCTTTAAGGGCTCAATTTGATAGAGAGTGTTGGCTGTCAATGTAGGTAAATAGGTAGGTTAGGTAGGTATAGGTGTACGAGCTCTAGCTGCGACTTGAGCCTTGAGGGTCAAATTCGTTTAAATTCGAATTCATCTTTAAATAAACTTGAAAGCTCTGTGTGGTTTTAGAGCAGTTCATTGCTCTCTAAGCAGTAAACCTAATTTTAGATTGGCTAACAAAAAACAATATCGCCATGATTTCATCGAAAAAGGAGACAATTCGATGAAAAACGACGAGAACATTAAAAATACATAAATGCAAATCAGTGTCCTCATTTGGATTTGATTAAAAGAAAAAAGATTCAAAGCACATTCACGCACACAATTTTGACTCAACATTTAGCATTCATTGAATTTTCTCTTTTCTGTTGCCCACAATCCCCAAAGCAACAAAAAAAAAAAAGAATAAAGTAAGATTTATGTTTCGTATCCTTTAAACTTTCAAGGATGCAGAGCAAATGCACATCGGCTATTAACCCGATTTTTCAAAAAACCTCAACAAAGAGCCAATTGAAACTTGGCAAAAATAATATAAATGAATCTGAAAAGCAAGTGTCGCTCTCTTGTCTGCACAAAGAGCCAAAGAGAATTTATCTGCCAATGCCATGCCAAAGCCGATGAGGAAAAACCAAAAGCACACGCATATCCAATTTTCCGCAAAGGAATGAATGGAAATAGAAAATCCTCCATTCATCTTGTTGTTGTAGAGGAACATTTCTGCGCTACACCATGTCCCAAAAGAAAAATAAAACCCAATAAAAAAAGCGAAATCTTTTCCGTGCAGAAAATGTTACCCGCAACAAACCAATTCAGTTTAGAACGAACGATTTGGGTGCTAAGGTCAGTTCTATCGTGCGGTCAGAACGTGAAAGGTGTGTACCTCACTTCAAAATTTATTTCTTTTTCCATCTCAAATTAAAGAAAATGTGAAAAATTCTTCATAAAGTTCTTATGTAGTTTTCACGCTTTGCACAAGTTCCAAAGTGCAAAATCACGCTAATAGAAAATAAATTACTAACGAAATCTGATTCTCGTAAACGGTGATGTGAAAATCACACTCCAAGTGGTGTGTCAGTGTAAATGAGTTTTCGTTTAAAGGGAAATAAATAATTCGGGGGAAAAAAATTACGTTTTTTGCTCGTCTTCTGCGGGTGAAAAATGAAAATTAATGTGTAACGACTGACGACAACGTGTGGTGGAGCTTAAGTGACTTGACACACCAGCACGGTTCTTATGCATACCGGGAAATTAAAATAATTGACGCAAAAAAAGTAACACTAAAAGTTTTAAAAAAAATATACATGTGTACTCGTATGTATATAAAATTTTATATCTAAAAATATTCTTTTTATATTTTCCGACACGCTTGCGATACGTTTACCGACAAGTTTTTGTATTTTTTTTTTCATTTTGATTTTACTAAAACTTTCAAGGACTTTGTTGTATGTTTTTTTTTTTGTTGAAGAATTTATTTTATTCGTGAGGAATTGAGGCGGCGAAAATTGGTCAGAGTTATGATTCCTTGGCATGGGTGGTTTTGTGGCTTTTAGTGTTTATAATGGGGATGGCATTAAGTCATTTTGGGTGGCAACGGCACGGCCCCCAGCAGAATAATAAATTTGAAAAAATGTTTTAATTCAGCTAAGGATTGATTGAGGCCATTTAGAAGTTGTTAGAGTTACTTTTGGTGAATGAATTGAAACTTATCACAAACTTAAGCTTAGCATGGGCAATGCATTGTTTAAGTTTTGCAAAAATTCACTATCCAAACAAATGAAGATGGTGCCTCTTCAAAGAGGCAAACAAAAATCTATTTCAAAAGTCTCAATACTTCGAGACACATGTGGCTTTAAGGATTCAATACGAAAAGTGCTTAGAAACTTCGACACGATGATTTTTTTTTTTGGTTTTTTGTACTGATCCTGGTCCAGGTGTTTGCTAAGTCATTTTGCAAAAAGTTCCATTCAGACTTTTTGCGAATACAAATGAATCGACAACAATATGGATTGGAAAGTTTGTTGAAACTTTAAGCTGGAATGCGATGAGTGCTGGGACTTTCTTTTAGAACTTTTAGACTTTGAATTCCACACACTAACGATTGACTACAGATTAGAGTACCTATTTTCTAAGAAAAGCGGATTGTAATTTGTGTAGTCG